>CM057227.1:74721625-75921625 GCA_029891385.1 Erythroxylum novogranatense | reverse complement strand
ACATATGACATTAAAAAATAAGGAAAAATACAAGATGTGGATAAGGAAGAGACAGAGGATGAAGTTGTTAAGGAGGAAGTGTGAAAATCATATAAAAGTGACATCAACATCCTCCAAGAAACTCTACCATCAAAGTTAAAAGATCCAAAGACTTTTACTATTTCTTGTAGTGGTGGTAATGTTTTCATAAATAAGGTATGAATTAAACGTTATTGCTAATATAATTTCTAATACCATACTTAAGGAATTAAGATTAGGAGAATTAAAATGTACTAGGTTGATAATGTAATTTGTAGATAAGTCAATTAGGCATCCTAAAGAAAATAAATTGAATGTTATGATTAAAATTTATAGGTGTACATTCCTAAATAATTTTACATCTTTGATGTAAAATAGGACAATGAAGAATCTATAATATTAGTTAGGCCTTTCCTTACAAAAACTAGTGTAAATAAGGAAGGAAAATTAGTGACTAGGGGTAGAGATGAAGTTCTTTTATCAATCTTTAATAACAATAACCAATTTGTGGTTAATGATTACTCATGCTAGCACTACAACAAAAAGATGCATTTCGCGTCGTCTAAAAAACGTCGTAGAAGCTCCATAGACGTCGGAGGAGACCTTCAACGACGTCTATTAAAACATCACAATAGACGTCGTAGATGGTCGGTAGGTAATGGGTTTTCTCGACGTCTGAGTATAGACGTCGTAGAAGGCTAATCAATTCTGCGACGTTGATGAAGACGTCATAAAAGATGCATGTAATTACCGACGCGTTTAGTGAAAGCGTCGAGGATTGTATGTTTTTGACGACGTTGGATGAGCGTCGCAGAAGCTTCTAATCTGACGTCTAATAAGTAGGCGTCGTTGATTGTCAAGTATTTATTAAATTATAATTAATTTATTATAATTTTGGTAAATTTTGTTAATAATTATTTAATATAAATTAGAAATTCATGATTTGTTTTAATTGATCTGAATATTGAAAGAATTTATAATTTAATCAAAATTAATTATTAAATTATAATTTTAATTTTGGAGGAAAATTTTAATTGAATAAATTTGATTTGTTATTAGCTTTTTGTTTAAATATGTTTAATTATTTGCTAGATATAAATTTAACTAAATATTAAAATAATATATATTTAATAACTATTAGATATTATTCGAATAATGAAAATTTTAATAAACAAAACGTCATAAGTGTTTAATATATGAAAATGAGTACATGTTTAGTCTGAACGAACATTATGTGTAGAACATAAAAGTTCTATTCGATCCTGCATTTCTTTAAATTGTTTAGTCAATTGATCGACTTGAGACTGCAATTCCTGATTAGCCCTCTTTGACTCTTGTAATTCGTCTCGAAGTCTCTTTCTGGCCGAAGTATTCCCTTACGGTCGAGGCCCAATTCCCATGCCAATAATGTAATCTGTTATAGTGCCCAGGACTTTATCGCACACTTCATCTACTGTCATGGGATGACCTTGTTCTATTGAACTTGTCATTTCATTACACATTAATTCCTGGAAAAGTAAGAATTAATTACATACACATTCTCATTTAACAAATATCGTAAATGAATTATGTCTTGACCCATTTTGCTTTGCTTTGGCGATTGTCCATTGATCTTTGCTTTCATCATAATGAGTGTGATACCATAGCTTCATCCGGTCACACTCTTCTCCATCCCTGTTACTCTGTTGTAAAAAAATATTACAATAAATGCTTTTCATAAATTTGTAAATGTCAATCAAAGTAAAATATAATTAAAAGATAGTAACTCACAATCTCATGTAAATTATCGCTACAAAGGCCTTGGAGCCAGAGTTTGGTGGACATTTGACCTGACTCCTAGCCAGTTTGGCTTTCCGACTTTTGTCCTAATCATACACGTAGGAAAATTTATTATAACATTTATAAATCAGAAATCATAAATACTAAAATATAATTAGTTATGAAAGAAGTTGTGGAATAAAGTTTTTTTATCTGAATAAGAACTAACCTTTGTAACTGATTGCTCCCAATACTCACATAAATCCATCCACTCCGCTAATGTGACACTATCCGGCTTCACATCCTTTCCATGCTTGGTAAAATGCCTTTTTAAATTATACCTTTGATCTTTAGACCTTAATGAAAGAAACCTCTTCACAGCAGCATGGATTTCGTTGTCAGTCTTCATTCCCTTGATGTCCAACTTTTGCTGCAAAAAATTATAACTTATTGGTCAACGCTTTAACCAAATGGAAAACACGTACAAATTGGATTGGTTTAGAATACTTACGTCTAACTTGTCCAATGCAATGTTCAATTCGTCATCAGTAATTTTTGAAAATTTAGTTCTTACAGGCAAAGAAGTTCGAGATATCACACCAATCTCACTCGATAATTTGGCGGTATGCGGAGTTGGTTGGTCGATCCTTGATGAGGGAGATCTCTATCTCCAATCTTTTACCTATCGCCTTATTAATCTTTGCTAATCCGTGTCCTTTCGTGACACCCTTATTTTTTTGCATTATTTGTGGATCCTAAAATAGCAAAAGAATAATTTATAATTAGCATATAACAATTAATGATAAATCTAATTAATGTTAAGATCATACTGCAGATGCTTGCGGAAGAGAGCCCACACGGAAGGAATAGTGTGATTTATTGGTTTCAGATAATTAGAAACTGGAGGATTGCCTGGTGTCTGATAATTTGAAGCTGGAGGTGTCTGTTCAGAAGTTGGTGGAGTGCTAATATTGCGTCGCATGTTCAAAATTTGTTCATACTTATCTCTAGGACGAATACTAGGCATAGAATTGACTTCTCTTGGTGTTTCAGTATGGTCAGAAGGTGCACGTGTGCGAGCTTGTGCCTGTGTAAGTGTAGGTGCAGGTGCAGGTGCACCTGCAGGTGTCTTATCTTGTGGTTGTAGAGGAGCAGATGACTCATTAGCTGCACTTCCAATTAGTCGACGATACTGCATGATTGCAGTTGTGTAGGTACTAAGGAACTTGGTGCAGCCTTATTCTTCTTCTTGGGTAGACCAGGTCCCATGTCAATACAATCTGCATTCACATTGACATTAGTACATAAATCTTATGTCATTCACATCAAGATCACTGTAAGCAAAAACAAGATGTTTTGAACCTATGTCATTAACCAAACATTCATAAATACATAAAAGTCATTGCACATATTACCTGCTATATGGAGGAATGAAGAGATAGATGATGTGTCTTACTGTGTATTTGAATACAATCTGCAAATTCTATTGTTCTATTAAAATGGCATTGTTGCATTCACTTTCAAATGTAAAGCATATCTGCATCAGATTCATAGTTACTAAGAGACTTTGTAAACATATTAGGGGATTGTAGGGGATTTTGGGGTATGAAACATGCTGGTTTAATAACTGATGCAAATCATAAGCCTAAGCCTTCATCGAGTTCACAAGCCTATTCCCATAATCTATATCAGTTGTTCTTTCAATGCTAGTTTTCCAACCTTTGTGTTGGTCAATTATCCAATTATTTGGTTTCACATGTCTTGAAAAAGTTATGTTAGGTGTTATACCTGTATACATCTGTTATGCATGCTTAGAGAGCACAAGATCAAAAACTAGATCAAAAGCTTTCCAAAAGGTTGATGTCAAATACTGAACTTGTATCAAAAGCACGAATATGCTATAATGAAGCATCAGTATAATGAAGCAATAGGTAATGATACATACATGCACGAAAACAATATAATGAAGTGATAGGATCCTATAAACAACAGCTAGAAAGATTCATTCATTCTAAATGCATATACAAGTAGCAACCACGGATCCATCCAAAAATTCCGTTTCCATTAACAAATTGTTAGAGTTCATATACAACAACTTGCACTTATACGCAAAATATGAAGCCACAACTTGGATAGCTATCATTGGCATTGCAATCCATTCATAAGGAGTCAAAGAGAAGCATGGATGATGCATATAAAGAAATGGTGAAAGCCATGGACTGAATGTTGATGCCTTGCTAATATGTGTATCATGTTTTCACAATTCAATGCCATTCACATCCATCAAATTTCTGTTTTAAGTTAGCAAAATAACTGATATAATAGCTCCATTTTCACATATGGCAGTACATAGCAATGTTTCCAATGAAGAACATCATTAGTGCATTGGAGAGATTGATTCCAATTTGTTTTATGCTTACTTACAATTTGTTTCAAGTCTTTGAAGATTGCGAGTTCTAAAAGCTCAAAACTCTCCTAAGCCCTTGAACAACATCTGGCAGTACATAGCAATGTTTGCAATGAAGGAAAATATCATATTTTCAATCATCTTTTGATTATGAGGAAAACAAATAATTTGAGGATGCATGTTTTCAGTCATAGCGATAAGTAATTTAGCTAATAAGAGTAAGTAATAGCATATTTTTAGTCATAGCGATAAGTAATTTAGCTAAATTACTTACTCGCTATGATGAAAATCGAAAATAGTATAAGTAATTTAGCTCGTTGGACAACGCAGCTATAGCTCCCAACAAGGATTATTATCATATTTCTTGGTTTAGGCATGGTATAGGTATGAAGTGATAATATAAAGTGAATATATTATGCTAAAATCTATGCTGAAGTTAAAATAGAAGCTAAACTTCTTAAAAGTATTCCAATCCTCAAGCTAGGAGAGGATGGGGATATGGTGTGCTGTCAAATTCCAATTACTTCCCCTTGACAATAGAGAGCAATACACAATAGAGCAAAGATGGATTTTTTCGACATCTAAATAAACATTGAATTAGGCGCTGCGTTCTAGACTTTAATTTTCTCGTCAACATAATCATCTCGCTTGTTTCTTACCTGTATGTGGTACAAGCTTAATCCTTCAAGTCACCAAAATCATCATCAACCAAAGAATGTTTCATATATGCGTATTAGAATTTTTGAAATTGCTTAAGACTTTATTTGAGAGGGGTTAAACTTGCGATATTGAATAAATTAGAAGGTCATCTGCCATGATTAATGGTTATAGCTTAGAGATGAGTGGCTGAGTATTGGTCACTTTTAGTCAAGTTTTCACAACAAACAGATTCTGGTTTGCCACTTACAAAATTTGGCCCACCTGTCAATTGGAATTGAATCATAATAGATTCTGGTTTTCCATCAGAGTATTCCTAAAATTTGACCAGATGATTTTGGTCAATATTAACCTGCATTCCCAGAGGAGCAAGTATTGCTTCTTTTCTGGTGATTCTTGAGTTTGAGTTCTGAATAAGTTGTTGCAATATCAGTATAGGTTGTTGAAGATTCAGATTAAGGATGCTGGAAATTTTTAGTTACAATTGCTGGGATTCTAGTAGAATAAGAAAGCCTACTAAGGTTTTCTTATAAGAAAGCCTAATAAGAAAACCTAATTCATATAGAATAAGGTTGCACTTGCTCTGATCACTGCTTTTTCCTCATACAGAACATTATTCCTACTATTAGGGATGGTTCTCCCTTCAAAGTTTTGAATGGCCTAGCTCACAGTAAAGGGTTTATGGAAATTATTTTGAATTGTTGGAATCATCTTGTTATAGGATATAAGGCTTTCTAATTAATGTATAAACTTAAGTTAGTTAAGTAAGCCCTTAAGATTTTTAGAATCAAAACTCTAGTATTTCTAGTTCAAAACTCAAATTGCGAAGGCTCAACAGAATGTTATAAATTTCACACAACATTGCTTTGAGAGTAATTGTAAATCAAAGAATTCAGGAGAACTTTGAAGTAACTAGATTGCAGAACTCTATTCTTAAGCAAAAAGCTATAGTGAATTGGATAGGTGAAGGGGATATTAATACCAAATTCTTCCACTTGACTCTTTTGGAAAGAAGAAATTAAAACAAGATCACTAAGTTGAGAATGATAGAGGGGTCTCTTGTACTAAGCTAAAAGATCTCCAACTGATTGCTAAAAACTTTTTCATCAACTTGATGGGATCTCAAGTATTTGAGGTAGATTTTAACATTAACATATTCTTTGATAGCTCTATAAACCAGGAGATGAAATAATTATTTTTAACTTCTTTAAAGATTTTGATAATATCAAATGGAGTTTCATTCAAGTCTATTTAAGTGGTCTTAAATTTCACACTCAGTTTGTGAATTAGATAATAGCTTGTATTACTTGCTCCTCTTTTAGAATCCTGGTTAATGGTATTCCCACCACTAAAGGAATAAGGCAAGGGAATCCCTTTTCCCCTTACCTATTCACTCTAGTTATAAAAGGTCACTCTAGGATGTTAAGCAAGTTAATTGAGTGTAATGACAATTTCTTATTCCCCTATAGGCATGGTAAAGAACTCAAGATCACTCATCTATTGTTTCTTGATGATCTTATGTTGTTACATGGGGCTAATATTCATTCTAATCAGACACTATTGAACATAATAAAACAACAAACATCTACTCCATAATAAAACAAATGCAGTAAAGGGCAATTACCTCAAGATATTGCTCCACTTCAAATGACACCACAGATTAGTGATCTCTTGCAATTGTAGGATGAGCAACCTACAATGTTAAAGAGATTTCCACTGTTAAAGTTGACAATGTAGAGGGAAAAAAGCCTATACGTACGAAAATCATAAACATTTAAAACCACTATATGAAGTGAAGAGAGATACATCATTTTTAGCTGCATGAAATAATGCATATTAGATCATTGAGAAGTTGAAGAAGAAGGGTTATGAAGTCCTCTATATGGTTGATGCTATTGACGAGTATCTTTGTTGGTCTGTTTGATTACTTATGCAGTCCTCTACTTGTGATATTAGTTACCTTAAACATGCACATGTCATTAAGCAATGAAAATAGATCAACAAACATATAATTGCATAATAAGAATTTATTCATCATCGTCATCAGTGGACTCTTCATATACAATATCACATTCATTGTCACTACTGCTTGTCTCTAAGTCATCCAAATCATCATTCAAACGTTGCGCGGAATTGACCACAACATTATTTATTACATCAAAAGCAATATCAGTCCGATCTAAAAACTCTAAGGAACATTCCTCGAGTTCCACTCGAACATCAGAAGACTCCTCAACGTCATATGCATCTTCTTCACTACCATGCAATGGGATGTCATACGCACGTCTAACTTCACATTCTTGAACAATCCGCCAATTTGAACCTAGTACCAAATCTTCCACTAAAAAAATTTGCTTTGCTTGGTTTGCCAAAACAAATGGGTCATCCTTGAACCAAAACTTTGTAACGTTGATGCTTTTAAGAATGTCGTTGACCCTCATATTCGTATTCCCAAGATCGTACCATTTGCATTTGAAAAGCACAACACTTTTACCTCTAACATATTCAAGCCTTATAATATCTGTCAACATCCCATAAAATGTTATATTATCTTCCCCATAATTTCCTAACACTGCAACACCACTGTTTTGTGTAATCCTTCGCACATCACGGGCTTCAGTGCGAAATCGCATGTCATTTGTATTGCATACAGTATACTTTTGTACCAAGCCATGAGGTCCACATGCCAATGCATACAACGACTCAAACATATGTCCTTCACGGGAGCTAGTTAATGTCGTCATCTATAACAAGCAATGAAAATTAGTTAATTATATATAATTATTAGTTAAGCCCACCTACAGACTTTCTTCTCACCCGATGCTTTAACCATGAAGCAAATTGTTCTCTATGTCTCCTATCAACATGCAATGGACTTTGTTGCCTCAGCTCATCCATGTGCTCACTATGGGTCATCATAAAGTCAATCAATATTATATGAGATATCTTAACTTATGTCATATCGTAATTTGACAAAAGGTTAGACAAACTTACTCAATGAAGGGCCTAATCTCATGACAATTCATCAGCATATACCAATGTGCAATCTCTAGCTCATTTGTAGGAAGAGCAATTGCTTTGGCAGCACCAATCGGCTTATATTGTTGAAAGAATACCGAAATGTCACAACCATCAACCATATCATTGATGCGCTCTGGCACGTTAAAGTTGGTTTCAATTCCTTTTAAATACATTGAACAGAATGTCATGCACTCTTTAACAACATACGTTTCTGCAATTGACCCTTATGGGCGTGCTTTATTCCTAACAAATCCCTTTAGTGTACCTAAGAATCTGCACAAATGATTAACCATTAATCGATACGCCACTATTTACTTAAATCTTTGATGTAATAAGATTTTTTAAAATAATACCTCTCAATTGGATACATCCATCTGTACACAACCGGTCCACCAAGCAAGGCTTCATTTGGCAAATGAATAGCCAAATGTACCATCACATCAAAGAACGCCGGTGGGTATATCATTTCAAGCTTGCATAAGATTAAAGTAATCTCATCACACATATTCTTAACCTGATCCTTATTTAGACTTCGTCTACAAATTCGGCGAAAGAAGTTCCCCAACTCCATTAAAACACCTGTCACATCTTTGTTCAAGATAGAACGCGTTCCTATTGGTAGAATGCTTTGTAACAATACATGACAATCATGAGACTTAAGTCCAGTAATCTTCCTTTCATCAACATTAACACATCTAGATATATTCGATGCGTAACCATCTGGAAACTTCACCTGCTTTACAAACTCACAAAACTTCTTCTTCTCATCGATAGTCATTGTATAGCATGCTGGAGGTTTTCCAACAATAGTTCCATCAGCTGCTCTTATCAAGTGTAATTCTTTTCGAATATTTATATCTTCCAAATCAAGCCGAGACTTGATTGTGTCTTTGGTTTTACCTTCAACGTTCATCAAAGTTCCAAGGATATTGTCACAAATATTCTTTTCTATATGCATGACATCAAGGTTATGCCTTAATTTTAACTTATGCCAATATGGTAGTTCAAAAAGAATACTTTTTTTATTCCAATTCAACTCTCCTTCCAATCTCCTTCTCCTCTTATTGTTGGGATGCTTGCCATAACATATATTCTGCATATGACTTAATTGTTCCACCATATCATCTCCAATAATGAAGTTAGGTATAGGCCGATGATCACTCTTGCCATCAAACTTCTTGCTTTTCCTCCATGGATGATTATAAGGAAGAAAACGACGATGGCCTAAGTATCCAATCTTACTTCTTAACTTACAAGAAGGAGTGTCCTTGTTACAAACAGAACATGCCATGTAGCCTTTTGTGCTCAAGCCAGAAACAGTACCATAGGCTGGAAAGTCATTAATATTCCACATTAAAGCTGCATGCAATCGAAAATTCTCTCCTTTTGAAACATCAAATACATCAAAACCATCCTCCCATAACTTCTTTAACTCATCTATTAGTGGTCTCATATATACGTCAATGTCTCTACCGACCGCTTTCGGACCTGGAATAACCAACGATAGCATAAAGAATGACTCATCCATACACATCCAAGGGGGTAAATTGTATGCTAAGAGAACAACAGGCCACACACTATATGAAACGGACAAATTACCATGTGGATTGAATCCATCAGTTGCTAACCCTAGTCTAACATTACGTGGTTCTCTGGCAAACTCAGGATATAGCTCATCAAAGCTCTTCCAAGCTTCTCCATCAGAAGGATGAACCATGTTATAACTGTCACCTTTAGGCCTATCATTATGCCACGTCATTTCTTTAGCGGTCTTACTTGACATGAATAATCGTTGTAATCTAGACTGCAATGGAAAGTACCGCAATACTTTATGTGGTATCTTCTTACCCCTGCCATCATTAACTCTCCATCTTGATGTTCCACACTGGGGACAACTTTCCAAGTCCTCATACTCTTTCCAATATAGGATACAATCGTACTTACATGCATGTATCGACACATAACCCAAGCCTAGGCTCCGTAGGAATTGATTTGCTTCATAATAGGACTTCGGCAAAGATTTACCATTCAGTAATACATCCTTCAACAGAGCAAGTAACATGTCAAATGTCTTATTGCTCCACTTGTTGTACACTTTCAAATGAAGCAACTTCATAAGAAAAGACAACTTAGAATAATTCGTACATCCCGGGTACAACTCTTCAGCAGCTTTACTCAACAATTCATGAAACCCACCCATAGTAGAATGTGCAATGCCTGTAGGACGACTCCTTCCGCCTTCATTAATTGGATGATCATTTACGAAAGTACCCATATCATCAAGCAAAGCTTGCATCCCATCATCCTCCTCATCGCTATCACCTTCATTAAAGTCCGTCCCATCTATGTCAACATTGCCAGTGTCAAGCCTTTCTTCCCTAGGCATAAATCTATATGCTGGCTCTTCACCATGTAAAACCCAACGGGTGTATGATTGGTCAATGCCGAATTGCATTAAATGTTCAAACACATTTGTCTGAGATCTCTTATAACAATTCATACAACGTGCACAAGGGCATGAAATGTCACACTCTTTGCCCTTTTTTCCAGCGACAAAAGTCATAAACATCCTTACTCCATCTATATATTCACGAGAAACCCTAACACTGTTCATCCAACTCTTGTCCATAGAGCAACATATACCTATCAATTCACTCTAAAAATGAAAACATTATGTTATGTTAGTAAGCGAAGGATGAGGAAAGGTTAAATACGTACCTAAATGTATGTGTAGAACAACTAACTATTAACGTAGCAAAACTTATTTTTTGCTACCCTACGTTTATAATGTGAATTAGGCCGTTCCTCTACACATACTAATATGTATAATTTGCCTTGCTATTTCATAAACTATACGGATAACTAGGGAGAGAGCAATAAAAAAAGTCATCAAACAAATTAAGCAAAATATGACATTTCATTTATGTATTTATATATGAATGCAGGATCCTTACTTTAGCATAAATACAAGAAAACACCATGTGGCATCTCATATAGCAAACCTCATAGCTAAAGTATGAATGCAAATTGGATTAATGATTGAGCTTAGGGTATATTAAGAGTATACTCACGTTTCTTATATCAAAAGTATATTATATCCTATATTCCTCCCTTGAATGAATCATACTTAAATTGGATTAATGATTGAGCTTAGGGTTACTTTCAATCTAGCGACTAACATCTTAGAAATTCTCTAGTATATTACATTATAAAAAGATGTGGGTCTATAATCTTACATGATAAAAGGGTTAGGATTCTTAGGAATGTGGAAAATAAAAGCTTTGTCCACTTACTTATACATTTTATCCTTTGAGGGAGGTTTTAAAATTTCCTTTGAGACTAGACTTCCAACTAGATGCCATGTATTTTTTTAGAAAAATAGACAATGTTTCGACTAGGCCCTACTATATTGGCATGAAGTTTAATGATGAGATTCATTTTAGGGAAGAATAAGCAATTATGTGATTACAAATGGATATGATGTTTCAATGATGAGATTTGGTGTGAAAATGAATGTTGCTTGTGAGCCACAATGTCCCTTTAAGTAAACAAGCATAGTTGCAAGAAAGTGTAAAGAAAAAAGCAAGCTAGTAAGAAATTGATCGCAAAAGAATTCTTACACAACTTCTAGGAGGACTCTAAACTAGTCAATTATGAGATGATAGACAATCTTCAGATGAATTATGCATTACATGTAACTAAATCTCAATATTATGAGGCTAAATGTAAAACTATTGTGATGCTACAAGGATCTATGCAACGTCATTATGGATTGACAAAGAATGACTATTCATTATTTAAACTAAACTTGATGAAAAGTCCGGACAACTAATATTTAGGAGGTTCTACATAGGATTTAAGGTATTAAAGTATAGTTTCCTTAGTAGTTGTAGGAAAATAATATGGTTAGATGGAGGCTTTGTAAGTATATTTTTTAGTGGTGCTTTATTATCTATAGTTAGGAGTGATGGAAACAATCAAATGTACCTTATATATAGGGTTATTCTAAGGGGAGAGAATTACTAATCTTGCAATTTTATTTTAAATCTTCTTAGTGAAGACCTAAACATAAGTGAGAATTCATTAACTTTTGTAAGCCATTAACAAAAGGTCAACATTCAAATATTCGTACTGCTTATTTTTATATATGCGTTGAATTATTATACTTACATTATATTGTTTGGCTCTTTCTTTTTTTGTGTTTAGGATTTAGTGGATGCATTGAGAAATCTCTTTCCAAAAGCTAAGTATAAAAAATGTGCCTTATGTGTTTATACAAATTATAAGGTCACAAATATAAGAGTTTATTTTGGCAAATCTTAATTGCACAATAGAAGTAGAATTTGATGAGATAATAGAGCATTTTAAGAATGTATAAAATAAGGCTTATGATGACTTCAAAGTAAGGAATCCTTAGACTTTTGTGAAAGCATTTGTCAACATAAGACCAAATTATGAAATTGTTCACCATAACATATTAGAGGCATTTAACAAAATCAGTTATGAAGATAGATCAAAATGCTTGATCAAAATGCTAGAGGATATTCAAGTTGCTTTAATGACTCAAATTCATGAAAAAGGGATATGGTGATCAAGTCTACCTATTATATATGTCCAAGGGTGACGAAATAGATAGAGAATGCATAATAGGAAACAAGGCAATGTATCATCAAGACAAATGGAAGTTTTAAGTTTGAAGTAACACATTAAGTTCATTGTTGATTTACAAGTAAGAACATGTTAATGTAGACTTTGAGATTTAATAAGGATCCTTGTAAGTATGCATTTATTTGTATATCATATAAGAGGAGGATCTTGATGGGTATGTGAGTGATATTATAAGTGTGAATGTTATTTAAATAGTTATTAGTATGTCATGAAACCCATTAGTAGTCTAAAATTTTGTTCAAAGACTGAAAACTTGTAGCTCATATTACCTTATTTATAATTGTGTTTGATTCAAATATTCTTTAAATATCTAATTATTCATTACAAATTGTACATTATTGTAATGATAACAGGAAAGACCCACTAAAAAATCAACTATATTAAACAATGACAGTATATATTCAACCAAACTATATATGTTAATTTTCAATGAGTTCAATGGTGACTAGCATAAGCTACTCACCATTGGATCAAAATAAGATGTTGAAGTCCACCAGAAGCTAAACATACATTTAACTTCAACCTCGTTCAATCAAGACCATTCAAAAGGAAAACCAACAACAAACATGAACTCCAAAATAAAACAATAGCATAGAAGGTTAATTACCTCTACAATTTGCTCCACTGCTAATGACAACACAGTTGATTGATCTTTTGAACCTGTAGGAATAACAGTTATATGCACTGTTAAAGTTACAAGTTGAGACGACGAAAAGGCTATAGGAACAAAAACGCAGATGAACATAAGCGGAAGAAGATACTGTCACATAATGCAAACCCAAATGCATTGTGTTACAGATAATCAAAATAAACGATTAAGCAACCTTAAACCCAGATTAAATCGTCAACTACAATCGACTCACATTAATCGCAAGCAAAGTCGTTCGATGACTTACCTCAACCAGTACGCACATGCCCTCCGACTGTAAATGACAGAAGCTCAAAAACTGGTGACGCAAACTCCAGATTCCAAGCACTATCTGAGGATGAGAGAGGAAGGTGGAGGAAGGCGGAAGGTGGAGGAAGGCGATTCACGATCGTGGCAGGCGGGAAGCGAAGATGAACCTCTGATTTTCATTTACACAGAAGATGAGACGAAGTCGTTATGGGGGGCGGCAACACGACGTCGTCTCATTTGGTGGGGAAGGGCATAAGTTAAATACATGTACCTGGCCTTTCCAGACGTCTATTTCTAACAGACGTCGTTTTTTCTATTTTGGCACGTCTTTGTACAAAGACGACGTCAAAAACTACTCTTTTTGGCGACGTCTGAATACAACGTCTCAGCTTCTACGAATCTTTCATGACGTCTTACCAGACGTCGCGATATCCTCACACCATTCGCAACGTCTACTTTCAAAACGACGCAAAAAGCTTAGTTTTGTTGTAGTGTAGGCTAATCATTATGACATTTTATAGAAAGTCATCATGCATAGAGTTAAGTTACCAAAGAAGAGAAGGATAAAACCTATATTACAAAATAAATTAAAAAAGAGAAAAGGAGAGCATTTTGTTTGGCATCTTTAATGGTCAAAAAGAAGTAAACAACAATAAGAAAATATTGCTTAGTGAGTCAGTTTAACATGCTTAAACTTTCCATGTGCTATACCAATATTCAGCGTTAAGGGAATTGAGCTTGTGAAGACTGAAGTATTCTCTAAGTTTCGAATATATACATTGGTGAAATTGTTCCATGGTTGAGCCTTTGTTCTAAAAAATCTAAAGGTTCGTCTCATCCCAAATAGCCTTGACAAGTAAGGATATTGCTATGTAGAAGCTCCATCTTTCAGGTTTGTATACGACAATGATGAAGGATCATGTTGTAACTAGGCTTTACAAAAGTACAGTAAAAAAATAAGTGTTCGTGGCTCTTCCCCTCCCTTCGACATAGAATGCAACGGTTTGGTATGTATAGGAAAGTCTTCAGTTGGTTGATCGTGGGTAGGCGATGTTTCATAGCTAACCACAAAATAAGGGCCGCCCTCGGGTGATAGTGTTTTACCCATATCAGTCGAGTCCAAGGCTATACATCATGTTGCCTCTGTGGAAGTTCCCGATAGGTTTTATTAGAGAAGCTCCCATTCCGAGATAGTTGACACTTAATTCTATCTACACCTTCATATAGAATGGTAGATGGAAGAGGGTACTACGTGATAGGCGAATATATGGCTATCCTTGAGAGCCTGGGCCATTGTTATCTCAGGAGGTAGAATAGTTTTAAGACACTCTATTTCCATCAAATTATATAAGGGACCGTATGTTAACTATCTATCATGCCAGAAATGCGTTGAGGTGCCATCATTAAGAAGGGTGAAAAATTCTCCTCTTATAAGTTCCCGTGTGCTTAGTATAGCCCTCGATGTGGAAGTTTAGGTGGGTTTGCTATAAAAGCCCCATATACTTTTACCCTTGATGAATATGCTATGCATCTATTTATCAACCTCCATGATCTTTTGGGCAACATCACAGTATTTAGCAACTTTAAGGAAATAACACCAAGACCACCCCTGTTGTTAGGTAGACAGATATACTTCCATTATACTCTAGCCTGCTTGACAGATTCTTCAGCGCCATACCATAAAAAGTTATTCAATTGACTCTTGATGGCTTTGATAGTTTTCTTAGAAATGACAGATGAGTAGCCTAAAAAAACGTTTATGGAGTTTAATACGGAAGATATAAGTTGTAATCTACCTATTGCTAGAGTTTTGGTGGTCCAATTATTTATTCTACTCTTGATCTTTTCAACTGGTAAATGAAAATCAGTAGAGGTGGGGTTCACACTAGTGATAGGGATGCCGAGGTAAACTACTGGGAGTGGTTGATGACTAAATCCAGTGATAGAATGCAGCTCCTGTGTACTCCCTATAGCAGTTCTGGATAGAAAAAAGCTACTCTTTGTGGAATTAACCTCCAACTTGGAGAGTCTATGGGAGATTTGGAGAGCTTTCATCAAGGTCGAGATTAAAAGTGGATCAACTTCAGAAAATAAGACCAAGTCATCAGCAAAGCTGAGGTTGATAATCTTCAGGTGAGTATATTTTGAATGATATTGAAAACCTTTAGTTGCTCGCAAAGTTCTGTTAAACACTTCTTTAATAGGAGCGAAAAGATTTGGTGAAAGTGAATCACCTTGGCAAAGCTACTTCGAACTTTTAAAGTAGTGGCTAAGCTATCCATTCACAAGGACTTTGAAGCTAGGAATGGTTAGGCATTCAACTATCCATTGGATAAAAGTTTGACGAAAATTAAGAGCTTCTAGTGTATGAATGATCAACTGCCAATCAACATTATCGAAAGCTTTCCAGATGTCTACTTTAAGGAAGCAATTCTTCCTATCCTTTTTGGATCCATAGGATTTAGTAAATTCTTATGAATAGAGAATATTGTCATCACCCATGAATACGTCCAGGCATGAAGGCCCTTTGGGATAGATCAATATAGTTGCATGAACATCTTATAGTTAAAAACCAGGCACAAGACGTACCAGTGGAGATTCTCAAACATAGCACAAAATAACAAGAAGCCTTCCTTCAAGGCTTCCAACAACAAGATGCCAAACGACATCAGAGAATTTTGACTACATGAAAATCGTTTTATTTATATACACTCTAAGCTGGATCATGAAATTCGAATTTTATCTCAATTTGGAGTACAAATTATAAAAATATAATTTAAAATTAAAATTAAATCAACTCAAATTAATCAGCGCAAATTCTTATTATAAGAAAAATGCTCTCATTTGAAACGACTCAAAATAGAAACAGGTATCGAGTTCGAGTCCTGGAAATGGAAAAATCTGTTTGACCAACACTTTACCTCTTACAGACTGATCCGGTGCGAACATAAATTAGTTTGAAAGTGGATGATTTAAAATAACCTGCTCATAATTATTAGAACCCTCTTAAAACACCCGTGGGTTATAAAAAAAAAAAAAGGGGTGCCTTTGGGACTCCTCATTCACAGGTCAAAAAGACTGCGTAAGTTGGTTTTCTAATTTCTTCGCCTTCTAAGTTCTAAAGAAGTCGAAAGGGCATGAAGGGAATCATAACCAAAAAGTCAAATACAAAACGTAAGAGATAAGTATCATATACGTCACGACCTACAGAAGTGAACAAAACTCAAAACTCAAAACTCAAAACTCCTCTCTCTCCCACAAATAATAGATGTATATATGATAGTATTAGAATTAACAAATATTCATACTTACTAATACACCCCTGCTTTACTCCCCCAAGTCCATTCATTCTACAACTATATAACCCCGAGTAAACTTTACCTTTCAAATTAGACAAGATTTCAACTATGGCACCTCCTAACCCAATACTCATTTTCACAGCTGCCGCTTTCCTCTTCTCATTCACCGTCGCAGCTCATGCTCGTATTCATTTAAATCGGCATGCGACTCAGGACTTGATCGACGTGTCGGGAGCCTCCATACTCATTCCTAATGAGAGAACCGATCCTGATCCAGCGGTTGTGGGCGTTCAACCCAAACTACCCAAAGAAAGCATGGAGCAAGGCGTTAAAGGATTAGACTCTGAAGCTCAGAGCGTGCCGTTAACAATTGTTGGTTTCCGACCAATCAACCGCCGGTTCCCACGTCGTCCGTCGATCCAGCTTCCTCGAGGCCATCGATGCCGCCATTTCAGGCGCTTCAACGGCCGGGAGATCCCCTACGGAAACGACATGATTCTTTCCACCACCGCAAGACACGACGATGGTGTAGATCAGGTACACCAGATCCAACCTAGATGGGCCCGTTTTCAACACGATACACCAAAGTTCGCTTACATCTCGAGGATGAATCGGATGAGATGGCCACGCGAACATCGCCGCCACCACGTGGATGGCGAAGAGGAAGAACTGGAGCTGAAGAAGATGCACAAGCATAAGGATGGTTTCTTTTTGAGGAAGCTTAGAAAGTTTTTTAATCACTTTCTAATTTGATGGGTATCGATAATTGACGTTTCGCAGCCGCGAGATATAAACATGTGTGTGTGTATGTGTTTGTGGGCGCGTGGGATAATGTATATGTACGCTAATGTTGTGATATTACTTGCTGTCTGTTAAATAAATACACATATTTATGTGTTTATTCATAAATGTCTGCGTCTTCTTGTATTACTTGCTGTCTGTTAAATAAATACACATATTTATGTTTTTATTCATAAATTTCTGTCTTCTTGTTCTGGACATCCTCAATAAATAATATAGAGCAATATTGTCTCAGAAGTGATCGGAACATGAACCAGTTTGATAGTTAGTGGTGGTGAGTTGAGAGCATGGCCATGGAGTTACCTGGAGGGCAGAGCCACTCACATCAGAACATTCCCATGAAGTAGTTTTTGGTCTTGCTCCATGAAGATTGATGTTGGAGAGACAAATTCCGGTGAATGGAGCATCCTTTAGGCCTTTAATTAAACCTGGTTGCTCAACCTTCTCTCCCCAAACACTCTTGAGCGTGATTCCTTTAACTTGTGGCAGAGCGTTTGGGTTGAAATTTTCGTCTGGGTGGTCCCCAACATCACCTGCAATCTTTATTCCTTTACGTGCACTTTCCATATACACATTAGAAATGCTTATGTTTCTTATGAATCCCCCCCTGCCCATGTTGGTTTTGATGTGGATGCCTACTCCCATGTCGTAGAGGCTTATTTTCTCTGCCAACACATTTTCCACTCCACCCGAGGTTTCACTGCCGATTGCTATTCCGGCAAATGGCGATGATCCTGTGACACGCCTGATGGTGATCTCCGAGCTTGGTCGACCGTATGCTATGCCATACTCGTCCCACCCACTTTTCACTGCCACAAGGTCATCTCCGGTCGAAATATAGGAGTCCTCTATGCAGACATTGGAGCTTGAATCTGTATCCAGGGATTGTCAATAACCAATATGAAGTTATTCAAAGCATTGCAACTCACTGAATTTGAATTGCAATAACAACAATTGATGCAACCTGCATTGCAACTCACTGAATTTGAATTGTAATAACAACAATCGATGCAGCCTTATCTTTTTTTTCATGGGTGAAGAAGACACCTAGTGAGGAATGGTGCCCGACTAGTTATATAAAGATCTACCATTCCCTAGGTTTAAGAGCAATGAAAAGTTGCACTATCAACTTTCTCTGATTTTGTCTACAATTCAGAACTTGCATCGCTGGATGTAAAACTTCATTATCTTCTTTGGTAAAACAGTGGCAACTAAATTTTGCTAGATTACCCATCAAGAAAACAAAAACTGGCAAAAGATTACATTGTAGAATCTACCTGGGTCAATGCCATCAGTATTGGGAGAGTCATGCGGAGCCAAAATTGTGACATATCGGACAACAACGTTGCTGTAAAGAAGAGCATCAGTTTCAAGTTTCAACAACTCAAGACATCTTACCAGATTAATGTCAGGACTCAGGTTACAAGGCAAGCAGCAGAAAAGAAAATTGCCTTACACAACAAATCAATTTCAGTAACCCGCTTCTCATCCTAGGCCCTACCCCTTCATTCTCCTTCTTGATAACAAATGTCAGAAAGTGGACAGTTGCATCAAAGATAATCCTTATAAGATATGATTTCATGCTTAGAATCTTTGGACACATGAAAGACATAATGCTTGATTATAATTTTCAATAAATATGATGTCACATCTATCAATCTCATATAATTATGCGGCGAAATTGTTTTGGAATTCAAATGCTATGACCATTACCTGCAGTAAACAGGGTGAATATTCCAAAAAGGAGAATTTTGAAAAATAACATTGGAGATCACTATGCTTCTGGAATTCACAAATTCAACAAGATTAGGCCGAGTAAATTGAAGAGTTCTCTGCCTCCACATGTTCCACCATACATCTCCTTGACCATCAATTGTCCCATTCTCCCCTAAACAAGAACAATTCCTTGAGCATAGCGCAAAACACTACTCAAACAGAATCACTGAGGGTACAAGTATAAGCAAATCTTGATATAGCCATGTAAGACTATTGCAAAGATATAAGAGATGGTTATAACATAGTAGAACAGGTGTCATTCATTGCCTCAATTTGCTACAATTGACTTTCCTACAAGTTATTTATGCACTGCAGGTGGAATTTCACAAATGTTCGATAATTTAATTAGTAGGCAAATTCAGTTTTTCAGATTCTCTTCAAAGATCTTGGTTCAGAATTCTATAATAAAACTTAATGTTTAAAAAGCAAACACAAACAACTACACTGAATTCACTTTCCAAGAAATCTTGTGGTTGTACAGTCCCGTTAGGCACTTCAAATTTGTAATGTAGGCATAATATTAAAAGCATTAAGAAAAGCTCAGATCTCTTGAGCTTCCTGTCAACCAAATTCACAGAAATACCCAAATAAAAATCTCAACTCAGGAATTGATCTAGGTCAAATACGACCCAAATCATCAAGGATGTTAAGATAAAAAAGAAGATACCAATGTGGTGCTATTGTCAAAACTTTTACCAATATGGTGTTATTCTCAAAACCTCACCAGTGATTACCACATCTTGCAGCCCATCTCCATGGATAAAGCTAATGTACCTTCCACCAGGGCGCTCCCTCCCTCTTCCATAGGATGGTAAAGGAGCAATTAGAGGCCAATTCCAAGTATCCTGAAATGTCAAGCGAGAAAATAAGGCACTCACCACCCTTAAGAAAGGAGCCAAAAAAAAAAATCCATTCAAGCTGCCTCTTTCGAACATGCATCGTTGAAAGATCCACATAATGGGAAAACAAAGACATCATAGGTATAGCAATACAGTGATACACTATCTCCACCTAAAACAAAATTTGCATTCTACAGCACTAATGAAAAACTAAACACTCTAATTCCATCTAGTAGGGGTGAGAACAAAAATTTTACACAAGTAGAAAGGCACAGGTCATAATGTTCATTATCAAAAAATAGTGCGTCACAAGGTTTTTGCAAATGTCAACTTTGCTGAATATTTTAGACATGAAAAGATCCAATCTATCCTGATGACCAGCATTCTTGCATATATTGCTTGGGAAGGATCCATCACGATCTATTGGTTGAATTACACATCAGTTATCAAACAAAATCTGCAATAGAAGGTTATCAATCCATCTTCCATGGATTCCTCCTTGTCGTCCGGTGGTTTAGCGTTGGTTACCGGCAGAAAATGAGCATTGCGAACATAGTTTATAGCAATTCTCCATCTAAAATCACTTCCTATATTTCTTTTATTTCCCTCACAATATGCACCAAAGAAAAAAACACCAACATGATGCCCCAATAAGTTAACATGAGTAGCAGTATCTGGGTTCACCTTCAAAAAAAGAAAAAATAAATAAATAACGACCGACACCATCCACCAGCGTCATGTGGCACTGAAGACAGATGACTTTCAACCGTGATATGGCATAGAACCCACGCCGTGACCTGCCAGCTAATTTCGCTGTCAGAACACAATTGTATAAGTTGCCAACCTATTTTCTATAGGGATTGGATAAATGCAAAGCACATGCAATCGCACATAACCAGACCCACCATTTTCTTTTCTTTTCCTCTTCCCGGACCCACCATTAATTCATGGCGACCCCCCACTCCGTATCTCCGAAAACCCATACCCACACAATCCAAGGCCACAGAAAGATAAGGTAATTTAATTTATAACAAAACAAAGTTAACTCAAAGAAAGCCCACATGTCCCAGGACACTCAAATTTAGTGACAGAATTAGTGTCATATTACTCTCCACACAGAAGTTTCTTTATTTTTCTTTCATCAAAAGCGATCACAAAGAAAATAAGAAAAAAAAAAAATCAAACACAGTCAAGAAGAAGAAAGCAACGACTAGTTACTAAACTGAGAAGTCCTCAATAGTCAAAGACATGCATAAGAAAGTAATCAAAGAACAAAGTTTACCTGAGTGGCTTTAATAACAGCACCTTTCGCCAAGTAGAGAGTCATGTGACTGGTGAGGTTGAAGCTCCCAGTTAAGAACACTCCAGGGGGTATATAAAGCAGGGTACCCCCTCTCCTCCTCAGATGTTGAATCCTGTAAATGGCCTCCCTGAACGATTTTGTATTCAATGTCTTTCCGTCACCCACAGCCCCATAGTCTGTAATGGAAATTTTGTCGTTCCTGTACCTCATGGGCACTATCCCGGAGCACGTTATCACCTCCCCCACCGACAAGGAAGCCAAAGCCAAAGCCAAAATCGAAACTATGACGACGATGAGGGGCAGAGACATTTTCGTAAGTTGTCCAACCAAACAATAATAAAATGTACAAAAGCAACTTTTATGAGAGAAAATGAAGTAGATCTGCGAAATGATACAGAGAGAAGGGTCCAAAGGAAAAGTGTTGATACTAATTAAAGAAATAGCAGAAGCGATAGAGAGGAGGAGAGAATGAGAAATTAAGAAGAAGCCATGAAAGCTAGCTTTGTCTGGGAGCGCTTGTCCTAAACAACACCACCGAAGTGAGAGGAGTAGCTTAAGGTAAAGAGTCGTGCAATTTGCAGTTGCAGCTGCAGTCCAAGAGGCTGTCTTTACTATTTAGTTAATGCTCTCTCTCGTCTCTATGCCGCTCTTTTAATTAATAGGTTTCTGATTCTTTACCGTTATGGACCCCCTTGCCGCAACAGATTTGGGCCTGCAGGACTCAATACTATCAGGGACTGAATACGAATGTCTTAATTTTGGTACCATCAGACAAGTAGGCTATTTATGGTATGATATTATGATTAGTTTATAAGTAATTTGAACTTGAATGTTAGATTTAGTAATTTTACGAATCCGAATCTGAACCTAAAAAATTTATAGAATCGGTTAATCTATTTTTAAGTTCAATTTCAAAATAACCGTAACCTATTTATATCAATATATGACAAAAATTATAAAAATAATAAGCTCTATTAAAAGTTTATTAAGAAAAGAGACATTACCAAAAAATTTTACGTAAGATTTTATGTTCAAATTTTGTTAATATAATAAATAGAAATCAATTTTATATTTAAATTGAGAATAGCAATGTAGTTTGTTCTTATATGAATCATTGATACAATAATATAGTTTGTTCTTATATGAATAATTGATAAAATTGCTAAAATCACTTGTAAATTTAGTTCTAAAAAAAATTCAATCTAACGGTCTTAACACAAAACTTGTAAATTTATGACTAAGATCACTTGAATCACAATTGATCTTTTATCAAATATCGCAATATGACTTCTTATTACTATGAATCAATGCGGGAACGAACCGTTCTACTAGACCTCATTTATTAAAAAAATAGAACTATTCTTCTAACATTATTAAATCTTATTTTATCATGTTAAAATAAAATAATAATAATAATAAACTAATAAACACAAAAGTTTCCTTTTTCTTATTGCAACTTAGTGTAGAAAATGCAATTAATGTCATGATTAAAACTTCAAATATTATTTTACATAAAACGCAGACTATAAATAAGTACAATTCTATAGTCTATTACTAAATCAACTCATTTTCATTCATTTATAATAAATAAAACTATGTTTGTATTTGTACAAGATAATATTATTATATGTTTATTATTTATTAGCAACTATATTATATATTTTTAAGAATCGTATTGCTTTCTTGTTTAATGTTTATAATATCTCATAAATATCTAAGCTAATATATGTGCCTTAGAAAACTAAAATTGTAGGATTTCTTAATAAATGTGTTTTACATTTATTAATTTCTTTAATTAATCTCTAAATGATTATATTATTTTAGTCAATGAATTTTTTACTAATAGTTTAGTACTTGATTAATAATTTTGACACATATTAATTACTACTTAAAGTAAAAGTAGTGAATGTTATGCATTAATTGTTACTTATAATAGTAATGTTCAAGATTAACGTTTAATAATATAGAATTAAAATAGTTTTTTCTTTTCTTCTTTTTTACTCAAGAATTAATATAGTAAATATTAGTGAATTTATTATTATTATTATCCTCTTAAATTATATCTAAATATATGATATGTTTTTTTTTTATGTTTTAGGTTCATATTTAAATCTAAACCTATAAATCAAGTTCGGTTCGGTTAACTTAAAACCGCAAGTTAGAAACCTAAACTTAAACCTAAACCATGAACCTAATTTTTCAGGTTCAGGTTCAGTTAATCTTATTTACAGGTTTAGTTCATGCGATTTAGGTCTAATTCACAGATTCACGGGTTTTCTTAAACATCCCAGTCGATAAGCTCGTTGCTTCCTTCCCATCACCTAATCTGCTTAACTTCCTATAAAGTTCGGTGTTGATATTTCTCTTTTTGTTACTAAATGGATTCTCTAATTCTTCATACAAGGTTTTTTTCCATCGAAGCACGTTGTATATGGATAAAATTTTTCGACGTCTTCAATAAATACCTTATACACCTATTACTTCCTCCGTTTCATAATAAGAGTCGTTTTAGAAAAATACACGCTTATTAAGAAAGCTAACAAAATTATAGATATACCCTTATTAATACTTCCATAAAATTACCTTAGTAATCAACATCTTAAATGAAATTGCGAGAGAAATTGCCTTGAAATTGTGATTTGTATAATTAAGATGAGAGAGAAATGAAAGGTTAATTTTGGAAGAAAAGTTATAAACATGCATACAAAGTCAAGAATGACACTTATTTTGAATAATTAAAATGTATCTAAAACGACTCTTATTATGAAACGGAGGGAGTATATCTTTTAACATCCAATAAATATGCACATATGAACTAATTTGTATGTTATTTAATTTATGTATTTAAATTTATTAGATATAAAATTTTAATATTGTATTGTGAATTAATATGCAAATAAAATTTAAAGTATATTAAAATTTAACCTTATATATATATTAATTTGAACATTTTCAAATTGATTAAAATATACTAATAATTAATATTTTATGTTTATAAATTGATGTTGATTTGTAAATACATATCTATTATCTTAAAAATAGAAGTGAAAATGATAAATTATTAAAATACCAATAAGTGATGATATAGAAAGGAACATCTTGAAATGCATATAAATTATCATCATAGAGAATATCAAAATTTAACAAATTACGTTCACTTACTAAAATAATATCAAATTATTGTTATTCGACCCAATGAAGGAGCTTAATGTAATTACTAGTGAAGTTCAATTTATAAAATCAACACCAAATATTTGATATTAATTTTATAAACAAATATCTATTATCTTAAAAATTTAGAAGTTAAAAGTGAATAAATTATTAAAATAGTAATAAGTGATTACATGAAAAAGAGCATACTTGAATTCCATCAAAAGTCAAATAAATTGCGTTCACTTACTAAAGAAGATGCCAAACTATTGTTATTTTAACTCACTAACTAGCTCAATTTAATTACTAGTGAAGTTCTCAAAGAGCTAACTTAAGTGATTAGAATGTATTATACTTGCTTTCTTTACTCTAATATGTAGAATTCTTTTGACTTTCTACAATAACATGGAAGTGCATTCTGAAAAGAGATATTGTGATATGTTATTTGATTGGTTGTTCAGCTAAGAAAATAATGATTTTAGTATACCTTGTTTCTAAATGGTAATTAAGTTTATGCTCCAAATCTATCTCATATTCTAGTTCTATACTATGAAGGGGTTGATATTCATTTTCTTATCCTCGACAACAAAGGCTTCTTTAATCCATTGTTATTGTTCTTTGAAAAAAAAGAAGCTTATCAAGCTTTTTCCTCTAAAAATTGTATAATTCCTCCCATTCCATCGAATATAGACCACATAATTAAAATCATTCTGAATATAACTAGAGCATCTTTCTTCAATCCTTACATCTTACATATCCTTTGAACTATCTCACTCAATATGTCTTTCTTACAATTCAAATTAAAGAGCTATAAGCTCTTTCTCCATATGTTTGTGGAAAATGAGAAGTTAAAAAATAAGTGGTCTAAGGATTCATTATATTTATTGCAAAGTGAAAACTAATGATCTAAAATCTTAAACTTAATCTTATTCTTTGTTCTTAATCTTGTTGTCGAGGATGAACAAATATTTTCATGTAAAACTTATTAATGAATTTCTTTAAGTTATACTTAATTCAAATCAATGAGTGTTCTGCTACTTAATTGAAATTTCGGTTGGCTAAGCTCTTCCTTATCACTGAAAAGTATTTAGAAGTATAAACTAACCAACTCCAATTCTCTCCATATAACTGTTTCAACTTTTATATGATTAGGCAATGAGACTCTTAAACAGTTGTAGTTTTGTAACAAGTAGAAGGGACCCAACTTATTACACTTATCAAATCAAAACCATGTATCCTTACCATTCCCAATGATGAATTTTATGTCTTATAATCTTGTGTCCTTAAGCCTAAAATTTGTTTAAGATTTTATGAAGTATTGGTCATTATTTAAACTTTTTAAATGCTAAGCCTTTTGAGAAAGTGGGTATGAATCCATCTAACCTAAAGTGATTGATTACTAGTTAATAATCTCCAAATTCTTTTAACTAACAAGAATTTATTTATAGATCTTATAGAAGTGAAGTAAGACCCCCTTAATTTTTAGGCTTACACAAACCAAAATATTTAACTTCAACACCATTAGATTGTTTTCTTTTCTCGACTAAAGAAAATTTGTTAGAAATATTTTAATGATTTTATATTTTTTATTGAAGAAATAGATGGGAACTCCAAAATATATTAAGATTATTAAGTGAAAAGTGTGAAATGCATCGTATTTTAGGGTATAGTTTGATATTTGTTTATATGTTTATCTGATTGTTTAGTATGTATTTTCAGTAGAATTTTATTAGTTTGTGATTTATTTGTGTTTTTAAGTGTTTTATGGGTTAGAACAATCCTTTGAGCTTAAATATGACATTTTAAAGGTACCTTGATATGCTTGTTAGTGTTTTAGGGTTAACATCGAAGAATGGAGAAATTTTTGAGACATTCAAGCTGAAACAACGGCCTATGATCATGACACAATAGGCCACGATCGTGATAGAAGGCTTAGATGTAGGCCACGATCGTGGCCTGTATCGGCCAGATGGGTAACCACTTCCAAACTTCACATTTTGAGCGATTTTTTGGACTTTTCAGAACTGAAAAAACCTAGTTCAACCTTAAACAGAAAAGAACACAAATAGAAAAAGAAGAACAAAAAGAAAGAGCTTTTTGCATCCACCACCACCACAAACCTTAGAAAGAGTTCATCGAGAGATTGAGAAAGAGACTAAGGAAGAGAGAGGTGGAGAAGAAGCCTACACAAAGTACTTCCCAGAATAGGAGGTTTCCTGTCATTGTTGCCTCCATCATCCATTCTGATCTATTTGCTAATGTATTTTCATTTTTATCTATATATAGAATTGGAATAGTTGTTGAGATAAGATTTATAAATGTTGAGGATTGTCTAAACTCACCTTTGGGTTATTTTTTATCTTTGATTCAATAAAAATATAATTGTTTATATGAATTAGATTCACTATGATTGATTTCTACATTTTTGGTAATAGAATGAGAGGATGAACCGGTGAAAAATAATTAAATTGGGCTAACAAGAGTTAGGTAATTTAATAAGAACGAGAAATCAATCAAATCAGTAATTGTGTTATGAGAGATCTCATATAGGTTCCGGTAGTTTGGTGGAAAACTTCAGATTTAATTAAGGTTTGGATAAATTGTGAATTAAGAAATTGCAATTTTGCATAATCTGATTAGGGTTTATAATTTAAAGTTTTTAGTTATAACTTGAGAAAGACTAATCAACCCTAGGATAGTCCAGGATCAATAATATGACATTTCATAATTAATTACAATAGTGTTGAAGATAGGTAAAAATTTTCCCTTTCTCTCAATTGATAGTTCCTTACGTTGATTCTTGATATGTGCATTGCAATTTACTAATTTGTTAATATTTTGTGATTGATTTGTTTAATTGAATTGCATTCCTGTTTTAGTTTTGTTACATTTGAATTATTACGAATTGTTTGGTCTTAGACTTTAGGATTAGATTATTCCTCCTCGTGGAATCGACACCTTAGGTACTACACAAACTACCCATACGCTCATGGATTATTGAGGTTAAATATTAAAACTTATACATATTGAAAAATCGCGATCAAATTTTTAGAGTCGTTACTGGGGAGGTGATTAGTTTAATTCTTTAGTCTAAGGCATTTTCCTTATCTTTCTTTTTAAATAATAATAATAATAAAAGAAAAGAAGAAGAAGTTTGGAGCGTAAAGTAAAGACACAACAAGACATCTTAGAGTGAGAATGAGACATTTGATGGTAAGAAGAAATGGAAAGAACAAAGATGAAAGATAGATATTATAGGGAGCACGAAATTTTTGTGAACTACAATGAGACACAGTATGGTTAGGGAAGTAACGATCTTTACTAAAACACGTACACTCTGGGGTAGAAAAACTGCCCAAATTCCTATTGCTCCAACATTGTAAGGACTCACTTAGGACATCAAGACCTATTAGGATTTCAATAAAATGAGTCCAGTTCATGGGATTCTAAATTGGACAAGATCCTGGATAAGTTCACGGGTATGGAAGAGGGTCAAAGGAGACTAGAAGAGCAAATTGATCAAGTAACAGAAAATTATGCTACTTCTATTCATAATCAAGAGATTCAAGTTTGATAGCTTTCCCGTGAATTTTGTAAGAGAAGTGTGAAAGACTCTTTAAAAAATATGAAATTACATCAATGAATGCAATATGAGGCTATCACATTTAAGAATTGGGAAGAGCTAGAAGAACCAGTGGAATACCAAGTTAAACCCCACCTTATTGAAGACTAAAAGACGAAGAAAGAGGGTGAAGAAAAGAATGCCAACCCTCCCTATTATTCACCAGTTCTTGATATACCATGTTTGAACATCGACAACTCTTTGGTAAATGTCCATGAAAAGAACCTTATCCTTTGGATGAATGATGACCAAGTGACATTCGAGATGAATGATGTATTAAAGAATTCTAAGGATAGTAGCTCATTCAGGATAATTAATTTATTTGAATCTTCTAAAGATAAAAAGGATGAAGAACAAATGGCAACATACATCTAGTTTAAAGAAGCTATGAAAGTCTCTGTTCGTGAAGGGGTAGAAGCAGAGGAGATGAAGGTGATTAAGGAAAAAAGAGAGCAACTTACCTTCTTACATGACAAACTGTTGCATTCAATGGAAGATTCTGTGAGTTTCGTTATTCCCTATTTATTGACAATTTATTAGTGAGAAGGACATTACTTAAATTAATTGGTTTTCTCATCTTCATCAATATTGTCTTTCTGATCATTTTGCAATTTGTAGCATACTCACGGGCTACAAATTTGATGTTGAACGAGAAGGGTGAAAGCAAGCCACTCATAATTGATCCTGGTTGAGATTTAAAAGATGAAGGTCAAGCTAATAACCATAAATTAGCACATTTAGTAATTATATTTAAATTTTTATGTAGTTAGTGTTGGACCAATGGTGGTTGACAAATTAAATCCTTTTTATGTTTTGATAATAATAAAATGTATAGAATTGGTTAATAAATTATTTTAGGTGTTTTGGATTGAAATTTAAATAAAAGATTTTTGTAAAATCAAGATAGCATTAATCTTCGATGGGTAAGAGATAAACCATTGTGAAATCAAGATGGAAATTATCTTCAACATGCTAGAAACATTCAAACATGAAGATTATGGGAAGATTTTGTTAAACTTATCCGTTGGAGTAAGCACTAGTAGACTAGCATATCACAAGTTGACTAATAAATTCAGATATGTCAGATGGGGCATGAAACAAGTCGACCAACATGTGACAAGTCGATTATTAATCAGTTGGATAGGTGCACTAGTCGACTATCATTACACTAGTCGATTATTCGAAGAGCGGAGATGAAACTCGCATGGAAAAACGTTGGTACTAGTCGACTACTCTTTGAAGACAAAGATGACTATAATGTATTAGTCGACTATAACACCTCGACTAATCGACTATCAGGTAGAGTTGAATAAAATTTGTCTTGATCAATCACAAATGGAAAGGAAATCATTTTGCAATGTCTATGAGCAATCAACAACGGCTAGAAAAAGATCTCCAACGACTATATTCATCTGGAAGTCTGCAAATAAATAAAGGAAGATCAAATGATTGAGGAGATTTGTCCAAAAGAAAAAGCATACAACTATTGTTCCTAATTTGCTCTCATTTTGCTCTTAGCTTGTTCTAAATCTGTATTGAGCATTATTACTTCACCTTTATTTTTTTATTATTGTGAGTTGAGTGATTGGTGAAAAATCACTTGTGAGGTAGGATTTGTGCCGAAAAACAAATCGGTTGTTAGGTGTAGCTTGAGCCGGAAGTCAAGTTGTATTGAAAAGTTCACACTGAACTAAAAAGTGTGTAGTAAAGTGTTTTGTGAAAATCCTAAGTGGGAGCTTAGGTAGAGGAAGTAGGTCTTAGCACCGAACTTCTATAAAAACAGTGTTTGCCTCTCTTCCCTACTCTTTGCACTTAAATTTGTTTAATTGTTTTGTGTGTATTAACTTCTGGTTTTTGTAGAACTTTACGAAAAAGTTTCAAAGATCTATTCAACCCCCCTTCTAGATCGTTTATAATTGGTATCAGAGTAGAAGAATCCAGGGATGACACACAATAACCTAGCGAAAAAAGGTAACACCAATAATCACCCTCATTTGTTTAATGGTACTAACTATTCTTCTTGGAAAAATCCTATGAAATATCTATTATAAGCGAGGGAGTGGAGTATTGGAAGATCATCATCTTCGGTCCACATGTTCCATTGAAAGAAATGGTGAGGTAAAGACGGAGCTGGAGTATGATGACAATGATTGGAAGCAAGCCTACATCAACGTAAAAGCTATGAAATTGATATACTGTGCTCTCACTGTTGAGGAGAGAAATCGAGTGAACTCTTGCACTAGTGCTAAAGAAATGTGGGAGAGACTACACATCACCCATGAAGGAATCAATCAAGTTCGAGAGACAAAGATCAACATGCTTCTACATGACTATGAAATGTTTGTCATGAAGGAAGGTGAGTCTATCTCCACTATGCTTGATCATTTTGCAGAAATTATCAATGGATTAGGCAACCTTGGAAAACACATGATGGATAGCGAGAAGGTGAAAAAGATTCTTCATTCACTACCGAAAGAATGGGACTCACAAGACACCGCTATTATGGAATCTAAGGATCTCAATCATTTGGAATTCAACGCCTTGGTGGGATCACTCATAAACTATGAGATCATTCTCAAATCAAGAGGAGGAAGAGGTAAGTCACAAAAGTCAATTGCTTTAAAAGCTAATGCTTATTCTCTTGATGAAAGTGACAAAGAAATAGATGAAGAGGAAGAAGATGAAGAACTAGCAATGTATGCCAGAAACTTGAGAAAGTTCAAAGGACTACTCAAGAGTAGGAAGAAAGAATTACGTGGTGGAAGAAATGAAGAAAGAAAGAAGTACACCATGGAAAGAAGGAACAAGAGCTATGAAGAAAAGAAGAGCAATGAGGAGTGTTAGAAATGTGGAAAAAGAGGACATCATGCAAGAGAATGCAAAAGTTCTTCCATTTTCTAGAAAAATGACAAGAATGACAAAGGAAAGAAGAAAGCTAGTCTTGTAGCTACTTGGAGTGATGATGAGGAAGCATATCAAAACAATGATAAAAACAACCTAGCTCTTATGGCAAATAGCTCTTTAACAAGTGATGATGAAGATGAGGTAATGATCACTGATCAAGATCTTAGAGATTCTTTTACTGCTTTACAAATTAATTTTAAAGAAGCTATTGAAATCAACAAGAAATTGAGAAAGAAAATAAGAGAACTAGTTGCTGAAAATAGTGTTTTGCATGAGACTATTGATGATTTAGATTACACTAAGGAAGATCATTCTGCATGCCTTGCTGAAAAAGAAAATCTTACTAGTGAAATTGATGGACTTAGAAAGGAGTTTTCTTATGTGATTGGAAAATTTGCTGGTGGAAATGAAAAGTTTGATAAGATGTTGTCTTTACAAAAATATTCAATTTCTAAACATGGTTTAGGATATGATCCTTTTGATAGAGATTGTTCCTTGATTTATAAATTTACTAAAGATGGAAAAGTTGCTAAATGTGCTAAATGCTTGAAAGATGGTCATATAGAAATTGCATGTAAAAGTATTAGGAGATGTATTAATGTTAAGAAAATTTGAGTAGTAAAAGGTACAACATCTCCTAATGTGATTTATGCGACTAATCAAAATGGACCCAAAATGGATTGGGTACCGATAAGAAGAAAGAATGTTTCTATTGTTGGTACAAGCAAGGAATGAAAATCCACCAAGTACATGGTACATTGATAGTGGATGTTCAAGGCATATGAGTGGAGACAATAACTTATTTACAGAAATTAGACCAAAGAATCAAGGATATGTCACATTTGGAGACAACAACGAAGGTAAAGTCATGGGTATTGGTAAAGTGGGTAAGGAACCTTTGCATACCATTGACAATGTTTTGCTTGTTGATGGCTTGAAACGTAATTTGCTAAGTGTTTCTCAATTATGTGATATGAATTTTAATGTGAAATTTGAATCATATCATTGTATGGTTACGAAGGATGAAAATGTTGCTTTCATTGGTTTGAGACATGAAAATACATATATCGTAGATTTACATGATGATAGTTCTTTTAATGAAAAGTGTTTAGTGACATTAGAAGAAAATGCTTTTTTATGGCATAGAAAGTTAGGTCATGCTCCATTGCCTTTAATTTCTAAACTTTCTAAAAATGATATTGTGAGAGGATTTCCTAAGATAAAATTTGTTAAAGATCACTTGTGTGAATCTTGCTTGAAAGGCAAACATGTTAGAGAATCTTTCAAACCAAAGAAATTTGTACATCTAGAATTCTTGAACTTGTTCATATGGATTTGATTTGTTGGACCTCGATTTTTAAGTGAAAATAAGAAATATGCAAAAGTGGATGAGTTGATTGAAATAAAGTTAAATGGCAAGAACTAAAAAGAAAAAGTGTGAAAATATGAAAAGTTTGACTTTTTGGCCATTAATAGTTGACTTTTGATTTAGGCATAATTTGAGAAAATGATCTACATGAAACTTGTAGATTATGTTGAGAGTTTTCTGTAGCCATAAAATTTGCAATGTTTCGATATCAGGAGTAAAAGTTATGATCAGTCAAAGTTCAGGTGTGTTATAGGTTGACTTATGTTATGACTAAAGCTTTGATTGGAAAATTTATCTAGTTAGAGGTTAATTTAGCCTTGGAGTTATTCATGAAAGTTGAAGGATTTGATTTGATCTTTATTTTGGTATAAAGTATAGAATTTTTCGATTAAGGAATAATAAGTTATGATTTTTACAAGTCTCTGTTATGATTTTAGCATGATTATTAGAGGTCAGAAGTTTTGATTGAAAAATGGACTTCCTTAGAGGTCAAATTGATTTTTATGTCCTTCGTGGAAGATGTAGAGCTTCCGTCAAGCTTTCTATAGAGACTAAGTTTGTCAAAATTGGAGTTCGGGATTAAGAGTTATGAATTTTGAAAGTTTTGGATTTTCATGTGGGAAAAAAAAGAAAAAGAATATGACGTATCGCCGTCGCTAGGGCGACGCATCGCCTCGTGAGCCCTCGCCCTGCACGCGCGCACGCGCTCCGTAACGATGCCATTTCTGCCTCCTCTGCTGCGACGTCGTTTCATATTTTCCTCTCCTCTGCGCGCCTCGTTTTCTTCTTGTGTGACGCCGTTTCTCCCGCGTGCTATACGACGCCATTTTGAATTCTTTTGTTAATTCCTCCTTCAATCCGACATTCGTTCAATCTTTTGCTTATATCTTTTCCATCCGACATCCGATTGAGTTGATTCTTGAAGCGTTGGATTCCTAAGACAATTCTCTACATCTTCATAGGAAATTTGTAATTTTATGAGATTAAATTAATGGTGATTAATTTAATTAAAGTGAGTTGATTCATTTTCTGAACATGGTTCAGTATTTTGCGAAATTCGGGATCTGTGGTGATCCGATCGAAGTGATTCTTGAGGCGAAATAAAATTAAGACATGGGGCTACAAATCATATGAAGAAATTAAATTTCAATTTTTCCCCTAAGATTTTCAATTTATGAATGGAAGTTCGGATTAGTGTGCAGTTTTTGGGTTAGGAACATCTGAAAATATATTGGGCATAACTTTTGCTCTGGTAATCGAAATGAGGCGATTCTTATTTGAATTAAACTAGAGAAATAGAGCTACAATTTTTATGAAGACATCAAGTTTCAATTTTGTGATGAAGAATGTGAATTTCTGGATGGAAATAATCGTACATGGAAAATGTATTAGAATATGAACATGTCGGAAATGTTTTGAGCATAACTTTTGATATAGTGCTCCAAATTGGATGATTCTTATGGCATTATGAAATTAAGACATAGAGGAACATTTCTCTAGAAGGAAGTTTTGACAAATTCCTTCAAATTGATAGTGCGAATCGGATCCAAAAGTAAGCATGAAATAAGTAAAGTGCAAGGGCAAAAGGGTCATTTAGCCCTCATTTAATGACAAGGATTACATAAGGCAAGGGGCTGTCGTTTTGGGTGAAATAAAAAACAATGAGCAGCCACGAAGTTGGCTGGAAAATTAGAACAAAAGGAGAAGAGAAATAAAAGAGGAGAAGAATGGAGAAGCTTCGGCTATGGTGGAAGAAGAGAGAGAAAGTAAAATTTTCGAAATTTATGGGACTTTTAGCTTGAGTTTTGAGTTGTTTTCAAGGAAAAAGGATGGAAAATGGAGAAAGCCTACTTTGGAAACCAAGAAATCCGAAAATAGAAGGAGAAAGAGGTAAGGGAAAAATTTGGATTTTGAGTTTTTGATGAATTTTTGGTTTAGAAACATGGAAATAACTTGGGTTTGTGATTTATGAAGTCGATTTTGATATTTATGCCATAGGTTATGTTTAATTTTGGATGGAAATTTGTTTAAGGTTTGGGCTTAATTTTGTGTTTGAGGATTTTGTGAATTATTGGTATAGAATTATAAACAACAGTATGAGTTTGTGGAATATGATATCAATTTTGAAGAATTTGTGTTTTATGATGTTAAATTTGGATAAATTGGTTTAGTTCAATTTTGTGATTTGGGAATTTTGGAGGTTTATGGTTTAGATAGCTAGAAGATATGGGGAATTGATGTTTTTTAAGCTCAATTTGAGTAAACATGTTATTGATGATATTGAATTTTGGATGGATATGTTTAGGTAATTTTAAAGTAGAAGAACAAAGGACGCTTTGGTCAAATTGATGATCGGGACGAGTTCCTAGCATCATTTCGAGGTGGGTAGCATATTTATATTTTGATTTGTAAGCCATATATGACTTTTTGAAAATTTAAGAAAGTGAAAGAAAAGATTTTCATATTTTATTTGTTTCCGAATGATTTTTGAAAATTATTACAAGCTTAAATTCATTGATTTAAATGATTTGATAAATCGATAGAAATTTCTGTAAATGCATTTGTTGTGTATGCATTGATAAATTATGCAAATTGTTGAAATTATTGATTGATTGAATTAATTGAATTGTATGAATTATGTGAATTGTGAGTTTGTTTGTGTTCGATGAAATAAAGTTTTAAAATGTGCCTTTGGGCAGTTTGATTAGTATGTGTGAAAATTAAGATTTTTAAAAATGCCTTCGGGTAATTAGAATTTCCGTTTTCACTTATGTGTTATGTGGGTTTGGTCAGGTCCCTCGTGAGTTAGTGCACTGTCTCTATTCGTTTATAGCCTTCTCCCGGCTACCCGCTAGTGGCATGGAGCTCCGATTTCGGACTCCCTTCACGGCTACACTGGACCGATATGTGGAAAAGTGTAGTACGTTCTATTCATGGTCGCACAGACCGCTATATACGGAATGTGCGAGACGCTCGCTTCGAATCGAATCGCACCATTTTGATATGTTACGTGCTTTTGCTTTGTTTTTGTGTTTGCATTCATGTTTAAAATTGAGAAATGAAAAGTGAGATTTATATGAAAAGTTTGAAAATTGAAAGGTTTGAGGAAACTATTTGATAAGTTACAAAGTTTGAAAATTAGTCCTTTTGGCAAAACGCTTATGAAAAATGATTTCTGCTTATTTGTCAATTTATAAATGTGTTATCCACGAGCTTCTGAGCTCACCCCCCTTTCATCCCCAATCTCCAGGTATTCGAGCAGGAGATCGGATGAATGAGCGTCAAGTTCAATTTTGCATCATCTATATTTTTGTGTGAATGGAGATTTGGATATTAATATTGTTTATTATGATGTATTTCGAGCATGTATTTCAGAATGTATGAGGATTATGACTTGATGTATGAGAGTATGAAATTGTGTATATTGTGTTGATGTAAGTAAATTATGGATTTATATGTTGAGTTGCGGTTGAAAGTTTGTGTATGATGATGAGTTATGGTTATGTCTAAGAATGATTGAAGTGTTTAGAACTAAGATTGCGTTTGTTTCTGCTGAGATTCCGGACGGAGGGTCCGGTTGATTTTGATGGTTGTATGATTGATTGGGCATTTAGAAGTATATTTTGAACCATTAGCAGGTTTTGGGTTAGGCCAAAGGCAGCCGTTATGCTGTCGAAATTTCATTAGATAAATTGAAAATGAATAAAAATAAGATTTAGATGTATGAAAGATGGATTTATGAGATTGGTATAAATGTTAAGAAGTTTGTTATGATTTGAGTGAGATTATGAAATTAATAAATTTCCAACAAAAAGGAAATTGTATGATTTGCATGAGTTTGAGTAAAAATGGTTATAAGAAAAAGAAAGAAAGAAATTTTTTTTTTACCGGATTTCAGATATGTCTTAGTCTAGGTTTCCAACGCGATCGTTGTTGTCTTTGTATTGTATTCATGGATGTCGGACATTTGTTATGCTATTCGATTTGGCTTCATTTGTATACTTTGATTTTAAGTTTGAATTCGATCCGTCTCTGTTGCGCCTTTAATGGTAACCGTCCCGATTTGCTTCTTTCGATTCTGTATTCGATTTGCATTCGCTTTGCTTTCGCTTTCGCTTTGTTTGTTGGTATCGAATTCAATTTATCCAATTGGAATTCGCCTCGTTCTTCGTATCCGTTCCTATTTTTCAGTTGGGATCCGGTTTCCAGATCGGGTTCCAACATGATTGGACCATCTAGGCATGCTAGTCTTAATGGTAAATTATATGTTCTTGTTATTGTTGATGATTTTTCTAGATTTACTTGGGTGAGATTTCTCGCAAATAAAAGTGATGCTTTTAACGAGTTTACTAAGTGGTGTAGGTTGGTTCAAAATGAAAAGGATTTGATAATTGTTGCAATAAGAACCGATCATGGAGGTGAGTTTGAATGTGAATCATTTGAAAGGCTTTGTGACAAATATGAAATGGAGCACAATTTCTCAAAATCAAGAACACCACAACAAAACGGAGTTGGAGAAACGAAGAATCGTTCACTTGAAGAAATGAGTAGAACTATGTTGAATGAATATAATCTTCCTAAAGCTTTTTGGGCGGAGGCAATCAATACTGCGTGCTATGTTATTAATAGAGTACATCTTAGACGAGACAAAAATAAGACACCATACGAGTTATGGAAAGGTAAGAAACCCAACATATCTTATTTTCATCCTTTTGGTTGCAAATTTTTTATTCATAATAATGGAAAGAACAACTTAGGAAAATTTGATTCAAAATCTTATGTTGATGTGTTTCTTAGTTATTCACTAACTAATAAGGTATTTAGAGTCTATAATAATATAACTAAGTGTCTTGAAGAAAATATTCATGTTAAATTCGATGATATGATTTCATCCCCGAGAAAGATTTGTTTTGATGATGATGCAGGAAATTTAGGAAATGGAGTTGAAGAAATTGAATCCAAGATTAAAGAAATAAAGTTAGATGAAGAAGATCATGTACCCAAAATTAAAACATGGGCAAAAACAAAGAATCATCCTATGGAGCAAGTGATTGAGAGCTTGAATGATGGTTTAAGAACTAGGAGGAATGTTTATGAACACATGAGCAATTCAGCTTCCATCTCACTAGTAGAACCCAAGAACATAAAAGAGGCTCTTGAAGATGAAAATTGGCTGCTGGCTATGTAAGAAGAACTTAATCAATTCAAGAGGAACAATGTATGGGACTTGGTAGCTCCACCAAAGGACAAAACCATTATTGGAGTCTGTTAGCGATCTAGAAGGGGGGGTTGAATAGATCTTAAAACTCTTTGATAATTTCTACAAGAAAATCAGAAGTTAAAACACACAAAAACAATTTTGATAAACTTAATTGAAAAGTGTAAGGAAGAAGATCAAACACTGTTTTTATAGAGGTTCGGTGCTAAGACCTACGTCCTCTACCTAAGCTCCCACTTAGGATTTTGCCAATCACTTTATTGCACACTTTGTAGTTGAGTGTGAACTTTTTACAATCCCGCTTGATTTCCGGCTTAAGCTACCTTTACACTCGATTTGTCTTCCGGCACAAATCCTACCGACACCGCTTGATTTTCGGCTCAAGCAACCTTTACACTCGATTTGTCTTACGACACAAATCCTACCTCACGTGACCTTTTCACTCGTCACTTAAATTGTAATAAAACAATACAAAGAATGAAGAACAAATGCTCAAAACAATTTGTAACAATATAAGAGCAATAATGAGCAATTTGAAGCAATATGAGAGTATTTGAGCTTATGGCACTTCTCTATGTTCTTCATCAATCATCCTCCCTTTATATAAGAAGAAATATAGCTGTTGGGAACTCATATAGCCGTTGCTTGATTGTTATAGCCGTTGCTTAATTCTCTCCTTCCATTTTGGCTAATTGGACCGTTGGAGTTGATCTGCTACATACATAAGTCGACTTGTCAATTCATAAGTCGACTTGTTTCAACCATTTACTGAAAAATTCATCTCCGCTCTCCAATAAGTCGACTTGTTATATATAAGTCGACTTGTTTATCTCGACAAGTCGACTTGTTTCCTATAAGTCGACTTGTTTACCTCGATAAGTCGACTTGTTTCCTATAAGTCGACTTGTTTAGCCATCTATGATAACATCCCACCAAATTCTCTACAAACCTCATGTTTTATGTCATTTTCGCCAGAGGACAACTCCCATATGATTCTTCAATGATTTGTCACTAACTCATCTTGATTTGCACAATTCTTTTGTTGAATATCAATCCAAAATACTGAAACAATTTCTTAAACAATTTATACATTTTATTATTATCAAAACATAAGTGGAATTAATTTGTCAACCACCATTGGTCCAACAATCTCCCCTTTTGATAATGACAAAATACTTAGAAATTGTTTAAGAAATGAAAACAAAGAAACATTGATCAAGGTTTTATACCTTGTCATTTTGGTTAGAAGTCTCCCCTCAATCATATAAATCATAACCTTGAAAAATCAATTAAAATTTTAACAAACTCCTCTTAATCAAGTAACAAAAGGAAATCCAATTTCTCATTTTCTCCCCTTTTGTCATAATCAAAATAACTAATACAAATCAACAATCGATGAAATATCGCAATCACATTAAATAGAGAAACAAGTCATCAAACACAAATAGTCTCGAATCAAACACACTCCCCCTCAATCAAATGACGGTGACTAAAAGATACCAATTATCAATTTTCAATATTACTCCCCCTTTTTGTCATAATTAAAAACCAATATGAAAAATGAAAAAATAGCCGCAAAACAGCAAACACAAATAAAGGCAATAGTCATAACATAACAATCCAACAATTAATACAAATATCAGAAAGTCATAAGAAGCACCACACACTTGAAATAGCATAAGAATCCGTGTAGACATAATTCGACTTGTTTGCAGATTTGTCACCAATTAGTCAACAATTGGTTGATTTTCATTCCTTGCTTGTACCTACAACTGAAGCATCATTTCTTCTCATTGGTACCCAAGCCATCTTGGGTCCATTTTGGTTAGTCAGGTAAATCACATTAGAAAGTATATTCCCTTTTTCTACCCAAATTTTCTTGACCTTAATACATCTCCTAGTGCTTTTGCAAACAAGTTCTATGTGACCATCTTTCAAACATCTAGCACATTTAGCAACTTGTCCATCTTTAGTGAATTTAGAAATCAATGAACAATCTCTATTAAAAGGATCATATCCCAAACCATGTTTAGAAATAGTATATCTTTGTAAAGACAACAACTCTTCAAATTTTGCATTTCCACCACCAAATTTTCCAACCACATAAGAAAACTCCTTTCTAAGTCTTTCAAGCTCACAAATAAGATTTTTCTTTTCAATAAGACATGCAGAATGATCTTCCTTAGGACAATCTAAATCATCAATCGTCTCATGTAAAGCATTATTTTCAGCAACCAATTCACGTATTTTCTTTCTTAATTTTTTGTTAATCTCAATGGTTTCTTCAAAATCAGTTTGCAAAGCATCAAAAGAATCTTGTAGATCTTGGTCATTGAGAGTTACCTCATTTTCATCATCGCTTGATGAACTTTTTGTCATAAGCGCCAAATTGTTTTCTTCGTCACTTTGGTAGGCTTCCTCATCGTCACTCCAAGTGGCTACCAAGCTAGTCTTCTTTTTACCTTTGTCGTATTTGTCATTTTTCTGAAAGTTCGATGTTGATGACGAGCTTTTACACTCTCTTGCGAGATGTCCCCTTTTTCCACATCTCCAACATTCTTCGTTACCTTTCTTTTCATCATAGCCTTTTGTTTTTCTTTCAGTGCCGAATCTTTTTCTTTCTACCTGTTTTCTGCCATTTAATTCTTTCCTTCGGTTTTTGAGAAGTCCTTTGAACTTCCTTAAATTTCTGGCGTACATAGCGATTTCCTCATCTTCTTCGTCTTCATCTAGTTCCTCATCACTTTCATTAAAAGAGGTGTTAGCTTTAAAAGCAATAGATTTTTGAGGCTTATCTCTACCTCCTCTGGATTTGAGAATTATCTCATAGTTGATGAGAGATCCTACTAAAGCATTGAATTCTAGATGGTTTACATCCTTCGACTCCATGATTGCGGTGACTTGAGAATCCCATTCCTTCGGCAGTGAACGAAGAATCTTCTTCACCTTCTCGCTATCCGTCATATGCTTCCCAAGGTTGCCTAATTCATTTATGATTTCTGCAAAACGATCAAGCATTGTAGAAATTGACTCACCTTCCTTCATGAAGAACATCTCGTAGTCGTGGAGAAGCATGTTGATCTTTGTCTCCCGTACTTGATTTGTCCCTTCATGAGTTACTCGAAGTCTCTCCCACATTTCCTTGGCGTTGGTGCAAGAATTTACCGGTTTCTTTCCTCGTATCGTTAATGCACAATATATCAGCTTCATAGCTTTGGCGTTGATGTACGCTTGCCTCCAATCGTTATCATCATACTCCAGCTCCGTTTTTAACTCACCATTTTCTTTTAACGGTGGTTGAGGACCGAAGATAATTATCTTCCAATATTCTACTCCCTCGCTAATGATGTGGTACTTCATAGGATTTTTCCAAGAAGAATAGTTAGTACCATTAAATAAAGGAGGGCGATAATTTGTGTTACCTTCTTCCGCTAGTTTATTGTGCCGTAAGACAAATCGAGTGTAAAGGTTGCTTGAGCCAAAAATCAAGCGGTGTCGGTAGGATTTGTGTCGGAAGACAAATCGAGTGTAAAGGTAGCTTGAGCCGGAAATCAAGCGGGATTGTAAAAAGTTCACACTCAACTACAAAGTGTGCAATAAAGTGATTGGCAAAATCCTAAGTGGGAGCTTAGGTAGAGGACGTAGGTCTTAGCACCGAACCTCTATAAAAATAGTGTTTGATCTTCTTCCTTACACTTTTCAATTAAGTTTATCAAAATTGTTTTTGTGTGTTTTAACTTCTGATTTTCTTGTAGAAATTATCAAAGAGTTTTAAGATCTATTCAACCCCCCCTTCTAGATCGCTAACAGAGTCAAGTGGGTAAATAGGATAAAGTATGATGAAAATGGTGAAGCAGTCAAAAATAAATCAAGGTTACTAGCTTAAGGATTTTATCAAGAAGAAGGCTTTCATTATAATGAGACATATGCACCTGTGGCTCGATTGGAGGCAATAAGATTATTATGTGCATTTGCATCGCATAAGAGAATCAAATTAAATCAAATGGACATCAAAAGTGCGTTTTTAAATGACTACATCCAAGAGGAGGTTTATGTCAAAAAACCACCGGGTTTTGAAGATCATGAACATCTGGATTATGTCTACAAGCTCAAGAAGGCACCATATGGATTAAAGCAAGCACCTAGGGCATGGTATGAAAGGTTAAGTACTTTTCTAACTCAAAATGGTTACATTCGTGGTAAAATTGATAATACTTTGTTTATAAAACACGTTGATCAAGATATGCTAATTTGTCAAATATACGTTGATGATATTGTTTTTGGTGCTACTAATGAAATTTTGTGCAATGAATTTAGTGATCTCATGCAAAGTGAATTTGAAATGAGCATGATGGGAGAACCCAAGTTCTTTCTTGGGTTGCAAATCAAGCAATACAAAAATGACATCTTAATTCACCAATCTAAATATACCAAAGAGCTTCTAAAGAAGTTCAACATGGGAGGATGCAAAGTTGCAGCAACACCTATGTCAGGTCTTGGAAAAATCTGAACATGAAGAAGATGTTGATCAAAAGTTTTATAGAGGTATGATTGGCTCTCTTTTATATTTAACTTCTTCTAGACCAGATATAATGTTTGCCAGGTGTCTTTGTGCTAGATTTCAAGCATGTCCCAAAATTTCTCATTTGAGTGTCTGTAAAAGAATTTTTAGATATCTGAGTAAAACTGTTAATCATGGTTTATGGTATCCTAGTTGTGAATCTTTTGATTTGTATGCTTATAGTGATGCTGACCATGGTGGCTGTAGGGTAGATAGAAAAAGCACTAGTGGCTTATGTCATTTTTTAGGTTCATCTTTGATTTCTTGGGCTTGTAAAAAACAAGTAAGTGTATCTATTTCCACTGTTGAATCTGAATATGTAGCAGCTGGAAGTGCATGTGCCAAAGTTCTTTGGATTAAATATCAATTGCCTGATTATTGTATTGTTGTTAAAAATATTCCAATTTATTGTGATAATACCAGTGTAATTTGTTTGAGTAAAAATCCAATTTTGCATAGTGGAACAAAGCATATAGAAATTAGACATCATTTCATACGTGATCATTGTTTGAAAGGTGAAATTTGTTTGAAACATGTATCTACTAATGATCAATTAGCTGACATTTTTACAAAACCTCTTAAAGAAGAAGTGTTTGTGAACATTAAATTGAGACTTGGTATGTGTGATTTGAATTCCATTAGTTGATTGTAATTTTCTGCATACATTAGCATAACAAAATGGTTAAGATATTAGGCAAATATGCAATTCCATCTGAGAATACATCATCATGATCTACACTTAGGCTAAAATGTGATTTCTCTGGAGTTTAGCAATATTCCAGTCGACTAATTGGAGTTTAAGTCGACTGAGGTTGAGGAATGAATCGAGTTATTCTGATTTGCTTGTTGAAATATTACAGTTATAGTCGACTAATAGTCTTCGACTATTCGACTAATACACATATTTTCCAGACCAGTCGACTAATCTTCTTCGACCAGTCGACTAGTTTAATGTCTATTAACCCCCATCTCTGAATTATATTAGTCGACTAATAGTGTTCCGGTCGACTATAGCTATACACGAACACTTAAAACCTCATTCCTTCCCCAAATCTCCGAAAAGCCATCATCTTCTCCTCAGAAATTTCCTCTTCCTAGTCGACTACTCTCCTCTAATATCTTCAAATCCACAATACCCATCATCAATCTTCTCCCAAAAACACAAAACCCACTCATTATTCCTTCAAATAATCTCTCTTTTCTTTTCACATCTCTTTTCGACACCCTCAAACCCTAACTTTCGAAATCTGTTTCTATCACTCTAAAATCCTCCAATCTTTCACAATGGCTCCACGAAAATTAAGTGGGAAAGGCAAAGGAAAAGGCAAACAGGCAGCAACCCCTCCACGAGGTCCACGAGTGCGTGGGTCATCTTCAAGGGGCGGGATTGAAAGAGAAAATGAAGAGATTGAGTCACGGCTTGTTTTAAGAGAAGCACAAAATTTATATTATCAGGTACTGAAAATCGAAGTCCTTATTCCCTCCATATGATTTGATTGGGTAGAATTGGACCATAGTGAATATACGGAATTGTTCTCTAATATTACAAGCCTAGGATTGCTTTATTTTCTGGGTTATACGGATGAGATTTATGAAGACCTGGTTAGAGAGTTTTATGCAAATTTGAATGTGACAAGGAGTAATGTTGAAAGTGGAGTGACTTTGAAATCAAGTATTTAAGGGAAAGAAATTTTTATCTGTGAAGCATATCTGTGCATTTGGTTTGATTTGCCTACAGGAGGTGTTAGGCCAAGTGCTTCTTTCCTAGATTTGAACATATTGAGACATGAAGATGGAGATACGGATGAGGAGGTTGAAGAGAATTTTGGGTATATTGAAGTAAAAGGAGATGAATTACTTGCTAGGTTATGTTTAAACCACTCCTTACCTTATGAGGCAATGAATTTGCCTTTAAATTATAGATTGTTGCATTATGATATAAATCGTGTGGTTTATCCAAAGAAAGCAAGTAATAATCACATTACATCTTTGGATAAAGAAATTCTCTGGCACTTGGAAGAGGGAAGGAAAATAAATTTTCCGAGTCTAATCATTCAGATGATGCAGAAAAAGAAGAATCTATTAAGAGGTGAGCTTAAGGGCAAAACAACAAAGCACAAGGGAATGCCTTATGGAGCCCTGATTACTTATATCGCCAAGTTGCAAAAATGTAATCTGAATGCTTATGATCATTATCCATACCCACAGAGTTGGCGATTTACTCCTTACAATCTACGGAGTATGAAGTTGGTCAAAATAGTTGAAAAAGGATGGGTGTATTCATATCATGTGGAGAAGCTAGGTTTGACTTTGGAGAGTGAAAAAGTGCCTAGGAGGCAATGTTCCAAGAGGGCCGGTGATCGTCCTAGCAGCTCAAGACCAAGTAGTGTGCGACGGAGTGAGGTTTCTTAAGACGAACTTCAAGAAATTAGAGATCAAATGGAAGAATTAAATGATCGTTTTGATGATCAACAAAGCATGCTCATACGATTGGAGAAAAGTGTTGATGATCAACGAAGTATGCTCACACGCTTGGAGAAAAGCATTAAGAAAATTTTTGATAAGTTAGGTTGTAGATATGATGATGCTTCTTCATCTTGATGGTTGTTGAATTTGCTTTAGATCAACATTTCATAGTGTTTTCTTCATATTGTTTGTGATTTTCATTTTGTGTTGGTTTGTTACTTGAGACTATGGACTTGTGTGTTTTGATGGTTTGCTTCTCTATTAATGTGATTGCGATTTTTACTGTCAGTTTGTATTAATTATTTTGATTATGACAAAAAGGGGGAGTACTATGTGTTAAAATTGTTTTGGCTTATATGGATCATAACATTTTTTTTCTATCTTGATTTAAAACTAATATTATGGATTCTACGATTTTATAAATTTGATTTTGCAAGGTTATTGAATTCATTGATTTATATGATTGAGGGGGAGAGAATCTAGCTACAAAGACAAGGCATAAAAACTTTGATCAATGTTTCTTTGTTTTCATTTCTTAAACAATTTCTAAATGTTTTGTAATTATCAAAAAGGGGGAGATTGTTGGACCAATGGTGGTTGACAAATTAAATCCTTTTTATGTTTTGATAATAATAAAATGTATAGAATTGGTTAAGAAATTATTTCAGGTGTTTTGGATTGAAATTTAAATAAAAGATTTGTGCAAAATCAAGACAGCATTAATCTTCGATGGGCTAGAGATAAACCATTGTGAAATCAAGATGGAAATTATCTTCAACATGCTAGAAACATTCAAACATGAAGATTATGGGAAGATTTTGTTAACTCTATCCGTTGGAGTAAGCACTAGTCGGCTAGCATATCACAAATCGACTAATAAATTCAGATATGTCCGATGGGGCATGAAACAAGTCGACCAACATATGACAAGTCGACTATTAATCAGTTGGATAGGTGCACTAGTCGACTTTCATTACACTAGTCGACTATTCGAAGAGTGAAGATGAAACTCGCATGAAAAAATGTTGGTACTAGTTGACGATTCTTTGAAGACAAAGCTGACTATAATGTACTAGTCAACTGTAACACCTCGACTAGTTGACTATCAGGTAGAGCTGAACAAAATTTATCTTGATCAATCACAAATGGAAAGGAAATCATTTTGCAACGTCTATGAGCAATCAGCAACGGCTAGAAAAAGATCTCTAACGACTATATTCATTTGGAAGTCTGTAAATAAATAGAGGAAGATCAAATGATCGAGGAGATTTGTCCAAAAGCAAAAGCATACAACTATTGTTCCTAATTTGCTCTCATTTTGCTCTTAGCTTGTTCTAAATCTGTATTGAGCATTATTACTTCACCTTTATTTTTATTATTATTGTGAGTTGAGTGATTGGTGGAAAATCACTTGTGAGGTAGGATTTGTGCCAGAAAACAAATCGGTTGTTAGGTGTAGCTTAAGCTGGAAGTCAAGTTGTATTGAAAAGTTCACGTTGAACTAAAAAGTGTGCAGTAAAGTGTTTTGCCAAAATCCTAAGTGGGAGCTTAGGTAGAGGACGTAGGTCTTAGCACCGAACCTCTATAAAAATAGTGTTTGCCTCTCTTCCCTACTCTTTGCACTAAAATTTGTTTAATTGTTTTGTGTGTATTAACTTCTAGATTTTGTATAACTTTACAAAAAAGTTTCAAAGATCTATTCAACCCCCCCTTCTAGATCGTTTACAGTTAGGTTTGTTTTAAATTCTAAAATAAGTTTTGAATGATTTAGAATGGTTTGGATTGCTAATTCTTTTACTCTCTTGAATCACTTATATGATAGGGAAACACTCTCGATGTCAAACGAACTTAGTCTCAACACTATCTACATCATCACCTCCATCACCATAAATGGTTTCATTTTATAACTTTTTTCTTTTCATTTTTATTAGTATTTTCTTCTTATGTTTTTTGTGTTTCATGTTTTATTTTTGCTGGTGTGTTTGTGTGCCCTCTCACATTAACGACAATGTGTTGTTCAAGTATAAGGAGGGTTATGTGTTTTGCTTTGAGTGTGAATTTTGCATATTATATTATAGTTTGTTAGGTTGCATTTTGTGAATTGTGTCAATTTGTCAATGGCTTAGATGGATTGAAATTGATTTAATTTTGAACATAGTCTGTTAGGTTGTAAAGAGTCATTAGCTCCCGAAATTAGTGAATTGGATTCTTTGGGCAAATATACAAGTTAATCAGGATTTAGTGTGAGTTTGTCACCCTCTAAATTGTCACATTCATTCATAATTTTAGGTCTTTCGAATAAAGTAGCTTTGCTAGTATTTTTTTTCATGAAAACGAGTAGCTAAAGCAACAAGGTAGGCAATCCAAATAAAAAATGTGTTTGTTAATTTTAAATAAACAACTATTTCACTGGCTTTCGGGTTATGAATAGAGATAATAGCCAGTTGTAAACGTGATGCAGCTGAGTAACCAGATCAACACGCATTACAAATATGTGTCTGCACGTCAAAAGGCTATAATGACGTTTCAACTAAGCAGTCTATTAAAAACATGAATTAGTTGAATAACCGGATCAACATTCATCACCAATGTTTTCCTTCGAGTAAAAGACAAGGTTCATGTACAAAAAAATGTTTTCTAATAAAACCTACCGAACTTGTAAATAGTTGACTTTTCATGAAAACGTACTTAGGAGTAGTTACAGAGTTGAAAAGGGTGAATAACTTGACATTTGAGTTTTTGATTAATATGTATGTTTAGACCAAAGCTCCTAGACGTTGATTTTGTATGTTAATGATTTGGAACAACTTGAATGATTATATTTTAAATTAAATTTATTTCATGAAGTTGAAGACATTGTCTCATTACTGCATTGTGTGTTGTGTGAATTAGTATATGTTTGTTATTTTGTTTGCTTGAGGACAAGTAAACGTTTTACTTTGGGGATGTTAATAAGTGTGAAATGCATCATACTTTAGGGTATAGTTTGATATGTGTTTATCTATTTATTCGATTGTTTAGTATGTATTTTCAGTAGAATTTTGTTAGTTTGTGATTTATTGTGTTTTAAGTGTTTTATGGGTTAGAACAATCCTTTGAGCTTAAATATGATGTTTTTGAGATACCTTGTTTGTTAGTGTTTTAAGGTCAACATCGAAGAACGGAAAAGTTTCGGAGACATTTAGGCCGAAACAACAACTCATGATTGTGGCACAACAGGCCATGATTGTGAAAGAGTAAGAAAAGGTTTAGAGTGTGAACTCGAATAGTTATTCGTGGAATAATTAACGGATGTGACTGCTGAGGCAAACGTGAGACTGATATCATTGGAATCCATCGAGATTGTCTGAACATAGTCGAAGACTATGGTTGATTTGAGTTAATAATGACCGTAAAACGAATCTGTAATAGGGGTTGAGCGATCCCAGTTTATGGCAACGAGTCGAATCGATAAGGAAACTAAATTTGTCATTAAATGGCCTCTATGTGACTGTCATGAAAATGAATTGGCAAGTGGTTTAAAATCGAAAAGATGATCCTGATTTACAAAGTGATTTACGGATTGGATTAAGATACAGTGTTAAGAATTGGTAAATGTGTTTCTGGTACTGAGTGTAAGGATTGGCAAATAATTATAAAGATATGAGCGAGAATCAGAATCGAAAGGAACGGATAAATTATCATGTCCTCCTCATCGATTGTATATAAAATTTCGAGGACGAAATTTTTATAAGGAGGGGTGAATTGTAACATCCCGTTACTGTCATTAAGGGTATTATGGTAATATTGTGATAGACTGATAGGATTTCACTGCATACATTGACTGAGCATGTTACTGGCCTCTAATCATAGAGGAACTGGTTTACTGCATATGCATATATTCATTGGTACATGCATTCACGATTTTCCGGGATCTGATTGTGAGTATGAATTTACTGAACTGACTGGATCGAGAGTTAATTGAGGAATTAGAGTGATTGAGTGCATTTGGCTGATTCGATACTATTTATGAGTGATCGGTAATTTATAGAGGCTTATAGGAAATTTTCTGCTATTTATAGAGTTTCGGGTTCGGACCGAAAAAATTTGCTAGAGATTGATAAATTCGATTCCGGATTCCGAAATTGACTGGCAAATAGCGTGGAAAATATAGATTGGTGATTCTAAGAATAAAAATGTTGAGCTATTAGAAATTGGAGACTGAAATTTGAACTGAATCGGAGACTCATGGCTATAAATATCTAAGTGGAATGGGAAGAGGGAAAATACCCTAAGGCATTTTCGTTTTCTTCCTCTCCCTTCTCCACGGTGGTTGCGATTTCTCCCCTATTGGATTGAGAGGCTTTTGAGAGGTGTAATCGGTGATTTGGAGGATTTAGGGTTTACGGTGAAAATCTGTGAAAAATCGTCGATTGGTATGTTTGTTGTGTTTAAAGTTGTTTTATTAGTTACTGCATGAATTTATGGCATTTATGAGAGTTGATTTGAGGTAGCTGAGGGTTTTATGGAGGTTGGTATGTGTATTAATGGCGGAAATCGATCGGAGAAGACGATCGGACCACTGTGCGTCGCGACGAATAAATCGATTTAGATTCAATGCATTGGTCGCGACGTACGCAGCATGACGTCGCAACGAGCAAGGAAAAGGCACGTCGCGACGAGTCTTTGACCGACGTCGCGGCGAGCAGCGAGAGGAGACGCACGCCGCGGCGAGCGTGCTTCACGCCGCGGCGAGCATGCCTTTTCTCGCGGCGAAGGCCGCATGGTCGCGGCGAGGAATTGTCTTAATTGGTTCAATTATGTTTAATTGGGCATATCTTTTGGTGTAGACCTCCAATTGAGGTGATTCCAGATTCATTATGAACTAGGTAAAGAGGTCTACAATTGAGGATAAGTATGGGAATTCAATTTGATTTAATTGGTACTGAATTATAGAGATTAAGGTCAATTGTGATTCATAATGTGACCTAAGTGTCAAATTGAGACTATTGGAGTTTAATAGGAAATTGCTATAGGAGACTTGAATTGAAGAAATTGACTGGATTATAGGAATGGATCAATTATTAGTGATCAATTGAACAAAGAAATATAATTGGGGTTAAAGTACCAAAATTAGGAATTAGCACCGGAAGATTGTGAATATGCATTGTACATCATTTCACTGAGACATATGCATTCTTGCATCGTTTAATCGAGCAATCGGTAATAGATCAGATTTAATCGTTATAGAGGCGCCGTTGGATCATCGTTCCACGGACGTTGCTGGGACTTCCAGGCAGTAGCTCGGAAGTAACAGGTGAGTAACCTAGTTGGTTTCTCAAATTCTTGAGTGTCTAAATGTTCACTGTAAATTACTTGATAACGTGAAGTACATGATTACTGAATTATATGTGATTGGATTGCACTGTGTGACTGCATGACTACTGGAAAGGGGTACGATTGAATTGTATGTGTTTACTGAATTGGATTGGATTACTGAATTACTGATTACTGTTACACTGGGCTTTATAGCCATACACTGTAAATTACTGAATCATTGAATACTGAATTACTGTAAGTTACTGAGAGATACACTACTGGGCTTTTATAGCCATATACTGAGCTACTGAATACTGAATTTACTGAACACTGCATTGCATGCATAAATGCATGATCAGATAAAGGACTGTGACCCAAGTTGCTAATATCACTGAAAAGAGCCTAGAGCTCGAACACTATACCGTCGGGCCAGCAGGGGGAAAATCACGACGCGCCCCCCCATTTGTTCATCGATCGAGCACTTGGGCACAACACTGAATAACCGGAAAGAGTCTCATATGCATTATATACATGACTGATTGAATTGCTGAATTGTGTGACGATTACTGAACTGAGTGATGCTATAATTTACTATAAATTGTGACGTAAAGCGTAGCACGTATCTTTATTATTATTCTCGACATCGATAATCGATATAGTATCATCGTACACTATTATGTAAACTGTGTTACGCTACTGTATTAAGATATTGTATACTGTTGTAAATCGTATAGATTATCGTAAAGCTGTTATATATATCGTAAATAGATATTATTGTGTCGTCTTTGCACGAATTTATGAATGCATGATTTGAGTGAACCATCGATGATGGTTTCTCACCGAGTTCATAAACTCACCCAACATTGCAATTATTTTTAGAATCGAAGAGTACCCGTTAGCAAACGGAGTATGGCGCAGGATTCAAGTGAAGGTCAAAAGTCGGGATCGGTTCGTGTATGCCTTGCATGTCTTTACTTTTGTACTAAAATGATTATTTGTATTCGTAAGATTGACCTCGGTGGCTTTTGAAAATGTTTGTACCCAATTGGATAGACTTCCGCGCATTTGTTATTTAATAGTAATGTAATGATTTCTGATCGAGTGGTTAGCACGCCATTCTCGCGGGGCACAGACCCGGATATCACTGTGGATGTCGGGTTCGAATCTTACGGGTGTGGGGTGTTACATTTGTGGTATCAGAGCCCAGAAGTACAATCTTACATGGGCGTTCTGAAAAATGTGTCAAGTGCATGCATCTAAGTCATGTCACAACAGACAATGACAACTGATCCCTGGTCTAGCATATGAGTCACATGCATGAGCATGTACCAGTCATTTAAGTAGTTAGAAACAGTGAGAAAAATGAAAGGAGAAATATGATAGAAATGGCAAGAGTTCAAGTGAATATGGTGATGAAAATACAGTATTCCATGATAGAGAGGAGTTACAACTGGGATTGATTACCGTGACGAGAATTATGAATAATGATTTATGATTGTGAGTGATTGTACTGAACGTGATGCGAATGTGCATACTTGTGATTGTGAATCAGTGTATAGTATTACGAATAAGTGTTCTGATAGTACCCAGCGAGTGAAGTGATAATATATGTACTAGTGACTGTGTAAGTGTTAGTACTTGTCTAGCATGATTTTAAGCGGTAAATAAACTGTTATGACTGGAGCATCTAGTGACCAGAGTTTTAAGCTCGAATACCATTGAAAAAGGAATAGTGCATACCCAGAGGGCTCTCCTATCCCTAAAGTGAGTGGGCAGTAGTGCATACCCAGTGGGCTCTCCTACTTGCCGAAAAAGTGATTAATGTGAAAAGTGCCCGAATCGGAATAGTGTTAACGCTCAGTCACAACATAGAGAATTAGCATACCTCGTGTATCTGACTGTGTAGTGAAATCGAGAATGCGTGTGATATGTGACAATTGGAAAGTGACTATGAGTATCGAAGATCGATTAAATGCATTTAAAAGTGAAGTAAATAAGCTGGCATAGTTGAGAAAATTGTAAAGCACGCAAGTTTCATAAGAGTGAATCTAAATCTGATCGAATGAATAGTGAATGATTTAGTATTTGAGTATGACTTATAGGGAGACTTAACGATGATAGAGGTATTGATAAATGCGAAATTTTCTAGGAAAATATGTATACGGATTTGGAGTTAATTGGAGCTGAATGAAGGTTGAATACGTCCAAACTGTGTCAAAGATTTTCTCGCATTAGCTTAACTAAGATGTTTGAAGAAAATGTGTGAATAGTATGACTGATGATTGTGAAAGAGACATTTGGAGAACTGTTCAGCTTAAGTATTAATCATGTTGTATTAAATTGGAGACTTGGCAATAGTTAGTGAAACGTCCCCGAAAAGGCTAAGAGACAAATTGTTGATATAGTGCAAAGTGATTCTATGTATTTGGGGACAGGTATGACTTCGTGAACTCTACTGTGACTAATTATTTGAAATTGTTGTACTAAGTGTTGCTGTGAGAGCTTGGAGATTTTAAATTGTACATAAATGTTTATGGATATGCAAATCAATGATGATCAAGATACTTTGGGAATTTGAATGATTCGCAAAAGAGATTAAATGGATTGAGCAGAAATTCAATAGCGTATAAGAGTGTTACTGTTGATGGATAATTGTCAAACTGGTAAAAAGAAAGTAATATGAGTTATCGGAATTTCAAATAAATTGTGTATAAAAAGATACTGGCAAAACAATCGGTGATTGTAAAACGCAAAGCGATTGGGAAATTTTAAATGGGAGTCAACTTCTGAGGAAATGACTGATAACTGTGTTATGAAGTGTTGTGTTTCAACAAGAATGCACCGAAAGAGTAAGAAAAGGTTTAGAGTGTGAACTCGAATAGTTATTCGTGGAATAATTAACGGATGTGACTGCTGAGGCAAACGTGAGACTGATATCATTGGAATCCATCGAGATTGTCTGAACATAGTCGAAGACTATGGTTGATTTGAGTTAATAATGACCGTAAAACGAATCTGTAATAGGGGTTGAGCGATCCCAGTTTATGGCAACGAGTCGAATCGATAAGGAAACTAAATTCGTCATTAAATGGCCTCTATGTGACTGTCATGAAAATGGATTGGCAAGTGGTTTAAAATCGAAAAGATGATCCTGATTTACAAAGTGATTTACTGGATTGGATTAAGATACTGAGTGTTAAGAATTGGTAAATGTGTTTCGATCGAGTGTAAGGATTGGCAAATAATTATAAAGATATGAGCGAGAATCGGAATCGAAAGGAACGGATAAATTATCCTGTCCTCCTCATCGACTGTATATAAAATTTCAAGGACGAAATTTTTATAAGGAGGGGTGAATTGTAACATCCCGTTACTGTCATTAAGGGTATTATGGTAATATTGGGACAGACTGATAGGATTTCACTGCATACATTGACTGAGCATGTTACTGGCCTCTAATCATAGAGGAACTGGTTTACTGCATATGCATATATTCATTGGTACATGCATTCACGATTTTCCGGGATCTGATTGTGAGTATGAATTTACTGAACTGACTGGATCGAGAGTTAATTGAGGAATTAGAGTGATTGAGTGCATTTGGCTGATTCGATACTGTTTATGAGTGATCGGTAATTTATAGAGGCTTATAGGAAATTTTCTGCTATTTATAGAGTTTCGGGTTCGGACCGAAAAAATTTGCTATAGACTGATAAATTTGATTCCGGATTCCGAAATTGACTGGCAAATAGCGTGGAAAATATAGATTGGTGATTCTAAGAATAAAAATGTTGAGCTATTAGAAATTGGAGACTGAAATTTGAACTGAATCGGAGACTCATGGCTATAAATATCTAAGTGGAATGGGAAGAGGGAAAATACCCTAAGGCATTTTCGTTTTCTTCCTCTCCTTTCTCCACGGTGGTTGCGATTTCTCCCCTATTGGATTGAGAGGCTTTTGAGAGGTGTAATCGGTGATTTGGAGGATTTAGGGTTTACGGTGAAAATCTGTGGAAAATCGTCAATTGGTATGTTTGTTGTGTTTAAAGTTGTTTTATTAGTTACTGCATGAATTTATGGCATTTATGAGAGTTGATTTGAGGTAGCTGAGGGTTTTATGGAGGTTGGTATGTGTATTAATGGCGGAAATCGATCAGAGAAGACGATCGGACCGCTGCGCGTCGCGACGAGCGCAGAAGCTTTTGGGCTTCGTCATGATTTAATAAATCGATTTAGATTAAATGCATTGGTCGCGACGTACGCAGCATGACGTCGCAACGAGCAAGGAAAAGGCACGTCGCGACGAGTCTTTGGCCGACGTCGCGGCCAGCAGCGAGAGGAGACGTACACCGCGGCGAGCATGCCTTTTCTCGCGGCGAAGGCCGCATGGTCGCGGCGAGGAATTGTCTTAATTGGTTCAATTATGTTTAATTGGGCATATCTTTTGGTGTAGACCTCCAATTGAGGTGATTCCAGATTCATTATGAACTAGGTAAAGAGGTCTACAATTGAGGATAAGTATGGGAATTCAATTTGATTTAATTGGTACTGAATTATAGAGATTAAGGTCAATTGTGATTCATAATGTGACCTAAGTGTCAAATTGAGACTATTGGAGTTTAATAGGAAATTGCTATAGAGACTTGAATTGAGGAAATTGATCGGATTATAGGAATGGATCAATTATTAGTGATCAATTGAACAAAGAAATAGAATTGGGGTTAAAGTACCAAATTAGGAATTAGCACCTAAGATTGTGAATATGCATTGTACATCATTTCACCGAGACATATGCACATTGCACCGCTTAATCGAGCAATCGTAATAGATCAGTATTTAATCGTTATAGAGGCGCTTGGATCATCGCTCCACGGACGTTCTTTGGGACTTCAGAGTTCTAAGTAACAGTGAGTAACCTAGTTAGTTTCTCAATTTTCGAGTGTCTAAATGTTCACAGTAAATTACTTGATAACGGAAGTACATGATTCTTGAATTATATGTGATTGGATTGCCTTGTGTGACTACATGACTACCGGAAAGAGTGCGATTGAATTGTATGTGTTTCTTGAATGGATTGGATTATCAATTATTGATTCATCGTTAATCGGGCTTTATAGCCATACATCGTAAATTATCAATCATTGAATCTTGAATTCCGTAAGTTCTTGAGAGATACACTCATCGGGCTTTTATAGCCATATATCGAAGCTCTTGAATCTGAATTTATGAACATCGCATTGCATACATAAATGCATGATCGATGAAGGACCGTGACCCAAGTTGCTAATATCATCGAAAAGAGCCTAGAGCTCAACATCGTCATCGTCGGCTTAGCCCGAGGGGAGAAATCCCTGACGCGCGTCCCCCACTGTTTACTGACTGAGCACTTGGGCACAACACTGAATAACCGGAAAGAGTCTCATATGCATTATATACATGACTGATTGAATTGCTGAATTGTGTGACGATTACTGAACTGAGTGATGCCATGATTTATCAGAATTGTGACGTAAAGCGTGCTACGCCATCAGATATTATTATCGACATCAGATAATCGATATAGACTATCGTACCATCGTTATGTAAACTGTGTTACGCTACTGTATTAAGATACTGTATACTGTTGTAAATCGTATAGATTACTGTAAACTGTTATATAATACTGTAAATAGATATTACTGTGTCGTGCTGTACGCAATTTGCGTAATGCATGATTTGAGTGAACCATCGATGATGGTTTCTCACTGAGTTCGCAAACTCACCCAACATTGCAATTATTTTTCAGGAATCGAAGAGTACCCCGTTAGCAAAACGGGAGTATGGCGCAGGATTCAAGTGAAGGTCAGAAGTCGGGATCGGTTCGTGTATGCCTTGCATGTCTTTACTTTTGTACTAAAATGATTATTTGTATTCGTAAGATTGACCTCGGTGGCTTTTGAAAATGTTTGTTCCCAATTGGATAGACTTTCGCGCATTTGTTATTTAATAGTAATGTACTGATTTCTGATCGAGTGGTTAGCACGCCATTCTCGCGGGGCACGGACCCGGATATCACTGTGGATGTCGGGTTCGGATCCTGCGGGTGTGGGGTGTTACAATGAATATGTGCTTTTGTTAGGCAAGAGTGGAATTTTTTCGTTAGTCACATGCACGTTGACAAGAGCCTTCTCCTAGCTGCCTACTTGTGGCATATGAGCTCTAAAAATGGACTCATTTCATTCATAGTGTAAACTTCGGTTTCTCCATTTCGTTTCCATAGACCCCTCTAGCCATTTGTTGTGCATTGCATTTGATTTGTGAACATGATGAATAATTGAGTGTTATGCATGGATGGTTGGAACTAGAATTGAGAATGCTTGAATTTCTGGATATCTATATATATACATATGCTTGAATTTATGAATAATTACCGATGGCTATAAATATAATAGCCATTGTGCTCTATAGTTAAACCCATATTTTTCACTCCTTAGGTATAGAACAAGACGAGTGTTGAACCTTAAAAGGCATTGGAAACTCCAAGATAGCTAGAGATCTTTTGTACTAAGTTAGTGACTTTTTGGATAGCTTTATAGGCATACCAAACATTGAGCATCCTTATGTATTTGTTTTAAGTTAGTGATATATATGATGGCATGTAAGTGAAGCTTGTATAAACTCTGTTTGGATTCATTAATGAAATAAGATTGAATTTGTTTCATGACCTTCCAAGTTGTACATTGCATTTTCAAGTCTTTCATAAAGGTAAAATGTGTGTTCTAAATTCAAGGGAAAAACTGTATTGATATAGGCTAAATTAGAAAATGTTGTCTTTTGAAATTGTAGATTATCTTTCTAGCTTTCCAATGATATAAAGTATAAAATTTTTAGATATCGGAGTTGGGAGATATGTTCATTATAAGTTAGTAATGTTCCATAGGATATATATGGGACATCTATAGTAAATGATGAGAATTCATTGTAAATGATGAATCAAATGAATAGAGAGTAGGGAATTTAATGAAATAAACTTGGTAGTTGAGTTGATATGAAGTGATATTGTATTAAAAGAGATGAATTTGGGAAGATTATGAGTGAATGTGCTGTTAGAATGGATATAGGAACCATTGGAAAGGATTTGGAGGGGCTTGGGTTTCACCCATGTCCGTTAGATGGATAAAAGGTCCGTTAAACGGACCTTCTCGAATCTGAAAATTTCCCCAACCTAGTCTATGTCCGTTAAACGAACATTATGTTCATTAAACAGACCTTCACGGGTCTAGAAGACTCCCCAAAGCCCGTGTATGTTTATTAGGTGGAGGTGAGTGCCCGTTTAACGAACATACACTGTACACTTTCGGAAATTCGCGATTTTGACTCTCTAGATGACAAAATCTCTCTTTGAGGTCTTTAAAAAAGTTGTAGATCTTGAAGTCCTCTTCAAAATTGTCCTAAAATGGTTTATCCCATATCTTTAGCAAAAGTTATGCCTATTATACTAAAATAAGTACATCACTTAAAGGGTTTCTAGTTTTGAAAATGCTTGATTCTCTTAGCCATAACTTTTTGATCCAACCTCCAAATGACCTGATTCTTGTTTCAAAATAAACTAGCAACATAGAGCTACAATTGTTCTGAAGAAGTCAACTTGTGACTTTGGTGATTGGAGGGTGTGAACTTGCCACCTTTGTGGGATGCATGCTCGGTTGTCACTTAGAATGTCGACACGTGTCTCATAAGGGCAGAAATAGGGCCCAACATGCTTAGTACTAGAGCATGAAGATGAACTGATGATGGCTAATGAGAGTTTATTGAAATAACCCTACAGGGTAATATGCTCACCTCTTAGGATATTCCCGATAGTTGGGATCTGGAAATGGGGTCCAACAAATCACCACGCCAATCGACAGAACTCGCATGCATCAAAAAATAGAAAATTATGAACTTATATATAGAAAAAAACCCATAATATATGGGAATACCTGATCTAGTGTAGAAGAGTCGACAAAGAGAAAAAAGTGAATGAGTAGGGAAAGAGACAAGGGAGCCAATTAGGGTTACTGTTGGATCCGGGACCCAACTGCATAGACTTACCACTGTCACACTTGCTCTGATACCACAGTTGTTGGATCCAGGACCCAACTGCTTATAACTTAACACTCTTATTCTTGCTCTGATACTACAAGATGTCGGACCCGCCCCGAGCCCAACTTCCGTATTCTCAAACCTTGCGCTTATTACATTGCAGTGCTATTTGCTGTTGCCCCATAAAAGTGATGAGCGCACACTACCTAAACATCATAATCACATATTGACTTGTTCATATAAAATGTAGCTTAAATCCTCACGTTAGCATAGAGGCAAGAATCACCTTAATCGGAGTTATATAACTCAAGATAAACTCCAAAAACCTAAAAGAGTTCACACCTGAAACATGCTCTCTTAACCGGCCTCTCACTTCCTTTAATGTGAACTTCCTCAATTTGACTCCAAATGATACCAATTTTTTGTAGCAATAAATATATATGTCTTATAAATCCAATGGTTCAAGCCTCACCTCAATTGGAGGTCGGATGAGGGATTTATACCCAAAACAATAGACCATGCTCACTTCCAAAATCAAATTGAAACTCTTTTGGCGCGATTCCCATAACTTTTTATCTAGATGTCTGATTGTTTTGTTTCTTTCACCATTTGAAAGTAGACATCTATATATACAACTCTCATGAAGACCAAAAAACGAGATTCGGCCTCTAACAATGCCAAAAACACCATTTTTCCCGTGGCTGTCCGTTAAACGGACACGTTTGGGTGAAAGTGTTCCAATTGGTTCGCAAATGTCCGTTAAACGGACATGGGCAGGGTAAGGGGTGTTTTGGCACCCGAGGCTGTCCGTTTAACGGATATTCATATCCGTTTAACGGACACGCCTTTCTTGAAAACTTCAAACCCTCTCCTCTTCAATCCAACTTCAAACCACTTGACACTAGCGTCTTTCAAAACTCATAACTTCTTAATCCTAACTCCAACATGTGCATACTATACCTCTATGGAAAGATAACAAGATTCTCTACAACTCTCATGAAGGATGCAAAAGCTAATTCCATCATTAATCAAGGCAAAAAGCCATTCAAAGGACACTACTCATTAAGGACCAATGTAACAGTAATATAGCTAAATGAACAGTGACTGAATGTGTTCTTCACCTCATAACTTTTTAACCCTAAGTCCAAATGAGACAGATGATACACCCTTGGAAAGTTCTGAACTTCTACTAAAATCTTCGTGAAGAATTCCCGATCTAAATCAAGCCCTAAGAGGGTCTAAAACTGAAGCGAAGTTCTGTCAAATTTTAGGAAAATTTGACAGCACTTCCCTTGAAAATGCAACTAACCAATTTGCAATCCTAATGCTTCCACCTGCATAAAACTCAACATGCAACCTCATATAACATAACTCAATCCCAAAAGCATCTCCAAATGCAATTCAAGGCAACAACCACACTCTTAGCATTCTAACCATATCCAACTATACAATGATGCAATTGTTTTAAAACATACATGGATTTCACGAAATACATTAGAACTTAATATTCTTGCTTTCATATGAAAAATATGAGTTATTACAAGGCTTTAGAGGCATTTTAAGCCACTTGCATCCAAAATCCAAAATACAACTTGCAAAAGTAAAGTTGCCCAAAATGCATCTAAAACATTGATTTACAAAAGCTATCTTGAAAATACAAAATCATCATTTCTGGAGTAATGCCTTTAAGCTCGGTGGTCGATCTCGTGCTCCTCACCTGGAGATGGGACGGAATTGGAGGGGGTGAGCTTTCGCTCGTGGGTAACATGTTTATATTTATGCAAATAAGCTGAATCTATTCATTATTCATATTGTTAGCAATTTTCTCATCAAACATTCATACAACTTGCATTCTCATAATTTCATCAAGCTAAAAGCATAACTTTCATGATTCATGCATCTTTCATTCGCACATACATGCTACACATAGACACATAGCTGATGGTTCATAAGTCCATTAATAATCGATTTAACTACACGAGTGTAGTCGTATGTCGAGGAGTCCAAAAGGAACATCCTATGCCCAATAGGGCAAAGTGAAGCTATATTTCGTCAACGATGCGTGACTTTCTTTGGGTGGACTTAAGTACCCACATAACACAAATTCATGCATTAAAATCTGGATTTGTTCTTGTCTGTTGGCTGATTTCAAATTGGATTTTCATGCATCCAAATAGCTGATTCTTGAAAATTGTATTTCATGCTTAAATCACCTTTCATGATTTCACTAATATTCATGCTCATTCAATTCATGAACTTGTCAAGCAAAAATAAGCAATGTCATATACTAATCAAACTCTCACATAATGGCAATCATAAATCAATTAATGCACAACCAAAGCTCAATCAATGCTCAACCCAAGGTAATTGAAAAACATTAATTTTCCTTAGTTGAGATAGTATTTAGAACTTACTAACATAAAGATAAAAATGAAACCCACCTTATAACTTGCTTAACCCTTGCTTAGGAGTGCTCTTCTCCTTGCTCTTCTCCTCTCTCTTGCTTTACTTCAAGAGAAACAAAACCCATTTCAACATAACTTCAATTAAAATTCTACATAACCTCTTTTATGAAATTTACTTGAAATCACTAAACCCACTTCCTTTCTAAGCTTTCTACACCAAAACCCAACTAAAAACCAACACTTGAAAACATAACTTACCTTGGTTCTTGACTAAACCCAAGAGTTTCTTAGTTCAAAATGTAGCTTAGCTCCTCCTCTACACTTTTCCTTCTTGAACTTTCTTCAAACTCTCACTTGAACTCTTGGAATCTTAAACCCTAACCAAGCTTTTCTTCTTTTCTCCTTCTCCTTTCTCCTTCCACGATATCTTCCCTCTTCTCCCTCTAAAATTTCGAAACTCCTCTTCTTTTCCTACTAACTCATTTAACTCCTTCCTCTTTTATACTCCTTCCTAACTCACTTAAGCCCATAAGCCCAAAGCCCACTCATTTATTCTTCCTTCCTCCTTATATCCTCCTTATTTTCCTCTTTAAACTTCTCAAGGCCCATTATCCTTTAAGCCCATCTTATTCTCTTTTCCTTTCCTACCTCATTAAGGCCCAACTAACATAATTAATCTCATTAACTCACCACCTAACTCTTTAATGCTATCACATTCTAATTAATATCAACTCAATTAATGCTAACATAACTCACTCAATTAGTCTAATCATGCTTAATTTTAAATTTTTTTTTGGGCTAACAGTTACAATAACCAATTTAAGGAAACCACAACAAGAAAGACAAGCATCAGAAAACTAAAAGCATTAAAAAAACTCAGGCTTTATAGTTACTCGAATCCTTAATCCAGTTATAAAAACTCAAAACAGTAATCAATCAGGCATTAGAATTAACGTTCACACAGTGAGATTTAATATAGTTACATATAGAAATCCTCAAATTGTAAAACTATCAATCCACAAGAATACGAATATGTATTTGAGATCAAAATCACAAAAAGAATAAAAAGGAGCAAAAGAATAGTGAAGAGATGCTTGGTGATGACCCAATGGAGAATCAATGAACGAACCAAATGTTAAGTCAAAATGACTTTACATAAATGAGTTTGATGAAGTATAAATAATGAAAGAATGAAAAATAGATGAAAGGAAAAAAACACACGGAAGCTGAAAACCAGAAGAAAGGAGAAAAACATACGGAAGCTGAAAAGCAGACGAAAGGTGAAAAGTAGATGGAAGGAAAAGCTGACGAAAACAAAAGCAGACGGAAGCAAAAGTAGACGGAAGTGAATTGTGTCAGATTCAAGAATCAGTTTAAGTTAGTTACAGAACTCAACTGAATAACCGCTTCTTTTAAGAAACAAGATCAAAGAAGCAAGAAGCAAGAATCAAGATGCAGTTGCAGATGAATACTATAAATATAAGTCGAACTCGAAGATTGCATAGTTACACACATGAACGTTACAAAAGCTGTCAATACTTGAGAGAAATTTTTGTGCGATTTGTTTAAAGCTATCTTACTGTAACAAAGCTCGAAATATCTTTCAGTTGAAAGTTGTACAGATAGCCTGCAGAGGCTAAGAGTAAAAGAATACTGACTGTAAAGAGACCTGAAAAGGCTCAGAGAAAAAGAATACTTGTAAAGTTGTTGAGAGATAGTGAAATCTCAGAAAGACTTCTGAGGACTGGACATAGCTCACGGTTTGGGGTGAGCTAGTATAAAAATTGCTATGCCTACAACTCTCTATCCTTATCTCTCTTATCTTTCAAAGTTTCGATCTTACTAGCTTTTAAACAAGTTTTCGAAAAACATTTTATAACTTTGATTTACAGTAGTTCTTGTGAAAAGAACAAGTGTCTTTTAATAAAACGTTTTTGAAAGGATTTTCAAAAAGGGGAAATACACAATTCAACCCCCCCTTCTTGTGCAATTATACATCGTATAATAAGTCTTGTATTAACGTGTGATTCACTTCAATTGGTATCAAAGCTTGGTGTCCAAGGATCACATTAACAACTTGTGGATTAAAGATTACGATGAAATCACATACATACATTGCGGAAGGTGCCTCAGTCACTAGACCTCCGGCGTTCAACGGAGAAGACTACCACTACTGGAAAGACAGAATGCGGTTGTTTATCGAATCTACTCATATTGACCTTTGGGACATAATAGAGAATGGACCATACACACCAACTAATGATGAAAGAAATCTTATTCCACGAATCAGATGGACGCCTGATCAGAAGGCAAGATTTCAACTGAACTCTAAAGCAAAGTTTTTCTTGAGTTGTGCCCTAAGCAGAAGTGAGTACGGCAAAGTCCACAGATGTGACACTGCGAAGGAGATGTTGTAACACCCCACTCTAGCATGACCCGAACCCGACATCGATGGTGATATCCGAGTCTGTACCCTGTGAGGGTGGCGTGCTACATTACTCAGTATAATTTTTTTTTGAAACATACACATACATTATATGTATTATGCAGAAACAATTTACAGAAACAATCATCGGTGAGTTCAATGACCACGGGGGCCCTTTTTATAAAAACAATTTCATTCAGTTTGTTTCCTTTACAACATGACCTAATCATTAATAAAAAATTCAGAAAAATACATCTCTATCAGACACTAATGCAGACGCAAACTGATCTCAACCTCTCTTCTTACTCGCATGCGGTTGCTATACACCCGTTGCCTAACGGGGTATTCTTCTAGGTCCTGAAAAATAATTGCAAATTTTGGGTGAGTTTTTCGAACTCAGTGAGGAACCATCCTCGATGGTTCACTCAATTCATGCAACACATCGTTTCACATAACATATATTTACATTGTTGCATATTTAATCACGCTAGACATTTCATTATATTTGTCATCCATAACCAATTGAATTCATAAAACACTCATGCATAAGCCAATTGTTTCATAAATCACATTCAGAAGTACCACATGATTGGTACCACAGAAGCATAAGGCAGTTAGCCTTTCACTTAATCAAAGAGATTACAATTAGGTGCAAATGACATGCGCATGTGCCACATTTCTATTTTATTTCGGTGTTATGACCGAGCGCCTGAAGTGTCCCAAAATGGGAGCATTAATCGTTGAGCCTGAGGCTCTGAAACTGTCCCAATAAGGGCACATTAATCGTTGAGTCATAGGCTCTGAATCACTGTGGGCTCGAGGCCCAAATATAAACGTTGAGCTTGTAGCTCTCGGTGGCTGCTCCGGTCACAACTATCATTAACTGATCATGCATTCATGCATATGTCGCAATTGAGCAATATCACAATACAATCAAACCCAAATTATCGCATTCAAATAATTAGTTCACAATTATTCACATTAAAATCACAGTCACAATTTATCACATTGAAAACACGAAGATCTGACATTCTCAGACAAATAACACTTCTATTTCATAATCTCCTAATGCATCGGACACCTTCAGTCTGGATTCCATTCATAAACAACGCATAAGCCCACCATTATTCTCCACAGTTTTATAAGTGCAAAATAATAACCAAATAATAATTGAGAAACCATCTAGGTTACTCACCTTTGCTTCCAAAGCTAATGCCTGGAAGTCTCGACAATGTCTGTGGGCTGACGTTCCAAATGCACCACTAAACCAGTCAAAATATTCAAACATTACCAAATGTACACTCAGAAATAGTTAATAATGCACATGTATGCATGTTCGTGACATTCCCGACACTACTCCACAAATTCCCGTCACAAAAATTTCTTCTAAAAATTAGAAACCCATAGACACTAAAAACGCTCAATTTGGACCTTTATAAGTCCAATAATAAATACAAGACGGATCGGAAAAATCATTACCTGATCCCCTCACTTCGACTTAACCAATTCCCATCACAAAAATTTCTCTAAAAAATTGAAAGCCATAGATGCTAAAATCCTCGCAGCTCGCCCTCAGGAGCTGGGGATCTCGCGAGGGCGAGGCCCGTTCCTCGCCTGCGATAATTTTTTTTTTCAAAAAATCAATTTTCCATTTTTCACTACATAAACCTTCTCTCCTTTCCAAAACCCTATCTTTTCACCCAAGTATCCAAAAATCACAAATGAGGACTCATTGGAAAGATTTCAGAAAATCCAACAAGTTCCATGAAGAACACACAAACCAATTTCACCTCTAAGGGTGACAAAAAATGCAACCAAAGTTACTGCCTGAACAATGTTTCACAAAACAATATACCATTTTGCAAAAATCATAACTTTCCATTTCGTTTGCCAAAAATTCCAAATTTTATATCAATCAAAAGATCAAAACAAATTCTACAACTTTCATGAACAACTTAGAAGCCAATTCCAGCTCTAACCAAATCAAATTCTCAAGCAAAGCTTCTGCCTACCCAAATTATTCTCAACAATAACCCAATCTTAAAAAATTCATAACTTCCTATCCCATTTTCTAAAAATTTCAAACTTGGTATCAATGAAAAGAGAAGAACACAAGCTACAATTATCATGAAGGACTTAGAACCAAATTCCATCTCTAACTAGGTCAAAACCTCCCACTAATGTAGTTGTCCTATTAAAGCTTGTTAAAATAGCACATGACCTAAACCATATCAAAAATTTACAAATTCATATCTTACAATCCTTACATCCAAAATTAGCAGAAAATACTTCATTAGAAAGCTACAACAATACTCTACAACTTTACAGAAGGTCACTTGAGCCAATTTCACCCTTAAAAGTCCAAAATTAATATCAGAACACAAAAAGCACAAAACCTATGCACTTAGAATCACTTGCACACAAAACACATTTTGGCTGAATTACCACCTGAACTTCTACAGACCATAACTTTCAATCTACACATCAAAAAAATTCATACTTAGTGGCGTTAAAAATATAACAAATAAATCTTCAACTTTCATGAAGGCTAAATTTGCAAATTCAATCTAAAGCAACCAAAAAACAATCATCAAAGTTTCAGGTTGCAAGGTTTGGATTATTGTTCATACAGCTCCTAACAACTCACTTTCCAAGCAAAATTTAAAACCCTTAAAGTCAGAATTGGGCAAAACTTCCTTCATATGAAATCTAGCCATACTTCTTAAGTTTAATTTAAGCCAAACCTCAACTCAATAGCACAACCATAACAAAAGTTATGACCAAAAACCTAAAACCTACACAAAGTAAATTTTCCATATTCTCATATCTAACTCTACTCCTTTCATTCCAACATCATTCCTACATCAATAAGCATTCCATTTAGTCACTAATTCAGCCACAATTTCATCTAGATCTTCACTTGAACATACCCCCACAAAATTCCAGCACAAATACTCCATCATTTTCATTTAAGAAGTAAGCATCTAACATACTAAAATCCATCCAAAACACACAATCTAACTATACTTTACATGTTATATTATTCTTCCTTACTGTTGGATCCCGTTTCCGAGACCCAACTTCTTACCTGAACCCATACTTACACTTAACACTTGAACCTCACTGCTTAAACACTTGATCATGGGCACTCTTGAATTTTATTCAAAATCAAAAAAAAACAATAACAACAAGCTGAAACGGATCACATAATGAAATGGGAATCAGACACATGAATCGGAATAACAAGTGAAATGAAACAAATGCGAAGCTGATAGGATCGAATACAAATGTGAGACAAAACGGTCAATTGAAACTGACATTTCAAAATCCCGACATCCGAGGCGTGAACATAGAAAATCTTGTCGCGTTGGAAACCCTTATGACTTAACCTATTCGAAAGTTGATGTACATTTTTTTTTCTTCTTATTCATTTCTTTCATCATTTAATTCATCCTAGTTAATATCAAACAAATAATTTCCCTCTTTGGGAAAATTTATCCTTCAACTCATACTAATCTCATCTTACTTGATTCTTCTTATTCATCACATTAAAATTTGCATTCCTTATCATACTATCTCATGCTCATGCCAATAAACCCATAAATACATATACCATTAAAAATCCGGCAGCATAACGACTGCACTTTAACCTATCCAAAAATCTACAAATAGAAAAATTCACTTCTAATAACATCACACATACATCATGATCAACCGGACCCTCCGTCCGGGATCTCAGCATAAACGCAAACCTAGATTCTCAACCACTTCAAGTCATTTTCATATCCATTCACATTTTTCACATTCAAACACATATCACATCCTCCAGTACATTCATCCATATCTAAATATCCATACATATGTCCCAATTGCATTCATCATCTCAAATCCAATTAATATACAAAACTAAATTGCGCAATTATAACTAATACACATTTGCTAATTCCATAACTCATGACTCAAATTCTTATACAATTGCATAATCCCAAAACAATACATTATGAATCGAAGGCTTACAATATTCTAATGGCATTCTCAAGCCATAGACCATTCCCAATAATCTTAAAACAAATACACAGTTGACAAGTCATGTACAACTACTGATGTCTTGACGTCTTTCATCCAATCTCCTGCATGAATACCTGGAGATGGGGATGAAAGGGGGTGAGCTTCAAGCTCGTGGATAACATGTTTATTAAACAAATAATAAGCAAAAGCATTTTCAAACCTTTCTTTCCGTTGATTGAAACCAGTGAAGGGTTACTTCTCAAAATTTCTCAAATTCAAAAATCTTTCATAAAGCTTTACAAATCGTTTTGCAAAACTCTCTTAGTTGAAAATCCAAATTCTCATTTTGTCAAACTTTCAAACCATTGAACACATGAAATGCATTTCATATATATGCAGCATATTCTAAACAAAGTAAAATATATAACAAATCAATCGGTTTGGGTCGTTCCAAAAACAGGACGTACTGCACATTCCCGCAAAGCGGTCCTGTGCAGCCGTGAAACACATGGAGAGTCCGAAAACGGAGCTCCTATGCCACTAGCGGGCAGCCGGGAGAAGGCTTTAAAACGAGACTAGTGCACTGACTCCACATGAAGGACCTAACCAAACCCATGTAACACGTATTCAAGCTTGAAAACTTATATTGCCCGAAGGCACATTTTCAGAAATTCCATTTTCCATGTAATGTCAAAAATCAACATGATGTTAACCATTCATAATAACACACAATCATTCACATAATCATATCACACTAATTCACATAATCAACTTACTAATCAATAAAACACATGAAACTCAATGTATATGTCATCTTTAACAATTTAACTTCAAAAAATCCATTTAATAGACAGTTCAAGTCATTTATAGAGAAATCGTCCGAACCATTGCGGAAAGTTTCATATATCATTTCAAAACAATGACGTTCACATTTTATAAACCTTTTCAATTGCAATTGGTTCAATCATTGGTAAGACCATATCTTATAAAACCAACAATTAGAATTGCTCATAATTTGAAAAATAAACATATCACCCACCTTTAATTCCATGCCATAAGCTTGCTCCAATCCTCAAGTTGATCTTTCCTTCACTCTCACTTCCAACTTAAAATCACCTAAGCCATAAACCACCCAATCCAAAACATTCTCATTATATTTCTCAAAATTGATGTCATGATTTACAAGCCCATAAGATTTCTAACCTCTTTACATCATAATCTTCCACACAATTTTTACTCATATACTTTAGCATAAATTCCAAATCACTTCTCATCCATAAATCAACATGACCCAAAGTATAAACACTAAAATTAACCCCATACATAACAAACCCATAACCATCTTAGGATAAATCAACTAAAAACTCAAGAAAACTCAAACATTAAAATCATCTCTTACCTCTTTCTCTTCCCATTTTCGAAATTCCTCTTGGCTTGGAGTAAAATCTCTTCTCCTTCCCTCTTTTCCTTCATGAATCCACAAGAAAACAAGCTTGGAACCTTCAAAAATCCAAAACCCTAGCTTCCTCCTTCTTTCTCTATGAGCTCTCCCTCTCTTCTCTCTTCCTTCTTCTTCTTTCTTCTTCTTTTTCTAGAATTTTCGAGCCTCTTCTCTCTTCCCACGACCATGCTCCTCTTTTTATACGCCAAGCCATTTAAAATTTGAAGGTAAAAGACCTTCTTGCCCTTGTCTTTTAAGCCTTTAACTCAAAACCTTAAGTTAACTTCCTGTTTTGCCCCTGAATATTTCTATAAGTTATGCTCACTTTTGGACAATTTTTCTCAAATCTAAATGAGGGAATTTGCTAAAAATTCCTTCTAGAGAATTGTTACTCTATGTCTTAGCTTCATAATGCCTCAAGAATCGTCCAATTCGAAGCACTATATCAAAAGTTATAGTCCAAACATGTCGGACATATCATTTGCTAACACATTTTCTAGCAATTCACTTCCTTCCACACGTAAACATTCTTAAAGGCTAAACTAAAATTTCATTTCTTCATAAAAATTGTAGCTCCATGTCTTAACTTTATTTCGCCTCAAACCTCGCTTCAATCGGATCTCCACAGATCCTTAAATTTGCAAAATACTGAACTATGTTCAGAAACTTTCTTGACTCACTATGATTCACATAATCTTGCTCAATTAAAAGTATAAAATTTATAATTTTCACATAATCATGAACTTCATTGTCTTAGGAATCCAACGCTTCAAGAACCGAGTCATTCGGATGTCGGACGGAAAAGATATAAGCAAATGATTTGGCAAAGCCGGATGAGGAAGGAAAATAGCAAGCTCAGAATGAGACAAAACATTCTGATTATCATGTGATTCAATCAAACTTTTTCAATTCAAATCCAATTGATACAAATTTTTATGGAGAGAAAGATACATATGTTAGGGATCCAATGCTTTAAGAATTGCCTCAATCCGAGGTCGGATATGTGAGTTATGATAAAAAAAACTCAACATGTTCAAAACAGAAATCGATTTGAAACTCTTTTGGAGAAAATGCCATAACTTTCTCTAAAAATATTCAAATGACTTCTTTTGTGCTCCATTTGAAAGATAAGATCAATATCTACAACTCGTATTAGAGGCCTCGAAACCAAATTTGGCTTCAAAACTGGTCAAAATCACAAATTCCCCAAGGTGACCCGTAGCTGTCCGTTAAACGGACAGGCATGTCCGTTTAACGGACACGTACGGCCAAAATGATACCAAACCATCCGAGAAAGTCCGTTAAACGGACATACATGTCCGCCTAACGGACATGAGCAAGGGGAGGGGTCATTTTGACCCGAGGCTGTCCGTTAAACGGACTCCCATGTCCGTTTAACGGACACACGCTTTTCCAAAACTTCTTCAACCTTCTTCCAAAGTTTCTCACCTCCAAACTAACATCATAAACACTTATAATCTCCACTTATTTACTTATTCATAGGCCGAAATCAGTTCATAACACTTCAAACAACAAATTCTATTCATGAACTTCTCAAAACTCAACTAAATTGGTTCATCAAAACCTCAACTTTCAAACATGTCATCAAGCTGTCACTAACATAAATCTTATATAACATCATAACTTGCATCAACTATATCTCTTAACTCCGATATCGAAATCTTTCATACTTTGTCTCGTTGGAAAGATAAAAGATCAAGCTTCAACTTCAAAGAAGGCAACTTTGGCCAATTCTATTTCAATTGTTCCCTAATTCCCTTGAATCAGCATACACATTCCTATCCACATGCAAAACTCAACATTCATGCTAACTTCACTTTCTTAATTTCACAACATTAATAATAATTCAACTATCATTTGGAATTTATCCAATTCTCAACCTCAATTCATATGATTTCTTACATTCCATATCATCTTGTCATTTATAATCTCTTACTTTTGCATAAGATCTCACATATATAACCATAATTCATACTTAAGATTTCCCAACTCATATCTTTACATAATTCACATTTCCTCATCTATAACACAAATCACATATAAAACACTCATTTAATTTCATTTTCATGCTTCAAGGTTCGGGGTCCAACACTTACACAAACATGAATTTATACCCATCCAAGCTAATCCCAAGTACCATGAAATTAATGCACTATTAAACACAATAATTACTTCTAACTACTAATTAAAGAACATACAACTTAATTCTCACCTAAATAAGCTTCAAATCTTCTAAACTTCAAAATCTCTCAATCCTCTTTAATTCTCTCCACCATATACGATCTTCATGTTAAGGGAAAAGCTTAGGTTTGTAAGTTTTATAAACAAGGAAGAGAGAGTACTTAGGATATGAGGGCCTTGGTGTAGGTGGAGATAAGTAGTAATTAATAAGAAGGAGAAAAACCAAAGGAGAAGAAGAGAGAATGGAAGCTACGGGTGAGAGGAGAAACTTTCATTTAAAAACACTTATCACCTTAGACAAAGAGAATATCGTGGAAGACTTGGTTTCCTTTTTACCTAAGTAACTAAGGTGGCATGGTAGGCAAGTGACACATGTCACTTGCCACATGTCAACCCCTCATGTAATCACTTAATTCTCTTCCAATTTCTAGTCCAATTTCTCTCCAAATTCCAATGGCTCAAAGTAATAAATTCTAAAGTCATGTATCTAATTTTTCAGTGCCATTGGACAGTCATTTTCGGTACCAGAAAGCTAATCAGTCTATTACTTGGCAATTTTTCCGGTCCAGAAAAGTATCCTGAAAAATTTTCAGAAAAAATCCTAAATTTCCACAAAAATGAAAAACACACAAAAATCTACTCCAATTTAAGTTTCAAGCACAACAATCACATTTTTCACAATAAACACATATGCTAGGAAATGTCATGAATGCATGTACAATCATGTGCATATACAAAAATTACAATTTATGCATATATGGAGGCCATATTATGCACGAACATACCGAGACTAGTTTACACACTAATAACCCGTCCCGAATTACCATTTTACCCTTCCCAATAGTGATGGGATGTTACAATTCTCCCCTCTTAATAAAAATTTCTTCCTCGAAATTCATTTTTGATACTGAATAAGGTAGGGGTACTGTTACCTCCTACACTCAATCGTTTCCTCTTAATTCTTTATTTAGCTATCATTCTTCCTCAATTATACCCTTGATGAGTTTCAAAGTACTCAATTCTTTCCTTTTAGTTCCAAAACCACATCTTTCGGATGATAACAATACTAATCATAAAATCACTCATAATGCTTTAGTCTCATTTTTGCCCTCATTATGTAAGGACCACTTGCTGTCCCACTTAGCTTCCCTTATTTCCTTTGTACCTCATCTAGCTACACCTTAGCATAGGTGATACACTCAAGGACAAGTCATTTTCATTTTCATTTTTTTTAACCTCTCATCGGTATTAGTATACGGAACCTTCCCATCTTTCTCCATATAGTCACAACTTCGTTGTCATATACCAAAATCCATTCATCTTTCAAAATCATTTCACTCGCCATTTCACTCACTAACGGTATCCCAAATTTGTTCTGACTTTTACTCAGGGTGATCGACTCTTCTTGTCGTCCACCAGGAGAAGGATAATTTTGTTTGTAGTCACCTTGCGCTATACATTAATCTTGTATGCTGAAGTATTCCGGACACATAAGTTTTATACCTGTCTCTAATAGTCAAGACTACAAGGAAACCAAACATATAATCACTCAGTTCGATTTTCTTATCCGCCAATTGCTCTTTTGAGGTACACTTAATAGGACCTCTCTCTATCTGGTACGATACATACTTTATTCCATCAAATCCTCAATTTAGGCTTTCCTAATTCCTTTTTGCAAAACTGATGTTATTTTTCCATAACTAATAAAATTTCCTTTTTGCTCCATTTTAACTCGTCACTATACCCTCCTTATTGCACTAGATCGAGTAACCTAATATCCACATATGTGGTACTCTGCTATGAAATGGTCTATTCGATGCTGTTGATTGAAACATTCGCTTTAGTAGGATAAGTCCCACTGTACAATCCTTCCCAATTCCAATTTTACCTTAATCTCTACTAATCTGTCTAATCATATGTATATCTCATATGTTTCTGTCCACATCATGATTCTATGCTTCCAAACCAACTACTATTGCAGAAATTTTCAAGTCATGTATCTAAATTTAGCTCATGCAGCTATATTCATCTCTAGGTATACAAAATCACCTTATACATTACAACCAATGCCCTTTTGATCTCGATTAGAAACCTCTATTGTATATACTACAAATTCTCCAAATCCGAATGGCATACTGAACACTATAATTATTTTGTTCTCATTTAACACTTACGCTGCTTACATATTTTTCCTCAAGTGTTTCAAATTTCATCTTCATTTGTCAATATGATCATAGTCACTTATTGTTGGGCCCCGGAAATTTTCTTTTATTATTAATTATTTATTTATTGATTTAATTGACTTATTCTTTAATTTTTCTTTAATTGTTTTAATCATGTGTGTGTGTATATATATATATATGTATTTGTTGAGTCCTGAAATTAGTTAGTATGATTGGGAATTGGAAATTTTGAAGTTAATATGAAGGGTTAGAATTTATGTTGGAAGTATGGGCTTTAGTGTGTAGTGGGCTTGTGAGGAGGAGAGCCCAAAAAAAGGGCATTGTAAGAAGGAGAGCTCAAAACTATGTAGTTTTGGAGAAAGGCTTTAAGTTGAGAAATAAAATGAGTTAAGTTGTGTAGGAGAATAGGCAAGTGTCGTAAGAACAAAAAGAAGAGAAGAAAATCGTGAGCCAAGAGAAAGGAGGGTTTCGGCCAAGAAGAAAAAGGGAGAGTCGGAGGAAGCTTGAAGGGAGGAAGAAAGAAGAGGAAAAAGAAGAGAAATTTACTTGTTAGAGGTAAGTTCCATCTTTATTTATGTTAGATTCGAAAATTGGATGAAATGGAAGTTAGGGTTTGTGTAGGGTTTGAAGAAAGAAGAGAAGTTGAAATCAAAGGGATTTTAGGATTTCTAAGTTAGGGTTTTGGTTTTTCTGACATAGATGGCTTATGGGTAGGTTAGGTTTAAAGTTTATATTACCTTTGCTTGATTTTATGAATATTATGCCTTTCTTTTAGAATGTATTTATTGAATAGAGTATGATTTAATTGAAGGAAATCAAGAAAACCCCACTCAAGACAAAAAGGAAGGGCAATCTTGAGTTCGGATCCTGACGTTAGGTGGGTAACATTTTTATAGTTGTTGTGTAATGGGCAAATGCCCTATGTGTGCTATCTTTGTTAAATTGTGTATTCCTCGATTTGAAAGAAAAGAATGAAACTATGATGATATTTCAATACAATGAAAGAAACATAAAATGCTATTCTTGTGTTTGAATATGTGAGCATAAATTGGTTGTGTTTGGGCAAGAGAGAACCCGTTTCGATAGTCTAGTGCACGATGACCCATAGCCTTCTCCCGGCTGCCCGCTTTGGGCCACGAGATCCAGAGAAATCGGACTCGTTGTGTTACGGTGTAAACCGTTGTGTTTAAGGAACTCTCGAGCCAATTGTTTGCATTTCATTATTTTTGAGTATATGATTCATATTATGTGTTTTAATTGATAAAAGATCCCATGTTATGCTTTATGTGATGAGTTCGGTTAATTACGACTTATGTGAGAAAGTTGGGTATTTATGCATATTATGTTAATTGCAAATGTTATGGATTCTTGATTATGTGTTGTATGGCTCCTTGCGTAATGGCTATAAACGTGTTAGCCACTGAGCCGTGTTTTGCTCACCCCATTCTCCCTCCTCAGGTGCAAATTCTGGTTGACTGCGGAACCTTGCAAGGCATCGGGCATAACTCTAAGAATTCTAGAAACTTTTGTATTAAGTTAGTGACTAGCATTTTGGAATGGCCTTATAAGCATATCGATCATTGAACATCTCATATTTTTTATATTTTACTTGACTCTTGATGAATATGATGATATGTAACTAAAGCTATGCATGAACCTATATGATTGGAAAAGAGCCTGAGATCTCCAGTACTCTCATCTTTCATGTGTTTGTATTGATTTGTGATATGTGTATGACCTTGAGAAGGAATGTGTATGTGCATTATTTATTAATGAGTTGCTTTTGGGATTTGCCTTGGGAGAGCTCTCTGGAAAACCTGTTATGGTTTATGTGTTGTGGAAGTTGAGAGTAGTGCTGCAAATTCTGGGCTGGTGTGCTCATGTTGTCAATTTTGAGTATGTTATGTTATGCTGGAATTTCTGGGTTGATATAGGTAGAATGGGATCGTTTAGACTTCTGGAGGGTGTTAGTCGAGCCATAGAACTTTTTCAGGATGTTTTATGAGCTATTTTAAGGTGTGTTAATTGGTAGATATGAGTTGTTAGAATCAGATGCAGGTGCTGTCTAAATGACAAATTTCAGGCAGAAGCTTTGAGTCAACTTTTGACCCTTATAGAGTTGGATTTTAGGTAGGTGATCTCATGAAAATTTTAGATAATTCTTTTACCTTTCCATAGACACTAAGTTTGCTTAATTCGGAGTCTTGGGTCAAAAGTTATGGTAGTTGTAAGTTTCGGTACTGTTTGTGGAGAGCTAGTCGATCGGTCTTAGAGTAAACTTTTGATTTCTTTAGTGTCCGAGCATGCTATGGATTCCTTCTTGAAAATGGTAGAGCTATCTCTTAGCTTTCCAATGAAATAAACCGTGTCTGATTTGGAGCTCGGAATCAAATGTTATTAGAGTTAGAAGTCCGATAGGTCGGGCTGCGAGGCAATTGCCCCGCCCAGCGCTCGGCCTTGGGCGAGCTCGCACCTTTGGGGTCGGTTCCTAGCCGACTGACCCTTCTTCCTTCTTTTGGCTTTAACTTTTTGTATAGACCTCCGATTAAGCTGATTTTCGAAGCGTTGGACTCCTAAGAAACTTTTCTATCTATTTATACCTGATTTATCAGTATTGCTTTTAAATTAAAAAAGGTGGTTTGAAACAAATTATGACGATCGGTTGACAAAGTCTGAATATACTTCACTTATTTTGAAATATCTTAAGCTCTAGAGCTCCGATTGAGGCGATTCTTGTTTTAAAATAAACTAGAGATGAAAATAGACAAGCTTTATGAAGGAACCAATTGACAATTTAGCCTCTAAGATTTTATATTTCTGACTTAAAGTCGGTAGAGTGTCGGTTTTGATTGTTTTCTTTAGATAGTATTTTGATCATAACTTTTTCATTTCTAATCCGAATTGAGCGTTTTTAGTGGCGTTGAATTTGTTAAATCATGCAGAACAAATGTACTTTAGAGCCCGAACCGAATTTCCTTTTGGAGGTTTCCCAAATTGTGGTCAGTGTGTGGTCGATTTTGGGTCTGCCATGCTTGTGTGTTTCTGAATGTTGGGTCTCGGAGACGAGGTCTAACATTGTTTGGTATCAGAGCTTAGGTACACTCCTAGACTTAGGATGCATAGTAGGAAAATTGTTTTGCTAAGTGATTAAATTTTGCATTATGAATTGATTGTTTGTATTAAGTGACATGCATAGCATGCATACATATAGAAACTAAGATTAAAACGAATTGTAGCTAATCATAAATGTTTTCATTGAAGGAGTAAGATGCCACCTTGTAGAAGGACACGAGGAGTCCTGCAAGTTTCAATTGCACCTGACTCTCCTTCGAGAGATGAGAGCACGGATGAATCCGTAGCCCCGGGAGTGGCTGAGGCTTCTCGAGGGCAGAGTAGTGAGCCCCTTCGATCTCAGACTCAGCCATCGCCTAGTCAGTCTGAGAAAGTGCCTACTTTGGACCCGAGATTATTCCAAGCATTTACCCAAGCCTTTGTTCAGGCTATGGGTCAAATGCCCCTGGCTTCTGGTTCGGCCCCAGCTAAGAAGAGGAGACAGTTTGACAAGTTGAGAAAATACGGAGCGGTGGACTTCTACTGGACCACAGATCCTGAGGAAGCCGAGACTTGGTTGAGGAAGACCAACAGGGTCTTGGATCAAATGGACTGCGAAGATGATGAGAGGGTGGTCTATGCTGCCAGTTTACTCCAGGGTGATGCCTTGCATTGGTGGGAGTATGTACCGGGGAGCCAGCTGAAACCGATAGGGTTGACGTGGGAAAACTTCCTAGCTGTTTACAGGAAGAAGTATCTGTCTGAGGTGTACATTCAGCAGAAGCAGAGGGAGTTTCTGAGTCTCACCCAGAGGGAGATGACAGTGGCTGAATATGAGCGCCGGTTTACTCAATTATCAAGGTATGCTTCAGAGATGATGTTCAGTGAGGCTGCAAAGTGCTGCCGATTTGAGTCGGGCCTGCACCTAGCTACCAGAGAGAAGGTGGTAGTGCAGAACTTTGGCGATTTTCAATAGCTAGTTGAAGCAGCATTAAGAGTTGAGAACATCGAGAACATCAAGACTGCTGTTAGCAAGAAAAGAAAAGGAAGAGAGCAGTTCAGGAGGGGAGGTGGTACTTCTATTCCCGAGAGAAGTGCCAGAACCTTTCCTGTGCAGCCTGAGGAGAGAAGCAGCGGTGCGCGCTGGCCTAGGCCTATGAGGACCTCTACTGTTTCTCACCAAGCCTCAACGGTGGGCGACAGTAGGAGAGGAGATGGGGAGAGGCCACCTCTTCCCAAATGTGAGCATTGTGGGACGCATCATAGAGGAGAATATTACAGAGTAACAAGAGCATGCTTCAATTGTGGACAGAAAGGACACCTGGCCAAAGAGTGTCCTAAGCCGGACAGAAGAGAGGGATCACAGATGCAAGCTTCCAGGAGGACAGGGACAGTAGGACAGAAGGCTGTGACTGAAGTGGGTAGCTCTGGAGTGCCTAAGAGAGTTCACCCTCCAGACAGATCTAGGGGACAAGCACCAGCTAGAGTGTTTGCAATGACACGAGAGGAGGCAGAGATAGCTCCAGAAGTGGTGACGGGTACGGTAAAACTGTTTGATGATGATGTTCTTGATTTAATTGATCTGGGTTTTACCCATTCTTTTGTGTCTTCGGGTAGGACGGTGCATAGGAGGAGTCTGAGCCCATTGGATACTCCTTTGATGGTGAGTACTCCAATCAGCCAGTATATTATTATCAATCAAGTGTATAGAGGGTGTGAGATAGGGATTAGTAGGGGAAAATTTGTGGTGGACTTGATGCCTTTGAAGATGGGGGGATTGGATGTGATCCTAGGTATGGATACATTAGAGAAGTATCATGCCAATTTAGACTGCAAGCAGAAGACAGTGGAATTCGAGTTAGAGAATGGCAGAAAAGTGGTATTCATAGGAGATAGAAAAGTCAGTTAGCCTCGGATTGTTTCGGCTATGACAGCAGAGAGAATGATGAGTAAGGGGTGTGAAGCATTTCTGGCCTATGTGGTAGACACGGAGGTAGATAGAGGGAGGTTAGGAGACATTCCTGTAGTCAAGGAATTCCCGGATGTCTTTCCCGAGGAATTGTCAGGACTACCTCCGCCTAGGGAAATTGAATTTCCGGTTGAGCTTCTTCCAGGTACTACGCCGATTTTAATTCTGCCTTACCAAATGGCTCCGACAGAATTGAAGGAGCTTAAGGATCAATTAGAGGACCTATTGGAGAAGGGTTACATTAGGCCGAGCTCTTCACCTTGGGGAGCTCCGGTTCTCTTTGTGAAGAAGAAAGATAGGTCGTTGCGGATGTGTGTGGATTATAGGAAGTTGAATCATGCCACCATTAAGAACAGATATTCGCTCCCGCGCATAGATGATTTATTTGACCAGTTGCAAGGGGCAAGAGTCTTTTCCAAGATAGATTTGAGATCGGGTTATCATCAGTTGAGGATTAAAGAGACCGATGTGTCCAAGACTGCTTTTAGGACGCGGTATGGCCACTTTGAGTTTTTGGTTATGCCTTTCGGGTTAACAAATGCTCCTGCAGTCTTTATAGATTTAATGAATAGAGTCTTCAAGTCTTTCCTGGACCAATTTATCATTGTCTTTATTGATGATATATTGGTCTATTCTAAGAGTGATGAGGAGCATGAGAATCATTTGAGGGTTGCCTTGGAAACCTTGAGAAAGAATGAATTGTATGCCAAATTCGACAAGTGTGAATTTTGGTTAAGAGAAGTAGTATTTCTTGGGCATGTGATTTCAGAGCGTGGGGTGCATGTGGATCCACAAAAGATAGAAGCTGTGGTTAAATGGGAAGCACCTAAGAAGTCCTGGGTCAATTCGGAGTCCTGGGTCAAAAGTTATGGTAGTTGTAAGTTTTTGGTACTGTTTGTGGAGAGCTAGTCGATCGGTCTTAGAGTAATCTTTTGATTTGTTTAGTGTTCGAGCTTGCTATGGAGTCCTTCTTGAAAATGGTAGAGCTGTCTCTTAGCTTTCCAACGAAACAAACCGCGTCTGATTTGGAGCTCGGCATCAAAAGTTATTAGAGTTAGAAGCACCTTGAATATCTTTGTAAAGATAACATCTTTTCAAATTTTTCATTCCCACCAGCAAGTTTTTTAACCACATAAGAAAATTCCTTTCTAAGTCTATTAAGCTCACAAATAAGATTTTCCTTTTCAACAAGGCATGCAGAATGATCTTCCTTTGTACTATCTAAATCATCAATAGTTTCATGTAAGAGCCTCGCTTTCAAAGAACTAATTCTCTTATTTTCTTTCTCAATTTTTTGTTAATCTCAATAGCTTCTTCAAAATCAGCTTGTAAAGCACCAAAAGAATCTCTTAGATCTTGGTCATTGAAAGTTACCTCATTTTCATCATCACTTGATGAGCTATTTGCCATGAGCGCTAAGTTGTTTTCATCATTGCTTTGGTATGCTTCCTTATCATCACTCCAAGTAGCTACTAGACTGCTTTTCTTTTTCCCTCTGTCGTATTTGTCTCTTTTTTGGAAATTTGATGTGGAAGATGTGCTCTTGCATTCTCTTGCATGATGTCCCCTTTTTCCACATTTCCAACATTCTTCATTTTTTTCCACGGTATACCTCTTTCTTTCTCCATTTCTTCCAAAGATTTAATTCTTTCCTCCGATTTTGAGAAGTCCTTGAATTTTCTCAAATTTAAGCGTGACATTGCCATTTCTTCATCATCCTCTTCTTCATCTATTTCTTCATCACTTTCATCAAGAGAAGAAATATTAGCCTTTAAAACAATTAACTTTTGTGACTTACCTCTACCCCCTCTGGATTTGAGAATGATCTCATAGTTAATAAGTGATCCCACCAAGGCGTTGAATTCCAAATGATTGAGATCCTTGGATTCCATAATGGCGGTGACTTGTGAGTCCCATTCCTTCGGTAGTGAGCGAAGAATTTTCTTCACCTTCTCGCTATCCGTCATGTGCTTTCCAAGATTTCCTAATTCATTGATAATTTCTGTAAAACGATCAAGCATAGTGGAAATAGACTCACCTTCCTTCATGACAAACATTTCATAGTCATGGAGAAGCATGTTGATCTTTGTTTCCCGGACTTGGTTGGTTCCTTCATGGGTGATGGGAAGTCTTTCCCACATTTCTTTAGCGCTGGTACAAGAATTAACTCGGTTTCTTTTCTCAACTGTGAGAGCGCAATAAATCAACTTCATAGCTTTCGCGTTGATGTAGGCTTGCTTCCAGTCATTGTCGTCGTATTCCAGCTCCGTTTTTAACTCACCATTTTCTTTCAACGATGCTTGTGGATCGAAGATGATGATTTTCCAATACTCCACTCCCTCGCTTATAATGTGATACTTCATAGGGTTTTGCCAAGAAGAATAGTTAGTACCATTAAACAAAGGAGGGCGATAATTTGTGTTACCTTCTTCCGCTAGTTTGTTGTGTGCCATCCCTGGATACTTCTACTCTGATACCAATTGTTAGCGATCTAGAAGGGGGGGTTGAATAGATCTTTAAGCTTTTTGTAAATTTCTACAATAAAATCAGAAGTTAATTCACACTAAAACAATTTAAACAAATTTAAGTGAAAAGAGTAGGGAAGAAGATCAAACACTGTTTTTATAGAGGTTCGGTGCTAAGACCTACGTCCTCTACCTAAGCTCCCACTTAGGATTTTGTAAACCACTTTATTACACACTTTGTAGTTCAAGTGTGAACTCTTACAATACCGCTTGATTTCGGCCTGCTACCTTTACACTTGATTTGTCTTCTCGCACAAATCCTACCAATACCGCTTGATTTTCGGCTCAAGCTACCTTTACAAATGATTTGTCTTCCGGCACAAATCCTACCAATACCACTTGATTTCTGGCTCAAGCTACGTCACACGTGACCTTTCACTAGTCACTCTGTTAGACCTCGAATTTTTTTAATGATATTATTCAGCATAAATTGTGATAATTGTGGTTAAATGAGGTTTAAAAAGGGGTAAAAGTTTATGAGGGCATTTTGGGAAGTTTATTTAAGTTGGAATGGATTTAGGCTTATTAAGAGGGGTAATATGGTCTTAATATTATTTTTGCCCTAAGTAGGGAATTAGAAAGAGAAAGAGTAAAGAAGAAGAAAAGAAGAAAGAAGAAAGAAAGAAGAGAAAGAAGAGAAAGAGGCCGACGGTGGAGGAAGAGAGAAGAGAAGAGAGAGTTTGCGATTCTAGAAATTTCCAGCGATTTGAACCATTTTCGGGTAAGATCTACTTGTGTTTAACTTGTTTTGGTTGGATTTAAACCTCAAGAATTTTGAATCCGTGAGAATCGAAGGTTTTAGGGTTTTAGGACAAAATGGTGAGATCTGCTTGGGTTGATGCATTTGTGTTTGATTTTGAGTTGATAATGGGTTAGAAATGTAGTTTGAGACTTGATCTATAGTTTGATTGTGTTGCATTTGGAGTTGGGCAAGGATTGAACTGTGAAAATGCAGAAAGTCGGGTTCGGAGTCGTTCTCCAGGCCCGTACGTCGCGACGTGCGTATGAACACGCCACGACGTGCGAGTTAAATCACGACAGTGAAAATTAAATTCGCCATGACGTGTGGGGGAAGGTTAAATCATGACGTCTGAGTAGGTCTTGCGTCATGGCGCACACTTGTGGTCGCCGAGACGAGCAGGCCGTTCGCCGCGGCGAGGCCCCTGTTATCCGAAAGTGAGATTTTTACATTTTTTGGGATATCTTTTGGTGTAGATGTCCGATTGAGGTAATTTTGGATTCGTTGTGATCTAGAGAGAAAGGACTTCAGGTTGGGAGGTTCGGAAATTACCGCTTAGGATTCAGGAATTTTAGTCAGGCGTCGAATGTAGACTTATGGTATTAGAACTTTGGATTTTCACGCTTATCGATTATTTGTCTTTCAACATTGTTTGATATGGAAACTTGGTTGTTTTAGGAAACCAAGCTGACCCGATTTCATCGCAAGAGGAAGGACACCAGTGAGTCGACTACTCGAGCGATCTTAAGTGGGTAATATACTTATAGTTATTGTGTGATTAGGCAAATTCTTGCCTATGTATGAATATATATTGTAGATGATGCATGTTTAAATGTGATGAATTGAATGACTTTGATTTTCATATATTTTGAAAGAAGCATGGAAGTTGATAACATTACATAGATTTTGAGCATGTTATGCCTAGACTTCGGTCATGGCATTTTGATTAAATGCAAGACATGAAAGAATATCGTATGATTAAACGATGATGAGCATGCTTATGTCCTTTTGTTTGGGCGAGAGTGGAACCATTTCGTTCGTCACGTGCACGTAGACAAGAGCCTTCTCGGCTGCCGCAGTGGCATATGAGATCCAAATGGACTCATTTCGCTCAGGTGTAAACTTCGGTTTCTCCCTTTTGTTTCCATGGAACCCTCGAGCCATTGTGATGTGCATTGCATATGTGAATTGTTCATTGTGAAGCATACCTTGTGATATAATCATGAATTGATGAATTAATTATATTGAATGCGTGAATTGTTTGATTAGCATGTGAATGATTGAATGGATGTCTGTATATATATATAATATATATACATTCATATGCTGGGATTTGTGCTAATTGCTGATGGCTATAATTATATTAGCCACCGAAATGTAGCTCAACCCATTATTTTCCCTCCTCAAAAGTGAGCGGGGACGATCTTTGAACATGCGAGGCATCGGAAACTTCGAGTTAATTAGGAGCTTTGCCATAAGTTCGTATTTTTGGTTGGCCCTCCGAGCATATTATCATAGAGCATTTCCATGTATTTTTGGATTGAAACTTATTTTGTATTTTGGATAATTTCGACTACTTGTGACATTCCTTCAGATGGTTATGGTATGAGTTTAATTCATATTTAGATGCATGTGTAAGTGCCGGAATGTATGAGAGTGTTGGTGTGTGAATTATGATCGAATTATGTATATGTCTATCTGTATATGTATAAATGTTGGGATCGGGTCCGACGGTATTTGGGTGCCCGACGTCGGCACAGCCCGAGGGGCTGTCTCGAGATTCGGACGTACGAGGCCCGGGCCCAACACACTCAAATTGTAAGAGAAATAAGATAAAGTTTGAAGAACAAATGCTCAATACAATTGTGTAACAAGATAAGAACAATAATGAGCAATTTTGGAGCAATAGAAGAGTATTTTTGCTTATAGAACTTCCATGCACTCTTCATCAATCATCCACTCTTTATACTTGAAGAAAATAGCTGTTGGGAACCCATATAGCCGTTGTCAAATTGTTATGACCGTTCCTTAACATCCTCCTTTCCATTTTTGACTAATAGAGTCGTTAGAATTAACTTGTTGTACCCATAAGTCGACTTGTCGAGTGTATAAGTCGACTTGTGTCAATGATTTACGTAAAATTTCATCTCCGCTCTTCTATAAGTCGACTTGTGCTGTGTAAGTCGACTTGTGGTCCTCGATAAGTCGACTTATGTTGTTCTAGTCGACTTGTGTTGTTCAGATCCTGGTGTATAAGTCGACTTATGCTGTGCAAGTCGACTTGTGTTATCTTCAACGGTAACATCCAACCAAATCTTCTATAATCCTTATTATTTATGTCTCTTTCACTTATAAGGAAACTTCTATCTTGATTCTTCAATGATTTATCACTTGCCCATCTTGATTTGCACAATAATAATCCAAAAATACCTGAAATAATTTCTTAACCAATTCTATACATTTTATTATTATCAAAACATAAGTGGGATTTAATTTGTCAACCACCATTGGTCCAACATACTCAAATTCGCTACTGCTACTTACATTCCAATAAACTCTAGATAACATTTCTATCCTTGTTCCTGTCCATAACTGGAGGTTGCTATTTGATCATAGCAAAAACCTATTTTTGTAGGCCCATATCGTGGCCTGCACTTTTACCTCACATTACCCCACATATTGACAATGATTCTGTGCCAGTTTTCCAGTATTTACCTCTTCTTCTTATGCAACATCTTATCATAATTATAGAATTTCCATTTTGAGTTCATTCACTCTACTCCTTTGCTTTATCATATTTTCCATAATTGCATACACACATGCAACCAAAACTCAGGCGCATTTTAAGCACTGATAAGGCCATGCTTCTATTATTTCATCATCCATATGTATATTCTCAATCTATTTCAAATTATAGACGCATAAGCATCAAAAAGTTTCATCTCAGTATCTCTGACATATTATTACGCCAAATCATAACTTTTATCACACTTCAAATCCAAATCTATCCTTTCATAGTCATAGAAAGTTATTTCTTTTGACCGGGCTTGCACACTTTAATCTCATCATTTCTGCTTTTTTTTAACAATAACTTCACTTACGATACACTATATTCCATAATACACAAATCACCACAACTGTAGTAAATCTTTATCTACCGTATCGAACCAAGTACTTTTGCTCATTTCCAATTATCCCCACTTTTTCAAACATACAAGTCTAAATCATAACGACCTAGTGATCCTGAGCTTTTGATCTTTCATAGACCTATTTACATATTCTTAAACTACATTATAACTCCCATCACTTTTAACCAATGTTTTTTTTCTCATATCCATATTTGACCTCTCCAAACTATCACAAGTTTCGTTTTTCGTTCAACTCGATTTATACACTTTAATTCTCATTATTTATTTTGACATCACTTCTTTCTAAATCAGCCCTTGCCAATGTATTCACATACAGATCACATTCAAGGGTTTTTTTTCACAGTACAATATGAATGTCATTTTTCATTATTCCTTTCCCATTTCCAGTTGCCCATAAACCTTCATTGGCTCATATTCTGACACATCACCACTTTTCTCAGACTTCATCGCTTAACACATGTTCATGCGTATGACACATACCCATACGATTCAGACTAGGGATTAGTTGCTACGGTCTGCTATGACATGACTTTAATCTAGGTGACTTTACCCATGTTTCAGTAAATGCCCATAGAAGTTCGTATTTCTGGGCTCTGATACCACCTAAATGTAACACCCCACTCTCGCATGACCCGAAACTGACACCGATGGTGATATCCGAGTCTGTGCCCTGTGAGGGTGGCGTGCTACATTACTCAGTATAATTTTTTTTAAAAAATACACATACATTATATGTATTATGCGGAAACAATTTACAGAAACAATCATCGGTGAGTTCAATCACCACAGGGGCCCTTTTTATAAATACAATTTCATTCAGTTTGTTTCCTTTACAACATGGCCTAATCATTAATACAAAAATTCAGAAAAATACATCTCTATCAGACACTAATGCAGACACGAACTGATCCCGACCTCTCTTCTCACTCACATACGGTTGCGATACACCCATTGCCTAACGGGGTATTCTTCTAGGTCCTGAAAAATAATTGCAAATTTTGGGTGAGTTTTGTGAACTCAGTGAGGAACCATCATCGATGGTTCACTCAATTCATGCAACACATCGTTTCACATAACATATATTTACATTTTTGCATATTTAATCACGCTATACATTTCATTCTATTTGTCATCCATAACCAATTGAATTCATAAAACACTCATGCATAAGCCAATTGTTTCACAAATCACATTCAAAAGTACCACATGATTGGTACCTGATTGGACCATATTTATACTACAAATTAGGCCTGTTTTCTTTAGTGATTATGCATTTGTTGACGCCTGATCTATGATTTTTATGCTTATTTTGGTCCCGCACATTGAGTTTTGATAAATTGCACATTGTCAGTATTTTGTTGTCATTTGTCATTAATTTCGCATAATTTTATTGGGACAATTGATCTGCAAATGGGTTGTATTTTGTAGGACCAAAGGAGTCAACATTCAAGAAGTAAACATCGCGAGATTATTTGGGCGAACGAACCTCAATTCACCGCAGCGAATAAATTAAATACAATTAATTATTGCGACGAGTGACCAAATCCATTCGCCGCGGCGAATGTCGAATAACCCGCTGTAAATGGCAATTAATCCTTTATTACGACCCGACCGCATAATTCCTATAAAAACTAACCATTTAGGGCAAAAAGCAGGAGCCGCATTCGAGGTAGCTCTCCTTCTTCGTCTTCTCCGTTCTCTTCGATAGTTTTGTTTTCTTTATTTTGCAGATTAAATCGCCACTTCCAGACGGCGTCCACCATCACTAATTGCACCTCCTCCATAGTTAGTCGGATTTATTCTCAATGTTAAATCGTTGGAGTCATGGTCGAGGTGATTGCCCAGCGATGATGGAGTCACCCGAGATCATGCGTGGCTAAGGTTTCCTTCTCCAAAGATGTAGCAACGGCCGGAGTTCCATGAGCTTGAGGGTAATCAACCATTGTTTTAGATTTTGTCATATTTTGTAAAACCTCCGAGTTGGAGGCGCATTGTATGATGGATTGAATCGGTTATAGTTTAATCGGATGTAAAACTTGATTTATGTTATGGATTGATTATTGTTGAATGTTGTGCTTAATTACATGGAGTTCATGTATATCAGTTGGATGATTGCATTAATTAATTTAATCGCCTAGTTGTGTTTGATTAAGTTGGTTGTGTTATTATTTGGTTGATTTATTGCATTAATCATTCATCGCATACACTAAGGTTTTAACAAGTTTTAATTAATCGAGTTGATTAATTAATTCTTGGACTTAACGAGTTATTAAGGTTGTGTTTTAGAAACTTAGTGGATTTCAAACCCCGATAATTATTTTGAGCGATGATGACCGAGCCACATTTTCGTAAGAGTTTTTATTAATTGTTTTCGGTCCCATTTAATTTCAATTGCCTTATCTTTTCAAAATCCCAAAAATATTTATCTTTGCTTTGTTTTAGTTTAATTTTAGATTAATCAATCAAAAACCCCTTTCTTTTATTGCTTTCATTGCATGCATAATTCAAACATTAGGCTAGTCTAGGATCAATTGGTGCATTGGTTTCTTGAGAGTCAATTCGAGGTTGCATCTGTATTGCAATCCTTGGTATAAATTTTATTTGACCGGTTTCTAAGGATCAAAATCTTCGGATTGAATGATAAGCCGCGATCAAATTGGCGTCGTTGCCGGGGAAACCAAATTAATTGGTTTTCTAGGTTAGCCAGTGTTTGTTTTAATTTTAATTTTTGCTGTTTGCATTTTGTTTGCATTGCATAATTTTATTTTATTACATTACGCTTAAGTATTTTTAGTGTTAATCTGTTTGTGATTTCGATTACGCTTTGTTTTAAGTGTTTATTCTGATTGTTCTTGTTTATGTTGCTTAATTTTGAGTTAATTTTGTTTGCTTTGCTTATGCGTGCTTCTTGGGCGTGACGAGTTCATCATTAAATCACAATGAGTTCATCGATCGCGCAATGAGTTCATATATTCGCCATGGCGAATCCTTAATTTTGTTCGATTCGCTTGGAAAGTGTCTCATGACATGACATTTAACCGTGTTAATATCAGCCTCATTTTATCCGCTATCATTTTAGTGAGCTCATTTAGGAAAACTCTTTTTGTGCATGCCCCGTAGATTTAGGCTAGTTCATTTTCAACCCGAAATTGAGCGACACCTTAGGCAAATTCGGAAAAACAAAAGAGAACAAACAAACCTTAGCATACTAGAGCATCAGATAGAAGAGATGGCTGAACACCAGGACTATCCCGGTCACCCACGCCAAAATGGAAATCACGGTCTTAACGGTGACCAGGAACGCGTAGATGACAACAATGGGAACATCAGACGTAGGACCATCCGAGAAGCTACAACCTCGGACGTTAACTACGATCCTTTCACTGCCGCCTGCCCTAACTTCGACGTAAATTTGAAGTTAAAGGCTTACTGATTAACTCCTTCCCAAATTTCACGGTTTGGCGGAGAGGACCCTACATGCATCTTGAGGCCCTCACGATGATCGTCGCAGAGTATGAAGCACAGTAGGAGCACATCTGGACAGTCTTTGTGGAAAGTATTCCACTTGTCGTTAGAAGGAAGGCCGGAGTGGTACATGAGCCTCCCAAGGCATGTCGCGAATGCCTATCATAGTTGGGTCAACTTATGAAAGCTTTTACGGAAAAGTATTTTCCAGCCTCTAGGACTTCATCGATGCGAAAAGAAATCTATTACGCCAAAGCAGGATTATGACGAGTCCTTGTATGATTTTGGAGCAGATTTGGGATCTGTTGTCTCGATGCCCCATCATCAAATTCACGATGAACAGAACTTGTTCAATATTTCTCGATGGGGTGAAGAATCAGGAAAAGGAATGTTAGATCTTTGCCGCCGGAGGATCGTTGATCGACCTCACCGCACCTGAAGCATGGGCCTTGATCAAGAGGATGGCCCTCAACAATCAGCAGTACAGTGTTAGGGATTCCAGGAGTGTCCATGAAGTGGGAGCCATGTCGGCTCAGACAAAAAGGATGGAAAGCCTGGAATCGAAGGTGGATTCCACGAGGTATAGGATAACTTCACGGTTATCCTCGATCACTGGTGAACTTAAGAATCTGAATGCATCGCCCATCGCTTTCATCGAATCGACCGCACCTGATTCATGAATCTTGTGGGTCGGTGATGCACATTTCTAGTGTCTTCCCCACAAGGTATGAAGAAGTCTCTGCAGTGTACCCGGGGAGATAAAATCAAAAGTGGGACCCGTACTCCAACACATATAATGAGGGATGGAGATCCCACCCAAATTTTAGTTGGAGGAGTAGCGCGAAAGAGCACCAAACCGATTTCAACAAGGAAGTGGAGCTGGATCATCTACAAACCAGTTCGGGATCGTGAGCATTGATAGTGCAACAACCACCGCCACCAAAGGAGGACCTACCCAGTGCTGCTGCAAGACAAGATGATGACTCGTGAAGGAAGAGAGGAATTCTGCAAATCAATTCAACGCATTGCTAATCGATTCAAAGAGGACTCCTCAAAGAACGCTGCCGTTTGGTGCCTTGAAAAACGCGCGGATCAATGAGAAACCAAGGCGAAAACCTGAACTCATCGTCACTCGGTTATCCAACAACGAGTGAAAATCAGCGAGGAGTAGCGGATCCATTCCTCCAACACGGTCATTAACCGAAGAGTTTAAATGCAATTGAGTTGAGGAGTGGAAAGAAAGTGCATTTGACATTCTGAAGAAGAAGAATGCAGAAGAAATTGAGGTTGAAGAGGCGCCTCAAGTGAGAGAAAAGCAAGGCGTGCGATCGAGAAAGTGATCGCGAAGAAGAATTGTTGAGGAACAAGAAGCAATCAACCATGAAGGAAAAGAGCAACCATCTAGCATGTCGGGAAGAAGAGGCGATAAGGATAAATCGGCGAAATGACCCCGCCGAGAAGGAAGTCAACAAGGACCTCCTTTCCGAACTCGTGTCGATGAGCAAGAGAGTTAATGAGCTCAAACACGAAAAAGAAATCATTGACCTATTTGGAAAGGTTGAAGTAAATGTGCCTTTACTGGACCTAATTAAGAAAGTTCCAGCCTATGCTAAGTATTTGAAGGACCTGTGCACCAACAAGCGTAAATTTAGGCCAAACGAGAGGGTCCAACTGAGCTCAAATGTGTCGGCTTTGTTTAAGCCCCAAATCCTGGTCAAGTGCCAGACCCAGGCTCATTTACCATTCCTTGTGTTATAGGAAAGGTAACAATTGGGAGAGCATTATTGGATTTGGGAGTGGCGATTAATGTTATGCCGAAATCTGTTTATGAGGTCCTCGGAGTGAAGAGCATAAAACCTACATCAGTAGTGTTACAATTGGCCGACAGATCATTCAGACATCCTGTGGGCATTATTGAGGATATTTTGGTCCAAGTCAAGGGTTTAGTGTTTCCTGCCGATTTTTATGTGCTGGATATGTCAACTGAAGTGGTGCAGGACACTTCATTGATCCTGGACGACCTTTCCTCCGGAGAATTTGGTACAAATATCAATATGATAGAAGGAAGATTACCATGGAGATGGGTGATCGATCCATAAGCTTCAAAGATGTACGAAGGCATGAAACACCCCATGAGGATTACTCTCTCCTTGGAGTCAACATGCTTAGTGTTTTTCTACTCATTCGGACTCAAGAGGATCTGCATGATAAGTCATCTAATCTTGAATTGTGTTCTCGGCATCGAAGAGAATTCTTGATTGATCCTTCAATTGTCCAAAAAATGCAGAAACCTTTTCGCCTCGAGCTTCCTAAGTTGGTCCCTTCCGTTTTACAACCCCAAAGCTAGAATTGAAACCCTTACCTCACTTATTGAAATACGCTTTTACGGAGCCCAATGATAAATTACGGTCATAATCGCAAATTCATATGTCGAGCTTGAAGAAAAGCAACTTTTGAAAGTGTTGACGGAGCATAAGCCAAGAATGGGATGATCGTTAGCGGACATACAGGATTAGCCCGCCCTTTGCACTCATAGGATATTGTTGAATGAGGGTTCCAAGCGAAGAAGGCAACCCCAAATAAGATTGAACCCGCTAATCATGGATGTAGTGAAAAAGGAAATTACAAAGCTATTAAGTGCTGGGATTATTTATCCCATCTCTGACAGTCAATGGGTCAGCCCCATTCATGTGGTTCCCAAAAAGAGCGGGATCACTGTGGTGAAAAATGAGAGGGATGAGCTCATCCCTACTAGAGTGCAAAATTCGTGGCGAGTTTGTATTGACTATCGCAAATTAAACGACGCCACTCGAAAGGACCACTTTCCTTTACCCTTCATCGATCAGATGCTAGAAAGGCTAGCCGGGAAATCGCATTACTGTTTCTTAGATGGTTTCTCGGGGTACTTCCAAGTACCCATTGCACCTGAGGACCAAGATAAGACCACGTTTACATGCCCCTTCGGCACCTTTGCTTATCGCAGAATGCCTTTTGGTTTATGTAATGCTCCCGGTACCTTCCAGCGTTGTGTGATGGCTGTCTTTTGTGATTTTTTGGAAGAAAGTATGGAAGTCTTTATGGATGACTTCACAGTTCACGGCGATTCATTCGATTCCTGCCTCTTCAATCTGATCAAAGTTCTTAAGAGGTGCATTGACAAGAATTTGATCCTAAACTTTGAGAAATGCCATTTTATGGTGAATGAAGGAATAGTGTTAGGACATTTGATTTCGAAAAAAGGAATCGAAGTTGACAAAGCCAAAATCGAGGTCATATCTTCTTTGCCCTATCCTGCCTGCGTTCGTGATATTCGTTCATTTTTGGGTCACGCGGGATTTTATAGGCGATTTATTAAGGATTTTAGCAAAATCGCCCTTCCTCTTTCCAAACTATTGCAAAAGGACAAAAAATTCGAGTTTGATGCTTTGTGTCAAGAAGCTTTTGATACACTTAAAGCCAAACTCATTTCTCCTCCTATTTTGGTTGCACCTGTTTGGCATCTGCCTTTTGAGCTTTCATGTGATGCTTCCAATTATGCTGTAGGAGCCATGTTGGGACAACGTGAGGACAAGTTGGCTAGAGTTATTGCATATGCGTCCAGGACATTAGATTCAGCTCAAGTCAACTACACCACAACTGAAAAAGAGCTCTTTGCTGTAGTTTTTGCGCTAGACAAGTTTCGACAGTACCTGCTTCATTCGCACATCATCATCTTCACCGATCACGCTGCTGTTAAGTACCTCTTGACAAAGCCACAATCCAAACCCAGATTAATTTGTTGGACTTTGCTTCTTCAGGAATTTGATATTGAGATCAAAGATCGGGCTGGTGCAATAAATCAAGTAGCTGACCATTTGAGCAAATTGCCACATGATACTAAAGGAATAGACCTTACGATCGACTCGTGACTCCTTTCCTGATTCCGTCCTGTGTGCCGCAGTTCTTAAGGAGCCTTGGTATGCACATATTGTCAACTACTTGACATCACATTTGACCCCTGTCTGCATGACTCGGGGGCAGGCTCAAAAACTGAAGAGTGAAGCTCGGCATTACATTTGGAACGAGCCTTACCTTTGGAAGATATGCAGTGACCAAGTGATTCGTCGATGTGTCACGATGAGGAATTCAATGATATACTATCGACTGCCACTCCATGGTTTGTGGGGACATTTGATCTGCTAGAAGAACAGCTAGAAAAGTTTTGGATTGTGGATTCTTACGGCCTACAATTTTCCGGGACTCTTTCCATTTTGCCAAGCGTCGACAAGTGTCAACGTTTGGAGGGTTAGGAAGCGCCGTGAGATGCCGCAGAACAACCAATGATGTTCTGCGAAATCTTTGATGTTTGGGGTATCGACTTCACGGGACCGTTCCCCATCGTTCGGGTTCGTGTATATTCTCTTAGGAGTGGACTATGTTTTGAAATGGATCGAGGTTGTTCCCCACTAGACAAGATGACCCATGACGATCACTAAATTCCTCAAATCCAATATCTTCGTCGATTTGGAATTCCCAAAGGCGGTGGTGGCGATCGTGGAACCCATTTTGCAACCGGATTATTACTAACTTGCTTTCCAAATTTGGAGTTACCATAAGGTCTTTACCGCCTACCACCCACAAACCAATGGTCAAGCGAAGTTTGAGCAGAGAGGTTAAGCACATTTTGAAAAGATAGTCAAGCCCTCTAAAAGGATTGAGTCTGCGTTTAGAGGAAGCATCGTGGGCGTGATCAAGATCGCTTATAAATCCCGATAGGAATGTCTCCATACCGGTTGATTTATGGAAAGGCACATCATTTACCGTGGAGCTAAAGCATAAGGCCTATTAGGCGGTAGAAACAATGCAACATGGATTTTACCTATCGGGAATGGAAAGGAAACTCCAGCTGCAAGAATTAGAAGAGCTGCGACTTGAAGCATATGAGCACTCTCGGCTCTACAAAGAAAAGACTAAGCTGATACATGACAAGATTCTTCTCCGGAAAACTTTTAAGGAAGGCGACAAAGTGCTCTTATATAAAGCCCGCTTCACATTCAAACCTGGCAAATTCAATCATCGTTGGGAAGGGCCTTATGTGGTAGTTAAAGTACATAATTTTGGTATGATAGAACTTTTGCAGGAACAAACTGGCGCACGATTTCAAGTCAATGGACATCTGCTCAAGCTCTATCATGGGACTCCTCAATCGCCGTAATTATCAGGTTCCTTCTTTCCCTCACTTGTTTATCTGTTATACATCTCTGCTTTTGTTGCAAATTTTCATCGTCGTGATTCATTTTTTAAGTGTGAGGGAGGGAACCAACCAGTAGGTTTAGAGTAGTAGGTAGGATTTCCATTTCCGTTTGAATAAAGCGTTTCCCCTTTGTTAGCTATGTGTTCTTCCTAGTTTAATACAAAGATGATTTGATTGAAGAGAATGGTTGATCGTGGGATAATAAATTGAATGTTTATGCAATTTATGGGGATCCTTAGAATTTGTGTTTTGTTTTGGGTGATTCGTCATGCTAACATCGCTGTTCGCGCATGCTAATGTAGGGTTTTCGTTTTATTCGCCACGGCTAACGATTGCCTCGTTCGGCGAATAAGTCGATTTTGTCCTCGGGACAGTTGGTCTTCTCTTTTGTCCGAGGCCCTTTTTGGTCTTTTCCTCTCTCGCGTCCCTACGTCTCCGCGCCCTCTTTTTTCTTCTTCTTCTTTCTCCTTCCTCCTCATTTTCGCCTTTTCGCTTTCTTGGTTGCTCCTCGCTCTTACATTCTTTGCGCCTCCGGATCGCCGGTGATAATCCTGCAATGTAGTCTAGAAAGTTTATTTTCTTTTGTTGTTGTTTTTCTGTATTTTCTTTTCTTTGATGTACTTTTGTTTCGTTCTTTGGATCCTCCATGTTGAGCAATTTGTCTTTTGAGCTTAATGATATATCCACATTTCTCTTTGTCTATTTGTGTTTCCTTTTCTGCGTGCCTTGCTATATTGCCTGTGAACAATGCCATGTTTAAGTGTGGGGAGCTCGCTTCCCTCTTATATATATTTTGCATTGTACACCTATTAGATTTGTGCATAATTTGTGGGCCCATTGTTTTATTGATAAATTTGGACTCAACCAAACATTTTACTTTTGTTCTTTTGTGCCTTGCATGCAAATCATTTACAAGTTTCAAAAGCGATATTTGAGTTTTGAAAATACTCTCCATTCTTGAACGATAATTGGATCTCGCAAAATTTTAACTTTTGAAGTTTTCAAAACAAAGTGAATGGGAGCATGCTAACAAGATAGTATTGTCAGTTTTTAAGACTTGAGATTGAGCATTGAGACAAAACCCTTATTGGAAGGATAATCGAGCCAAAAAATTTCTTCTATATCTTTGTGTGTGCATCTGCTTAGCTCATTCTTCTCTAGAACTTGTGTCAGTTTTTACTCAAAGCTTGATGGACTAGATTTTTGTGGATATGATAGAGGCGTTCCTTCTTTCAGCCCTTTCCCCAAACACCAACCCTCAAACACCGTCCCCTGCTAGCCCCTTTGAGCCTTCTTGCTATGAGCATTTGCATGCATTATTTTCAGATGATGTCAATAGTCAGTCTGTTAAAAAAATGAAAATGAAAAAAATGTGTTAGTCTTGTGTATCCCAAAAAGGGATTGTTGAATCCCAAATGGGATTAAAAAAAATTCAATTCAGGTTTAGTAGAGGTCTAGTTTACAGATAGATTATGGACATCGATCCTCATTTTATGCCATGCTCATATTTTTCTTTTTCTCACATCATCCATTCATTTAGCCTTCCGCTCATTACATCCCTTAAAGACCTCTTGATCTCCAAATTGATAGTCCTTGTAGTGGAGAAATAGAATTGATACAAGCCTATGGTAGGAGATGTATTAAGCGATTGAGAGAAAAATATCCCTACTATACAAGTGAGATGGCGTAAACATCATATCCCGAGTGATTTCTCGTTGTTCAATCTCATGTGCTTAAATTCTTTCAATGTTTGTTTTATTAGCACTCTTTCAATTTGATGTGTTTACATTACGATGAAGTGGATTGCGTCGATTCATTATTATTTGAGCATGGCGGAATTTTCTTTTACTCTTGTATCTTTTTACTCTTGTAAACTTTGTCCAGAGTACAAAGGTCTAAGTGTGGGGAATTTGATTGGACCATATTTATACTACAAATTAGGCTGTTTTCTTTAGTGATTATGCATTTGTTGGCCGATCTATGATTTTTATGCTTATTTTGGTCCCGACATTGAGTTTTGATAAATTGCACATTATCGGTATTTTGTTGTCATTTGTCATTAATTCGCATAATTTTATTGGGACAATTGATCTGCAAATGGGTTGTATTTTGTAGGACCAAAGGAGTCAACATTCAAGAAGTAAACATGCCGCGAGATTCACTGGGGCTAACCAGAACCTCAATTCGCCGCAGCGAATAAATTAAATACAATTAATTCGCTGCGACGAGTGACCAAATCCATTCGCCGAATAACTACAACCATTCGCCGCCTTGCGAATGTCGGGTAACCGACCTGTAAATGGCAATTAATCCTTTGTTCGACCGGCCCGCACAATTCCTATAAAACTAACCATTTAGGGAAAAACAGGAGCCGCATTCCGAGGTAGCTCTCCTTCTTCGTCTTCTCCGTTCTCTTCGATAGTTTTGTTTTCTTTATTTTGCATATTCGCCGCCACTTCAGACGGCGTCCACCATCACTAATTGCACCTCCTCCATAGTTCGTCGCATTTATTCTCCTTGTTAAATCGTTGGAGTCATGGTCGAGGTGATTGTCCAGCGATGATGGAGTCACCCGAGATCATGCGTGGCTAAGGTTTCCTTCTCCGGAAGATGTAGCAACGGTTGGAGTTCCATGAGCTTCGAGGGTAATCAACCATTTTTAGATTTCGTCATATTTTGTAAAACCTCCGAGTTGGAGGCGCATCAGTATGATGGATTGAATCCGGTTATAGTTTAATCGGATGTAAAACTTGATTTATGTTATGGATTGATTATTGTTGAATCTTGTGCTTAATTACATGGAGTTCATGTATATCAGTTGGATGATTGCATTAATTAATTTAATCTGCCTAGTTGTGTTTGATTAAGTTGGTTGTGTTATTATTTGGTTGATTTATTGCATTAATCATTCATCGCATACACTAAGGTTTTTAACAAGTTTTAATTAATCGAGTTGATTAATTAATTCTTGGACTTAACGAGTTATTAAGGTTGTGTTTTAGAAACTTAGTGGATTTCAAACCCGACAATTATTTTGAGCGATGATGACCGAGCCACATTTTCGTGAGAGTTTTATTAATTGTTTTCGGTCCATTTAATTTCAATTGCCTTATCTTTTCAAAATCCCAAAAATATTTATCTTTGCTTTGGTTTAGTTTAATTTTAGATTAATCAATCAAAAACCCCTTTCTTTTATTGCTTTCATTGCATGCATAATTCAAACATTAGGCTAGTCTAGGATCAATTGGTGCATTGGTTTCTTGAGAGTCGACCCGAGGTTGCATCCTGTATTGCAATCCTTGGTATAAATTTTATTTGACCGGTTTCCAAGGATCAAAATCTTCGGATTGAATGATAAGCCGCGATCAGTACCACAGAAGCATAAGGCAGTTAGCCTTTCACTTAATCAAAGAGATTACAATTAGGTGAAAATGACATGCGCATGTGCCACATTTTTATTTTATTTCGGTGTTGTGACCGAGCGCCTGAACTGTCCCAAAATGGGCGCATTAATCGTTGAGCCTGAGGCTCTGAAATTGTCCCAATAAGGGCACATTAATCGTTGAGCCATAGACTCTGAATCAATGTGGGCTCAAGGCCCAAATATAAACGTTGAGCTTGTAGCTCTCGGTGGTTGCTCCAGTCACAACTATCATTAACTGATCATGCATTCATGCATATGTCGCAATTGAGCAATATCACAATACAATCAAACCCAAATTATCGCATTCAAATAATTAGTTCACAATTATTCACATTTAAATCAAAGTCATAATTTATCACATTGAAAACACGCAGATCTCACATTCTCAGACAAATAACACGTCTATGTCATAATCTCCCAATGCATTGGACACCTTCAGTCCGGAATCCAGTCATAAACAATGCACAAGCCCACCATTATTCTCCACATTTTTATAAGTGCAAAATAATAACCAAATAATAATTGAGAAACTATCTAGGTTACTCACCTTTGCTTCCGAAGCTAATGCCTGGAAGTCTCGGCAACGTCTATGGGCTGACGTTCGAAATGCGCCACTAAACTAGTCAAAATATTCAAACATTACCAAATGTACACTTAGAAATAGTTAATAATGCACATGTATGCATGTTCGTGACATTCCCGACACTACTCCACAAATTCCCGTCACAAAAAATTCCTCTAAAAATTAGAAACCCATAAATACTAAAAACACTCAATTTGGACCTTTATAGGTCCAATAATAAATACAAGACGGATCAGAAAGATCATTACCCGATCCCCTCACTTCGACCTAACCAATTCCTGTCATAAAAATTTCTCTAAAAAATTGAAAGCCATAGACGCTAAAATCACTCAATTCGGACCTCTATAGGTCCAATTATTAATAAAAGACGGACCAGAAAAATAATTACTCGATCCTCTCACTTCGACCTAATTAATCCCCGTCAATTTCATCTCTAAAAATTTCCAATTTTACAAATAACTGAAATTAAATAATACAAAAATCCGATGCCTCAAGAATCAGGTCAATCGGACGTCGGATGAAAAAGTTATACACGAAAGAATGAAATTAGTTGACTTTGAAACAAAATAAATATAAAACAAAAATAACATTATTAATATATATATATATATATATATATATATATATATCCTCGTAGTTTGCCCTCGCGAGGGCAAGGCCCGTTCCTCGCCTGCGACAATTTTTTTTTCTTTCAAAAAATCAATTTTCCATTTTTCACTACATAAACCTTCTCTCCTGTTCAAAACCCTATCTTTTCACCCAAGTATCCAAAAATCACAAATGAGGACTTAATGGAAAGCTACAAAAATCCTCTACAACTTTCCAGAAGGTCACTTGAGCCAATTTCACACTGAACAGTCCAAAATTAATATCAAAACACAAAAAGCACAAAACCTATGCACTTAGAATCACTTGCACACAAAACACATTTTGGCTGAATTACCACCTGAACTTTTACAGACCATAACTTTCAATATACACATCAAAAAAATTCATACTTAGTGGCGTTAGAAATATAACAAATAAATCTTCAACTTTCATGAAGACTAAATTTGCAAATTCAATCCAAATCAACCAAAAAACAATCATCAAAGTTTCAGGTTACAAGGTTCAGATTATTGTTCATACAACACCTAATAACTCACTTTCCAAGCAAAATTTAAAACCCTTAAAGTCAGAATTGGGAAAAACTTCCTTCATATGAAATCTAGCCATACTTCTTAAGTTTAATTTAAGCTAAACCTCAACTCAATAGCACAACCATAACAAAAGTTATGACCAAAACTCTGAAACCTACACAAAGTAAATTTTCCAGATTCTCATATCTAACTCTACTCCTTTCATTCCAACATCATTCCTACATCAATAAGCATTCCATTTAGTCACTAATTCAGCCACAATTTCGTCTAGATCTTCACTTGAACATAACCCCACAAAATTCCAGCACAAATACTCCATCATTTTCATTTAAGAAGTAAGCATCTAACATACTAAAATCCATCCAAAACACACAATCTAACTATACTTTACATGTTATATTATTCTTCCTTACACAAACATGAATTTATACCCATCCAAGCTAATCCCAAGTACCATGAAATTAATGCACTATTAAACACAATAATTACTTCTAACTACTAATTAAAGAACATACAACTTAATTCTCACCTAAATAAGCTTCAAATCTTCCAAACTTCAAAATCTCTCAATCCTCTTTAATTCTCTCCACCATATACGATCTTCATGTTAAGGGAAAAGCATAGGTTTGTAAGTTTTGTAAACAAGGAAGAGAGAGTATGTAGGATATGAAGGCCTTGGTGTAGGTGGAGATGAGTAGTAATTAATAAGAAAGAGAAAAACCAAAGGAGAAGAAGAGAGAATGGAAGCTACGGGTGAGAGGAGAAACTTTCATTTAAAAACACTTATCACCTTAGACAAAGAGAATATCATGGAAGACTTGGTTTCCTTTTTACCTAAGTAACTAAGGTGGCATGGTAGGAAAGTAACATATGTCACTTGCCACATGTCAACCCCTCATGTAATCACTTAATTCTCTTCCAATTTCTAGTCTAATTTCTCTCCAAATTTCAATGGCTCAAAGTAATAAATTCTAAAATAATGTATCTAATTTTTCAGTACCATTGGACAGTCATTTTCTATACCGGAAAGCCAATCAGTCCATTACTTGGCAATTTTTCTGGTTCGAAAAAGTATCCCGAAAAAAATTCAAAAAAATTCCTAAATTTCTACAAAAATGAAAAACACATAAAAATCTACTCTAATTTCAGTTTCAAGCACAACAATCACATTTTTCACAGTAAACACATATGCCGAAAAATGTCATGAATGCATGTACAATCATGTGCATATACAAAAATTACAATTTATGCATATATGGAGGTCATATTATGCACGAACATACCGAGACTAGTTTACACACTAATAACCCGTCCTGTATTACCATTTTACCCTTCCCTTCAGTGATGGGATGTTACAGATGTGGGATACGTTATCCATCGCACATGAAGGTACAAACCAAGTCAAAGAATCCAAGATAAGCATTCTTGTGCACCAGTACGAGCTCTTCAAGATAAAAGATGAAGAATCTATTGATCAAATGTTTGGAAGATTTCAAACAATTATCGATCGATTAAATGCTCTCGAAAGAACTTACGACAACCAAGACCATGTTCGTAAGATCCTAAGGAGTCTACCAAAGAGGTGGAGACCAAAAGTTACTGCTGTGCAGGAAGCTAAGGACTTAAGCATATTAAAGCTTGACGAACTACTTGGATTGTTGAAAATACATGAAGTTGAGCTCAATGCTGAAGACAAGCCCAAACGGGACAAGTCGATAGCACTAAAGACTGGACAAAAGAATCGTAAAACTCAAAGAAAGAGGAATCCATCAAAAGCGCTGAAGATTGAAGAATCCAAGAATGATGATTCCAGTGAGTCAGAACAAGAGTCTAGTGATGAAGATGACGAGCTATCTTTCATTTCAAAGAAGATCAGACGGATGTGGAAGAAGAAGTCCAAAGGAAGTCAATTCTTCAAGAAGAAAGGCAAAGATGATGGAAAAGTATAAAAGTCATCCATCATATGCTACGAGTGTAACAAACCTAGACATTACAAGTCCGAGTGTCCAACTCTAAAGAAGAAATCAAAGAAGAGTAGAGAAGGCAAGAAAAGCATGATGGCAACTTGGGAGGATCTAGATTCATCTAAATTAGATACAAGCTCCGAAACATCAGAGCATGCAAATATTTGCCTAGTAGCCGAAGAGGAAAGTGATGAGGAGGTAACTTCTAAATATGATGACTTGCATAATGCATATTCGAAACTACTAGAAGATTCTCATGCTATTCTGAAACAGTACAAACTGTTAAAGAAAAAGTATGTAGAAAACCTCAAACATATAGAAGAAATAGAGAGAGAAAATACCTGCTTGAAAAAGCAAGTAGAGGAAAGTAAGAAAAAGAAAGTTGTAGATAGATCTGAAGAGATCAATCAGTTGAAGCTCAGGATTAAAAATCTTTCAGTTGATCTAGTGAGTTTTACTGAAAGTACGAAGAAAATGAATGAGATGTTAGGTAAATGTAGACATCCGAGTGATAAAACCGGATTAGGATTTACGAGAAATAAGCCTCAACATGAAAGAAAGTTTTTCCCTCTGAAAAAGAAGTTTCAAAAATCATGTTTTCATCAACAACTTTATCAAATGCATCATTCTATGTATTTTACTAACTCAAAAGGACCCAAGAAAATATGGGTACCAGAATAAAATAGTATCTCCTGCAGATATCCTTCCTTGGAAGAGGCATCAAGCATCATTGGTATTTGGACAGTGGATGCTCGCGACACATGACAGGAAGAAGTTCTATGTTCCTAGATCTTCAGTATAACAAGGGAGGATCGATAACTTTCAGAGACAACCAATAGGGCAAGATAATTGGAATCGGTAAAATAGGTAAAGATTCCTTTGCATGCATTGATAATGTGCTGCTTGTTGATGGTTTGAAACACAATTTGATTAGTTTCAGTCAATTGTGTGATTTTGATTTTGAAGTTACGTTCAATCAAAGCCTTTGTGAAGTCAGAAACAAAGATGAGTCTATATTATTTTCTGCCAAGAGAAGAAATAATCTTTACAAAATTGATTAGAAGATTTTCAAAATCAAAATGTTTCATGTTTTTTATCAACTGAAGAAGAAAGACTAATCTGGAATAAAAAGCTAGGTCATGTCAGTTTCAAACATATTTCAAAGTTGTTAAAGCATGATTTAGTATGAGGTTTACCAAAAATAAGTCTTGACAAGGATTTCTTTTGTGAAAGTTGTCTTAAAGGAAAACAAGTCAAAACATCGTTTTCTTCTAAAAATACTGTAACATCTTCTAGACCTCTATAGTTGTTACATATGGATTTATTTAGTCCTACTAGGACGATAAGTCTTCGCGGAAAGAAATATGGACTTATTATTGTTGATGCCTTTACTAGATTTTGTTGGATATTATTTTTGTCACACAAAGATGAGTCTTTTAAGTGTTTTAGGACCCTTTCTAGAAAGTTACAGAATGAAAAAGGAATGTCTATAGCCAGCATTAAGAGTGATCATGGTGGAGAATTTGAGAATGAGAAGTTTAGAATATTCTGTGAGGAGAATGGAATTTTCCACAATTTCTCTGCTCCTAAGACTCCACAGCAAAATGGAGTTGTTGAAAGGAAGAACAGGACGATTCAAGAGATGGCAAGGACTATGCTGTGTGAGATGAATCTTAGAAGTACTTCAGGCGAAAGTGTGTATCTGACATGTTATATTCAGAATAGAATATTGCTGCGACCTTTATTGAAGAAAACTCCTTATGAGTTATTGAATGGAAAGAGACCGAATATATCTTACTTTCATCTATTTGGTTGCAAGTGTTCTATACTGAATACAAAGGAGTTGTTGGATAAATTCGATTCAAAGACCTATCCAAGTATCTTTCTAGGCTACTCTTTATCATCAAAGGCTTTTAGGGTTTACAATCTTACCTCGAAAACTGTTGAGGAGACTATTCATGTCAAGTTTGATGATAGTTCACAACCAAGTAAGGAAGATGACATGGATAGTGAAGTCCCTTCAATGCCCTTAGGTGATACTATAGAAGCTTCATCATCACGAACTCAGTTAGACAAGGTTGAGGATATTCCAGAGACTCTTGGTTTAAGAAGAGATTGGAGATATAAGAGTTCTCATCCAGAAGAGTTAATTAGTGGAGAGACCTCAGAAGGAGTCCTAACAAGGTCCAAATTCAAAAGAAAAGCTAATGTAGCTTTTGTCTTTGAAATAGAACCTAAGAAGATTGAGGAAGCTCTTCAAGATGAAGCGTGGATTTTAGCCATGCAAGAGGAGTTGAAACAATTTACTAGGAATAAAGTTTGGTCCTTGGTTCCTAAATCCTCGAAGAAATCCATTATAGGAACTAGATGGGTTTTTAAGAATAAGTTAGATGAATCAGGGAGAGTAAGTCGGAATAAAGCCATATTAGTAGCACAAGGCTATAATCAGCAAGAAGGAATAGACTATAATGAGACGTATGCTCCAGTAGCGAGACTTGAAGTAGTTAGGATACTGCTAGCATATGTTGTTTTTCATGATATAAAGCTTTTTCAGATGGATGTGAAAAACGCGTTTCTGAATGGTTTTATAGACGAAGATGTCTATGTTAAGCAACCTCCTGGTTTTGAGGATGTTAAGTGTCCAGATCATGTCTATAAACTTCATAAAGCTTTGTAGGGCTTGAAGCAAGCTCCTAGAGCTTGGTATGATCGTCTAAGTACCTTTCTTATTGAAAGTGGTTTTAGTAAAGGTCAGGTAGATAAGACACTCTTTTGGAAGAACTATGAGAATGATTTCATTTTAGTGCAAATTTATGTTGATGATATCATTTTTGGTGCTACTTCAAAAAATTTATGCATGAGTTTTGAGAGTTTAATGAAAAATGAGTTTGAGATAAGTATGATGGGAGAGTTAAAGTTCTTTCTTGGGTTACAAGTTAAACAAACCGAAGGGAAGATTTTTATCCATCAACAAAAATATGTGAAAGAATTGCTGTGTAAATTTGATATGAATAAAGTAAAGCCTATCGCAACTCCGATGCACCCTTCGAACCTTTTGTCGAAAGACGAAGTTGGTAAGAAGGTGGATCAAACCCTGCATAAAGGGATGATCAGTTCTTTGTTTTATCTTACAGCAAGCAGACCTGACATATTGTTCAGTGTATGCTTGTGTGCAAGGTTTCAGGCCGATCTTAGAGAGTCTCATTATATTGTTGTTAAAAGAATTATGAGATATCTCGCAGGTACTACTGATCTTTGTTTAATGTTTGAGAAAGGTAAAGATTTCAGGTTGATCGAATACTGCGATGCGGACTATGCCAAAGATAGAATTGAAAGGAAGAGTACAAGTGGAGGCTGTCACTTTCTTGGCTCAAACCTAGTTTCCTGGTCAAGTAAGAGACCAAGCTCAATCGCCTTATCAACTACTAAAGCTGAGTACATGTCTGCCGCAAGCTGTTGTTCACAAACATTATGGATTAAATACCAACTAAAAGATTATTCAGTTCAAGAAGAGGAGATCCCAATTTTTTGTGACAACACCAATGCCATCAACTTATCAAAGAATCCTATACAACATTCGAGAGTGAAGCATATTGAAGTCAGACATCATTTCTCGAGAGACTACGTTCACAGAAAGATTGTGAGTCTACAGTGTAAGTGATAAGTCGACTTGTACCATGTGTAAGTCGACTTACACATGTTCGGTACCGATAAGTCGACTTGTTCATTGGATAAGTCAACTTGTTCAAGGTCGTTACTGTTTATTTGTGCCCTAAAGGCAATCCCCTTTAGCGCGTTTTATTCAAAGTCGTGTGCAGACTTTATGAATAAATAAAGAAAAGGCATTATTCATTAATTTGATATTCATAAACATTGTTTATGAATTGATTGGATCTTTAATCGAATTAATGAAGTCCATGATATATGACATAGCATGAAGGAAATTATGATGTGATCATACTCCGAGGTTCCTATCATGTGCAATTATGTCAATATCTAAATTCTCCTAGTCATAGGATTAATGAGACTGGACATCATTAATCCGGATAGACTAACACATGTCATATTCCTTGATTGGATCAAGCGGTGGATCTCGAAGCTGTAAATATGAGATATTTAGAATTGACATGTGGATGCTTACTAGCGGTAGTAAGTTCATTGGATGACTGCCATGAGATCATCACATGGATATCTTATCTAAGTGTCGGTGATAATCTCATCATAGCAATGGTGCAAGTATCCTTAGACTTGAGGTACTCGAGGATATCTTGAATCTTGATCCGTGCTTTGACTCCATTCCTTGTTGCCTTCCGGAGGTAACTCATAGGGTGGTGCTTGGGTGCGACTTGAGGTATTGAAGATAATTGAGTAGCCAATCAAGGATTCACCACTTACGGATTAGCGTAAGAGATACCCATGGCCTCTTGTCGGGATCATTACTAAAGGTGGTTGAAGCATGTATGTCATGAAGAGTGTCTTCATTGACATATAAAGTAATGAGTCGGGGCGAGAACCGATATCACTTAGGCTAGACTCGGTTTAGTGAGAGTTGACACTTTGACCATACTCATAACCAAGTGGGGTATAGGATGGTGAAAGGACGAATTACGATAATTGTCATGGAAGGGTTCGTGATCTGGTTCGTGATGAATACATCAAACCGATTACTTTCCGGTCAATTGGGGGTCATGATGTGTTGCTAGATACCGCTCATGACTTGCTCAGATTAATTGTTAATCTAAGTGGCCAACATAACCGGGAGCCTAAAGGGTCACACGCATTAGAGTGTTTCAGAGAATCTGTAAAATAGTAATTGGACTGAGTTCCAATCATGGAGAGCATTAGGAGTAAATGGATTCCAATGGGATTGGGATATGTCCCGATGAGATCGCGACATCAATATTGCTAAGAAAGGTTTCCGGGGCTGTTTCAGCACCGGGGCCCGGTAGGCCGGTAGGACCGACCCCAGTTGGACTGGACCTTAGCAATTATATATTGATTAATTAATTAAGTAATTAATTAATTAATTAATTAATTAATATATTTATGTATGTACGTGGATGAGGAGAGAAGCTTTGAGAAGCTTCCTTTAATGCCTTGTCATTAAAGTGTCTTTAATGACTAAAAGACAAAATAAGGCAAATATATGCCTATGGTGTCTTCTCTCTTAAAAAGCTACGGGCATCATCTTCTTCTTTGGTCTTTGAGAAAGACAAATGAAGAAATGAAGATGAGAAGAATCGTTGGTCTTTGAAAGAGAGGAAGGAAAGGTTTTTAAAGAGTTTAAAAACCTATGCTCTCATTCTCCAAGTCTTCTCCATCAACGTTTCCTTCAAGCTCTCCAAGGACAGAGGTAGGGTCTAGCAACCTTTAATCTGTTCTAGTTATTCCCGGGTCAAAGGGGTTTGATCCGGTTAGATTTTCTGATCTCTGCGTGGATCACCTTTAGAGATAGTCTCTTTTGGCTATTTAGGTTGATGTCTTCATACCGATACCGGATCCTGGATTGGGAAAGTCCTGGGAACAAAATTTTTGTTTTCCGCTGCCGGTACATGTGATGTACCTCCCGGGATTTTCCTACAGTGGTATCAGAGCGTCTGGTATCCCGTATGAAGCTATAACCTAAGCGAGATCAGAAACCCTAATGGAATTTGCTGTTGATGCATGCTAGCTGTTCAGATTTCGAATTTATATTGTGATATGATTTTCGAAATTTTTCTACCCAGAATTGTTCATAACATGTTAGAGAATATGTATATGAATTTTCAGAATTTATCGATTTGATTTGATATAGTTTTGCTAATTAATTCCCTAAGGTTACAGATGCTGTTTTGTGAAACGATTCTGGAACAGGCATGAGTATAAAATCGAGAATAAATTCTAGAAAAATGTTTTTTCGGATTTTCCTTCACCTACATGTCTCTAGGATGTTGGTGAATGTCTGTGAGCATGGAAATTTGATTTCAAGGTGATTGGATATTTATTCACGAATTTATTCTATGCTGTTGGGAATTGCTGTGCTGATGAACACAGATTTTGAATCGGTTTTGTTATTTAGGTTGACTGATTTTTTGATGGCCTAAAATCTTGAAAACATTCATGTAGCATTTTCTGAACATTTAGTAACCTATATAATTTTCTCATGATTTATTGAAATTGTTTCATTGATCATTTCGAGCAATGTACAGAACTGGACAGTTTTTTGAAAATTGTTGGGACTGTTTTACTTGGCTTGATTGAGTGTGCTTTTTCATTTCCAATGCCTTGAACCATTTTTAATGTGATTAAAAATGTGTTATCTTGATGTATCATGATTGCCAAACTGAATTGCTTGAATTTGCTTTTCCAAGAATTTTTGAATGCCTAATTGATCACAATAGCGTCTCGTTAGCATGTTGCATTATCTTGTTTGTTTTGACCGTCATATTTTTATGGCATGTGCTGAAATAAATTTGATAATGTATGTGCTAGCTAGAGATGCTTAGGATGATGATTTGGGTGTTCCTAAATTATTTGGAAATTAATGAGTTTTGACTCATTTCAAGTTTTTCATATAGTTTGACTATTTAAGGCATTCATGAATCAATGAAGTGTTCATTGAGGCATCAATTCACAGATATTACCCTAGGTATGATGGTGTTGAGAATTGGAATTGTACTGATTGAGGAATTAGCCGATTAGAGATTTTAACAAAATTCCCTGAATAAGTCAACTTGTATATGGTATAAGTCGACTTGTTCAAGATTTTTGGATAAGTCGACTTGTGGATAGAATAAGTCGACTTGTTCAAGATCTCAGCATAAGTTGACTTGTAGTACCTTGTAAGTCGACTTGTTCATGGGCAGATGACATAAGTCAACTTGTGTCATACAAGTCGACTTGTGTGTGGGCAGAAGCATAAGTCGACTTGCATTTGATGAAAGTCGACTTGTGGCATGCATAGGTGGGATGATGGATGATTTTAGGTATAGACTTAATGTGATTGATGAAATGCCCTAAATCATATCATATAGTCATGGTGACTATAATCCTACGGCTTGGAGAAGAAGTAGATGAGACCCGAAATCCCTCCTCGGTATATGAAAACTAACGCCTTCCATTAATATGGTAAGAACCAGAGTTTTTATAGGGTTGGGTTGTTGAGCTAACCTCAAGCTCGCTCTATAACCTCAAGCTCGCTCTATACGAATATGTTCGAACCATGAAAATGAGATTTTCGGATTAATGGGTCGGTTTTCCTAGAAGCGTTGATTTGTTGAGTAAACTCAAGGTCAACGTGGACAGAGGCGAAATTGGGTAGCATACATCAGATGTATGCGCATCAAAGAGTTGATACCCAATGTAAGTGCATACATCAACAAGTTGATAAAGCGATCGATAGTTGTGTCTAAGATGTAATTGGTATATCGATACCTCCGAGACATAAGGTGGCTTGTTGGGTAAACCCAAGTTCATTCTTAATGTCGGTTATCGATGATACAATTGGTATGACCGATACCTACCGATTGACCTAAGTTGTGGCTTGTTGGGTAAACCCAAGGTCACTCTTAGCAATGTCGGATATCGACCCACTAGGACATTATGTCACTTTGTTTCTCTGGATTCGTAAAGAGGGTTATGGATTCTAGGAAACTAGTGGGAGCCATATGCATGTCATGCAAGTCCTTATGATCATGCAGGCATTTATATTCTATCATTCCTTCTCTCTATCACGCTAGGTTAATTGAAGAAGTCTTTCAGTGTGAATTTTCGCTCTCTATTCTGAACCAAATTTTCTTGATTGGCGGAGGAATCTGAGAATTGTTCTTAGATCGAGGCGGGATCGCCCTAGATGTTCCACTTCAGTTGCACTTTCTTGTCGATGCTTCCGATAAGGATCGAAGCATATTGTAAGCATCTAAAGGACAGTGATATGGATACTTGCTTTATGCTTGCCTCGATGTCACTAGAGCTGCAGGAGCAGCACGAGTCCATGGATGCTCACTCTATAGTATTTCATCTTAGGGAGCTGTTTGATGAGTAAGCTCGGTCTGAAAGGTTCGAGACCTCAAGGCTTCTCTTCACCACAAAGATGGCTCCAGGGATATCTGCTGTGCAGTATGCCCTGAAGATGAATGGCTATATTGAGAGATTGGTCGTCTTAGGATTTGTAATGGATTATGAGTTAAGTAGAGACTTAATTCTAGTTGGATTGTCTGATGGTTATTCACAGTTTGTGATAAACTATCGGATAAACCAAATATCCACAACAATTCTGGTGATCAATCTGCTTTCGAAACATTGAGCGAGCTATCAAGAAGGATAGCAAGCAAGTGCTAATGGTGGATGCTTCTTCTTCTAGTTCAAAGAAGAAAAAGGCCAAGAAATCAAAGGGAAGTGCCATCAAGGAAAAACCAAAGATTCTGCCCCAAAAGGATTTTGCTTTCATTGTGGCAAGTCTAGCCACTAGAGGTGAAATTGTAAAATCTATCTGGAGTCCTTGAAGCAGAAGAAGGCATCAGATGCCTCTACTTCTTCAAATATGTTTGTCATTGAGGTTAATACTATTCCTGATCAAAACATATCGGTATTAGATACCGGTTGTGGCTCATACATATGAAATGATATGTAGGGCCTCGGGGACGATGAAAGCTCATAAAGGAGAACTAGACCTTTGTGTAGGTAATGGAGCAAGAGTTGCTACATTAGCGTGACACTTATGTCTTGTTACTCCTAGTGGGCTTATATTCAAATTGGATAATTGACATTTTGTACTGTTTTAAACAAAGAACATATTGTATGTTTTATGTTTAAATAGAGTGATTCCATTGGACTTTTAGTAGCAATGGTTGTTATATTAGTTGCAATGGAATGCTCTATGGTACTCGTACATTATGCAATGGAATTGACATATGAGATATGTCATATCAATTAAGAATGTCAATGGCGAAAAGACATAATCGAGATAATTTAAAATCAACTTACTTATGGCATTGTCGAACTTGGCCATATAAATGAGACACGCATCGCTAAGCTCCATAAAAGTGGATGTTTAGGGTCATTTGATTATGAATCATATGACACATGCGAAACTTGTTTATTAGGCAAGATGACTAAGTTATCCTTTAAGGGAAGGGTAAACGAGTGAATGGAATATTAGACCTAATACATTCGGATGTATGCGGTCCGATGTCCATCCATGCCAGAAGTGGTTGTCGTTACTTCATTACTTTTATCGGTGATTATTCACGATATGGGTACCTGTATCTGATGAGATACAAATCTGAAGCATTTGAATAGTTCAAATAATTCAGAAATGAAGTAGAAAACTAACTTGGTAAAAGTACACATTACGATCTGATCGTGGTGGAAAATGCTTACACCAACAGTTTTGGATTATCTCAGAGATAATGGGATTTTATCTCAGTATACTCCACCTTTCACGCTTGCAAAGACAATGGTGTGGCTGAAAGGAGAAATCGAACCTGTTAGACTTAGTGCGATTGATGATAGGTTTTACGATTTTGGGAATATCGCTTGAGACAATTTGTTTACTTGCTAAGCAGAGTTCCATTAAAGGCGTTGTTGTTACTCCATATCGAGATGTGGACTAGCGAAAGCCTATCTTTCTCATCGAAAGTTTGGGGTTGTCACTGCTTATGTGAAGCGGACACGGTCAGATTAACGATGCAAAATCGATAAGTGTTTGTTAAATGGAATATCAATTCTACCTTCTTTGAGGAACAAAAGTTGTTTGTTTCCAAGCATCTTGTTTTCTTAAAGAAAGAGTTTCTTTTACAAGAGGGCGGTGGGAGCAAAGTTGAACTTGGAGAAGTTCAAGATGCTCGAACAAACATAGATCAATCGCTCTGAATCAAAGCGTAACTCATATAGATGAGGTAAGTTCAACCTTCTACTACACACAATTTACGTAGGTTAAGTAGGATACGCCTTGTTCGAGAGATATGAATTTCTTGTAAGTGAGCAGAATGACGTATTGCTTATATGAGATGATCGCTTACTACCTATAAGCAGGTTACGAAAAGTTGATGCGGAACATGGCTTTGTGCCATGAAATCGAAATGGATTCCATGTATAAAAACCAAGTATGGACTTTGGTTGTTACACGAAGGATAAAACCCACAGTATGCAAAGGAGTTTTCGGAAGAAAACCAACATGGATGGTAATTTGATTACCTATAAAGCAATGCTACGGTTAAAGGATTTAAATCACAGATAAAGAGTTGACTATGACAAAACCTTGACCCGTAGCAATGCTTAAATCCATTAGGATACTCTTAGCCATTGCCACTCATTATGATTATGAGATATGGCAAATGGATGTGAAACGACTTTCCGAGAGGAAATCTACCCGAGGATGTGTATGACACAACAGAGGACTTCACTTCCATCGATGGCGAAAAGGTATGCAAGCTTCGTAAATCCATGTTTGGATTGAAGCGAGCATCCAGAGTTCGAATATCCGTTTGATGAGGTACTAAAGAGTTTGATTTCTCACAAAATCCGGATGATCATTGTGTGTATAAGAAGGTTAATGGGACTGCAATCGTATTCCTTGTGTTGTATGTAGATGACATACTGTAACTAGGAAATGATGTCTCTATGCTGCAATCAGTTAAAATTTGGTTGTCCAATCAATTTACGATGAAAGACCTTTGTGAAGCAACTTATATCCTAGGGATATAGATTTATAGAGATAAATCAAAAGGTTGCTTGGTCTTTCACAATCATCGTACATAGATGAGATGCTAAAGAGGTTTAGCATGGAACAATGCTATGTCGAGGCCCGATGTATCGTATGCTCTAAGTGTTACGGCGGATACCAATCGGATCTGGTGAGGGTCCTTTGGGTGGCGATCAAGAATATCCTCAAGTACTTGCGAAGCACTAAGGATGTTTTCTTGATCTTTGGAGATGAAAATCTCCAGTGGCGAGCATTCAGATGCTAGTATTTAATCGATAAGGATAATTACGAATCACAATCAGGTTATATACATTCACACTTGAATAGCGTGGCGGTCAATTGGAAAAGTTCCAAACAAGAGAGGACTGCTGATTCATCAACCGAGGCGAGTACAATGCCGCATGAGACGCATGAAAGAAGCGGTTTGGATCGAAGTTCATTCTTGAACTTGATCCGGTCCCTAGGCGTGATGGGCCCATAGGATTGTATTGTGATACAATGGGGCTGGATTCGCGAGCAAAGGAACCAAGGTCTTATCGACGATCGAACTCGTGCTTACCGATTCGGAGATCATTAGTCGAGATGATATCGATAGAGAGAATTCCACGAGCAAAGTGTTGTTGTTCCATTGACAAAGCCATAGTCACGGGAGAATTGTGATTCTCATGGACTCGCTTATGGTATTAGATAGTAAGGCGATTGGCTTTAGGTCAAGTGGGAGATTTGTAAGTGATAAGTCAACTTGTACCATGTGTAAGTCGACTTACACATGTTGATATCGATAAGTCGACTTGTTCATTGGATAAGTCGACTTGTTCAAGGTCGGTATTGTTTATTTGTGCCTAAAGGTAATCCCTTTAGCGCGTTTTATTCAAAGTCGTGCGGACTTTATGAATAAATAAAGAAAAGGCATTATTCATTAATTTGATATTCATAAACATTGTTTATGAATTGATTGGATCTTTAATCGAATTAATGAAGTCCATGATATATGACATAGCATGAAGGAAATTATGATGTGATCATACTCTCGAGGTTCCTATCATGTGCAATTATGTCAAGTATCTAAATTCTCCTAGTCATAGGATTAATAAGATGGACATCATTAATCCGGATAGACTAGCATGTCATATTCCTTGATTGGATCAAGCAATGGATCTCGAAGCGTAAATATGAGATATTTAGAATTGATATGTGGATGCTTACTAGCGGTAGTAAGTTCATTGGATGACGCCATGAGATCATCACATGGATATCTTATCTAAGTGTCGTTGATAATCTCATCATAGCAATGGTGCAAGTATCCTTAGACTTGAGGTACTCGAGGATATCTTGAATCTTGATCACGTGCTTTGACTTCATTCCTTGTTGCCTTCCGAGGTAACTCATAGGGTGGTGCTTGGAGTGCGACTTGAGGTATTGAAGATAATTGAGTAGCCAATAAAGGATTCACCACTTACGGATTAGCGAAGAGATATCCATGGCCTCTTGTCGGGATCATTACTAAGGTGGCGGCATGTATGTCATGAAGAGTGTCTTCATTGACATATAAAGTAATGAGTCCCGGACAAGAAGCGATATCACTGGGCTAGACTCGATCTAGTGAGAGTTGACACTTTGACCATACTCATAACCAAGTGGGGTATAGGATGGTGAAAGGACGAATTACTGCAGTAATTTATACATGGAAGGGTTAAGTGATCGGTTCGTGATGAATACATCAAACCGATTACTTTCCGGTCAATTAGGGGTCATGATGTGTTCTAGATACCGCTCATGACTTGCTCGGATTAATTGTTAATCTAAGTGGCCAACATAACAAGAGCCTAAAGGGTCACACGCGTAAGAGTGTTTGGAGAATCAGTAAAATAGTAATTGGTGAGTTCCAATCATGGAAACATTAGGAGTAAATGGATCCTAATGGGATTGGGATATGTCGATGAGATCGCGACATCAATATTGCTAAGAAAGGTTTAGAACATTTGAAAGATCGGGGCCCTAAAGGCGTGGGACCGACCCAGTTGGATGGACCTTAGCAATTATATATTGATTAATTAATTAAGTAATTAATTAATTAATTAATTAATATATATTTATGTATATGCGTGGATGAGGAGAGAAGCTTTGAGAAGCTTCCTTTAATGCCTTGTCATTAAAGTGTCTTTAATGACTAAAAGACAAAATAAGGCAAATATATGCCTATGGTGTCTTCTCTCTTAAAAAGCTACGGGCATCATCTTCTTCTTTGGTCTTTGAGAAAGACAAATGAAGAAATGAAGATGAGAAGAATCGTTGGTCTTTGAAAGAGAGGAAGGAAAGGTTTTTAAAGAGTTTAAAAACCTATGCTCTCATTCTCCAAGTCTTCTCCATCAACGTTTCCTTCAAGCTCTCCAGGGGGAGGTAGGGTCTAGCGACCTTTAATCATTCTAGCTATTCCGGGTCAAAGGGGTTTGATCCGGTTAGATTTTCGATCTCTGCGTGGATCACCTTTAGAGATAGTCTCTTTTGGCTATTTAGGTTGATGTCTTCATACCGATACACGGATCACAGGATTCGGAAAGTCACAGGAACAAAATTTTTGTTTTCCGCTGCCGGTACATGTGATGTACCTCCCGGGATTTTCCTACATACAGTTTATTGAGACAGAGTGTCAATGGGCGGACATCTTCACTAAACCACTGAGTGAAGAGCGATTCAAGGAAATCAAACAGAATCTCAACATGGTGATGTTAAATGACCAACTATCTAACACGTCACAGGCAAGTTAAAAGGTTGTCAAGGTTAACGACGTTAGTAACAGTGAGTTACAGCTAGTAACTTCTCACAGAAGGAACTCTTGGAGGGAAAGTTACATAGCCTTGAGAACCTCACCTATTCTAGAACACGCCTGAAAAGACCATTCGAGAAGTCTCAACTCAGAAACCTTTCAGCTCTCATCTCTCTCAAAATCTCTGTAACCAACCTTACCCTTTGAAGAACAACTCAGTTAACTCAGTTTCTATTCATCAAAGAATCAATGGAGCAAGCAATGATCTACGGAAGGCATGTGGATTTTGAATCCTTGAAGAAAGACGACATGGATATCAAACCAGAGATAATAGAAGCAGGATGAAGGAAGTTCTTCCAGGTGCGAGAATATGTATATCAAAATGAAGTATACTATTTCTGGAAGAATGTGCAGCTAGTAGACAATGCTACTGTCTCCTCAGTAGATAGATTGTCTATTGTTGTGACAAGGGAGTTGATTAAGAAGGTGACTGAATGTCCATCTATCAGAGAGAAGCTTACAAGCAAAGCCAGATGGATGACGAAAGTTAGTATGAAGGAAGACGAAGTCAGTCAACAGTTGTATGGAGACAATGACCCAACGGAGAGGAAGACCTCGAGTCTGGTGCTGAAGGCTAGGGTCTTACATGCGATTCTGTTCAATTGCGTCTTACCAAGAGTGGGTTCAAGGCATTTGGTGACAACTTTGGATGAGCAATGTCTATTCTACCTGCTAAATCGCCAACCCATAGACTTACCATTTCTGATTTTTCAGTATATGGTTAAGGGGATAAAGGATACTAACAGCTATCCTTATGGAATGTTGCTAACAAGGATATTCAGGGAGTTTGAAGTCCTTCTTGATAGAGGAAACATAATGAAGATATCTATCAAGAGTATTATCAACTCAGAATCAGAGCAAAATGGGCTTAAAGAATCTGGAGAAAGTAGAAGCAGATTCTGAGATAAAAGCAAGAACTGAGGGGGAGCATATCAAGAAGAAATCTCCTATAAAGAGTTCTAAATCTCAAGTTAGTGGAAGAATGCCCATAATTGAAAGAAGAAAATCATCTGAAGAAGTTTTGAAGGAAAAGATGATTTTTCAGAAAGAATGTAGCCAAGTTCGGATGACAGACGAAGGTGCTTTGAAGAGAAAAGGGGAGACGCTTCTGAGTGAAATTTTAAAGAAGGCGAAGAGATCACCCAGGATTTGAACCTTGAGACAACAGGAAGAAAAGAGATTCAGAGAATTAGTTCAAGCAGAAGTCTCTGAGAAAGGAGCACCGAAGGCTACAAGGTCTCTAGTCTCTATTCTAAATGAAGATTCAGCCAAACAAGCTAAGGAGACTGAGAGGAAAAGAAAATTGGAGTATGAGAAGCAAAAACCCCAACCTCAAAAAACTCCAAGACTGACTGAGGCAGTAAAGAAGACTAAGGAAGTTAGTTAGAAGAAGAGTGTTCCTACTGCTAAGGAAGTTAGTCAGAAGAAGAATACTCCCATTGTTGCTCAAAAGGAGAAACCAGCAGAGCTTAGTCTGGTACAGGATACTCCTATTGCTATTCCAAAAGAGACAACAATAGAACTAAGTTTGGTAAATGTTATTCCTACTAAGTTTCAACAACAGGAATCAACAGAACTTAGTTTGGTACAGGTTCAACCTGTAAATAAGGGGAGTACTTCAATAATCATCAGGGATACACCGAGGAGGTTAGTGAAGGCATATTTCCAACCTATTCCGATAAATAGTTGTACATGGCATCTGTTGAATGAAGATGAAAGGAATTTTTATGAAGTCTTGAGGTATGCTGCTACAAAACTATACCCTACAAAGATGATCAGTCAACCATACACTAGTTACCCAATTACAGAGGAAACGGTGATAAAGGTTGTACCAAACCTTCAACTAAGGAAACCCATGGATAATAATAAGGGGAAGAAGAAATTATACCCAGAAGGGGTGATAGATGATATGTCAGCAAATCAAATTGCAGAACAGGTGTGAAGCATTGATGAAGCATGATTTGTAGAAAAGATAATGATGGGAATATTCATTTCCCATCATATTTGAAAAGCTAGTAGCAGTTCTACAGCGAAGGATGAACACTATCCAGTGGGGAGAAAGCTTACTAAAGGGACGTTCACTAAATCCCTTGTGCAGACAATAGTGCGTATTAGGCCACTATCTAATACGTCTTCGATTGAAGAAGAAGCCTTACCCTTGCGTGGAAGACAAGTGTTAAGGCTACCGGCTCCTTATGATTTAGACCTTCCTGAGCCCAACCTATCGATTCAACCTCCTACTTTTGAGATTTTTGAAGAATATGTTCCATCTTCAGATGCATACACTACTACAATTGCTTTTGAAGAAGAACACCCAAAGGATGATAACCGACCAACCTTCTCTTTTGACTTGCAAGCAGAAGTAATGCACCTACGTAGAGAAGTCAAGGAGTTGAAGGAGATGGTGAAAGAATTGTTAAAGCATCATCGGTCCTAATCATTTTTTATTAATAACAAATAGGGGGAGAATGGAAAGCAAAAATCAAAGAGGGTGAACGAAGGAGATGAACTTTTGAAGAAGAAAGAAAAAGATAGGGGGAGAAAGAGTAAGCAGAAAATGAAGAAGTAAGAAGAAGACAGAGAATGAAGCCATTTTTTTCTTATCTGTACATCTTCTTACAGTTTTCATCTTACTTGTATGATTATTTGTTATCATAAAAAAGGGGGAGATTGTTAAGTCAAAATGACTTTACATAAATGATTTTGATGAAGTACAAATAATGAAAGAATGTAAAACAGACGAAAAGAGAAAAACATACGGAAGCTGAAAAGCAGACGAAAGGAGAAAAACAGACGGAAGCTGAAAAGCATACGGAAGCAAAAGCAGACGGAAGCAAAAACAGACGGAAGCGAATTGCGTCAGATTTAAGAATCAGTTTGAGTTAGTTACAGAAATCAACTGAATAACCACTTCTTTCAAGAAACAAGATTAAAGAAGAAAAAAACAAGAATCAAGAAGCAGTTGCAGACAAAGACTATAAATATAAGTTGAAGTCGAAGATTGCATAGTTACATACATGAACGTTACAAAAGCTATCAATACTTGAGAGAAATTTTTGTGCGATTTGTCTAAAGCTATCTTATTGTAACAAAGCTCGAAATATCTTTCAGTTGAAAGTTGTACAGATAGCTTGCAGAGGCTAAGAGTAAAAGAATACTAACTGTAAAGAGACCTGAAGAGGTTCAGAGAAAAATAATACTTGTAAAGTTGTTGAGAGATAGTGAAATCTCAGAAAGACTTCTGAGGACTGGACGTAACCCATGGTTTGGGGTGAATCAGTATAAAAATTGTTGTGCCTACAACTCTCTATCCTTATCTCTCTTATCTTTCAAAGTTTCGATCTTACTAGATTTTAAACAAGTTTTCGAAAAACACTTTATAACTTTGATTTACAGTAGTTCTTGTGAAAAAAAACAAGTGTCTTTTAACAAAACGTTTTTGAAAGGATTTTCAAAAAAGAGAAATACACAATTCAACCCCCCCTTCTTGTGCATTTATACATCGCATAATAAGTATTGTATTAACGTGTGATTCACTTGACCAAATTGACTAACTCTTGAATACTGAGACTAACTGTACATCGGGTGACTTAACGACATTGACAATGACAGAGCGGGCCTAAATGGCAGGATTTATGCTTCATACGATGAACTCGTTTGATTTCAAAAATTTTCCTCCATTGTTGAGGAGATCAAAGCCAAAGTAGAGAGACGTGAAGAATATAAAAGAAGGATCAAGAAAAAGCCTCAAAATTGTTAATGTTTAGGGAAGCATTGAGATTTTGCAACGACCTTATAATTTTTTCTACTTTTTTTAACATATGGCAACAATTTATTATTATTGTTGCTTATTAATATCATTACAAGCTACGATTTGCATTTTATTAATAAAGCAACATATTTTAAAGTGTTACAAATATAGTTTTGCTTAAAGTACTTTTATTGTAAAAGAAATATATATGTCCATTATGCAATTTTCTATTAATCCTTATTAAGGATTTGGTGTTAAAGTTTTAAAGATATGTCAAAATCATAAAGATGACAAAATGCATTGAAATTCGAGGTGAATAATATCTCAAAACTTTGATGATATATAAGATGTATGTTAAAACCTTGATAGTAAGATGTAAGAGGATGAAATCTAAAATGTATAACACCTTAGTGAAATTGTTTCATTCAATTTAGCCTAGTAAAAGCATAAATATGGACATCAATTAAAGGCTTTTATATACAAAAATAATAATTATCATTAGAAGAAACAATTGCTTGACTTTTCTTGTCTATACGAGATATGATAGACATTATAAGTATTTTAAGTTCATGCTTACAAGTATTTGATATTGAATTTTGATTCAACATTATTATTGTAACACCCCACTCCCACAAGACCCGAACCCGACATCGAAGGTGATATCCGAGCCCGTGCCCTGCGAGGGTGGCGTGCTACATCACTCAGTATAATTTTTTTTTAAAGCATAAGCACAAACATACACTATCGCCGGTAAATTACAAAGACCACGCGGGCCCTTTTATATATACAAATCAATTAGTCAGGTGTACAAACTTTTATACAGAAATTGGAAGACACTAATGAAGACGCGAACTGATCCCGACCTCTTCTCTCACTCACATGCAGGTGCTATACGCCTGTTGCCTAACGGGATATTCTTCTGAGTCCTAAAAAATAAGTGCAAATTTTGGGTGAGTTTTGCGAACTCAGTGAGTGACCATCATCGATGGTTCACCCAGTTATAGAACACAATATTCACATATCACACTTTATTTCATAGTGCACATTCACAATATTTCACATTCACACCTTTACAAAATTCCACATTCACATTATTCATATTCAATATTTCTACTATGCAGATGCAATACACATGAGACTCACTTCCCATTTATTATTTTGCTATGATCGAGTGCCTAAACTGTCCCCTGTAGGGCTCATTAATAACTGTCCCTTATCCGTTGGTAGATATAGGGCTCATTAAGCGTTGAGCCTGAGGCTCTGAATCATTTATGAGCTCGAAGCTCATTTTCACTCGTTGAGCTTAAAGCTCTGATCGGTGGTGACTCTGGTCACAACAGTCATTATAATTTCATGCACTTATGCCATGTGATGCATCAGTCACCTCCACTCATTTTCACATATTATCAGACCGTAGTCCGACACGTATCAATCACATCACAATGATTTCAAAATTTCACATTGATCAAAAATATCATATGATCACATAAGCAACACTTTTATTTTTCACATAAGCATAAGGCATTTCGCCTTTCACTCAATCAAGTAAATTTAATCAAATGCATAAGAGATGCTCATGTGACACTATTCCAATTTATTACGGTGTTGTGACCGAGCGCCTGAAATGTCCCAATATGGGCACATTAAGCATTGAGCTTAAGGCTCTAAATCACTATGGGGCTCAAGGCCCAAGTACAATCGTTTAGCTTTAGCTCTAATCGATGGCTACTCCGGTCACAACTGTCATTTTTTGAGTATGCATTTATATATGAAATGCATATGTTACAATTAATCAGCATATATCAAAATCAATTCCATATGTCACAATTTATCACATCATAGGCACGTAGGTCTCAAATTCACATACAAGTAGCACTTCTATAACATGGCTCCCCAGTACACAGTCATCGAACCTTCTGTCCGGAATCCAACAATCCATCACCATTACATAAACATTCAGTAGTCAATCAGTACAAATTTAAAAAGAATAGAACAATTTAGAAAATAAGACCATCTCGATCTACTCACAGTATGTTCCAGATTAGCATTGCTTCCAAATTCTGGAAACGCCTGACTGTGACCTCTTAACCTGTTGATGCACATATATGAACGATGCATGTTCATGACTATCCCGGTATCAATCAAACAATCATTCAATTTTATCAAATTATTCAAAACAAGTGAATTTAATCATTCAAAAAAACAATAATTTGAAAACCCCTTTCACTTTCTTGATTTTTCGAAAACACATACATAGCTAACAATTCAAATTATAAACATGTTACCCACCTCATATCCATGATTAATTTCTTGTCCAAAGCTTCTTCTCTAATTTCCTTCATCCATACATCACTTGCAAAAATCCCTAATCAATAGGAATTCAAATTGAACATCACATAAGACAAAATCATCAAAATTAACTTTAGAAATCACAAACCCATAACCTTTCCAAACTATCTAAACCAAAATCTCTTTAAAAATTTAAAGATCAAAATTCTTCTCTTACCTTAATCTTCTCCAAATTCGAAAATTTCTTGGCTTGAAAGAAAGCTCTCATCATCCTCCACCTTTTTCGCTCTTGAATCTACATCAAAATCCTTTTTGAAGTCTCATAAAAATCGAAACCTAGCTTATTTTTCTTCTTCCCCTTTCTTTCACTGAAAGCTCTCTTTTCTCTCTTCTTTATTTTGTTTCTTTCCTTTAATTTCGTGCTTCTCCTTGTCTTATATGAAAGTCCCATGCCTTGCCCTTGAATGAATACAAAAAGACCCATTTGTTCTTCCTTAAAAGCCTTATAACTTAAAACTTTCAGTGTTCTTCCAATTTTGCCCTTTATGCATTCTTAACATTTTAATTTCTATCCAAAAATTGATATTCTTAAAGACTAAATTGAAACTCAATTTCTTCAGAACATTTATAGCCCTATTTCTCTAGTTTACTCCAAATTAAGAATCACCTCATTTGGATGACTAGAGAAAAAATTATGGCCAAAATACATTCAGCTCTTACTAATCCAAGACTGAACATTAATCCCAACTTCAATTTAGAAATTGGAAATCTTAGGGGCTGAATTAAAATTTCAGTCCTTCAGATAACTTGTAGCCCCATGTCTCTAGTTTATTTTTCAATAAGAATCAACTTAATTGGATCTCCACAGATCAAGAATTCACCAAAATACTGAACCATATTCAGAAACATTTTCCAACTCACTTTGATTAAATCAATCTCTTACAATTTAATCTAAAAAATCATAAATTTCTCATGAAGATGTAGATAATTGTCTTAGGAATCTAACGCTTCAAAAATCAAGTCAATCGGATGTCGGACGGAAAAGATATAAGCAAAAGAGTGAAGTGTATTCAGAAGACCGATCGCCACATTTTGGCCGACCGACCGATCACCACATTCTGGCCGACCGATCTGGCCGACCGGTTGCCACATTTTGTCCGACCCATCTCCACATTCTGGCCGACCCATCTCCACATTTTGGCCGACCCATCTGGCCGACTGACGACCCTTTTTCTTCACCAACATCTTAACTTCCAAACTCCATAACTTTTGATTTAGAACTCCAAAATATACAAACTTGGTATCATTGGAAAGCTAAAAGGAAGCTCTATAACTTCCGTGAAGAACTTAAAAACCAATTCTGTCTCTAAAGGGGTCAAATAGCCACTCAAAATTTCTTTCCACTAATGATCATGCCAAACAGTAACATAAACTTCTAAAAATTATAACTTCATAGTCCATGGTCAAAAATTTCCATACTTTACATCAATGGAAAGATCAAAACATAATCTAAAAATTTCATGAAGCACTTTAAGGCAATTTCACCCTCTAACCATGTCAAATTCTCTCATGATTGTGGCTGCCCTATTAAAGCGTGTTAAGTAAAGATATCACTTAAACCATATCCCTACTTTAAAAATCCATAGCTTACAATTCTTACATCCACAAATAGCATATTATACATCATTACAAAGCTAAGACATTCATCTACAACTTTTCAATAGACCACTTGAACTAATTTAAACCATCACAGTCCAGAATTTGCTTCAAAGTACAGTAACCACAAAATCCACACTTAAAGACATTTTACACACAAAGCACATTAATACTCTAAAATACCATATGAAAGTTCACAAATCATAACTTTCAACCTCAAAATCGAAAAATGTCATACTTAATGGTGATAGAAAGCTAACAAGAAAAATCTTCAACTTTCATGAAGACCAATTTCACAAAATCTGTCTACTTTAGCCTAGAAAAATTTTCCAAAGTTTCAGGTCACAAATCTTCAATGTTGGAATCAAAAACATGGCACTATTCACCCTACACAGGTTGCCCACTTTCAAGGAAAAATTTAGAACCCTTCAAGCCACAATTGGACAGCACTTCTTTCATAAAAATTCTAGTCAAACTTCTCAAGTTTAATTCAAGCCAAACCTCATCTCAATAGTATAACCATATATAAAGTTATGACCAAATCATTGGAACATACACAAATTAAATTTTCCAGATTTACAAACTAACTCAATTTACTTCATAAATCCACCATAACTAAATCACAACCTCTCCTTCAACATTAGTCCACAAATAGCAACACACACACTCAATCATCTTCCTTTCATAAACACTCCTCTAACATCATTACAATCCATCCAAAACAACTCAATTCACCTATACTGCATGACATCTCATTTATTAACTTCCAACTCATCAATCATCAATCATCAATCATCAATTAAATAAACAATTTCATATGTATATGTGAACGCATGAACATGCCAAGACAATCTTAAACACTCAGAACTTGTTCTAAAAGACTATTCTACCCTTCCCCTCGGGGATGGGATGTTACAATTATAATGTTCAATGCATGATAAGAAATAGATTGTTGAGTAAAACTAGTTGATCCAAGTTCATGTAAATAGTTTGCATATGTTGGATGAAATGAGACTTATGCTTAACATAACTGACAAGAATACAAAATTGGATATTCGGGACTATTCTTTTGTGTCATGTTGGTTAATTCATCATAATAAGAATCATGAAGTTACATATAAGGATAATGATGGTATTAAATTGTTAAATTTATACATATGATGTATTAGATAGAATAACAATTTATAAAAGGATGATACTTATTTTTCATTATATTAATAATGATTTTATATGATATAGTCATGTATTAAATGAAATATTGATTTAAAATTTTGAAAAGTTTAATTTGTTTAAATCTAAGTATAAATTAAGCATTGAAAATGTTGAAACACTTCGATGAGTTATTGTGGTGAGTTTTAAAGTTTTTGATTATATATACGGAATGAGATTATATAGTGAATACCTTCACAATGAAATGCCATAAATCAGAATTTTGGCCTTGGCGTTATGAAGCAGGATTTGAAAATATTCGACATATGCTCTCTGTCTCGACGTCGTCCATTATCCATGTTTATCGAGAGGTTAATAGCTTTGCAAATTTTTTAGCAAAGCTAGCTTCGGCTGGTACTTCGACTATATTCGCAACGACACTTGATCTACCTCTTCCTCTCAGGACAATCTTGCGAATGGAACAGTTTTTTGTTCCATACATACGATACAAACCATGAGTCTTACATTTTTATTTACATGACCTTTGTACTACACTACCTCTACTCTTGTAGAGCCATGCATCAATAAAATTCCTTTTCTTAAAAAAAAAGTATGTATTTATGTAAGGAGGAAAATACAATATGAGATATTCTATGATGCAATATTCTTTCTTTTATACTAATGTATGTATTACTTACTTCAATCATTCTAATTAGATCAATTAGCAAGATTTCAAATTAGATATGAAATGCTAAGTCTTTGAAACATTCAAAGTTAATGATTTAAGGATGTGATGCTTAGTTAAAACATGTATTATCCTCTAAGTTTATAACTAAATTGAATAATAAAGGTTATGAGAAATCCAATAAGTTGGATATAATCTTACAAACATGTTGAAAAATGTTTGTTTCAATATATATTATAAGAGAATGGTTTTGAAGATAAGTAATAGGAGTAAGATGAAATTTGAAATTTTCAAATCTCATGATAGTACATTCACTTAGAACTAGTGACTTTGTTGATACATTTAATATATAGTTGAAAGGTTACGAGACATTGAAAGATTCACTTTCATGATGAATTCAAAGAGTTTGTTTTGGAGATGATTGTGAATTTATCATGTCTATAATAAGGTTAATGGGAGTATATTTGGCCTTATTTCTCACAAAGAATCATAATTCTAATTTTCTATTGTTGAAAATATAATTATCCAAGAACATCTCTTATTAGATATGAAAGTTAACAACTTAATTTTGGAAATTAAATCTATAAAGATAGATTAAAAGTTGTTTACTTATTATAAGTCCAAGTACAAACATGATGTAGTAAATATGTTTAGTATTTAAGATATTTAATACTTGTGAGGTATTGAAGATATCCATTATTCAATATATGAGTTGATATTTGAATTTAAGGTACACAAATATTAATTTAGAAGGAAATCCTAATTAAGATCTATTTTACTTAGAATAATACCATTTTAAGATTGGAAAAGTTCTAAAATGGCAGTGGTTACTAATTAAGCCAAAACATTTTTTCATTTAGTTTAAATGATTAATTTGATCAATAAATTATTTAATGATCTTGATATAGCTCCTTATATTGTTTAAAACAAGGTAATGTCTTGTCAAACATTAGAGTCATTAGGCACGTAAAAGGAGCTAAGGTCTTGAAAAAATCAAATGATGTATTTAGGAAATATTTGTTAATTATGATGGTAATTAAAATGAAAATTATAAGATTAAGAAAGTATTTACTATAGAGAATCTTGTAGAATTCTCTCATTAAACCACTGTACAAGTAGTAATATAATCATCATATGATGATATAGTATGAAATATTTAAATGATTGGCTAAGTGCAAGTGGAAGATTATTAATTTATGCCTTATAATCAATCAATTAGTTGTACTTTTAGTGACAAAATAATTTAAAGTCATTAGTATATATTTAAATGTATGTGATAAAGTCCATAGAATAATTATACATTGCAAACAAAATTATGATGAGATTATAATTATGAGATTCATATTGCATTTATGTATTATCCCTAAATTGTTCCTAGTAATTATTCTATTAAGAATAGACATTAATAGAATGTAAAAAGATTAACATATGTTTTTTTTAAAAGGAAGTAGTCGATCTTATAGACTAAAGTATGAAGATACTTAAATAAATGTATGGGTGTTTGTTAAAGAAAAGTTTATTGAACTAACCTATATGAGAATTCTATTTGGAACATTACTTGTATGTATATGAAAATTAGCATTGTGATAATTGTATAAGTGATCCTTTGAATTCAGATTTCTAAAGTTATCTTGTAAAGGGATTGTTACATTTTGATACTACTTATGATATATTCTAGTCATCGATAGCTCAATCGGTTCTCATTAAATATAGCATGAACTATATAGAGATAGTTAAGTAACTAAGATAGGATTCATCACCCAAAAGTAATTAGTGAGAATGTTTCATTGTTCTTGATTAGTATTAATTCAAAAAATCCTTCGCCAAGGTGGAATGACGCTTTGTATTAATTAAATTAATAGCTAGTAGTGGAGAACTAATATGATTGGACTCAAAATAGAGTAGACATTAATTTCATCCTTTATGTAGGATTAGAACATTATATGATGAAAAGATTGAGTTATACGAAAAAATATTGCATAGAAAGGTTAGTCAAACCGTTCTAACATTCTTAAATATTTAGGTGATCATAATTTATTGTTAGACGTCAATCTTGATATGTAAATATAAAATTTTCAATTAGAGAACTAAAGATAAATTAAAGAAGTTAAATTTATCTAATCTTAGATATGATTTAGGGTTATAATTGGTATCAATTGTTGACATATTTAGGAAATTAATAGGTCACACATAAAGAACAGGATGAGCAGTGAAGATATTTTAATCAAATTTGATTTAATTATAAAGTTTAAAAACTTTATGAATAAATATGTGATATTTAATAAATAAGGATCAATATTAAATATTAGATCTTATTTGGACATAATTAGTAGTTAATTAGAATTATTTTTAATTCAAATTAAAGTTTAATTGAATTTAAATTACTTAAGTTGTAACATCCAATCACCGATGGGAAGGGTAAAATAGTAACTTGGAATAGGTTAGGAGTGTTTAACATTATTTTGCTATGTTCATGCATTCATATATACACGTGAATAGTAAATTTTGCACATGTAATGATTGTACATGCATTCATGACATTTTCCGGTATATGTGTCTCTAATGTGTTTATTGTGAAAAATATGATTTTTGTACTTGAAAATTGAATTGGAGTGGGTCTTTGTGAGTTTTGAATTTTGGGAGCATTTTAAAAAAAATTTTGAAAATTTTTGGGGTACTTTTCCGGACTAGAAAAATGCCAAGTGGCAGACTGACTAGTTATCGGTAGTAAAAAGTACTATCCAATGGCACTGGAAATGAGATACATGATTTTAGGAATTATTAATTTTAATGCATTGAAATTTTGGAGAGAAATTGGACCAGAAATTGGAAGGAAATTAAGTGAGAAATTGAGAGGTTGACATGTGGCAAGTGACATGTGTCACTTGCCTAACATGCCACCATGTTATAGGTTTAATAAATACCAACTTTTCCTTAGCCATTCACGATGCTTTCTTTTAAGGAGACAAAACTCCTTTGTTTCTTCTCTCATCTATAGCCTCCCTTTCTCCTTCTTCTTCGTTGGTTCTAAGCTCCACCATACAAGAAACTCTTCTTTGTTACTTGCTTCCTCTTTCTTGTCCATTAAAAATCCAACCAAACCTTCACCCCCCCCCCTCAAGTGATGATAAGTATCGTGTATGGTGTTGGAAGGAAGGAAGTGAATTTGTGATCTTTTGAAGAATTGAAGAATTAGAAGCTTGATAGGTAAGAGTTGTGTTTTATGTTCTCAATTGGTAGTTTAATGCATTAATTGTGGTGTTATGTGAACTAATTGCATGCAATTGTGCCTTGACTATATGGGTATGTTAATTCCTTAGTTGATTGATGATTGGTGATTGATGAGTTAGAAGTTAATAAATGAGATGTCATGAAGTATAGGTGAATTGAGTTGTTTTGGATGGATTGTAATGATGTTAAATGAGTGTTTATTAAAGGAAGATGATTGAGTATGTGTGTCGCAATTTTGTGGACTAATGTTCAAGGATAGATTGTGAGATGATTTATGGTGGATATATGAAGTGAATTGAGTGTTGGTTGGTTTATAAATGGTATGGAAGATGTAGAATGTGAGTTAGGTTGTGCATCTGGAAAATTTGCTTTGTGAATGTTTCAATGTTTTGGTCATAACATTTTATATGGTTATGCTATTAAGATGAGGTTTAGCTTGAATTAAACTTGAGAAGTTTGGCTAGAATTCTTATGAAGGAAGTGCTGTCCAATTTTGACTTGAAGGATTCTAAATTTTGCCTTGAAAGTGGGCAATATGTGCAGTATGAATAGTGCCATGTTTGTGATCCTAACATTGAAAATTTGTGACCTGAAACTTTGGGGAATTTTTCTAGGCTAAATAAGACAGATTTTGCAAAATTGGTCTTCATCAAAGTTGAATATTTTCTTGTTAGCTTTCTATCACCACAAAGTATGAGATTTTACGATTTTGAGGTTGAAAGTTATGACTTGTTAATTTTCAGATGGTATTTCAAAGTATTAATGTGCTTTGTGTATGAAATGTCTCTAAGTATGGGTTTTGTGGTTACTGTATTTTGAAGCCAATTCTGGACTGTTATGGTTTAAATTAGCTCAAGTGTTCTTATGAAAAGTTGTAGAGGAATGTCTTAGCTTTGTACTGATGTATAATATGATATTTTTAGATGTAAGAATTGTAAGTTATGGATTTTTAAATTATGGATATGGTTTAGGTGATATCTTTATTTAACAATTTTTAGCAGGGCAGCCACAATCATGTGAGAAATTGACCTAGTTAGAGGTGGAATTTGCTTCTAAGTCATTCATGAGAATTGTAGAATGTTTTCTGATCTTTTCATTGATATAAAGCATGGAATTTTTGGACAATGGGATAGGAAGTTATGAGTTTGAGAAGATTGTGGTACTTTTAGGATGACATGTGCAGGGCAGGAACTTTGATTGAGATTTTGACCCATTTAGAAGTTGCATTTGCTTTCAAGTAGTTTATGAAAGTTGTATAATATGTTGTGATATTTCTTTTGATATAAAGCTTGGAATTTTTGGCAAAGGGAATAGGAAGATATGATTTTTGGAAGAATGTTGTACTGCTTTGGAAAATTGTGATTAGGCATAAACTTTGATTGAATTTTTGACACCCTTAGGGATGAAATTGGTTTGTGAGTCCTTAAAGGAACTTATAGGGTTTTCTATGATCTTTCTAATGATACCAAATTTGTCACATTTGGACACTTGTGTGAAAAGTTAGGTTTTGTGAAAGAAGAGAGGGAAATAGATACAAATGTTATTTTCTTAGAATTGTATTTTTTTGTTCTAATTTGACCCTTTTGCCATTCTTTCGTGTATAATTTTGTCATCCGACTTCCGATTGACTCGATTTTTTAGGCGTTGGATTCGTAAGTCATTTAATTGCTCTCCATGAAAATTTGTGAATTTTGGAGACTAAATTGAAAGTGTTGGATTAAATCAAAGTTAGAGGACCAAACGATTATTTTCCAGTTCGTGTTTTAGCAACAATTAGACCTATAGAGATCCGAATTGAGTGATTTTGGTGTCTTTAGATTTCTAAATTTTAGAGGAAATTGTTGTGATGATAATTTTTGGAATAATACCAGGACTGTCATGAACATGCAATGTACACATTTTAATTTCTCCATGTGCATTATTAAATATTTCTGATTGTACACTTGGTAATATTTGTGTATTTTAACTTTTATAGAGGCGCATTTGGAACGTCAACCCACAGACGTTGTCAAGACTTCCAGGCATAGCTCAGAAGCTATTGGTGAGTGACCTAGACGGTTCTCTCAATTATTGATTGCTTATAATTTTGTGGTGAATAATGGTGGGTTTGAGATTGATTGTGATTGTGGATTTCGAACAGAAGATCCGATGTACTGGGGAGTTATGACATAGAAGTGCTACTTGTATGTGAATTTGAGAACTACTTGCTTGTGATATGATAAATTGTGACACATGTGTTGATTGTGATGTATATACTGCTTAATTGTCACATATGCATTTCATACATGAATGCATACTCAGATAATGACAGTTGTGACCGAAGCAGCCACCGAGAGCTAAAAGCTCAACGATTGTATTTGGGCCTCGAGCCCCACAGTGATTTAAAGCCTCAGGCTCAACGATTAATGTGCCTATATTGGGACAATCTAGGCGCTCGATCACAACACCGTAATAAATTAGAAAAAGGGTCACATGAGCATTTCATATGTATTTGTTTACATATATTTGATTGAGTGAAAGACAAAATGCCTTATGCTTATGTGAAAATAAAATGTGTTACTGATGTGATCATGTGGTACTTCTGATGTATGTGAAATTACAAAGACAGTGGAAAAAAACTAAACTTGAGGCGATTGCGATATAGGCGGTGATTACGAAGCGTTTCAGGCGGCGATTGTGAGGCGTCCCATGGCCGGCCTCTCGTCGGCGCCTCCATCAGCAGGCGTACGCTCTTTTTCCCAGGCTCTCACGGGTGCTAAGCCTTCTCCTCGGACGATCTTGCAGCCGCAGCCTTCTGAGGTTCAGATCGTGTCTCGCCCTAAGATGTATAAGGGGGAACCGACTTTCTTCCTTACCAAGGAGGAAGAAGCTCAGCTTGCTGCACCTTTTCACTTGGCGTTGGTAGGGAAATTTACCAAAGGTAGGTCGAAGATGGATTTTCTGCGGTCATCTTTTGACAAAATCGATTTTAAGGGTCATTTTACTCTAGGCATGATTGACTTCCGCCATGTTTTCATCTGTTTTGATCTTGAGGAAGATTTCCAACGTTGCTGGTTGCGGGCCATATGGACGTTTGAAAGTCACCTTATGCGTGTTTTTAAGTGGTCGCCGGAATTTCACCCTGATCATGAGTCCTCTGTTGTTCCTATCTGGGCTTCCTTTGTGGGTTTGCCGATTCATTGTTTTAATGAAAACTACCTTCATTGGATGGCAAAAATGATTGGGGTTCCTCTGAAAATTGATGTTCCCACGTTAAATCTTTCTCGGCCATCGATTGCTAGAGTGTGTATTGAAGTTGATTTTTTGAAGGAACTACCGACCCGCTTGAGGCTAGGTACGGAAGAACATGCATTTTTCCAATCTGTGTTGTATGAGAATCTGCCTTCGTATTGTCGCCACTGTCGGAAGGTAGGTCATACGGTGGATTTTGTCGCCATAAGCAGCCCAAGCCTTCTCCCTCTGATGTAGCTGCGGATTCAAATTTTCCTCCCGTTCAGGTTTGGAAGGCTAAAGAACTGCCAATTGCTTCTGGCCTGTCCGTGCCAGTTGGGTATCATTCTCCTACCGATGCCTTTACTCCCACACCTGCTTCTATTCTTGAGTCCAACGAGCCTTTGAGTAAGAAGCAACCTCCGGAGTAGAACACTGATGTTGCTCCCGATCCAAATTCATCTTGCCTTCATTTGCCCTCTCCTTTTGTGACATTGTCTGCGCTTGATGAGGCCCCTGGCCATACTGCTCCACCTAAAACATCTATTCCCCGATCTACTGAAGTTACTGAAATGGTAGACAATGCAGTGGTTGATAAAGCTACTGAATATGTTAAACCTTTTGTTATCACTGCCCCTGATTTTGTCCTATCAGGTATCCGCCCTGCTACTCCAGTTGTCACTAATGTTCAGCATAATGCTCTTGCTTATCCAAAAAATATTCCGATGGGTATAAATGGGGACTCTTCCAATGCGGCTCTAACAAATACAGATTTAGCTGCACCTCTCCCAACCTTTTCTACTGCAGTTGAAATTCCTCAAGCCATTTATGCGAACCCTATACCACCTCAGGTTCAGGATGATTTCTGGCTTGGTACCAATTCCGGCCAACAGAATGTGGAGATTTCCAGATTGGTACAGTCTGAAGGAGAAACAACTCTACCGAAACAGGGTCGTCCCGCGGGATTGAAAAATAAAAAAGTTACGTTTGATACTGAATCTCTTCGTCGATCGGCGAGAGCTCCTAAGGCTACTTTTTCTACTAATCACTCATGATTAGTAGCTTAATTTGGAATATACGTGGGGTGGGTAACACGGCCTCCCAACGTCGTCTAAAATCTTTGACTGAGATTCATAAATTATCTGCAGTTTTTGTGATTGAGCCAATGGTACAACCTGCTATTTTGGATGGACTACTGCGAAAATTACACTTTACATCTGGCTATGTTTCAGCCACTAACAAAATCTGGGCACTCTTTTCCAATATTTACTCCGCTACGTTACTTCATGGTAGCACAAGTCATGCACTTCCAATTAACCCATGCTAATGTGCCAACAATTTTTTATATCTCTGTAGTCTATGCGAGATCGACAAGGCGGGATCGTCTTGAATTGTGGTCTGAGTTAAGTGTTTTCCGAGCTGCTCATGCTAATGTTCCATGGTTATTAGGGGGCGATTTTAATGTTATTAGACATCTTGATGAATATAGTGACCTTGGATCTCCTGAGCTTGCCTCTATGGACGACTTCAACTCCTTCATAGCTTCTTGCAGCCTGTTAGAACTCCCCACGCAGGGAGCTGATTTTACTTGGGTAGGCACTAGATCCAATGGTCGTGTTATGAAGAAGTTGGATCAGACCTTGGTATCTACAGAGTGGGCCGATCTGTTCCCGATTTCTTCAATTCAGAACTTAAATCGAATGGGGTCCGATCATAGCCCGATGTTGTGCCATTTTGACACGCAGCAAGTTTCACGCCCATGCCTCTTTCGCTTCCAACGGATGTGGCTACGCCGAGATGATTTCCTCAATTTGGTGAAACTAAATTGGGCTCTGCCAATAGCATGTCATGGTATGTTGCGGTTCTCCCTAAAGCTTCATCTCCTCAAATCCTGTTTGCGGCTCTGGAACAAGGAGAAGTTTGGGGATGTCTTCCTTAATCTGAAAACGGCGGAGTCAATTGTGCTGCAGCTAGAACGGGATTTTGAAGACTCTGGGACCAATGATGTCCTAATGAGGCTGAACAAATCCAAAGCTGAACTATTACTACGACTTAAAGAACATGAGGATTTTATGCTTCAAAAGATGAGATTGAAATGGCTTAAGGAGGGTGATGCTAACACCGCCTCTTTTCATGCTTCTTTGGCAGAGAAACGAATGCGATTGGGGATACACAGGATTCGAGATGGTAATGGGCAATGGTTGACAGACCCGGCACACATTGAATCTGAAGTGGTCAGATATTTTCAATCCCTCTTATCAAAGGAGGTAGTTGAGGATGAGGAGGAAGCTACATCTAGGCTGCTAAGTTACATACCGAGGCTTGTTGAGGATGTGGACAATGTTTTGTTGTCACAACCGGTAACAATGGAGGAGGTTAAGAAAGCAGTCATGAGTTTATTGTCCACTAGTGCACCCGGAGTTGATGGATACTGTGGAGCATTTTATCATAATTATTGGGACATCATCTGTCACGATCTCTTTGATGCCTGTACTGAATTTATGTCAGGGATTCCAATTCCTCGTGTAGTTAGTAGTACGTTGATCACTCTTTTGCCAAAAAAACTAAGTGTAAATTCTTTTGCCGACTTTCGACCAATAAGTCTCTGCACCTTCTTGCATAAAATCTTCACGTGGATACTTACGGAACGGTTGAAAACTGTTTTACCCAAGTTGATCTCCCCGTAGCAGTCGGCCTTTTTACCTGGGCGGGACATTGTGGATAACATACTGATGGCTCAGGATCTATGTCAATTTCTTAACCACCCTGCTCGAGGTGGTAATATACTTCTTAAACTAGATATGATGAAGGCTTTTGATCGTGTTTCTTGGTCATTTCTCTCCCGTATACTGGAGCCATTTGGTTTCAATGGTGGGATTATTCGGCTGATTGTTGGGACCCTACAATCCAGCTGGTTCTCAATTTTGGTGAATGGAAGTCCAGTGGGTTTCTTCCAGTCTTCCCGTGGCCTTAAACAAGGTGACCCTTTGTCCCCTTACTTGTTTATATTAGTTTCGGAGGCTTTGACCCGCTCCATGAAATCATTTGTGTTGCAAGGCAGGATATTACCCTATGGTGTGCCAACTAGCTCGAAAGTCGTCTCTCATCTCTGCTTTGCCGACGATTTAATTATCTTTATCCGGAGTGATAAATGGTCACTAGCTCAGTTTAACCTCTTGCTTACCGACTATGAAGCAGCCACGGGCCAAAAGGTTAACAAGCAAAAAAGTTGCTTTCTCCTGCCAGAAGGCGTCTCTCCCAACCATCGACAAGATGCTTTGCAACTCCTGCAAATGAGCCAAGGCTCTTTCCCCTTGCCATATCTAGGTTGCAGACTATTCCGGGGCAGAAAGACAGAGCGTATATTCACTCATTTAGTTTAGATAATTGAGAAACGAGCTTGTAGTTGGAAGAATAAGTGGTTATCCCCTGCAGCTCGGATGATTTTCATCAACCATGTCTTATCCTCCATACCACAACACATATTCGCTGCTATTGAACCTCCTAAATCCATCGTCCATAAAATAGAGAAGGTTTTCCAACAGTTTTTATGGGGAAGCTATTTTGCGGATAACAAACGACATTGGCTCTCATGGGATCGCCTCTCCTTCCCGATAGATGAGAATGGCTTGGGTTTCTGGAAATTGGAGGATATTGTTGCAGCCTATTCGATTAAGTTATGGTGGAAGGTAAAAAACCAAGTGGATCTTTGGGCTAAATTTGTTACCACATTATCCCCGACTGCAAGAAGTAGAATACATTGGCAGAGAATTGTCAAAGTAGATCGGATTGCTTAAGAACATGTACATGTTACTATCCATTCTGGATTGGTGTCTTTCTGGATAGATAATTGGTCAGGTCTTAGAGCTTTTTCTTCGTTGGATCAAGTACAACTACTTCCTATCCCAATGCTATCTGTATGGGAATTCTTTTCCCAGCGAGAAGAGTTGCTGGGCAGCATTATACCTCTATTACAACCTGATCATGCTGCATTTATAAATACTCATTCTCAGCAGTTTTCTTCTAGGCCTGATCGGCGAATTTGGAAACCAACTGTTACTAGGAAATTCAGCCTCTCCTCGGCTTATGAATTGGTACGGTCCCGTAACCCTGTCAATGTCTCTCTTAGTCAAGCTTGGAATAAGTTTCTACCAAAGAAAATGTCCATATTTGTGTGGCGTCTTTATAACTCCCTTCTCCCTTTCTCGGAAGCATTGAACAAGTTGGGTTTCTTTCTCAATCCATCGCGATGTAGTATTTGTTCCTTGGTAGCCGAAAGTGTGCAGCATATTTTTTATGAGTGTCCCTCGGCCATAAAGGTCTGGAGACACTTTGCAGCCCTGTTAGATATTCATTTATCTTTTCCCCCTGCACTATGGCCTTTTATACAGGAGTGGTCTACGCTTGGAAGGGGAGCAACTGCAAGAACTGTGATCATTTCGGTCATACCTTATTTCATCCTTTGGGAATTGTGGAAAATGCGTAACCTGTGCGTATATGAGAGTAAGTCCACAACGGTATCAGCCCTGATTTTTTCGATTATGCAGCATGTTTCCTCTATGGTGCGAGCTCATAAATTACTTCAAAGGATGAGCGAGGCTGGTGAATTTATCGATCTTTTAAGCTGTCCATTCCAATTACCTCGCCGGTGAAGATTATGACTTTATGTTGGAGACCCCGGATGGTGTATCGTAGTTCTTAACAACGATGGCTCATCGCTTGGATGTCCCGGACCTTCAGGCTAGGGTTTCGTGGTACGTAATGCCAATGGTTCTTTCTTTTTTGCTGAGTGTCGATACTGTAACTCCAATGTTAGCTTTTCCATGGAAATAGAAGCCATAGTTTGTGGCCTTCGGTTTTGTGTTGCCTGTGGGTTTCGAAAAATACAGGTTCAAACTGACAATATGGGCATTGTGCAACTACTGAACCATAATTCAAAACTTTGGCCTTGGAGGTATGAAGCAGCGCTCGAAGATATTCAATGTATGCTCTCAGTCTCGACATCGTCCATCATTCATGTTTATCGAGAGGTTAATAGCATTGCGGATTTTTTAGCAAAGTTAGCTTCAGGTGGTCATTCGGCACAATTCGCTACGGAAATTGCTCTACCTCTTCATCTCCAGACAACTTTACGAATGGAAAAGAATTTTGTTCCATACATGCGATATAAACCATGAGTCTTACATCTCTTATTTACATACCTTGTGTACTGCATTTTATCTACTCTTGTAGAACCTTACTTTAATAAAATCCTTTTCTTTTTCAAAAAAAATGTGAAATTATGAAATAAATGTGATATGCCTGATTGTTGCATGAATTGAGTGAACCATCGATGATGGTTACCTCATTGAGTTCGCAAACTCACCTAAAATTGCAACATATTTTTCAGGACCGAGAGTAAACTCCTAGCTCTAGAGGGACTTTTCCTGCCGTGTAGATTGTGTTGGCGAGAGAAGTCCTGGCTCACAGGTCGGTCAGCTGGGACTTTTGGGATGACCTAGATAGATCTGCTGTATTTTTCCTCTTTCATGTAGCATTTGTACTAGGTTTTTGGGATTGATGTACAGACAGTAAAAGATGACAGACATGTAAACTTCTGGTTTTGATGAAATGAAATGAGGAAATTTTTGGTTTCAAAAACATTGTGATTTTTTTATATTGATGTTTTATTATGATGCCATGTGAAGTGTTTGTAGTGATTGATTGTAACTCACCCTTATCATAGGATATGTACCGGAATGACCTGCGGGCGTCCCCGTGTGTACCCTGCGGTAAGGGGGTGCTACATTTAGGTGGTATCTGAGCATTGTTTGGCATCTGTTGGGACTAGTGGACTATTTTAGGTATGAATTATTTTGATAAATGAGGAAATTGATCGAAATTCTTGTTTGTTATAGGTCATCTGTCTTAGGTGATCAAGTTGATCAACCAGCTGACTAAGAATCAGTCGGAGCCAGTAGGGAATCCTCGATGCCTCGATTTGAGGAGTTGTTTTCTAGAGATCCCGAGATAGGGAGGAGAATGCGATTGGCTCTGCAAGCAAGGAGTCAGAATTTTTATGGCGTCTGAGACCTGTTGAGGGTGAGGATGGCTTGAGAGGGTGAGAGAGTCTTGACCGGATGGATTCTGAACTGATGAGAGGTTCGATTATGCAGTGTCTCTCTTGCAGGACCCATCTTACCAGTGGTGGAAGACTGTCCCGGGCAGTACCACCAGGCCTTGCCAGTTGAAGTGGGAGGATTTTTTGAGGGCTTTCAGGGATAACTACATGCCCAAAATTTATCTAGATATGAAGATGCAGGAATTTCTGGAATTGAAATAGGACAGGATGTCAGTGGCTGAGTATGAGGTGAGATTCAATGAGCTGATGGGTTATGCTACTGTTTTGATTCCTACTGAGTAAGATAAGTGCCGAAGATTCGAGAATGGCTTGAATATGGAGATTTGTACCAGGTTGGCCCGATCTGATATGGGCACCTTTATTGAGCTGAGAGCTGCTGCAGTGCGGAATGAACAACTTATGAGGGTGACTCAGGTTGAGGCGGGCGAGGATCCAGAGGAAGAGACGGTGTGATCGTGGTGGTTCGGCGAAGTTTGATGCGCTGAGCGAGCCTTCAGATCAACAGGTGGATCTAGGCAGTTTGAATTTGGGCAGAGACGGAGGTTTGCACAGACTGGTAGTGGAAGTGGAAGAGGTTCAGGACAGACCCAGCCTCCAGTTTGTGAGCACTGCGAGAAGAGACATAGTGGGGAGTGTTGGCGCCTGACTGGAGCTTGCCTTAAATACGGCTCCATGGACCACCAGATCAAGGATTGCCCTGCTACTTTAGGAGCTCAGTCTGCTGTCAGTGGGCATTCTGGGAGTAATACCACGGTGCAGTAGAGTCGATGTGGTGGATCCGGGCAGAGGAGCCGAGATAAAGGCCGAGGTAGAGCTGAGGGTTCTTTTGTGAGGACTGAGGGACGGGGCACCCGACCATAGTCCTATGCCAGGGTCTATACCATGACTAGGCAGGAGGCCCAAGATTCCCCAGATGTGGTAGCAGGTGTGCTTCTTATCTCTGGTTTTGAAGCATTTGCACTGCTAGATCCAGGATCCACTCACTCCTTTATCGCACCGCATTTGGCATGTAGACTGCATTGTGCTAGAGAGTTATTACAGTATGGGCTAAAGGTGAGTACACCTCTAGGGAGTACTACTGCCTTAGGAGAGGTCTGCAATGGGTGCTCGATCCAGATTGATCAAGAAGAGTTGAAGGCAAACCTGATAGTCTTATAGTTGAGAGAGATTGATGTGATTTTGGGCATAGACTGGCTCACTGCCCATAGGGCCATCATGAACTGCTACACCAAGGAGGTCGTATTAGAATCTCTGGTCGATCTGAAACCTTTATTGAAGCGATTAGTCGAGCGATGCCAGCGGATGATCTCATTCACGAGAGTGCACTGAGGTTGATGCAGGGAGGATGTGAGGCTTATCTGGCTTATGTCATTGACACTATAGTTGAGCAGAGGCTTCAGGACATTCCCGTGGTTAGGAAATTTCTAGATGTGTTTCCTGATGAGTTACCGGGTTTACCGCAGGATCGGAAAACAAAGTTCACCATTGATCTAGTTCCAGGAGCTGATCCTATATCTATTCCTCTATATAGGATGGTACCTGTGGAACTGAAGGAGCTGAAGACTTAACTGCAGGAGTTACTAGAGAAGGGTTTTATTAGGCCTAGTGTTTCACCTTGGGGAGCTCCAGTGTTGTTTGTGAAGAAGAAGAATGGGACTTTGAGATTGTGCATCGATTACAGGTAACTGAATCGGGTGACAGTGAAGAATAAGTACCCACTGCCTAGGATCGATGATTTATTTAGTCAATTGCGGGGAGCTCAGGTGTTTACTAAGCTGGATCTGAGGTCAAGGTATTATCAACTAAAGATAGCAGAGGCTGATGTGCCTAAGAGTGCATTTTGGAGCAGGTATGGGCATTTCGAGTTTCTAGTGATGCCGTTTGGATTGACTAATGCCCCGTCAGCTTTTATGACCTTGATGAATAAGGTCTTTCAGCCCTACCTTGATCAGTTTGTGATTGTATTTATTGATGACATTTTGGTGTATTCGAAAAGCAGACAGGAGCATGCTGAGCATTTGATGATTGTTTTGCATATTATGAGGGAGAAGCAACTGTATGCCAAATTTAGGAAGTGTAAATTTTGGCTGGATGAGGTAGTGTTTCTGGGCCATATAGTGATCGGAGAGGGTATACAGGTCGATCAGAAGAAGATTGAGGCAGTGATGAAGTGGGAAGCTCCAAGGAATGTGTTGGACCTCGATTTTTGAGTGAAAATTAGAAATATAAAAATTATGAAATAAGTATGGTTGTATACAAATTTTGTAATAGATGTGTTTATATTTTAAGAAATTGATGAGAAAAAGAATGGAAAGATTTTGATGACTTTGAGAATTAGATTTGTATGAGTTATAAAAGTTAAAGTGAATTAGTTTATTGCAAATTAAGTTTAAAATCAAGAAATAATGAGAAAAAATGTGAAAATATGAAGAATTAAAAAAGTTGACTTTTGGTGATAAAAAGTTGACTTGAGAGTTGACTTTTTGTTTGAGGTAAAATTTGAGAACATGATCTTCAAGGAACTTGTATATTATGTTGAGAGCTTTCTGTCGCCATAAAGTTTGCAATTTTTCGATATCGGGAGTGAAAGTTATGAACGGTCAAAGTTAAGTACCTTTTTGCTTTGGTTTTGGTTGACCATTATTTGGCTGAATCTTTGACTTAGAAATTGATGTAGTTCGAGGTTGAATTAGCCTTTAAGTTCTTCATGAAAGTTGAAGATTTTTATTTGATCTTTAGTTTGATATAAAGTATGCAATTTTTGGATCATGGCATAGTAAGTTATGATTTTTACAAGTTTCTGTTATGTTTTTAGCATGATTATTAGAGGACAGAACTTTTGATTGGAAAATTGACTTTCTTAGAGGTCAAATTGATTTTTCTATCCTTCATGAAAGTTGTAGGTGACTTTCTGATCTTCTCTTTGATATAAAATGTGACATGTTTGGACTTTGGAGTTGAAAGATAGAAATTTCCAAAGTTGAGTCTTTGTTTAGGGATTTATTAATTGGAAAAAATCTTTGATTAGAAAATTAATCATTTTAGAGATGGAATTGGTTATGGAGTTCTTCATAGCAGTTGTAGAGCTTCCTTCAAGCTTTTCATAGAGACTAAATTTGTCAAATTTGGAGTTCAGAATCAATAGTTATGATTTTTGAAAAATCAAATTATGTTTTATAATGTCGTTTCTGCTTGCTTCACATTTTGTTTCTTCCTTCCAAACCCGACCCTTTTGCAACTTTTTGCTTAAATCTTTTCCGTCCGACATCTGATCGACTTGATTTTTTAAGCGTTGGATTCCTAAGACAATTAATTACATCTTCAGGGGAAATTTGTGATTTTATGAGATTAAATTGAGGATGATTAATTTAATCAAATTGAGTTACGAAATATTTTGAGCATGGTTCAGTATTTCGTGAAATTCGGGATCTGTGGAGATCTGATGGAAGTGATTCTTCAGGCAAAATAAAATTGAGACATGGGGCTACAAATAATATGAAGGAATGAAATTTCAATTTAGCCCCTAAGACTTTCAATTTCTGAATTGAATTTCGGATTAGTGTGCAGTCTTGGATTAGAGACATCTGACCGTATTTTGACTATACCTTTTGTTCTAGTAATCCAATTGAGGTGATTCTTAATTTGGATTAAACTAGAGAAATAGGGCTAAAATTTTTATGAAGAAGTCGAGTTTCAATTTGGTCCTTAAGAAGGTCAATTTTCAGATGGAATCATTGTGCTGGAAAAATGTGTTAGCATAAGACATATCTGAAATGTTTTGAGCAGAACTTTTGATGTAGTGCTCCAAATTGGATGATTTTTGTTGCTTTATGAAATTAAGACAATGAGGAATAATTCTCTAGAAGGAAGTTTTAGCAAATTCCTTCAATTTAATAGTGATAAAATTGTCCTAAAATAAATATGATTTAAAATGAGCCTTAGGGGCATATTGGGAAGTCCACTTAAGGACTTAAGTTAGAAGGCTTTGATAGAGGGGCTTTTTGGTCTTTCCTCATTCATTAAATGACATGGCACAAGAAGACAAAGGAGAGTTGTCGTTTATAGTTGAAAGGAGCCGAAACTTAGGAGAAAAATGAGAAGAGATAGAAAGAAGAAAGAAAACGAAGAGGAAGGAGAAGAGTGAAGCCATCGGTGGAGAAAGAGAGAGGGCTTAAGGTTTGCAGTTTTTATGGGATTTTTAAGGGGTTTTTTATGCTTTTCAAGGGGAAAAGTGAGGAAGAAGATGAAGACTTCCTATAGAGCCAAGAAGTGCCGAAAATGGAGGAGGAAAGAGGTAAGTTCGAAAATTTTTAAGATATGGATTTTGATGAGTTCTTGGTTTAGATACCTTAGGAATGTTATGGGATTATGTTTCCTAAGCTCAATTTTAGAGATAGCATGTTTTAATTGATTCAATTTTTTGATGAAAATTAATTAGAGTTTATGCCCAATTTCTGTAATTTGGGGAAATTGGAAAATTTTGATTTAGATCTCCTGAGGCTAGTATGGGTTTGTGAATTGTGGAATTAATTTTGTGGATTATGCTAATTATGATATTGAATTTGGATGATTATGGCTTAGGTAATGTCAATTTAGAAGAGAGAGAGAAGCAAAGGTCAAATTGAAGCATGGGACAAGTTACTAGCATGGAAATAAGGTGGGTAGTATGTTTATTTATCGAATTTTAAGCTAAATATGTACTTTTGAAAAATCAAGAAGCAAAACCTTTTATAAATTATGTTTATGAAAATGTTTGAAAATTATTAGTTTTGAAGGACTAAATTCCTTGCTTTCAGAATTATTTTTGAGAAATTGTAAGATTTATAAAATTCATTGTTTTCAAATTATTTGAATATTTTGATGATAATTGCTATGCTTTATTAAATTGAAATGATTGATGGATTTTTATTGGTTTGAATAAAAGATGAAAAATTGCTACATGAATTATGCATAATGATTGTGCATTTGTAAATTTAATATTGCTTAAATTGTGATTTGAAGAAATTGCTTCGATTATGCATTTCTTTGTGATTGAGTGATTAAAATCTTGATATGTGGAATTATGTGACTTTGTCTTCGATTATGATATGACATGAAAATTAAATTTCGAAACATGCCTTCGGGCATTTCGATTTTTCAAGCATGAATATGTGATATGTGGGTTTGGTTAGGTCCCTTAAGATTGAGTCAGTGCATTGTCTCGTTTTTAAAAGCCTTCTCTCGGCTACCCGCTAGTGGCACTGGAGTTCTGATTTCGAACTCCCATAAGTCACGGCTACACCGGACAGCTATGCGGGAAGGTGTAGTACGTTCTGTTCATAGCTGCACAGGACCGCTATGCGGGAATGTGCAATACGTTCCGTTTTGGACCAACCCAAACCGTTTGATATGTTACATGTTTGATTTGTGGTTATATGTGATGCATTCATGTTTTTGGAAATTATTGTATGAAGCATGAAAAATTATGAAAAAATTGAGAAATAAAAAAGTGAGATTTTCAACCTTGAAAGTTTAGAAATTGTTTATTAGAGATTTTGAAAAGTTAAAAAGTTTTGGAAATGAGCTTTTGAGAAATTTCCGACTATGAAATGTTTAAAAATGACAAACGTTTTCTGCTTATTATTCGTTTTATAAACATATTATCCACGAGCTATCTAGCCCCCCCCCCTTCATCCTCATCTCCAGGTATTCGAGCAGGAGATTGGATGAAAGATGGTCAAGACGTCAGTTCGACTTTTGTATATTTTTGTAATTTATATAAGTCAGATTTTGAGTAATTTGGATTTTTGGTGTTGATTTGTATATGGCTTGAAATGTCATTTATGTTTATGAAGTATTTAGTTCTTGATGTATATGAATTTGTGTATGGAAATGAGTTATGGGATTTGTTTATGATTATGAGTGGTGTGTGTGTGAATGATTCAGATTAAAGATTGAGGTTTATTGAAAAGTTTAGATATAGGAGTGCATTTGTTTATGCTGAGATCCCGGATGGAGGGTCCGGTAGATTTTGACTGATTGTGTGATTGATTGGAGTTTATAAGTGTGCTTTAAATACTTTGTAGGTTGGGGTTAGTAAAAATGCAGCTGTTATGCGCCGAATTTTTGATAAATTTGGTATAAAAATGAGTTTTGGGATTTATATCGATATATAAGAAAATAGTTATGACTTAAGAAATTGTTTGAGGATAATTTACAAGAAAAAGGTAATAAGATTGCCTTGTATGAGTTTGATTTATGAGAAAAGAAGAGAAAAAAAATTTATACTGGATTTTCAGATGTTTTAGTCTTATGGTCTCCATCGCTATTTTAGTTTTTCCTAAGTTATACGCTTCGGATGTCATAATTTGATTCAGTTCGTTTTGAACAGTTTGTTTGAATTGCATACGATTCTTCCGCCTTTTAATTCGCATGTCTTTCGTACTTTGTTTTTGTCGGCTTTTCGCATTTGATTCGATTCGTTTCGCTTCGCGATCCGTTCATTTGTTTCCGATCGTATTCAATTCCGCACGCGTTTACTTTGATTTTGCTTTCACAATTTGTGCTCCTATTTGCCGATCCGTTCGTTTGATTTGTTTTTCGCCTTTCGATTCACTGTTCTTTTCGTTTTCTGCTTTTCGCTTTTTCGGTTGGGATCTGATTCCGAGATCGGGTCCCAACAGAATGTGTCGAAGATTCGGAGCTTCCTAGGATTGGCCGGATATTACCGGAGATTTGTCGAGGGATTTTCACTGATCTCATTCCCTCTAACAAAACTTCTGAGGAAGAATATAGCATTAAGATGGACTGAGGAGTGCCAGAAGAGTTTTGAGGAGCTGAAACATCGGTTGACTACTGCACCGGTGTTGGCTATTCCATCAGGGACTGGAGGTTATGAGGTGTATAGTGATGCATCGCATCAGGGATTGGGGTGTGTTCTGATGCAGCATGGCAGGGTGATTGCTTATGCCTCGAGACAGTTGAGATCTCAAGAGGTAAATTATCAAGTACATGATTTAGAACTAGTTGCAGTTGTATTTGCTCTAAAAATTTGGAGACACTACTTGTATGATGAAACATTTCAGATCTTTACTGATCATAAGAGTTTAAGGTATTTGCTGAGTCAGAGGGAGTTGAATTTGAGGCAGAGGAGATGGATTGAGCTGCTGAAGGCTTATGATTGTACTATTGAGTACCATCCAGGGAAAGCTAATGTGGTGGCAGATGCCTTGAGTAGGAAGTCTCATATTAGTGTAGCTCAGATTCAGGTATTGAGGTTACCTAATCTGGTACATTTGAGAGCTTTAAATGTGGAGTTGAATCTGGAGCAGGATGGAGCTTTGATAGCTACTCTGAAACTCAGACCGATGTTACATGACAGGATCACGAGAGTCCAGGGCAAAGATCCTAATATAGTGAAGCTTATGGAGAAAGTAAAGGCAACTCGGAATTCTGAATTTGAATTGAGAGATGAGACATTATGGTTGGGACAGAGGCTATGTGTGCCTGATGTTGATAACCTGAGGAGGGAGATTCTGGAGGAAGCTCATATGGTCGCCTATGCTATGCATCCTGGTACTACCAAGATGTATAACATTTTAAAACAGCATTTCTGGTGGCCTGGCATGAAGAAACAGGTGGTAGAGTATGTATCCAGGTGTATGACGTGCCAGCAAGTTAAAGCTGAGCACCAGGCTCCAGTAGGGAAGCTCCATTCATTGCCTATTCCCGAGTAGAAATGGGAACAAATCACTATAGATTTTATCATGAGGTTGCCCAAGACTCCGAGGCAACATGATGCTATTTGGGTCATAGTGGACCGGTTAACTAAATCGACCAATTTCTTGCCAGTGAGGGAGAATAATTCACTTGATCAGTTGGCCCAGAAGTATGTGACTGAGGTAGTGAGACTGCATGGGGTTCCAGTGTCTATAGTATCAGACAGGGATCCCAGATTTACTTCAAAATTTTGGAAGAGTTTGCAGTCTGCTATAGGTACCAAGTTGAATTTCAGTACAACATTTCATCCTCAGACAGATGGGCAGAGTGAGAGGACAATCAAGACTGTTGAGGATATGCTTCGAGCTTGTGTATTGGAGTTTATAGGAGCTTGGGATCAGTGTCTAGCTCTGATTGAATTTGCTTATAACAACCATTATCACAGTAGCATCAGAATGGCACCATATGAGGCTTTATATGGAAGAAAGTGTCGATCGCCTTTGTATTGGGATGAAGAGGGTTTGAGAACGGTTGATGGCCCGGAGTTGATTCAGGATATAGTAGATAAGATGAAATTGATCCAAAGCCGAATTAAAGTGGCTCAAGATAGACAGAAGAGTTATGTAGATCAGCATCGGAGGGAGGTGGAGTATAATGTAGGAGACAGGGCTTTCCTACGAGTGTCACCGTGGAGAGAAGTGTTGAGATTCTGTAAAAAGGGCAAGTTATGCCCTAGGTACATTGGTCCCTATAAGATCATTGAGAGGATAGGACCTTTGGCCTACAAATTGGCTTTACCGAATAAGATGTCCCAGTTGCATAATGTCTTTCATGTGAGTGTGCTCCGGAGATACCGATCAGATCCGACACATGTGATACCGGCTCAGGAGATTGAGGTGGCTAGCAATTTGAGCTATATTGAGGGGCCGGTCTAGATTATGGGATCACGGATTAAGCAATTGAGGAACAGGGTTATTCTATTGGTGAAAGTCCTATGGAGGAACCACTCAACTGAGGAAGCAATTTGGGAGACCGAGGAGTATATAAGGAGACAATATCCTCACCTGTTCGAACAAACAGGTAAGAATATCGAGGACGAAATTTTTATTAGGAAGGGAGAGTTGTAACATCCCATCACCGATGGGAAGGATAAAATAGTAATTTAGAACAGGTTAGGAGTGTTTAACATTGTTTTGCTATGTTCATGCATTCATATATACACGTGAATAGTAAATTTTGCACATGTAATGATTGTACATGCATTCAGGGCATTTCTCGGTATATGTGTCTCTAATGTGTTTATTGTAAAAAATATTATTATTGTGCTTGAAAATTGAATTGGATTGGGTCTTTGTGAGTTTTGAATTTTAGAAGAATTTTAGAAATTTTTCTGAAAATTTTTGGGGTACTTTTTCGGACTAAAAAAAATGTCAAGTGGCAGACTGACTGGTTATCGGTAGTAAAAAATACTGTTCAATGGCACTGGAAAAGAGATACATGATTTTAGGAATTATTAATTTTAAGCCATTAGAATTTTGGGGAGAAATTGGACTAGAAATTGGAAGTGAATTGGAAGGAAATTAAGTGAGAAATTGAGAGGTTGACATGTGTCACTTGCCTAACATGCCACCATGTTATAGGTTTAATAAGTGCCAACTTTTCCTTAGCCATTCACGATGCTTTCTTTTAAGGAGACAAAACTCCTTTGTTTCTTCTCTCATCCGTAGCCTCCCTTTCTCCTTCTTCTTCGTTGGTTATAAGCTTCACCATACAAGAAACTCTTCTTTGTTACTTGCTTCCTCTTTCTTGTCCATTAAAAATCCAACCAAACCCTCACCCCCCTCAAGTGATGATGAGTATCGTGTATGGTGTTGTAAGGAAAGAAGTGAATTTGTGATCTTTTGAAGAATTAGAAGCTTGATAGTTAAGAGTTGTGTTTTATGTTCTCAATTGGTAGTTAAATGCATTAATTGTAGTGTTATGTGAACTAATTGCATGAATTTGTGCTTTGACTATATGTGTATGTTAATTCCTTAGTTGATTGATGATTGGTGATTGATAAGTTAGAAGTTAATAAATGACATGTCATGTAGTATAGGTGAATTGAGTTGTTTTGGATGGATTGTAATGATGTTAAATGAGCGTTTATTAAAGGAAGATGATTGAGTGTGTGTGCTGCAATTTTGTGAACTAATGTTCAAGGATAGGTTGTGAGATGGTTTATGGTGGATATATGAAGTGAATTGAGTGTTGGTTGGTTTAGAAATGGTATGGAAGATGTAGAATGTGAGTTAGGTTGTGCATCTGGAAAATTTGCTTTGTGTATGTTTCAATGTTTTGGTCATAACATTTTATATGGTTATGCTATTAAGATGAGGTTTAGCTTGAATTAAACTTGAGAAGTTTGGCTAGAATTTTTATAAAGGAAGTGCTGTCCAATTTTGACTTGAAGGGTTCTAAATTTTGCCTTGAAAGTGGGCAATATGTGCAGGATGAATAGTGTCATATTTGTGATCCTAACATTGAAAATTTGTGACCTGAAACTTTGGGAAATTTTTCTAGGCTAAATGAGTCAGATTTTGCGAAATTGGTCTTCATGAAAGTTGAAGGTTTTCTTGTTAACTTTCTATCACCACTAAATATGACATTTTTCGATTTTGAGGTTGAAAGTTATGACTTGTTAATTTTCAGATGGTATTTCAAAGTATTAATGTGCTTTGTGTGTGAAATGTCTCTAAGTATGGGCTTTGTGGCTACTGTATTTTGAAGCCAATTCTGGACTATTATGGTTTAAGTTAGCTCAAGTGGTCTCACGGAAATTTGTAGAGGAATGTCTTAGCTTTGTACTGATGTATAATATGCTATTTTTAGATGTAAGAATTGTAAGTTATGGATTTTTAAAGTATGGATATAGTTTAGGTGATATATTTATTTAACAATCTTTAGCAGGGTAGCCACAATCATGTGAGAAATTGACCTAGTTAGAGGTGGAATTTGCTTCTAGGTCCTTCATAAGAATTGTATAATGTTTTCTGATATTTTCATTGATATAAAGCATGGAATTTTTGAACAATGGGATAGGAAGTTATAAGTTTGAGAAGATTGTGGTACTGTTAGGATGACATGTGCAGGGCAGAAACTTTGATTGAGATTTTGACCCATTTAGAGGTTGCATTTGCTTTCAAGTTATTCATGAAAGTTGTATAATATGTTTTGATCTTTCTTTTGATATAAGGCTTGAAATTTTTGGCAAAGGAAATGGGAAGATATGATTTTTGGAAGAATGTTGTACTGCTTTGGAAAATTGTGATTAGGCAGAAACTTTGATTGAATTTTTGACACCCTTAGGGATGAAATTGGTTTGTGAGTCCTTGAAGGAACTTATAGGGTTTTCTGTGATCTTTCTAATGATACCAAATTTTTCATATTTGGACACTTGTGTGAAAAGTTAGGTTTTGTGAAAGAAGAGAGGGAAATAGATACAAATGTGATTTTTTTTAGAATTGTATTTTTTTTGTTCTAATTTGACCCTTTTGCCATTCTTTTGTGTATAATTTTGTCATCCAACTTCCGATTGACTTGATTTTCGAGGCGTCGGATTCGTAAGTCATTTAATTGCTCTCATGAGAATTTTTGAATTTTGGAAATTAAATTGAAAGTGTTGGATTAAATCAAAGTTAGAGGATGGAGCGATTATTTTCTAGTCCGTGTTTTAACAACAATTAAACCTATAGAGATCCGAATTGAGATTTTGGTGTCTTTGGATTTCTAAAATTTAGAGGAAATTTTTGTGATGAGAATTTTTGGAATAATTTCGGGAATATCACGAACATGCATTGTACACATTTTAATTTCTCCATGTGCATTATTAAACATTTCTGATTGTACACTTGGTAATATTTGTGTATTTTAACTGTTATAGAAGCGCATTTGGAACGTCAACTCACAGACGTTGCTGAGACTTCCAAGCATTAGCTCGGAAGCTATTGGTGAGTGATCTAGACGGTTCTCTCAATTATTGATTGCTTATAATTTTGTGGTGAATAATGGTGGGTTTGAGATTGATTGTGATTGTAGATTCTGGACAGAAGGTCCGATGTGCTGGGGAACTATGACATAGAAGTGCTACTTGTATGTGAATTTGAGAACTACTTGCTTGTGATGTGATAAATTGTGACACATGTGTTGATTGTGATGTATACACTACTTAATTGTCACATATGCATTTCATACATGAATGCATACTCAGATAATGACAGTTGTGACCGAAGCAGCCACCGAGAGCTAAAAGCTCAACGATTGTATTTGGGCCTCGAGTCTCACAATGATTTAGAGCCTCAGGCTCAACGATTAATGTGCCCATATTGGGACAGTCCAGGCGCTCGATCACGACACCGTAATAAATTAGAAAAAGGGTCACATGAGCATTTCATATGCATTTGTTTACATATATTTGATTGAGTGAAAGGCAAAATGCCTTATGCTTATGTTAAAATAAAATGTGTTACTGATGTGATCATGTGGTACTTATGACGTATGTGAAATTATGAAATAATTGTGATATGCCTGATTGTTGCATGAATTGAGTGAACCATCGATGATGATTACCTCATTAAGTTCGCAAACTCACCCAAAATTGCAACATATTTTTCAGGACCGAGAGTAGACTCCTAGCTCCAGAGGGACTTTTCCTGCCGTGTAGATTGTGTTGGCGAGAGAAGTCATGGCTCACAGGTCGATCAGCTGGGACTTTTGGAATGACTTAGATAGATCTGCTATATTTTTCCTCTTTCATGTAGCATTTGTACTAGGTTTTTGGGATTGATGTATAGACAGTAAAAGATGACAGACGTGTAAACTTCTGGTTTTGATGAAATGAAATGAGGAAAATTTTGGTTTAAAAAACATTGTGATTTTTTTTATATTGATGTTTTATTATGATGTCATGTGAAATGTTTGTAGTGATTGATCGTAACTCACCCTTATTGTAGGATATGTACCGGAATAACCTGTGGCCGTCCTGGTGTGTACCATACGGTAAGGGGACGCTACATAAATGTCTCAAACCTATTATAGTACTCATTGTCTAATGCTTTTTACAATAGTTGCAGAATTCTTTCAACTCGTTTTGTGGATAGAGTTAAAGGACAAATACTTGTACGGTTGCAGTTACGGTAGTTAAAATGAATCGATTTCAGAAATGGTTCAAGAGAATAATAAGAATATGATCAAATTCAAAATAAGGTATGAATTAAAATTCATGTTTTATTATGATTTAATTATTAATAATTTTATAGAATTTAAGCATCTTAACTTTTGGGAAATCAAATACGAAAATTTTTTATAATTATTCTACCGTCATGCATGATTAGATCCCAACCTAATTTGACTACCAGAATAGAGCATCAACATGCAGCTTTTGCTTGCGCACAAAAAACTTCTCTTGGAATTCTAAGAAGCAACAAAATTAGGAACTTTCTTCAACCAAAGCTCAACGTATGTCAGCCAATGAAACAGCTCGTGAAGTAGTTTGGGTTGGAAGAACTCTTACAGATTTGGGCCATCAACAAGCAAGTCCAACAAAGATTTTCTGTGACAATGTCTACAATTGGCATGGCTAATAATCTTTCTTCCATTGCTGGGAGTAAGCACCTTGAAAATTGCCATCAAGCACATTGAAAGTTGCCATCATTTTATTCGTGATTTAGTGAATAAAAGAGAAATCAAGTTTGAGTTCATCAACACTAATGATCAGCCAGCAGATAGGCTCACCAAGTTGATAACCTTAGAAAAGTTCGAGAAGTTCAAGAAGCTGCTGAAAATTGCAAATTAAGGGGGTGAATTTGTGAGAGTTAATTTGCAATAAATATATACACATACGCTTCATTAGTTATAAGTTTAATTAGATGCACAACTGTCAGAATTTATTTTTCTTTGAGTGAAAATAATTTTAAAAAAAAAAGAAAATTCAAGTAGGAACATTAGCCCTACTTGTTCCCGAAAATTAAATTTTCTCATCGAGTTTTTGTTTTTCGTAACACCGTTTATACTTTAGTTGTCTCCAACACAACAGTAGCCTCAAATTGCCGTTTGCTTTAAGAAACTAATACTGTGGAAGCCTTGTATATCTTCTTTTTTATCGATTGGACCATGGCAGAAGTTAGAAAACAATCAGAGTGCAGGGAACTCCCATCATTGAGTTCTTAATGGTTGAAGACACTTCTGGAAGGGCATTGTGTCTGCCGCATAAAAAAAATACAGGACCACATTCAAAAAACACAACCTTATCCTCATTAAAGAAGCATGGAAAGTGGAAGGATAGTCCCTGTAAACTCAACTTTCATCATTTTTACGGATCAGACTGTCAATTGTACCCCTTTATCCTTCTTGTTTTCTTGTCATTCACAGCTTAGCACACGTGGTCGGCCCATTTTTGTTTACGTTGGAGAACAGAATTCAATCTGATTTTGGTAACATTAATCCCTCACTCGCTTTCGGCGGTAGTGTGGTCATTATGTTTTCTCGATATACAATAGGCAAAATGATTGTGGGTAAGGTTTCAATGAGATTCTCTCAACTAAAATGCAGATACTAATGATCCGAGATTATTGAACATATATTTGTTTAGGAGTCTGATCGTCTCTGATTCTAGTCCTATTCTTAATATCAAGTTTTGTATTTGTAAAGGCACCTGCAATGGTATATCTATTTCCTTCTAATTGTTTCATCTTTCTTGTTACATATATTATGACTACTACTTTTAACTCTTGAATCCATTTTTATTACGACTGACTGCAAATTTTGTTTTAGTTTGAATAAAATAAAATATTTATTTATTTATTTAGTTTTATTTATCTACTTTTTTTTAGTTTTTTTGTTGTATTATTACTGTATGGTTCAGTCGGATCTTGGTGGGGCTGGGCGCTGTTGCTTGGATCCATGAGATTAGCTGATTCTGGTTCAAAGACACCTGCAAAATAATAAAGGCACGCCGGAAGTTGATTTCCGATAGGTCCCTTCGACGCTCAAGTTAGTCTTTTTAGAGAGTTTTGGTAGCTGGTAAAAAAGAAAAAAGGGTTCTTGAAAGCATATTTTTTTCATGATAAGGTAATGAATTTATATGGTTAATACCTATAAGAATTAGGTTAATCCCCAAAGGATGGGCTGATCGACCCATAGGTCATTCTAAGTCTGGACTTGAGCCTAGTACAACCAACTCAACCACTATACATATTCTTTTTTTTATTATCACTTTTATATATAATATATATTAAAAATAAATTTTCTATGCAAGAATAAGACTGTGTATTATTACACTCTCCCGAATTGGTGTGACTACGATGAATTGATGATATTTGCCTCGTTTGAGATATTGTTTGGATAGTATTTCCGTGAACAACGTCAACTCTTGAATCAGGCTGAGACTTTTTTAGTCTCTAATGATCACACGGCCTTATAGTTAAACTATTAAGGAAACTGATTATGAATCATAAGTCGAGACAATAGAAACTGTGAAATTGAATTAAGATGAAAGCCTACAAAGTGAGCGAAAACAGCTAACGAAGCGACACTATCAATACTAAGATATTTAGTTTGACACCCCACTCACAATTCGAGATGCCTTTATACAAAAACAAGGCCATTTTAATCACCAGATGTTCTAAGAAATCAACGCTCCTTGCTAGCCGTTTATCAAAACTACCATTTACACTTGGAGTTTTAACTAAAAATTCCTGATCAGGAACAGATGATTCGCCAAAATAGCAATCACATTTATGAGCAAAAAATAGCCTTCTAATTGGCGAGAACCTCCCAGATTAACTCGGGATCATAAGAAGGCATTCTTGCAAGAGAACAGCCTTCTAATTCAATGTTCTCTGGCGTAAACATTAGACAATCAGTAGAGGAGGAGCTTTCACACTTTAAGAAATCATTTTCAGAGACAGCCGGTGACACTAATTCACAGCCCCAAATGTCACCAAAAACTATAGGAGATACTGATGACGACGACGACAGAGATGACGACGAATTTGAGTCTGCCTTCGCAACTTTCCCCTTGTCGTCACTATTTGGATCAATATTGTTCTTCTTTGCTGCAATCTTTTTGGCTCTCTCTTTCTTCACCTTCAGACAAATAGCTTGAATTTTGGCGTCTACTGAACTCTTCAAAGCGCTCCATTTTGCAGAATCACTGAATCCCAAGTTGCTGGGATCTTTAAGATTCGGGAAATTCAATCTCGCATACTCGCCTCTAAGCTTATAGGCAGCACGATCGTAAGCATAAGCCGCAGCTTCTGCAGTGTCATATGTGCCTAACCAAACTCTCATTCTGTTCTGAGGAAGTCTAATCTCTGCTACCCATTTGCCCCAATGTCTCTGTCTCACTCCCCTATACAACTTCTTCTTTATTGGAGCTAGATAACTGCTTGTGCTCGCAGAGTTTTGAAGTAGTTTGGGGATTGGGAGTACAGCCCCAGAAAAAGAACTGTAAGTTCCAGTGTCCTCGCCGAACTTTTGTAACAGATCTCTCTGGCGGAGATACGCTGAATTGCCTACAGGCTCAGAAACAGGGTTGTTAACGGTACTCACTTGTGCGCAGTGAGAGAAAATTGAATCTAAAGTATTGGAGCCTCCTGCCAAAATGAGCTGCGACAGGGTGGAGCCAATATTGGCAGTTGTGCCAAATCCAAGAGGAAAGTACGTCTCTTGCATCGTTTACAGTGATTTAGAGAAAACTTTCAGGGGGAAGCAACGATGTATGAGAAGAGAAGTCAGATAAGATACAATTATACAAAAGGTTAAGGAAGCAGGGCACTTAAAATCACCTATGTTCCAGGGAATTCTGAATGGGAAAAGCAAAGGTTAATAGGAAACAAGAGTGCGTAATTGGGTATGGTTAAAGACAAAAGATATCAGGAATGGCTCTTGTTGGAGGGGAAAGCTTAAAAGGAAGTTTTTTTCTTTCTCCAACTTCCGAAGATGATCTCTAGTTCCTAAGCTGATCTTATGGTTAGGTCCAAGTTGATACATTTATAGGTGAAGATTGAACGACCTGCGAGGAAGCTATTTTCAACTCCTCTGCATTCACAACCATGGATTGCATAAAGGAGTCGCTGTATAATGACTATTCTGCCCTTACTAATTGGAGGCGACGAGAGAAGTTTGGAAAATAAAAAATAATTTAATTAAAATTTATTTTATTATGATATCTTTTCTTATATAATCCTTGGATGCAAAATAAAATTACTTTTGAATACAAAGAATTAAGTTTTGTATTTAATCAGTTATTGAATTGTTTAATTTTAAAATATTTAATTAAAATTTAAAATTTTGACCAATGAAATATAAAATTTTAATTTTTTAAAAAATTGATTGAATTCCCAAGTTATCAACTAAAATTTTGTTAATTTGAATATGAATATTGTCATTTATAGATAACAAATCACTCATTGATATTATACTTTAATGGGTAGTAACACATTAAAAGAAATATTAACAATTGCTTGAAGAAAACTCGTCACGTTCGATGGATATAAATGATAGCAACCCTTAAACATCTATGAATAAGTCAAATACTTTAAGTGACACATATCTTTGTACTATATTGTATAAATGATTAACTTCATATGTGAACCAACTTTGTTTAATCAAATGCTTATGCACTGAAATTTAAAATAAAAAATAAAAAAGACTGTAAATTTAATAATATTTCATCGTTTCAACTGTCTTCAAACTTCTATTTTAATTATCTTGTGGCATTGACTATCGTAAAACAATTCCTAGAGATCAAACGTCAACCTTTTGAACTCGCCCCATCCATATAACAGTCCTACAGATGCCGTCATCATAGTCTAATGTAAAATCCTCACGAAGTGAGACTGGAAATGCTAACCAGATTACAAGAGAAACGATAATTTGTGTGCACTCAACATGAAAAAAAGGACCAATCAGAGCATTAAAGAAACGAGAGGGGGGGTGATATTGTAATTGCAAAATCATGTGAAACGCAAAGGTGTCCAACACAGCACGTCGACTCGGAAGTCTGATAATGGAAAATCCGTGTGGTGGCTTCACATTTATATTTGACTCCTTCCTGTGGTCCCTCTTTCTTCTCTTCCTCCTTGCTAGTTGTTAAAAAGCTACTTTTTCCATTTATTATTAGCCAGACTCAGGTAGCTTCGTTGTTAGAAGTCCAGCAACATTATTTAGACCTGTTTCTGCCACGTGTCTCCTTTTGCAAATATCCAGTTGCAATGCACAATGGATGCTACATTTCACAAAGACCAAGTAAAGAATGACACTAAGCCACGGAATGAATTGAGGAACGATAGACCCATTTCATTCATCACCGCATAGGTGTGGGACCCCTCCCTTTTCTCATTAAAGACGGAAAGGCAGGGTTGAAAGATACTGTTCATAGGTCTCCCTTTTGAAAAACACTGCTTCTGCTTGCCAAATCACACATCCATACAAACACATCTTTAATGCCCTAAAAAAAAAATTTCCATGGACATGTGAAGAAACCTACCCATTACCCATTAAAAAAAAAAAAACTTTCCATGGACATGTGAAGAAACCTAACCAGCACCCATAAGTCAATACTGCAATAATGTACTCGTTCCGTAACCTTCTGTCATTTGTTTCAAGATTGAGTGACTATTTTAATCCTGTTAGTAGCGAACTGGAGCTCTATAAAGCACAATCCGAAGCTCGATTGATGAAAATTATGACAATTTTGCTTGTTACGTATATGTTGAGGGTACTGATTCAAGCCATTCATAGTTTAACGGTGTCGACTTCCCAATCTGATTATACCGTCGTTTCCATTCATTTTATGCTTTTAAATGAATGGCAGCTGGTCTATCCATCAATTAGTTTGTCCTGTTATATATATGCCTCCCACATATAAATTCATCTAAATATAGAATTATGGAACAGAGCTCAAATCCAGGTAGTCGTTGAGAAACAAGTATTGATCAATGAAACTCAAAGTTGGTTGAAGATTTTATACAGCAGACCTTACAAGTTCATGTATGTTCGTCCTTGGAGCAATAATCAAGTAATAACCATTAACCAGAGAGCATACCCAATTAGCAAAAAGGATCAACGAAAGGGGTATGATCGTAATCTTGCACCAAGCTCTATCCTAATTATTGAGGCTTGGCCCGGTGAGTAAATAGTTGGATGGACTTCCCAAAAAGTCGTATTTTGTCGGCATCCGGACTTAGTCACAGAAACACAACACAGCCACCGCCGACTATCCAAGTGGTGCTGTCTGTCTTCCAGAGGTGGGCACGTCGTTCTTTAAGTGGGTCCTCGTGTCACCTTCTCATTACTACCCAATTTCTGACGATAGCTTCAGGATAGTCGGTTCTTTTACCAGCGATGTCATGCTGGCGTGAGCATGTCCTCATTCGGATCACATGGGCCATGGTCCACTCAAGTTGTAATTGGTCCCCACGCTTGAAGTTATCTGCTTATAATCGAAACTAGGAAGCAAAGAAAACCCACATTTCTATCAAAATTAATATTTGTTTAATCGGATGGTCGGCCTGTAATTGTCATACATAGTCAAAGGCATACGGGAAATGTTGTTGGACATGAAGAAGTCTTCTGGATTGCCAATTAATAGCCGAAAATATAAAAAGCTGACATTTTTTGTTTTTTTGAATTTTGAGCGCTTCTACATTGTTAGCTCAATCTGCATGGATATTGAGCACCGCCTCTTTGCTGGCCGATTGGCAGGTGTCTCCTGTTTGAATATTTGGATGCTTTTAAGATGATATCAACTAGAAATGTACATGTCTTACTCTTCTTCATATGGTCCCTCCTTATCTTAAAACGTCTTCGGCCTTTCTTTCTCTGCTCTGCTATTGCATTTTTAGGCCTTGTAACAAGATTGACAGCAACAATACGTCTTTCTTCTCAAATTGAATTCAAACTTGCCATGCTGTTTCTCTGTAACCGTAAACCCCCCTGTCACGACTTCGCATTAAAATTATTACAAGATTTAGTTTCAGGAAAAAGAAAATCCAAGGCAATTCCTTCATCAATTACATGAAATGATTCTCGCTAGGAGGCTCTTTAGTTCTTACGATAGCCTCATCAACGCATCAGTTAAGGGCCAATTACGCAGTTAGAAGAAAATAGAAGAAGACGGGTGTGACCTATGTCTCACTTAGGACCCACTTATTCATTACGATGACATGTTTCGCTCATCTGGGAATATTCCAGATTTATATTATCCTGTTCTTTGCCTTCTTTTGCACGGATAAATTCGCTCAGCTATGAGATTTTGTTGAAAAAGACGGTGCGCTAAGTTCAAGTAGTTTGCGGTAGATTTACTATATTTAAAGTCCCCATCTAAGAGTTTTTCAAATAAGTTAAATCAATGAAAGAAGTCCAATCTTTACAAAAAGGCTATAACCAGCCTAATCAAAGGACAGACCTTTCCAATAAAGGTCACCGATCTTACAAGAACACAACACTACGTATGAGTCGCCGTGCATATTGTCATACTCATTTCGAATGATTACTTTTGAAGCTAGTGTAATTGTTTCTCATTTGACTTTTTCTAAGTTAACCAGTATTATAATAATTATAAGTGCATGACGTAACTGTAGCTAGTGTCGATAAGTATGAGTCGAAACCCAAGAAAATAGTGATTACTAATAGTTACTTTTTTCTTATTATTTAGCGTACGATCAAATTTTGAATTTTAATAAAAGAAAATAAAACTCAAGCAAATAAAATAAAATAAATAATGATATTGAATAGAAATTAAAATTCACTTCAAAAGTTACCGATATAAAAATTAATATCTAGGTTTCGAATCCCTCTAAACCTTTATCAGATAGATTTTTTATTACTCAATTGTTTTATTAACTTATTAAACTGTGAAGATTCCTATAATATGTTAATAGCTGCCCTTGAGTATACTAACAACTAATCCTAAGGTTTTCAACCGAATTACTCTAGTCAAACTTTATAAGATTGCTTTACCAATATAAGAATCTCTCTATTAATTTCAACTATAATCTAGAAGATTTATGTCATCATATCTCTAGGATTGCAATCAACTCCTTCTGATTACGATAAATCTATTCATCAACAGGATTTCTCAATCTCTATGTATGAAATCAAATTATGATCTAATATTCCCTGTTCTATTAGAACATAAATAAAACATGTTATTGGATCACAATATAACAATCGAATCAATTGCATTAATAAAAGAATCAAATTGTATCAAAATATTAACATAGGGTTCATCCAACTAGGATGTTTAGTTACACATTATTGAACACGAAATCAAACATAATTAGAAAGAACAACAAGTTGAAAATGATAGGTTCATAATTCTAAATCTCTTAGGCTGTCTTCTATTGAGTATTCTTGCGATGTAGAGGTTTGATATTATATTCCAATAGATCTTTTGACGAATTCTTCATGTTTTCTAATTTTCTGGACCAAAATTTTCCCTTCAGAACAATCTCCATGTTTGGAATCGTCTCCTCGAGTCTCCTCCCCCCGTTTGCCTCCAAAAAATGTTTTTTATATTGAATTCTAGAGTTTTGGTTGATGTATAGGTTGATGCACAACCGTATATCAAACTATGCATAAGCATGTGATAAGAAGGAATTCAATAAAGAGGAGGAAAAGAAGAGAGAAGAAAAGACTAAGAGAGGTTTTGGTTTTCTAATGCGTGTCCCTATTAAGAACGTTTTAGGCTATTAAATAGCCTTACAAAAAATAACAATTATACTGAAAATAAGAAACAATAACCCACTAAAAGTAGGAAACAATAACCTACTACTAGTCTACCACTAATTGTCAGCCTTTAGTGGCCTTATTAAATGAAAAGACAATTAACTAAGTATTAAGAAGTTGTGCCAATGTGGGACACATAACAATCTTTCCCTTTTAAGAATCCTTGCCTTTAAAGATGAAATCTGGGTACAACCTGCATAAAAGCCACTTATTTTCCCAAATAGCATCTTCAATTGAAGCCCTCTTCCATTTAATTAAGACTTCAAATGATATTTACCTTTGTGTATGACTCGATGATCAAGCACGGCTTCAGGTTGTGAAAGGATTATAGAATCATCCATAACTGGGGGAAGGGCAGTGGTAATTGGAGAGTCGTACAATCCCAAATGCTTCCATAAGAGGCTAAAATGAAATACAACATGAATTTGAGAACCAGGGGGTAAAGCTAATTTATATGCCATTGGTCTTACCTGTTGAATAATCTGATAAGGACCGAAATAACGAGGAGCAAGCTTCATTGATGCATGAAATGCCATAGAATTCTACCGATACGATTGGAGCTTAAGATAAACATAGTCTTCTACTACAAAAGACACATCTCATCATTTTTGATTAGCTTGACACTTCATTCTATTACGAGCTAGTGATAGATTATATTGTAACTCGTGTAAAATGGAATCACAATCTTGTAAGTACCCATCAACTGCTTGGACACGACAAGTGCCTGGAATATAAGTCAACAAACTCAGTGGTGGAATATCATATACTGCCTCAAAGGAGTCATTTATGTGGAGGAGTGGATTGATGTATTATAGCTAAACTCAACCCAAGGAATCCATTCGAACCACTTTCATCGCTGGTCACCTACAAAGTATCTTAAGTATTACTCCAAGGTGCGATTCACCACCTCGATTTGTCCGTCAGTCTGAGGGTGGTAGCTAAAAGTCATACAAAGCTTAGTTCCTTGATTTGAAACAATGTTTGCCAAAAGGAACTAATAAATACCTTATTGCGGTCACTAAGAATAGAGGTTAGAATTCTATAGAGACGAACCACATTAGTTATGAATGCCTAGGCAATAGTGATTGCAGTAAATGGATGCCTTAAAGATATAAAATGAGCATACTTTTATTAAGCGATCAACAAATATCATGATAACAGTATGTTCGTTTGATGGAGGTAATCCTTCGATAAAGTTCATTGACACATTTTTTCACATATAAGTAGGAATTGGCAATGGTTGAAGTAACGCAGCTGGTTTCATGCAATCAACTTTGTACCATTGAAAAATATCGCATTGTTGTAAAAACTTCTTTACTGCTTGATGCATGTTAGACTACAAGAAGCTACCCCTGATACGAGACAATGTCTTATGAAACCCAAAATGTCCTCCAATGGGCGATGAGTGACAGTCATCACTTATTTGTTAAATTAAGGTTGAAGTCAAGTACACCATGTCATCTTTGAACCATACTCCATCTTGCTGTACTAATGGATTGGGAAATTGTTTTTTAGAGAAATTCTAATCAAAAGAATCTTGCTTCACCTCTTCCTGTAACACTAGCCACCAATCTGCATGAGGCATTGAAATAGACAGAAATTGAAATTCAACCATACGAGATAAGGAATCGGTCGTTTGGTTTTTAGATCCTCTCTTATACTCTATTTTATAATCATATCCAAAGATCTTAGAAAGCCATCAAGCTTATGTTGGAGTAGTAATCCGTTGCTCGAGAAAAGACTTAAGACTCTTCTCGTCGGTATGGATGATAAATGATTTACCAAGCAAATAAGGTCACCATTTTTGGATAGCTTTAACAATGGCCAAAATCTCCTTATCGTAAGTAGACAACAATAAAGCTGATCCTTTCAGACCTTCACTGAAATAAGCTGTCGTTCTATCCTTTTGAGAAATGACTGCTCTAATTCTAGTCCCGCTTGCATCACATTCGACCACAAATTGCTGAGAGAAATTTGGGAGGCATAGGACTAGTGGAGATGTGAGTGCTTCTTTTAACTGTTTAAAGACTAGTTTAGCTGATTCATTTAATTTAAATCCCTTATTAGATAGGAGTCTTGTCAATGGGGCAGCTATGCTTTCAAAATGATGAATAAATTTACGGTAATACCCAGCCAATATGAGAAACTCATAAACCCTTTATAGTTATCGGTGTTGGCTATTCTAGTACTGCTTGTATTTTTCTTGAATCTACAGCCACTCTTTGCTCTGAAATAATGTGACTCAAGTAGTCAACCTGTAAAACACCAAGCCTACACTTTGATTCCTTGACAAATAATTGATTAGTTGCCAATATGGTAAAAACAACTCAAAGATGTGAGAGGTGCTCTTCCCATATCTTAGAATACATAAGAATATCGTCAAAGAATACCAAGGTAAAATTATGAAGATAGGGGCGGAAGAGGTTGTTCATGAGACTTTGAAACGTGGTCAGGGCATTGATGAGGCCAAATGGCATTACGACAAACTCATAGTGCCCTTTATGTATTCAAAAATTCGTCTTTGGAATATCTTCTTCCTATACATGAATTTGATAAAGCCCAGCCTTTAAGTCTAGTTTGGAGAAGAATTTAGGTCCATGAAATTCATCAATCACTGGAATCGAGTATTTGTGTTTGATTATAATAATATTTAAGGCCTGATAGTCTACACAAAATTACCAACTACCATCGGCCTTTTTTACTAGTAGAACAAGCGACAAGAATGGGCTATTACTAGGTCTTATCAACCCAGATTGCAGAAGTTCTCTTACAATCTTTTCTGTTTTAACTTTTTGGTAGTAAGGGTATCAATATGGTCTGACAGTCACTAGCTTTGTGTTTGGTTATAAGCAAATGTGATGATCATGCGACCGTTTTGATGGTAGATGAGAAGACAGTTTAAACACTTGTTAAAACTCAGCTAGAAGTTTAGCTATATCAGGAGAATTCGATTTTGGTTGGGGGTTGTCAGTGGAAGGTAAAATCTAAAAGAGGAAACTAGTACCTTGTAGGCAATTAAATTCCTTATTAGTCAAAGCCTCAACGCTAGTTCATTGCAATCCTTGGAATGTATGAGAAACTCCCCCGAGTTTGAATGCCATAGTGAGCTATTTATAGTCCATCTCAATTAGTCCAAGAGCCTCCAGCCATTAAACTCCCAAAACTATCTGGCATGCTGCAACAAGAAGAACATAATAATGTGTTATTATAGGCTTACCTTAAACGATGATGGTGAGCGCTTGGCATTGTCTAGTACAATCTTTTTTATCATGGTTGGCCAACATAACTTGAAACTTCTTGCTTTGAATTACTGGCAATCCACACTTAGTCACCATAGCTTGATCAATGTAAGTTATTAGTGCTACCACCATCTATGAATATAATCACATCCCTTTTTTTCAACTTGCCCAATACAATTATCGTTTAGGGATGATTGGCTCTGGCCATTACCTTAAAATAGATTTCGGGTATGACCTCCTTCGATTCAGATTCAGTAATATCATCTTCATCTAAGTTTGAATGAGTGGAATTGTCTATCATAAACAATTGTGGACGTTCACATTGATGACCTGGAACAAACTTCTCATCACAATAGTAACATAATCTCTTTTCTCTATATTCTCACGCCTTTTGGTTAGTAATTTGTCAAAACGTAGTTGGAAAATTTGAACTTAGATTCCTACATTGACTTAGTGGAGGGCCTAACACACTAGCTATTGGATTAGGACTCGACTTCGGTACCACCAAGGCTAGATGGGAGTGAATCAGTAGAACAATTTTCCTTTGTAACTGATTCCGCTCTTCAATCAAACGAGTAACCCCTATTGCATCTGTCAATGTATGAGGTTGTTTAATCTTTAAATCTACACAAATATCATCTCGAAGTCCTATAATGAAACAACCAATAAGAAAATTTTCAGGTAAGCCATCAACACAGTGGGATAACCTTTCGAAAGCCTCTTGATAAGCAGCTACAGATGAAGTCTTTCTAAGCCGTGTTGGAGCTTCTGATGGGTCCTCGTAGTCAGTTGATCCAAATCATAAGAGGATTGCTTTGGTAAATTCATCCCAAGTGGTCCTCAAAATTTTGTCAACCACTGATGCCATTGTAGAGCAATTTCTTTTAGATGAAAGGAGGTGAGATGCACTTGTTGATCAGAAGCAATATTCTGGAACTGAAAGTATTGTTCTGCCTTGTATATCTAGCCAGTTGGATCCTCTCCATTGAACTTTGGGAAGCACAATTTAAGGTGATAACAGTGAGGTTCATTGGAATTATTAGGACTTGAGGTATTTGGAGAATGTGAGGATTCTCCTGGGTAAAATTGGTTGATCTCTGGAAGAGTACTGTGTGTGGTACAAGAGACTCGTAAAGCTTGCAACTCAGTTAACAGTGTTTGTAAGGCAACATTAACTTGATCAAAACTAGGCTCATGTCGAGCTAGGATTTCACTAACTTTTTTGGGAAATTTTGCATTAGTTTGCTCTGAATATCCATGGTTGTGACCGACTCTGATACCATTTGATAAGAAGGAATTCGGTAGAGAGAAGGAAGAAAAGAGAGAAGGAAAGACTAAGAGAGTTTTTTTGGGGGGGGTTGTTTAATGTGTATGCCCTATTAAGAACGCTTTAGGCTATTAAATAGTCTTACAAAACATAACAACTATACTAAAAATAGGAAACAATAACCCACTGAAATTAGGAAACAATGGCCTATTACTAGACTACCACTAATTGCCAGCTTTTAGTGACTTTATTGAATGAAAAGACAATTAACTAACTATTAAGAAGTTGTGCCAATGTGGGACACGTAACAACATCTTTTGAAATTAACGTTAGAAGGTCATAGTATTTACAACTCAAATTAAATGTTCAAGAATTAAGAACAAAAAAATTAGTGAAAGAAATTGAGAATGAAAAACATTGTTATGAAATTAAAGATGATTAAAAAAAGATGTTAAGAATAGTGTGTGAGACTTTATATTAGAGAAATTGTTCTAAGATACAAGAGGTCCAAGTCGAACTAGTATCCAAACACTTCATTTATTGTTGGCTTGATATTCTAAAGTGTAAATTAAATCAATATCCAAACACTTTATTTATTGTGAATTTGATATTGTTGTAAGCGTTACCAATGACATATATTTATATGAAAAGATGATAACAAAAGACAAAAGCGAAATGATGATAATAATTTTTTTGCCAAAATGTAAGTATATGAAAAAATATGTTACATACTTTTTGTTAATATTATATAATCAATCTTGTTTTGATAACATGGCTAATAATTAATAAGCATTATGTATGATATTGAATTAGATTCCAAACGATAAAAGACTATGTGCCTATTTGGTTGAATTTTTAGAGGGTGAATAGCACTTTTTTCATCGTAAAAGATATTTTAAAGAAAAATGAGTGTTTAACCGTAAAATTTAAAATCACTTTTTAAATATAAATGACTTTTTTAGAAGTTAAATACAATTTTTTAAAAATTTCAAATTTGGAACTTTTAAAAAGAATCCTCATTTTAACTTTTTTGGGTAGACTTTTTTTTCCATCATTTACGTTTATATTGCAAGTTTACGCAGTTGTTTTGCAATCCATCGGAGACTTCAAGGAAGTCCTTCCCAGGGTCTTCTTGGATAGGAACGGTGAGCTTGGAGAGTCTCCAGAAACCTTCGAACTTATTCTTGACATCCTCAGGAGCTTCTTTGTGCTTCAATTTAAGCTTCTTCTTCTCCGCCAGTCCAGTATGCTTGGTAGCATAGATGATTTGGAGACAAGGATATTAGTGTCTTGGGGATGGATAATGGAAGCTTAGAGATGGGTTAGAAGTGGCGACACTGCTCCAATGAAAAAGAAGAGACATGGACAACTAATGATGAAGAAGTGGCTCTCTACAAATTCTAGTTTGGGGGATAAGATTTTTAAAATTGTATTTAACTCTTTTTCTTTTTTTCTTTTTGTCAAATTTTTATTAAAATTATCTTTATATTTAATTCACATAATAAACAATTTTTATTTGACAATTCATTTATTTTTTTCTCTTTTTAAATTTGATTTAAAGTACTTGTTAATCAAATTAACAAAAGAAACTTCTGTTAAAAATATTTTATAAAATTAAAATATTAAATAAAAATTTTATTGAATTTTATCATAATACTTTAATATTTGTTAAAATTATAAAATATTGTCTAATAATTTTGACGTAAAGATGAAATTAACCAGGTGCAAACAAGAAAATTTCAAATCTGTAATACCCTGGAAATTACATGGAAGTGAAATGTTTTGAAATATTTGCATGAAGCATGTATGGAAGAAATTAAACCTCAAAGTCTACACCACATGATACATGTATCAATTTGAAGTCATTCTATCAAAATTATTGATGTCACGATTTAAATAGAAGTGAATTTGTCAAACAATTGTAAAGTAAATGTAAACACATTCTATTTATGAAAGACCTAATAGTAGTTGAATTCTTTCAAATCACATGTAAACCTAATATACTGAGCTTTGCATATTATTTAATATACTTTAAATAATATTTATATGCATAAATAATATTTATTACAAAATAAAATATAGTTAAAATTAATAAAAGTATTTTTATTTTTATGTTATCAAACAGTTTGTTGTATGAAACTCCTTCAAAAAAGTTTTTTTTAATTAACAGTCAAACAGTCAACTGGTTTCTTTAAAAAGCTCTTATCAGAAAAGTTCTACTAAAAAAAAATTTACTTGTATAAACCCCTCCGGCTATTCCTTCTTTCTACACCCTCGCGATTGTGATATTGAACTAATAACTGCTATTTCTTTACCTCAAACTAGGGCAAGTTGACTTGTATGCAACTCGATCCAACACCGACAAATGTTGTTGATTTGTCCATCTAGATCACTAATTGACTTGGTTGTTAGAAGATATATAATTGGCTGGCGTAGTTATTAATAGAGGAATTAGCAAACTTCCACAAGCACTGTAGTAGTCAAACCTCATGTCTCGCGCATGGAAAAAAGTCGACTGCGCCTGAAAGCAAATACTATATGGGTTGGTTCATTAATAGATTCACTTGGTCAATGAAGTAGTGTCAGCCGGAGTCGGGATGACCTGTAATTAAAATATGAAGGACCCAACGAACATGTGGTGTGGACAAGTCCGGTATAAGAATCTGGTTGTCTCGATCCCAGGCTTTAGTGGAGAACAGTATTGGCCAGCTCGAATGCTGTAGTTCAGGCCAGAGATGATCACCCACTTGTCCATCCCATAGCAACAATAATGCAAATTATAAAATAAATGTACTTATTTAATTTTTAAAATGATAATATGATGAAGTTTCTATAATTTTATTAATAAATGTTACATAGAAAATTGAAAATTAAGAATCGTTCCTTAAAATTATTAATATGGCAGAAATTTCTATAGTATAAATTATAATTATTGACAAGATAACACCTTTATTAGTAATATTATTAATAAATATTAATTTTATTTAAATTAATCACAATATAAAATTTTAGAGACATTCATTTATTAAAATAAATATTATATAATATATAAAAATTATAAAATTATTCTTTTATTATTTGCAATTAATGTTTTATTTCTAATTAAAATTAATAAATATTACATAGTAAATTAATTAAAAACATTATTTTAAATAGAAATATAATTACATTGATACTACTAATAAAATTTTTATTTCTTAAAGAAAGAAACTAATAAAAAGACAAGAGTGAAATCAAACTAACTCCATAATTATTAGATAAATTGTCATCTTGAATTAATAAAACAAGTTCATAAAAATTAAAAAGAATAAATGAATTTTAAATATTAAATAAATGATGTCTTTTATGGCTAAGCTTTTTTTATAATAAAATATTATCATATATTCATGAGAGAATATATTACATTTAGTATAGTAAGACTATGGCGACCATTGATCTAGTGGTTGAAACCACACAAGAAATGCCCATAATAAAGACCTTTCATTATTTATGTCACATAGATGTTGGTAGAGCTGAAGAGGGGATAGAGTGACGACACAAGCATAGAGGGTAGAAAGTGCCCAAAGATACCATAATGTAAGGTGCTTTGAGGTTGAACATTATGAGACTACCTAGGGAGTTACTTTCACTGAAAAAATGATTCAAGTAATAAAACAAACTCAAACAAGCAAGTGAGGCAACTTGAAAAACATTAATATATGTACTAGCAATGGGAGGAAAGTATTTCTTTGTGATGGAAAAGAGGGTTTGATGAGCCATAAGAACTTGACAAACAAAGACTTTAAAAGATAAAAGGTTTAAGAAGAAGATAAGTCGTTGAAGAGGAAGAAAATATTTATAATGAGAAAAAGGAAAGAAATTATCTGGAAGCCAGGGTGGATTCTGTTTAAGCAACTTGGATCAACATAAAGTATAAGCTGTCATATGTGGTATGAACTCACGAATGTAATTAACAATCCCGAGGAATTGTTATATTTGTTTCACAATGAGATTTTCATAAGGAAAATGTAACAGCTCTTGTGCAATATGTGGACCAGGCTGGTAAAATCTATCTTTGAAATGCATACCCAGAAATTTAATCTCCTTTGTAGCAATGATGCTTTTAGAGGCTAAAATCATGATGTCATATTGTTTAGTAAGATTGAAGAATTGCTGAAGTAAGGCCTGATGTCCTTCATGGGTCTTTGAGAACAGGAGAATATCATCAATATAAATGATTGCACTATTGAGGATAGGCTCATAGATCTTGGTCATGGTTCTTTGAAACGGTGATGGGGTAACTTTAAACCCAAATGGCATAACAGTCCATTGATATTGTGCATTGGGAATGCAAAATGCAACTTTGTATTGCTCAATTGGGTGAACACCCTATTGCCAAAATTCTACCTTAAGATCAAATTTGGAAGAGATAACAATTTCTTTTCAAAATAGTACCTGAGTATTGATCATAGGGAGATGAAACTTGTCATCTTGTAGGAATGCATTCATAGGTTAGTAATCAATCACCAATCTCTTTTTACTGCACTTTTTCTCTGAACGTTTGTTCACTTAGAAAGCCTGGCAAGCCTAATATGACTTTGTGGGCTCAATGAGTCCTTGCTTCAAAAGGATAGCACACCCAGCTTGCGTGAGTTTAAGGTCATCAGGGTTAATCCCTAGATGTTTAGCTTTCGTAGGATTGATATCCTCATTCTTTTTGGAAGGTAGACTTACGAAAAAGTCAACTTTTTTTCAAAGAGGATATAGATGAGAAAACTGTGCATGTGATTCAGGACAGTAATCTAACAATGTATTTCACAATGAGGTATATGGTGTGGGAACTTGAGAAAGTTCAAACACATTTTTCACCTCAATGTCAAGAAAATGCAATGAAATGCTATTCATTTGATCTATAAAGGTGAGGCTTTATTGTATACATCCATACCAATGAGAATATCTAGGCTAGGTAGACTGATGCCAAACACTTTAGTCCAAACTGTACACTGTGGAAAGAATTGTATCCTGATCTTTCTCTTTGTAATTAACTCAATCTTGAATGAATTGCCATCTGAAGCAGTAAAGTACTTGTTATGTGAGGTCCATGCTTCATAAGGTAAAATGTTAGGCTTCATAATCGTATGACTAGATCCAATATCTATAAACCCAATAGCTTTGATAAGGTGATCATCGTCTAGAGATATGGTTGTTGGACTAAAGTACGATCTAATTTCATGCAGGTATGTTGTAGCATATATAAAGAATCATCTCCTAGAGAGATAGAGGAATCAAAGGATTCATCCTCAGAGGTCGTAATAGAAACAGTAAGCTTAGTGTCTTCATCTTCAGTAGATTGTTCCTCAATAAGATCTTCAAAGTTATTAGAAGAATGAATAAGCAAAATTGATTGCATGTGCTTCAATAACTTGACATCTTTCTTGCTTTTATGAGGACAGGTTCATGCAAAGTGTCCTAGTTATCCACAAAGAAAACATTGATCAACTTTCTAAGAATGATGGGAATTTTTCTTGAATAATCGAACAAACTTTCGTCTTGTTCCATCTTTTCTGATATAATTTTTCCTGAAGGGCTAGTAACCTTCCATTTGTCTGTGAAACTTTCGTCGATGATAGACATTATTATGATGAGATTTCTTCTTGTTGCTACAATCACAGTTTTTTTGTCTTCACACTTAATTTGAAGATAAGGCTACTTGCAATCCTGTTTGAGAAATTGACCACCTTTAACGATGTTCTTAAATAAGGCATGTTGATCACAAAGCTTATCAAGAGAGGCTAAAGCAAGCTGCTAGATTTCTTTAAGAGATATATTAGCAATATCCTTTTGTAAAGAAACAATGGCCTTTTGTAGCTCTGGTTGCAATTGATCTGGAAGGGATGAGATAAAAGTATATCAAAGATTAATATCATTCCATCCATTCAAAAGATAATACCTTTTCGTCATATGTTAAAAATGCTTCTGTAAATCACGTTTATCAAATGAATAGCATTTCATTGCAAAATAATCCTGATGGATCTAATTATCTATAAGCTAAAAATCACCATTAAATTCCTAATAAATTATTCCATGAAGAGCTCCGACTATGGTGACTTGGATATACTTAAGTCTTCGATAGTTGTTAATACATTGCCACCATTCTCGCAAAGTACTAGTGAAACGAGAAATAAACTCATACAAAATATCCTATGATGGATTATTTGGTCTAGTCATTTAAAGATCTATCCATGCACCGAATTCATGCAAGCGATCTCTCCATTTCTTTGGGGGAAGATCATCAAAAGTAAACCAAGGTCCTAAAGTAGGCTTGGCTTGTGTAGCTGGTTGAACTGATGCTGCCTGTGGTGCTTATGTAGGTCCGAAAGATTCAGTACTTGTAGATTTTGCTTCATTTATATCTGGTTTAGCTTCAGTAAGTTTAGGTATAGTCATTAGAACTTGTGTTAAGTCTAATAGATAAGTTAGTTGGGCTAAGGAATCAGAAGACGGTTTAAAGATCTTTTCAGATGATGACTTAAAAATTGTTGCAGAAACTTTAGATGTTGGAACAGAGGCTTTAGAACAAGCTTCTAAATTATCTGATTAGGCAAAGGAATCTTCTGCAGAAGGTGTAGGTGTAAGAGTTGCTATGAACTCTGTCAGAGGCGCTTTATCGTTCCCAATAGAGCTTAAAGGTTGAGACTTCGGTAGAGAAACAAGAGGTGTATGCATCTGTAACGGTTTACTCCACTAGTTAACTGGTTCAGGTGTAGTATACGAATATGATGGCTCAGGAACTTGTTAAGGTTTTAACTTAGGCTTGGGATTGGGCTTTGATTTTTACTTTTTAGTTTTAGCTTGAGTTGCTTGAGGATAGATATGATGTCTAATTAAAGGATAGTTGAACTTGAAGACCTTTGAATAGTTAGCTTCTTCTAGGTACGTCTGAAATAGAGGAGGAGTGAATATTAGCTGTATATTTGTAAATATTAAAGAGGATGAGCCATATACTGTCAGACCCCGATCCCGGGAGCCCGACTGTCCCGGGATGTGAGCCCGAGTGGAGCCCATCCCCGAGACACTTGTCTTGCTGAGACCTTAAACTTGATACTCTTACTCTTACTATAGTACCATAGGCGCCGGAACCCATTTTGAATGACTTTCGTTGTCCTGAAACCTTGCGCTTATAATCTTGCAGATTCTTAATTGTAACTCCACCTTCGTGGCAAGCACACACCATGTATACACTAAAATCATGGGTTGACTTATTCATATAATTTGTAGCTTTATGTCTCAAGTTCTCCTGAAACAAGAATCACCTTAATCGAGTCATATACTCAAGATACACTCCAAAAACCTAAGAGGTTCATACGAAACATGCCCTCTTAATCGACCTTTCACTTGTTTTAGAACAAACTTTCTCAATTTAACTCCAATTGATACCCGATTTTTTATGGAGTGAAAGATATGTGTCTTATAAATCCAATGGTTCAAGCCTCACCTCATTTGGAGGTCGTATGAGGAAATATGCCCAAAACAACGGACCATGCTCACTTAGAAATCGAATCGAAACTCTTTTGGCGCGATTGCTATAACTTTTAATCTATAGCTCCAAATGTTTTCGTTTTCACCATATGAAAGTAGACATCTAGATCTACAACTCTTATGAAGACTACAAAGGCTGATTCTATCTCCTACATTCTGCAGCGTCCTATTTTTCCATCGTCGATTTACATCATCCGGTTTTCTATCGTCGATTTCTATCATCCGTTTTCTATCGTCGATTTCTATCATCCGGTTTTCTATCGCCCCGATTTCTATCATCTGGTTTCTATCTTCGCTTTCCTTCCTTCTGCTTTTCTATCTTCTGATTTCCTTCCTTCGATTTCTATCTTCTAATTTCCTTCCTTCGCTTTTCTATCTTGATTTCTATCTTCGCTTTCTTTCTTCGCTTTTCTATCTTCGATTTCCTTCCTTCGATTTCTATCTTCCGATTTCCTTCCTTCGCTTTTATCTTCGATTTCTATCTTCGCTTTTCTATCTTCGATTTCCTTCCTTCGATTTCCTTCCTTCGCTTTTATCTTCGATTTCCTTCCTTCGGTTTCTATCTTCCGATTTCCTTCCTTTGCTTTTCTATCTTCGATTTCCTTCCTTCCGATTTCTATCTTGATTTCCTTCCTTACCTTTTCTATCTTGATTTCCTTCCTACCTTTTCTATCTTTGATTTCTATCTTCGCTTTTCTATCTTCCGATTTCCTTCCTTCGCTTTTTATCTTGATTTCCTTCCTTTTGATTTCTATCTTGATTTCCTTCCTTCGCTTTTCTATCTTGATTTCCTTCCTTCCTTTTCTATCTCGATTTCTATCTTACGCTTTTCTATCTTCGATTTCCTTCCTTCGATTTCTATCTTCGATTTCCTTCCTTACGCTTTTCTATCTTGATTTCCTTCCTTCGCTTTTTATCTTGATTTCCTTCCTTCCGATTTCTATCTTGATTTCCTTCCTTATGCTTTTCTATCTTCCGATTTCTATCTTCGCTTTTCTATCTTGATTTCCTTCCTTGATTTCTATCTTTTGATTTCCTTCCTCCTGCTTTTTATCTTGATTTCCTTCCTTCGATTTCTATCTTGATTTCATTCATACGCTTTTCTATCTTCCGATTTCCTTCCTTCGATTTCTATCTTCGATTTCTAGTAAGGATCATATCTTTTGACTCGAACTCCAAATTTAGTAAACGATATACCCTTGAAAACTCTAAACTCCTACTACAATCTTCATGAAGACTCATTGATCTAATTCATACCCAAAGAGGGTCTAATATTGAGGGTAATCTTTGTCAAATTTTAGGAAAATTTGACAAGACATCTCCTTAAAATGCAACTACCCAATTTTCAATTCTAAGACTTCCACCTGCATAAAACTCATCATACAACCTCATATAACATGATTAAACCCTAAGGTATCTTCAAACACCATTCGAAGCAACAGCCACACTCTTAATCATCTATCATATCCAAACTATAACAATGATTCAATTGTCTTAAACATACATGGATTTCTCAAAATACATTAAAACTAAACATTTTTTTCTTTCATAATTCATTCATTCCATCTTCATCAAATCATGTCATATTCATACAATGCTTTAGTGGGCATTTCAAGCCCAATTACAATGAAGTTTCAAAATACAATATCTTCTCAAAATGCAACTAAAGAATTGTTTTACAAAAATCATTTTAAAAAACAAAATCAAAAGAAAAACTTGGAGTAAATGCCTTTAAGCTTGCTCCTCGGGATCCTGCTCATTTCCTGGAAAATTTTTAGGGGGTGAGCTTTCGCTCCGTGGGTAACACATTTATATTTATATATCAAGCAGTCCTATTAGTTATTCATACTTTTAGCAATCTTTCAATACAATCATAATACATGCATCATGCAATGTTCATCAATACTCAAACATAATTTCTCACAATTCAAACATTCATCATTCTTGCATTTTCATGTATTCACATATGAAACACATCAAATGGCTCGGTAAGTCCTTATTCTTGGCAACCATATAGTCTCATTTCATGAGTCTATATGGGCAAATCTTTAGAGTCCAAAATGTTGGATCATCCTATGCCACAATCAGGCGGTAGGCGAAGGCTTCATGGTCAACGTGCACGTGAGTTCTTAGGACAATACCTTACCCACATAACATAGCAATCATGAATCATACAAGGAAATTGGACTGTTCTTATCCAATTCATTGTTTCTTTGAAATCATCTTTTCATACATCGTTCATGCCTTTCATTATATTCATTCAACAAGTTTCTTCATGACAGTTTCAATCATCATCAAGCATTTAATACACTCACATTCATCATTCCATCACACACATTTAATACAACAACCAAGTGATCAAAGCTCATTAATGTCATGCATTTATTTACATTTGTAGCTTATATACATAAAGATAAATATGAAACCCACCTTTTATCCTTGCTTAAACTTGCCTAAGGAAGTTCCTCTCCTTGTTCTTCTCCTCTTTCTTGTCCTCCTTCAAGCATAACAAGAAAATAACCCCATATCAACATAGGGTTTAGAAATTGAAATACTTAAAATCTAAATCATGAAATTCATAAGAGAATCACTAGACCCATCTTATTCTTCATCTTTCTAACTAAAACCCAAACAAAACTTAACCTTAAACCAAGAACTTACCTTAAATCCTTAACCAACCAAGTGGTTTCTTGGTTCAAAGTGAAGCTTAGACTCTCCTCCACACTTTTCTTCTTGGACTTTCTTCAAAACCCACTCACTTTCATGGAAATGCCAAACCCTAACAAGCCTCTTCTTTCTCCTTTTCCTCCCTCCTTTCACGACACTCTTCTTTCCTCTCCCTCCAAATTTCGTTTCTATCTTCTTTTCCTATAAAAATCACTTATCTCCTTCCTTATATACTCCTTTCTAAATTTCTTAAGCCCAATAAGCCTAAGCCCAACTTACTTCCTTCTTCTTTCTTCTTCTTTTTCATTTCTCCTCCTTACTTACTCAAGCCCACTAACTCTTTTCCTTCAAGCCCGTTGCATTAAATTCCTCTCTTCTTTCTCACTTCATTTGGACCCAAAGCCCAATTAATACATTAATTACACCTAACTCACCTAAGTCCAACTAACATATTTAACTTCATAAATTCTTCACCTAACTCATTAATGCTATTATATATTAATTTATGACACCTTAATTAATGCTAATCTAACTTAATCAATTTAATCTAATCATGATTAATCCTAAAAAATTTTGGGGCTAACATATACAATCTTAGACTATGAAGATTACATATTGGCTTCCATACGTTGCACAATTCCTTCTATCTTCTTGAGTTCTTTAGTTTTGATATCGAAGTCAGGTTCAAACTAATGTGTAGCAATGTAATGTCGAAGATCAACGTCAAGTTGCTGGATCTGAGCTTTGTATGAATGGTACAATTGTTAGATCTATTTAGAGACGACAACTTTATGTTGAGTAGCATGAGTCTATTGACTGATTCCATCTAACTTGGAATCAATTCTTCTGAGGAATTTGTTTTGTACTACTGCATTTGATTTCTACCAGTTAAGAACTTCATCAAACGGATTTGAGATAAGTGTTCCTTATGAAGTGATTATTGTGGCTAGAATATTAAGGCTAGAGATAACCCTAGTTGTTTCATCTATACTCCTGTGTAGAGAAGGAAATTCTTCTTCGTATGGCTTAATCGTCATACAACGTATAGGAGTAGGATTAATGACAAGAATTGCTGGCTTAGGCTAACAGGTAGAAGATTTCAGTATCTCATGAAGAGATTTAGGTCTGAATCTTTCTGTGGGTAGACCATTAGATTTACTGGAATCATCTAGATCTGAATCATCCTTGTGTGGATGATAATATTAAGAAGGTATACAATGAGTTTTAGGCTTTATCTTCCTCCTTCGTCGTCTGGCTTACCACTCATCATCATCATCATCATTGCCTGACTCAGGGTTGAGACAAACTTCACAGTTCGGTTCGCACATAGATGAGTCAACATCCCATACAAATGTCCATACTGATGGCTTAAATAGAATGGATCTCCATTTGATTTAAAATAATTGATAGGAGAGCCAAATTTACCTTTTGTATGAGAAAATATAGGCTTAATCAGAAATATAACACTAGATGTAGAAGGTCCAAATGGATCTTCGTTGGGCCTTGCATAGATGGACTTCACTATTCCATATTTTAATTTCTTCAGAATAGGAGGAGTGGTTGTATGAAAAGAGTGTCGATGAGGCATATGGAACACTTCTGGTAATTGGTGATCCATTCAGTATGCATCAAAATTTTAAGCTCCATAGCTGGTAATTGCTCCAGGATCTGGATGATAGTAATATGATCATTAGAATGATCAACAACCATATAAAGAGCACCTAAAGTAGAATTAGGAAAGTTAAGGTCCAAAGCATGATTCTGCAGACGATAGGTCATCTAGTGATGTAAGGTAGCCATGATGGTTGTGGGATCTTGATCTACTCAAGTGATCTAAATCTAAACTTGCAATCGTTCAGACAAAGTTAGATCATCTAACCTGATGTTAAAATCAGGTGCTATTATCATAAAGACACTTCCATTATTGAGAGTTGTCAGCAAAGTGCCAATCAAATCCATAACTTCCTCAAGTATACCGAATCTCCTCTCAACCTGATCCATATACGCAAATGCATACATCTACTCAACATCATCCAGACATAATGCCTTCACATCAAAAGAATAGAATTTTACAAGCTCTAACGGCAAGCCAAGCCACAATACAATATCAATATCAATATCCGAATATACAAAATACACAACTCCCAAAGTTATCAACAACAATCTAACTTATAAATAATACAATATGTACACATACAAACAAAAACCTTCACTTCCCTTCACCCGATCTTCTCATCACCTGTGGATGGGAATGGAGAGGGGTGAGCTTATAGCTCGTGGGCAACAAGTTTATAACGAAGAATAAGCAAAACCGTTGAAAAGTTCATTTTTTCATATAAAAATCGTAATGAGTTCATAAAACGCTTTGTTCCCAAATCTCAGTCAAATTCAAATTTTGAATTCAAAGCTTATAGTTGAAAATTGTCATCAAATAAACAAAGCATATCCATTTAACCATCAATACAAAACACTCAATTTATGCACATACTTGACAATTCAAAGATGCAATGCACAAACGAATGGCTCGAGAGTTCCGTGGAACAAAACGGATAAACTGAAGTTTATACCGTGAACAAAACGAGTCTGATTTCTTAGGATCTTGTGGCCTCAAGCGGGCAGCCGGGAGAAGGCTATAAGTCGAGGTGCATGTGACTAACGAAACGTTCCTCTCTCGCCCAAACCAAAGTACATAATCATGCTCAAATCATTTTATCAAATGCTTTCATGCTTTTCATGCTCTTTTCTTTCTTTTCCGAATATACAAAATGCCATAAATTTTCCAAGACATAACATAAAATGTTTCAATGCATTCTCATCTTTATTTTGAAATTCATCAGAAAAGTTCATATGTCGAAACATGTAGCAATTTTGCAAATCATCCAAAAGAAACAAAAACAATATTTATTAAGTAATTGAAATCATTCTTGATTTGGGAGAAAACTTTATTGACTCATTTCTAAATTATAAACATGAAACCTACCTGAATTCCTTTTCTTAACAGATGCCCCTCCTCTTGATCCTCTTGCCTTCATTGATCCCCTTTATCAAATGCAAAATTTCTATTCAAATAGGAATACAAATTAGGGACCCAAATATCGTATATTCACTAAGATGAATTCTAAAAACTCAAACTCTTCCAAAAGTCCAAACATTCAAGTCAATTTTTCCATAAGAGTTCCCTATTGACTTACGTTCCTATTGACTCCAAAATCATTCAATTTGTTTCAGAAATCCGAAAGTTATACTCCAAACATGTTGAGACTATCCTTATGTTGAAGCAAGAATCTATACCCAACTTCCATCCAAAATTTGAGATCTTTAAAGACTGAATTAAAACTTTCTCTCTTCATAAAACTTGTATACCTTTGTCTCTATTTTACAACGAATTAAAAATCACTTCATTTGGATATCTACGTCAAAAGTTATGTCTAAAATACCAAAATATGTCTGTAGAAAATTGAGCTCTTAGCGACAAAATCGTGAGCTTCTTTGCAATGAAAAGAAGCTTCGCCACATGGCGTCAAAGCTAGAGCTCACATGGCGAGGGCACTCGTATACGTCGCGTCGTGAGCACCTACGTGCGCCGCGACGTGGAGCGCCTGTGCGTGCCGCGACGTGCAGACCGGAAACCTTCTTTCGAACACTGTTTTTCGACATTTTTCATCTTCATACTTCTCAAATTTCACAAATAACTCATCTTAATACTAAATCATCATTCCTACTTCATTTCTAACTCATTTCAACACAAAATCCATTCACAAACACAACACAATCATCAAACCTAAGACACCATCAACCGAAAACTCACTTCATACATTCAACCCCATTTTTCACTTCTAACCATCACAAAACATAATTCATTCAACAAATTAATAAGGGTTGAGTCTTGTACTTACTTGTGGATGCTTCACATTCTTCAAAATCTTCAAACTCTCCAAACCCTAGCTTTCCTCTTCTTCTCCTCTCTTCCACGGTTTCTTCTTCCTTTTACAAACAAAACAACTCTTTTCTCCTTCTTTTTATAACCTTAATAATTATGAAATGTCCATCTTGCCCTTTCATTAAAGCCTTAAGTCTTATAACCTTAAGTGTCATGCCCAATTTGCCCTTATGCATTCTTACCACTTTTAATACAACCAAACCATAGAATAAATTCTAATAACATTTACATAACAAGTAAATCCAAAACTTTATCCATCAAACCTCATAATTCATTTAAATCATGCTTAATTTAACAAAAAAATTCGAGGGCCAACAATTCTCCCCCTCTTAAAAGAATTTCGTCCTCAAAATTCTTATCTGATTGAACAGGAGTACAGGATGCTCCCACATTTCTCATTTAACTTCATCACTCAAATACTTTCTTCCAAATGACCGTGGTCAATAGACTCACTCGGTCTTTCAACCCCTTCTTTGGCCATTCACTTTCTGAACTAGTTCGTCATTATTCTTCAGATCACTTACAATTTTTCCACTTCCTGTGTCGATAAAACCAATATTCTATCACATCAATATTTCCTTAACATACTCACGTATATCACATTTCGAAACCATAACATCTTTTGTCAGTAGCACTAACTCATAATAATGTCATAAGAGCCAATTCATATCGGGCTTAGCGAATTCTTTGTCCTAACTTGAGCATACCTTGTACCCCATGTAAGCACACACCTTGTAACCCATGTAAGCACACACCTTGTAACCCATATAAGCACACACCCTGTAACCCATGTAAGCACACACCCTGCAAGGTGATACCCTTAGAGACAAATCATCTTTCAATTACTAATTCACATCACTTTAGTATCAGCACATTTACCTCTTATGTCTATCTCACTGTAATCCATGTCCTTGGCACGGATCCTCCTAATTCATCCATCTTTCTTGAAGCACTTAATATCAACTTTCCATAACCTCTCCAATTCAATCCTTCAATGACCAGCAGGCCTTACTCATCATAATCTAAAAGCGATGACTCTTTCTATCATCAAACTCTTCATACAGTATTCGATTGAAATCATTATGACAACGATTGTGATGCTTAAAGTCAAAGAGAACCATACATTGGTCTCATGTTCCCATGAACTCCAAACTATAAACTTTAAGCATATCTCCGACAGTTAAGACCGTCGACAATTCAAACTTTCAGTCACTTGACATATTTCTTCTAGGATGTAAAGCTTAAATCACCACTTGTACTTTTCTGACAGTCTCTTTACTCAATCATCTTTGCCAGTACGCATACTTCTTATCTCAATCACCCAGTATCATTTTTCCTACTCGAACTCAAACTTCATATTCATTTTCTCTTTCTTGGTAAGGTTCACAATTTCTGAATCCTCAATTTGAGCTTTGTTCATGTGAAACTGATCTTACATTTTCAGTGACTAATGGCACTTCATTTTTCCCTGAATTCGACTCCATTCAGCACTCTTTATTGCACTAGATCTGATAACCTCTATATCTGAATTCATACTTCACTGCTATTGAATTCTCTATCCAAAGCATCTGATTACAACACTAGCTTTACCATTTTTGCACTCATTTGTACAACATAATCTTCCAGTAACTCTATCCATTGTCTCAGTCTCGTATTCCATTCTTTCAACTCAATCGGCACCTTAAGTATCATGATCTGTATATCTTACATACAGTCAAAATATTTCTGTACATATAATGTCTTCAACTTTCCAGCAATCACTACATCAACAAATTTCAATTCATGTATCAACAATCAACCTATGAGGTTTCAATTGTCTCATGCACATGAATTCACTTCATGTTACTGCATTGGATCTTATCCTGATCTCTTATGCAAACATCATTGCATACTACTGAATTCCCAAATCTAGATGACATAAGTAATATCGGTGTTATAGTTCCTCAAAATTTTCTTTACCTTCGTCCCTCATATGACTTACTCATTTTTTTTCCTCAAGTATTCAGACTATTCTTCTCAACTCTTCGAATACACTTAACATATCATCAAACTTCGCTTGGATCGCTTTAATCGTCAATTCCATAGTATTGTCGGGGAATTTGTTAACTTGAACAAATATTGTCAAAAATCCATATGTCCACAATTGGTTTTCGTAATTCCTCAAATAACTGATTCCTCAATGAGGAAATATTACTTCTTGTTATTTTCAATTTCCCAAATGTCTTACCTTTCTTTACTGATTTTCTCCATTCTTTAGATTTCCTCACATTTCGCATTGACGTGTTCTAATGTCTGCTCATTTATACTCGTTTCTCCATACACTCTAGTTTATTTGCAATCTTAGCTTCCTGTGCTTGTCACACCTTCATCGGATAAAATTTGTATTTCCCGAACATATTTACCCAGAAAATAACGTGAACCGATATACTCCTCATATTGGCACATAGTGTCCCCTCAAATTTAGGAATCCACTCGCATAATTGGATCCTTTACATCAAACCAAAAATACATACATTCTCAGTAGTATTGTAACATCCCGTTACTGATAGCAAGGGCATTATGGTAATATTGGGTCAGACTGATAGGTTTCATTACATTCACTGATTGAGCATGTTACTGGCCTCTAATTATAGAGGAACAGGTTTATTGCATATGCAGTTATTCATAGGTACATGCATTCATGATTTTCCGGCATTTTAATTGTGAGTATAAATTGATTGGATTGTGAACTGAAAACCGGCTGGATTATGATTGATTGAGAAATTAAGAGTAAGTGGGCTCGAATAACTGATTTAAAATAGTCTAAGAGTGATTGGCTATTGATACTGGCTTATAGGAAATTTTCGAGAAATTCGGGAGAAAATGCCCGGATCGGAAATTTTGGAGTGACAGACCGACTGACCGTATAATACCGAAAGAATTGTTTAATGGCAATGTAAAAATTAGAGTTATACTGTTAGGAAATAAAAATGTGGAGCCATTGAAATTTAGAGACTGAAATTTGAACTGATTTGGAGACCTATGTCTATAAATAGCTTAGGTTTTGAGATTTAGGGATTTTACCCTAAGGCTTAAACGTTTCTTCTCTTCCTCCTCCCACGGTGTTCTTCGATTTCTTCCATAGGTGAGGATTCCTCGATCTTTTCTTATGGTTTCCTTCTCATTGTGCTAAGCTAACTTGTCATTGTGATTGATGAAGGTTGAGAAGGTTTGAGAGTGGATTAATCGTTGAGTTTGAAAGTTTTAGGGTTTACGGAGATTTGAGGGATTTGTGGAAGTTGATTTTCGATTCGTAAGTATTTATGGCTTTAATGTTGTTATTAATGGTTTCTGATGCATTTATGGCATTTATTATGGTTGATTTGGGTAGTTGGAGTGTTTAATGGAGGTTTTAGAGAGAGATTGGACGGAAAATCGATCGGAGAAGACGGAGGCGCGACCGCACGTCGCGACGTCTGGCGCAGCCTTGCCGCGACGAGTAAATTAAATGCTCGCCGCGACGAGCGCAGCGAGACACCACGGCGAGCGCTTGGATGTACGTCGCGACGAGCCGCATAGGAATTGTTCGCCGTGACGAACGTCTTTGACGTCGCAGCGAACGAACTTCTTCACGTCGCGACGAGCGGCCGTAGGTCGCGGCGAAGGGGTTTTTCTGATGGGTTGTATTTTAGTTTAATGGGCATAACTTATGGTATAGACCTCCGATTGAGGTGATTCTGGATTCATTATGAACTAGGGAAAGAGGTCTACAATTGAGGATAATTATGGAAGTTAGAATTTAATTGAAATAGTATTGATTCATAGAGAATAAGGTCAATTATGGTTCCTATAGTGACCTAAGTATTGAATTGAGAGAATTGGAATTTTAATTAGGATTTTCAATAAAGGCTTTGATCCATTGAATGGGAAATTGTTATAGGGAGTTTGAATTGAGGAAATTGAACTGAATTCTTAGGAATGGATCAATTATTGTCGATAAGTTGAATGACGAGTTAGAATTGGGCATAGGATATCAAATTGGGTTTTAGCGCCGGAAATCGTGAACATGCATTGTACATAATTTCATCGAGACATATGCATCACTGAATTGTTAATTGAGCATCTAGTAATGGGACTGTATTTAAATGTTATAGAGGCGTCGTTGGATCGTCATTCCACGGACATTGCTGGAACTTCCAGGCAGTAGCTCGGAAGTAATAAGTGAGTAACCTAGTTGGTTTCTCAAATTCCTGATTGTCTAAATGCTCAATGTGAATTACTTGCCAACGTGAAATTGCATGATTACTGAAATGTACATGATCAAATGGCATGCTTTTACTGTATTGGATTGGACTACTGCATGACACTGAGAAATGCAATACTGGGCTTTTATAGCCATACACTGAATTACTGAACACTGCATCACATGCATAAATGCATGATCAGATAATGGATATGTGACCCAAGTTGCTATTATCACTGAAAAGAGCCTTGAGCTCGAACATCAGATCTTGACGGCCTCGAGCAGGGAGAAATCACGACGCGTCCCCATCGAACACCGATCGAGCACTTGGGTACAACACTAAATAACTGGAAAAGAGTCTCATATGCATTGTATACATATGGTGATTGAATTCGACACTTCTTCAATTATGTGATGATATGAGAGATTGCAAATTCTTACATGCTATCAGTGGTATTGTATATCATCGTGAATCGTGATATGATATCGCAAACTGTTATAGGCTACTGCAAATCGTTATATACTAATTGTATCTTATTGTGCCGTGCTGTACGTAATCTGCGTAATGCATGATTTGAGTGAACCATCGATGTTGGATCCCGTTTCCGAAGCCCAACGATCGGACCGAAGACGAAAACGTATGCGAATTCCCAAGTTCCTTAACCTGAAAACCGACAAGGGGAAATTCCTCCTTGGCATGATATCTCAAGCCCAAAGGCGAACCCACACGACGGAAACACAAAACCCCCCAAAAACTTCTTCATAATGGTAGCTCTTAGTCTCTAGTTCAATTAGAAACGAGAATCACCCCAATCAGAGCTCTATGGTTCAAGATATGCTTAAGAAATCGTAGTGGGTTTATAGCCCACTCATGCCCTCCAAAACTACCCATCACTTCCTTTTCATCAAACTTTCTGGATTTAAATCCAATGGTTACCAATTTTTTTGGAGAGGTAGTTAAACATGTTATAAATCCAACGCCTCAAGAATCGCTTAATTCGGAGGTCGGACGAAGAAGTTATGGTCGAAAGAATCCAAGATGTTCATGTCCTCATTCCAACTGAACATGTTTTGGCGCAAATGCCATAACTTTTTATACAAACGTCCAAATGCTTTCTCTCTTGAACCATTGGAAAGAAGACATCGATATATACAACTTCTATTAGAGGCCTCAAAGCGAGATTCGGCCTCTAAATTAGTCAAAATCGCAAATTACTGTAGCTCACCCGAGGCTGTCCGTTAAACGGACATGAATGTCCGCTTAACGGACACAGATTGGCAAAACAGCTCCAAATTGTCCGAGAAAGTCCGTTAAACGAACATCCATGTCCGTTTAACGGACACACACTGCCCAAACCCTCCAAAACTCCTTCAAAAGCCTTTCCAAAGCTTCCAAACTCCAACCTAACCCCATATACATTCATAATCACCCTAAATTCCACTCTTCAAATACATCCCAACTCCAACATGCTATTCTAACACCATAAAAACCACTCCAAACACATCCAACAATATCAAACAACATTGAATTCAACTCCAAATCATTCATCACATATATTCGACCCAATATCCACAAGCTATCCTTCTAACACTAGCCAAGGACAAACACATACATCATTCTCAACCCCACCATTCTAGCATAACTACATCACCAACTTCATTAATTACAAAACTCATCTAGCACCAATCACAAAGAAAATTTTCAAGCAACATATATATATTCAACACATTCAAGATTTGCAAAGGTTATCATTCAAGCCTAATGAACTTCCAAGTTCTTCATTCATTTCCATTTCAAAAGAAGAGTTCATACAATATTCTCATTCATAGCTTTAGTAACATATTGACAATACATCATAAACCTTTACAAGAATTTCAAAAAAATACAATTGATGATTCATGATCGATATGCTTGTAAAGCTAGCAAAACCTAACTACACTTCTAATGCAAAAGCTAAATCCCACTCGGATCTGTCCAAATGCCTGCAAGGATTCACCGATCTTCTCGATCTGCACCTGAGGGGAGGGAAAACATGGGCTGAGCTTGACAGCTCAGTGGCTAAAACATTTCTAGCCATTGGCTTCGAGCCACACAACCAATCCAAAAACACATATACAAAACTATTCACAATGACAATCTCAAATCATATGCATTGCATAAACAGTTCAATTATCAAAATTCATACACATCTCATGATCATCACAATTCGAATATGGTTCAAATTCAAGGCACAGCTTGTCATGTCATAATGCGAATGCACATCAAATGGTTCGAGGTTCCCGTGAACAAAACGATGAAACCGAAGTTTACATTGTGAACGAAATGAGTCCATTTCGGATCTCATAGGCCACAAGCGGGCTGCCGGGAGAAGGCATTAGGTCAACGTCGACGTGACTACGAAACGGTTTCCTCTTACCCAAACACACTCAAGTTTTATGCTCAAATCATCAATTCATGTACAAAATGCCAAAATTCAATTAATGGCATGATAATCAAAATATCAAGCATTTATAAATGCATAACATGTCAAATTCCCATTCCATTGTTTTAGTATGCACATATACACATTAAGATCAATATTTCAACAAGTCATACAAATCATTTAACATATAATACACACATCATGTATTTGCCCACATCACACAATAACTAGAAAGATTTTACCCACCTTATAAAATCTTGAAATTTCCAAGATTAATGGTTTCCCTCTTCTTGCTCTTGGATAGCCATTTGATTTCCTAAAACATAAACAACAATCAACAATTTACCATCTCCTTTTAAAATTTCGAAATTCCCTTTTTAAAACCCTAAAATTGACATAACCCACTTCAAGCTTCAATCTAACCTAATCATACATCCTATAGGTTAGAAAACTCAACCTTTAAAAGAAAAGATCCAAAAACCCTAGGAATCACTATTCATCTTCTTCTTCACTACCACTTTCTCCCACTAACTTTTCTCTATCAATAACACAATACTCATTTCCTTCCATAAATCAAGAAGAAAGCAAGATGACTTACCTTAAAAGCCTTGGTTCTACCCTTTTCCACGAAATTTCTCTTCCTTTTCTCTTGGGTTTGTCGATTTTCTTCTTTTCTCCTTTCTTTCACTTTTCTCTCTCTTCCCTCTTCTCCTTATGGTAGCCCACGACTTTGCTCTCTTCTCCTCAAATTTTTATTTTTATTTATCTTCTTATCACTCCTCCTTTGCCTATTTTACCCTTCACTTAAAGCCTCCTTCCAACTATACCCCTAATCCCTTAGTTCCATGCTAACTTCCACTTACTAACTACTTACCTTTACTACTTACTTACTACATTAATCCCACTTCACCTACTACCTCAATTCAAATTTCATTTCTATTCCTTTTTCTCAAATTCTAATTGAAGACCAATTCTATATATAAAAAAAAGTAAGCCATAAATCAAGCATAAAGAACCAATTAAACAATTTAAGCAAATAAGAACAAGGTCTAACAATCGATGATGGTTTCTCACTGAGTTCGCAAACTTACCCAAAATTGCATCTAATTTTTCAGGATCAATAGAGTAGACTCCTAGCTCCAGAGATAGTCTTTTCCTGCCGTGCGAGCGTGCTGGCAAGGGAAGCGATGACACTCAGGTCGGTCAGCTGGGTTGGACTTTTGCAGATGACTTAGGATAGATGATTGTATCAGTTTCCTTTTTGGTTTTGTTTAGGGGACTGATAGACTTGTCTATTATGATATTGGATGACTGTATCAAGAATATTTTGGATTTTAAATTTACTGATTTCTGATATATTATGGTTTTAATTATTGCGATGCCATGTGGAATATTAGCGGAATTTTCTGGTAATGCACCTTTATCGTGGGATACATGTCGGAGCGACCTTCGAGCGTCCCGATGTGTACCCTACGGTGAGGGGGCGCTACAAGTATATTTTCTACCTCTTTTGTTTGAGTCTTCGTTAGGGATAGGACTCCAATACTCACTTTCGAATCATTACACATTCCTTTCTGATCAATTCTTTCATTGATCATTCTTCATATAAACTAACTGATCTGCTGAATCTAACTTAGTGAAATTCTTCTTCAAAAGAGAATTTCCTGCTACTATCATATATACCATCCATACAAATCTTTATCAATCACCTGCTATCATACTCACATCATCAGCTACTTTTGATCCCTCGAGAAGACCAATTCCTCTCATCCTCATAAGGTGAAAATGTTCAAGTCACTCAAAACTCAATGGAGTAACGAACATACTTGCTATCACATATGCTTGGCTGGGCATCGTCAGAGTCATGCCATTCTGTTCACAGATTTAGTTCTTAAAATCACCAATTTCTATCTTACACAATTGATACCTTGATCTTCATTGATCTTAGACAACAGTTCTCTCTTTATCAAACATACTAACACCCATTTGATTATAGTTTTTCCAGAATTCACCTTTTTCTCATGCTATATCATTTCACAATGAGTCAGTTACCATATTGATTGCGTAGGGCTCACTTCCTTGCCCTACAGAAGCCTCAGTATTTCCTAGGGCAACCTACTCATCAGTACTCTCCTCTCTTGTCAGAGAGTCAGGTGCAACTGATCCTTGCAGAACTCCTCGTGTCCTTCTACGAGGTGGAGTTCTTCATCCTTTTTCTTAATCTCATTCATGCATAAGATGGGATCTTATACGCATTTGCGATTTTTCCCATACTACATATAATTTCATTAATCTCATATAAGGTCATTTATGTCTATTTCATTTCCCTTTCTCTATTTCCTACCTTCTATCTCATTTTCCAATTATCGTTTATTTTATCTTCCACACGTATATCCTCAATCAATTCGAAATTATCGATGTATAACCATTATGAAATTCTGACCTTAATTCCACTAATTTCTTCTTACTGCGAATCAGAACTCCTGTCGTATTTATCGAACAACCACTTCGGTTTCAAATTTCCTCATCTTATGATCATAACAAAGTTATGCTTCCATTGCACTCCACTTGTACACTCTAATCGTATATCCCTATATTTCTCAAACAATCCATGTCAATACATTCGTATCTATATCACTTTCGAAAACATATCACCACAGTACCATAGTGTTGTCATGTTCAATCCTCCAATACAATTGCCTTGAATCATTATTTGTTACGTTTACCCATCCACTATTTCTCCTTTCTAATTATCCGCAACTTTCTTTTTCTCATATCACGAAAGAGAACCATCATTTTCTCACCTCAAATTTTTAACACTATATCCACAAATCAATATTTCTTAACACATTTCACTAGCCAATGGTCCCATTTCTTAAGGAACCCCATATGGACCAATCATCATTTCATACATATATTTCTATTCTTTATCTCATCTTTCAAACTTTTATCTCACACATGGAGATTCAACATCAATTTATCCCAATTCATCAAGAAATTCAAATCTCAATTTCCTTAACACATTACTAAAAACAATCAAAATTCTTGTCAATCTAAGTCATACAACCACCTTGGTTCCTCAGATAATTCATGAAAATTCCTCCATAGCAAAATCACATTCTCACTAGCCATTCAAACACTTTACAAAGATAAGCGCCCAAGTAAGATCCTATTACTGGGCTTTGATACCACAATTGTTGGATCCCATTTTCGGAATCCAGCTCTTAAAAAAACCATAACACTTACAAACCTTGCTTTGATACCGCAAATGCTGGATCCCGTTTCCGAAACCCAACCTCGAAACAAAATACTATCATACTTAAGCGTGGTTTCTTGAAATCTTTTCTTACTCTGATCCCCATTTTCGGAGTCCAACCATTGACCCATAAACGTTGGCGTAAACCAAAGAAATCATGAAGCTTAACGTCTCATACCATTTCTATGTTCCTTTTTCCATAACACATCTCATATATATATATATATGAAACAACAATTCACTATCGAAAATATTCATATCAAATCCATAACTTCCTCAAGTATACCGAATCTCCTCTCAACCTGATCCATATACGCAAATGCATACATCTACTCAACATCATCCAGACATAATGCCTTCACATCAAAAGAATAGAATTTTACAAGCTCTAATGGCATGCCAAGCCATAATACAATATCAATATCGAAATCTGAATATACAAAATACACAACTCCCAAAGTTCTCAACAACAATCTAACTTATAAATAATACAATATGTACACATACAAACAAAAACCTTCACTTCCCTTCACCCGATCTTCTTCTCATCACCTGTGGATGGGAATGAAGGGGGGTGAGCTTATAGCTCGTGGGTAACAGGTTTATAACGAAGAATAAGAAAAACCGTTGAAAAGTTCATTTGTCATATAAAATCATAATGAGTTCATAAAATGCTTTGTTCCCAAATCTCAGTCAAATTCAAAGTTTGAATTCAAAGCTCATAGTTGAAAATTGTCATCAAATAAACACAACATATCCATTTAACCATCAATACAAAACACTCAATTTATGCACATACTTGACAATTCAAAGATGCAATGCACAAACGAATGGCTCGAGAGTTTCGTGGAACAAAACGGATAAACCGAAGTTTATACCGTGAACAAAATGAGTCCAATTTCTCAGGATCTCGTGGCCTCAAGCGGGCAGCCAGGAGAAGGCTATATGTCAACGTGCACGTGACTAACGAAACGTTCCTCTCTCGCCCAAACCAAAGCACATAATCGTGCTCAAATCATTTTATCAAATGCTTTCATGCTTTTCATGCTCTTTTCTTTCTTTTTCGAATATACAAAATGCCATAAATTTTCCAAGACATTACATAAAATGTTTCAATGCATGCTCATCTTTATTTTGAAATTCATCATAAAAGTTCATATGCCGAAACGTGTAGCAATTTTGCAAATCATCCAAAAGAAATAAAAACAATATTTATTAAGTAATTGAAATCATTCTTGATTTGGGAGAAAACTTTATTTGTAACACCCCACTCCCGCATGACCTGAACCTGACATCGATGGTGATATCCGAGTCCATGCCCCGCGAGGGTGGCATGCTACATCACTCAGACAAAACTCAGTATAATTTTTTTTAACACTACACTCACACATTATAATTTATGCGAAAAATAATTTACATAAACAATTCAATGGCCTCGGGGCCCTTTTCATAAATACAATATCGTTAATACAAAAATTCATAAAATAAAATACACTAATGCAGACACGAACTGATCCCGACCCATTCTCTACTTCATTAACCAGCAGATGTCATATGCCCGTTGTCTCACGAGGTATTCTTCTGAGTCCTGAAAAATAATTGCAAATTTTGGGTGAGTTTTGCGAACTCAGTGAGAAACCATCATCGATGGTTCACTTAATTCATGCAACATATCGTTCCATATAACATATATTCACATTGTTGCATCTTTAATCATATTGCACGATTTCACTTGAACATAGACCATTTATACATTTCACACAATTAGACATACATAACCAATTGAATGCATAAACATCCATAATTCACACTCAAAAATACCACAAAAGCATAAGGCAGTTAGCCTTTCGCTCAATCAAAGAGACTAAAATCAGATACATATGACATGCGCATGTGACACATTTCTATTTTATTTCGGTGTTGTGACCAAGCGCCTAAACTGTCCCAATAAGGTCACATTAATTGTTGAGCCAGAGGCTCTGAAACTGTCCCATTATGGGCGCATTAATCGGTGAGCCTGAGGCTCTGAACTGTCCCAATATGGGTGCATTAATCGGTGAGCCTGTGGCTCTGAATCAGTGTGGGGCTCAAGGCCCAATATAAACGTTGAGCTTATAACTCTCGGTTGCTGCTCCGGTCACAACTCTCATTAACTGATCATGCATTCATGTATGAAATGCATATATCCCAATTTAACAGTAAATGCAGCACAATTATCCACATGTTTCAAATAGGCAGTAACTGTATCACAACCAATTTTCGTATCACAATTTATCACATCACACTCGAACTCAAATTATTAGAGTTAAACAATTATTTCACAACTATTCACAATATAATCACAATCACGATCTATCACATTGGAAACACGAAGGTCTCAAATTCTCAGACAAATAACACTTTTATGTCAAATTCTCCCAGTACATCGGGCACCTTCGGCCCGGAATTAGTCATAAACAAACGTAAAGCCCTCCATTATTCTCCACAGTGTTATAAGTGTAAAATTATAAACAATCAATAATCGAGAAACCATCTAGGTCACTCACCTTTGCTTCCGAAGCTAAAACCTGGAAGTCTTGGCAACGTCTATGAATTGACGTTCCAAATGCGTCTCTAAAACAGTCCAAATATCCAACATTACAAAATTGGCAATCAGAAACATTTAATAATGCACATGTAGCAATTAAATGTGTACAATGCATGTTCGTGACATTCTCGGAACTATTACACAATTTCCCATCACCAAATTTTTCTCTAAAAATTAGAAACCCATTGACACTGAAATCACTCAATTCGGATCTCTATAGGTCCAATTATAAATAAAACACGGCTTAGGAAAAATCCTTACCCGGACCCCTCACTTCGACCAAACCAATTCCCGTCAATTTTGTCTCTAAAAATTTCCAATTTCACAAATAAACGAAATTAAATATTATACGAATCCGATGCCTCGAGAATCAGGTTAATCGAAGGTCGGATGACGAAGATATAAGCAAAAGAAGCTTTAGGATGAAACAAAAGATAAGAGCGTTTGCACTTATTTCCCTCTCTTCACCATCTGAATTTCTAACATGCATAACTTTTTACACACTTATCTAAAATTTACAAACAAGGTCTCATTGGAAATTTAATAAGAAACCCTACAAGTTCCATGAAGGGCTCACAAACCAATCTCACCTCTAAGGGTGCCAAAAACTACTTCAAAGTTACTGCCCATAAATGACCATATGAGCGAAGAATCGTGTTCTTCCAATCCTCATAACTTTTTACTCATAACTCCAAATAAGGTACATTATACACCATTAGAAAGCTCTAAAAATTTTCTACAATCTTCAAGAAGACTCCCCAATCCAATTCAATCTATAAGAGGGTCAAAAATACAAACAAAAGTTCTGCCCATTGAAACAGTAAAACTACCATATGAACAGTAACTGCACTCTACTACAAAAATCCTATCTTTCCATTCCTTATGCCAAAAATTCCAAAATTTATTTCAAAAGAAATATCAAAACATTTTCTACAAGTTTCATGAATAACTTGGAAGAAAAATCAACCTCTAAATAACTCAAATTTTCAAGCAAAACTTCTGCCTATATAAGTCTCATTCTCATAGTAACAGAATCTTCCAACATTCATAACTTTTCAACCCATTGTCGAAAAATTACATACCATACAACAATAAAAAGCTCAGACAATATACTAAAATTCTCAAGCAGGACTTAAAAGCAAATTCCCATTCAAACTAGGTCAAATCCTCTCACTTATGTGGCTTTCCTGTTAGGGTTAAAGAAATCAGCATTTAACCCAAGCCATAACAAAACTTTACAAATTTATATCTAGCAATCCTTACATCCAAAATTCACACAAAATACCTCATTAGAAATCTAAAACAATCCTCTATAACTTTCCAGAAGGTTACTAAAGCCAATTTCACCACCAACAGTTCCAAATAAATACCAGAACATAAATAGCACAAAACCTATTCACATAAAGTCACTTACACACAAAACACATTGTCAACTGAATGACCATCTGAACATTAACACACCATAACTTTCAACGTACAAATAAAAAAAATTCATACTTAGTGGCGTTAGAAAGCTAACACAAAAATATTCAACTTTCATGCAGACCAAATTAGCGAATTCAATCCAATTCAATCTAAAAAAATTCATCAAAGTTTCAGGTCACAAGGTTCGGATACTGTTTACACAGCACCTAACAACTCACTTTGCATGCCAAAATTAAAATCCTTAAATTCAGAATTGGATCAAACTTCCTTCATATGAAATCTAGTCATACTTATTAAGTTTAATTTAAAACAAACCTCAGCTCAATTGGACAACCATATCAAAAGTTATGAGTCAAAATCTGAAACCTACACAAAGTCAATTTTTTCCATATTTCCTCCTTACCTCAACTCCTTTCATTCCATCACTATGCCTACATCAAATAGCATTCAATTGAACCTCTAATTCAGCTACCAATTCATCTAAACATTTACTTGCCTAATTCATCAAGATTTGGCAGCACATAACACACCATCTTCTACCTAAATATTCATTTATCTAACATCACAAAACCACTCAAAACATGTTCATAATTCATCCTTTAACAATTACAAACCAATCAAGGAAGCAACCTACCCATGAAATCAAACCATAAACTTTATGAAATTCATGCACCAATAAGCACAATAAATTCTTCTAACTACACCAATAAGCACAATAAATTCTTCTAATTATCAAGGAAAGGACACAAAACAAGATCCTCACCTAAACGAGCTTCAAGCTCTTCAATTCTGCAATCTTCAAAACACTCCAACTCTTTACCTCTCACCAAAACCCACGGTCATCACTCCACACATACACAAAACATCATCTTCTCAAGACTTAAGCTTGGTCTTGTAAGAGGAGGAAGAAGGAGCAAGCAAGAAAATGAACAAGACAATTTCTTGTATGGAGAACAAAGCCATCAAAGGATGAAGGAAGGAGGAAGAGTAGCTCCCACGGATGAAAGAAGACTTAGTCTTTCAAAGTGAATTTTTTTAAAGCTATCCAAGGAGAAGAGTCGTAAGTGGTGAATTGAAACAAGACAAAGACATTAAATGAAGAGGACACTTGGCTCTTAAACTTAATGGAGAAAAAGACAAATTACCAATTAAGAAGAACACACCTTCGGATGAGAGGAACCAAAGACATTTCCAAGCAATTTTTAACTCTTTCACCCTTAGGAAAATCGTGGGAGAGTTACTCACCAACTAGGATAACCATTACCTCTTTTGGAAGGCTAAGTAGGCAAGTGACATGTGTCACTTGCCACTTGTCCCGATTTTTATTTCGGTTCCAAATTCGATTCCAATTTCTCGTCAAACTCCAATGGCTTAATTTAATAAATCCTAACATCATGTCTCTAATTTTTCAGTGCCATTGGCCAGTCATTTTCAGTACCGGAAATACACTCAATCAGTCATTTGAAAAATTTTCGGTCTAGACATTGATTCCCGAAAAATTCCAGAAAAATTCCTAAAATTTCCTAAAAATGCAAAACACATATAATCCACTCCAAATAAATTTTCCAAACACAATAATCACATAATTCACAAAGATATCCATTTAGACACATAAGCCGGGAAATGTCATGCATGCATGTACAATCATGTGCATATACAAAAATTACCATTCATATCGCCATAGAGGCTATATGATGTATATTCATGCCGAGATATATCGAAACATTCCTAACCCGACCTAAATGACCAATTTACCATTCCCATCAGTGATGGGATATTACATTATTGGCTCATTTCTAAATTATAAATATGAAACCCACCTGAATTCCTTTGCTTAACAGATGCCTCTCCTCTTGATCCTCTTGCCTTCATTTATCTCCTTTATCAAATGCAAAATTCCTATTCAAATAGGAATACAAATTAGGGACCCAAATATCGTATATTCACTAAGATGAATTCTATAAACTCAAACTCTTCCAAAAGTCCAAACATTCGAGTCAATTTTTTCATAAGAGTTCCCCATTGACTTACGATCCTATTGACTCCAAAATCATTTAATTTGTTTCAGAAATCCGAAAGTTATACTCTAAACATGTTGAGACTATCCTTATGTTAAAGCAAGAATCTATACCCAACTTCCATCCAAAATTTGAGATACTTATAGGCTGAATTAAAACTTTCTCTCTTCATAAAACTTGTAGACCTTTGTCTCTATTTTACAACGAATCAAAAATCACCTCATTTGGATATCTACGTCAAAAGTTATGTCTAAAATACCAAAACATGTCTGTGAAAAAACATTGAGCTCGCCGCGGCGAGGGCGCTCGTATACGCTGCGGCTAGGGTGCATGAGCACGCCGCGTCGTAGGCGCCTACGCGCGCCACGACGTCGGGCGCCTGTGCTTGTCGCGACGTGGGCACCTGCGTGCGCCGCGACGTGCAGACCAGAAACCTTCTTCCGAACACTGTTTTTCGACATTTTTCATCTTCATACTTCCCAAATTTCACAAATAACTCATCTTAATACTAAATCATCATTCCTACTTCATTTCTAACTGATTTCAACACAAAATCCATTCACAAACACAACACAATCATCAAACTTAAGACACTATCAACCGAAAACTCACTTCATACATTCAACCCCATTTTTCACTTCTAACCATCACAAAACATAATTCATTCAACAAATTAACAAGGGTTGAGTCTTGTACTTACTTATGGATGCTTCACATTCTTCAAAATCTTCAAACTCTCCAAACCCTAGCTTTCCTCTTCTTCTCCTCTCTTCCACGGCTTCTTCTTCCTTTTCCAAACAAAACAACTCTTTTCTCCTTCTTTTTATACCCTTAATAATTGTGAAATGTCCATCTTGCCCTTTCATTAAAGCCTTAAGTCTTATAACCTTAAGTGTCATGCCCAATTCGCCCTTACGCATTCTTACCACTTTTAATACAACCAAACCATAGAATAAATTCTACTAACATTTACATAACAAGTATATCCAAAACTTTATCCATCAAACCTCATAATTCATTTAAATCATGCTTAATTTAACAAAAAAAATTCGGGGGCCAACAATAACTCCCTCATCTGACCTCCGAATGAAGTGATTCTTAAAGCGATAGCTTCCTAACACATGTATCTCTCTCTCTATAAAACTTGGCATCCTTTAGAGTTGATTTGAAAAAGTTTGCATTAGAGAAAGTGAGGGGTCAGTTGGGAGACCATGATTGAGGTACAAACATACTTTGGCTTTTCAAGCATAACTTCTCCTATAGAGTTCCAATTGAGATAGTTCTTGCTTCAAATTGAACTAGAGACTTAGAGCCTCAATTGTTGTGAAGAACTCAAATTATGATTTTGGTAATTGACTAGTGTGGGCTCACTACCCTAGTGAGATGACGGCTAAAAAGGGTTCTTTGGAATAACCCTACAGGTTTATAAGCTCAAGGTTTATGACTCCAAATGTTGGGCTCCAGAAACAGGGTCCAACATTGATTTTGTAAAACCAACTTGCACCTAATGGGTTTGCAACCTTTAGGTAGTTCATCCAACTCCTAAACTCCATTTTGTGATATGGAACTCAACTCAGCTTCCATTGCATTCATCCATAATGTAGATTGATGGACATTCATGGCTTTTTGATAATTGAATGGCTCAGTATTATCTCCCACATCAAACTCGTGTTCCTACAAATGGACAATACAATCATCAGGAATAGCAAGTCTACGTTATCTTTGTGATCTTTTAACAACAACTTTATTAACCCCCAATATTAATGACTTCATCATGCGCTTCATTATAAGGTTTATCATAAGATTCTTCTAGAATATGTTCAATCATAGGGTCATCAATAAGAGCGAAAGTGACAAGTATAGGGATTAGAATATATTATTCCTTGAATACAATTTCTTTTAACCTTTGACTTAAGCTAAATTCATCTTCAAAATCGACAGCTCTATCTGATCCTACGATTCTAGTCATGTGAGATGGACAATAGAATCTAGAACCCCTTGATCTGACAGTGTAGCCTACAAAGTAGCCACTAATAGTTTTCAGATCAAGCTTCTTAAATTGTGAATTATAGGGCCTCACTTCTGCTTTGCATCCCCAAACATGAAAATGGTGCAATTTTGGTTTCTTACTTGACCATCACTTATATGGAGTCTTTGGGACTGACTTGCTAGGTACTTGATTCAAGATATAAGTGGTTGTCTTCAATGCCTCACCCCATAAAAATTATAGCAAACTAGAATGAATCAACATACACCATAACATATCAAGAAGTGTGTGGTTTCTTCTTTCAACAATTCCATTATGCTAAGGTGTTCCTGGCATTGTATATTTTGCTTTAATACCACATTCTTGCAAGTATCTAGCAAAAGGCCCTAGATTCCTTCCACTCTCATCATAACACCCACAATACTTCCCAACTATATCAGAATTAACTACCTTGATTTTCTTCCCTTTTCCAAGCTCAACATTTGTCTTGAATATCTTAAACGCCTCCAAAGATTCAAAATTTTCACGAATGAGCTCCACATGACTGTACTAGGAAAAATTATCAATAAAAGTGATGAAGTATTTATAACCACCCATAACAAGTGGAATAAATGGTCCAATATATCAATATGAATCAACTTCAACAATTCTGAGCACCTATCTATTTTGCTTTTTCTGACCTTGGCTGTTAACTTTCCTTTAATACAATCATCACAGGCAATGAAATCTAAAAAATCAAGATCCTGAAGTACATCATCCTTTACCAACCTCTCCATTCTGTCTTTAGAAATATGGCCTAAACATTTGTGTTATAACATAAAAGACCTCAATTCCAACCTCATACATTTAAAACCAACAACATTATTAAGAGAAGAGGAAAAAGCAATAATAACATCATTTAACTCAAGTTTGTATAAAATTTCACATGAAATTTCGTTTCCCACCAAAAGAGAGTCATGATATAAAGTCAATTTTCCAGTTTAAAAAAGACGACTATAACCTAATCTATCCAAAATGGATACAGAAATCAAATTCCTCTTAATAGAGGGTAAATAAGTGATATCATATAACACCAAAAGATGTTATGTATTCAACTGTAGTCTAATTGACCCAAAAATTCAACTTTGACTTTAGTATCTTCTCCCATGTACGCATGTTGCTCAAAACTAGTCGTGTAAGATCCCGTCACCGATAGGATGTGTACAGTTCCTCTTATACGTATTTTGTATACGTATTCTGCATCTGTATTTATAGCCTCTGCACATTTGATAAATGTTCAGCATTTCATTAGCATCTGTATGTACATGCATGTATGACATAATTCTGACTTGTTTGTGTCATTGGAGACTTTGTGATTAAGGTTTAGTGTGCTTTGATTTGTGAAATTGGAGGAATTGTGAATTAAGGTAAATTGTGTTATTAGTGAATTTGATATTTGATCTATGAAATTGGAGAGTTAAATTGAATTTAGGAATTGAGAATTGAAATTTGGAGTATGTGATTAGGTATTTTCTAATTTTGTGGAATTATAGGAATTTTTCTGGAATTTTCGGAGTATTAGGCCCGGACTGGAAAAATGAGATAGATGACTGATTAATTGAATATCCGGTTCCAAAATTAATTATCCAATGGTATGGAGAGATTAGAAATGTGAATTGAGGAATTAAGATTTAGCCATTGGAATTCGGGAGAAATTAAAGTTAGAAATTGGACTGAGGTAGTTCGGATCGGGCTAGTGGCATTTAAATTAGCCAAACAAGTTTTTGTCCTTTTAATATATATATAGCCTTACCTTTGAAATTCCTCTCCCACGAAGCTTTCTTCTTCTTCTTCGTGATTTTCTTCCCTTGGATCGCTTGTGGATTTCTTGGTGATTTGGAAGAGTTTAAAGCTTAATCAAGTAAGTTATTGCTTATTTATGTGTTTAATCTTCCGATTAAGCGAAATTCTTGATTAATGATTTGAGAATTAGAGTGTTTCGGACGGTATGGGTTTTAGGGTTGAAATTTGGGGATATTGATTGTTTGATGGAATAGAAGTTAGAGATTAGTTGTATATCATGTATGGAATTATTTAGAGTGATTTATAAGGAGAAAACTTGGATTTTGTGTTTTATCGTCGAGAACTGGAGATTTCGGTTTTTCTGGCGAATCTATAATCGACGCTTGGCGCAAATTTAACACGACGCCGAGGAAGCGAGGAGTCATGGGGCCATGACAGCGGAGCGTGCGCCATGAGGAGATTTGAAAAATTGGCTCAGGCAGATGCCGATGCATCTTGATCGAGAGAAGAGAAGTCGCTTCGCGAGGGACAGCACATGGCATGACGGATGCAACCTTCCTAATTTGTGATTTTGAGGTTATTTTAATTATGATTTGGGAGTAATTAATTGATTTTGATTTAGGCTACGAATGTTAATTTAGAAGAATGTGACTTTGGAAATTTAGTTCGATGATTCTTGAAATTGATGGCATTGGAATAGTGAATTTGATTTGATTTATCGATGAGTCCTATGTCTTTGATTTTGACTTTGGAGGATATAGAATTAGCAAATTGAATTATGGTATTAGAAATTGCTATGAATTAAAGTAGAAGAACGGAATTGAGATAATTTGAATTGTGGTGGAAATGTCATAATGTGCATAGTACAAGATTCATTTGAAACATAAGCATTCTGATTTTTTGAAATTGATATATTTAGTAATATTGAACGCTCGATTCTTATAGAGGCTTTAGTGGGCGTCGTTCCTTTCGACGCTTGTTGAGACTTCCCAATAGCGGAAGTTTAGAGGTGAGTAACCTAGTTGGTTTCTCGATCTCGATGTCTATGTGCTTAGTGTGTGACTATCTGTGATTACGATTAAGTGATCGCATGTGTTATATTTACCGTGAATTCGTGAACGCATGCTAGGTATTAATGAAAAGCGATGGAATCAGCCAGATTGGAGCATATTTTGATCTCGAGTGGAGCTATAAGCTCGCTAATTATGATAAGTGAAGCGGATTAGTGCATACCCAGAGGGCTCTCCTATCCCTAGTCGCTGCGTGGGCGTAGTACATACCAAAGGGCTCTCCTACCCCGAAAACGCGATTTACGTGTGATGTGCCCGAAATGGGATAATTCGGCCTTGATACAACAATTAAAATGAAGCGGAAATCATTTGTGCATTTATTCGTGATTATCTTGTGAATGTGATATGGAACTAATTGAAAGCGTGTGATTATGATTGTATGAATTCGATTTATGATTGAAATGTGATATGTGTTACTTTATGCAGCGATTTTGCGTAATGCATGAATTGGGTAAACCATCGATGATGGTTACTCATTAAGTTTCGCAAACTCACCCAAATTGCACTATTTTTCGGAGACGGTGGTAGTGAGATTTCTAGCTCAGATTTTGGGACTCTTCCTTTTGTGTGTCTTGCGGCGAGAGGAGCATGGCCCATGTGTCGGTCATTGGGGATTCTTTGGGATATTTTGGGGATGACCTAGATAGGAGTTATTATTGTTCATTTTGGCTCTGTATATTTGTAATGATGACAGAAGTATGGTTTTCATAAATGAGATAAGAAGTACTCTTTTGGTTTCAAAATTTTAGTGAATGTGATTATTACTGCTTAAATTATTGATGCCATGAGGTTTATTAGAAGTGATTGTTTGGTAGTGCACCTCATCGTAGGATATGTATCGGTATGACCTACAGGCGTCCTGTATATACTACATGGTGAGGCGCTACATTGGTGGTATCAGAGCATGGTTTGGCATCTTTTGGGCATAGTGTATTTTAGGCCTGAATCTTTATGAGAAAAGCATAAATTGATTTAGTTTTTGATTTTATTGTAGGTCATCCGTCTTTGGTGATCAGGTCGATCACCCAGCTGACCAAGGATCAGTAGGAGCTAGTAGAGAGTCCTCTGTGCCTTTGTTTGAGGAGCGACCTCTGTGGTTCCCATGAGGCGGAACAGAGGTATGATCGTCTGCGTGGCGGAGTCGTGGATTTCTTTGGTATACAGAGACCTGCCGAGGTGAGGTTAGTTAGAGAGGACAGCGGGTCTGAGACCGATTAATTGTGACCCGGCGAGCGCTCGACTATCTTGTCTCTTTGCTCCGTGGTCCGGTATTAGTGGTGGAAGGCTGTTAGGGAGTTCCACTGACCACATGTTTTGACTTGGCGGATTTTCCGAGAGCTTTTCGAGATAATTATCGCCAAGGTTTATATGGAGATGAAGATGCAGGAGTTTCGGATTTGAGATAGGGTTACATGTGGTGGCCACTATGAGGTCCGATTGATGAGTTGTCGATGCATACATTACGATTTCTTCGAGGCGATAGGTGCCGGAGATTTGAGGGAGGGCTGAATCTGGATATTCGCATCAAAGTTAGCCTTGTCGACACGGGCACCTTTCAGGAGCCGAGGTCACCTTTGTCAAGATCGGCGACTCTTCGAGGCAGAGCCGAGTTGAGATTAGTTAGGGATCTTGAGTAAGAGATCCAAATGATAGTCGTGGCGCTAGGGTAGGAGCTTTAGCCGACGTCGAGGCGTGCTCAGATTTTCGGGAGGTCCTGACATACCTGGTTCGGTTCGAGAGGTAGGTTTGGGCGGTCGGTAGCGATGGTAGTGGTCGAGGCTCGGCCGACTTCCTCCTCTATCGAAGTTTTGTGAGAGGAGGCATAGTGGGAGTCCGAGGTTTACTAGAGCTTGTTTGAGATGTGGCTCGATGGAGCATCGATCCAACACCGCCAGAGATTTTGGGAGCTCGATCCGCCTTGAGTGGGAGAGCCGGTAGAAGACGATCGCAGCAGAGCCATGATAGTGGACTGGATTCGTGGCGAGGCGAGCTCGGAGTGGAGCCGAGATTCTTTGTGGGGTCTGAGAGTCGGGGAGTCGGCCGATCGCGCAGCCGTGGTTCACGCCATGACCAGCAGGAGGCCCAGGACTCTCGGATGTGGTTGCAGGTTTATACGCTCTCGATATAGAGGTGTATGCATTGATAGATCCAGGGTCCACGCATTCATTTATTGCACCGCATGTGGCATGTAGATTGTATGTGCATAGAGAGATGCTTCAGTATGGGTTGCAGGTGAGTACACCTTTGGGTAGTACCACTGCTTTAGGCGAGATTTGCAGGGGATGCCCGATACGGGTAGATTCAAAGCAGATTGAGTCTGATTTGATAGTGTTGCCCTTGAGAGATTGAGGTGATTTTGGGATGGGTCGCTCATCGCCCATGTAGGCGATTATGGATTGCTATACCAAGGAGGTTGTGTTAGAGTCTCCGGTCACCGAGGGTCGCCGAGGTGTTAGTCAGCGGTGCCAGCCGGGATGATCTCTTTTATGAAAGTGCTTTGAGGTTGATGAGAGGTGGTGTGAGGCTTATTTCGCGCATGTAGTGGATTCTAGAGTGCGGCAGAGGTTGCGCAGGATGTCCCTGTGATTAGAGAGTTTCCGATGTGTTTCAGGAGTTTGGGGTTACCACGGATCGGAGACGGAGTTCGAGATTGACCTCGTTCCAGGTATCGCTCCTATATCGATACCTCCGTATAGGATGGCACCGGTGGAACTGAGGGAACTTAAGGCTCAGTTGCAGGAGTTGTTGGATAAGGGATTTATCAGGCCGAGTGTTTCCCGTGGAGCTTCGGTATTGTTTGTGAAGAAGAAGGACGGGACTTTGAGGCTTTGCATCGATTATAGGCAGCTTAATCGGGTTACTGTTAAGAATAAGTACCCACTGCCTAGGATCGATGATCTCTTCGATCAGTTGCAGGGAGCTCGAGTGTTTACAAAGTTGGATTTGAGATCCGATTACTATCAGTTGAGGATCACAGAGGCCGATGTGCCTAAAAGTGCTTTCAGGAGCAGGTATGGGCATTACGAGTTCTTAGTGATGCCGTTCGGGTTGACTAATGCCCCGGCAACCTTCATGGCCTTGATGAATAGGGTCTTTCAGCCATACCTGGATCAGTTTGTGATAGTGTTCATTGATGACATTTTGGTGTATTCGAGGTCTAGACAGGAGCATGCGGAGCATCTGAGAGTTGTGCTTCAGATTATGAGAGATAGGCAGCTGTATGTCAAATTCACTAAGTGTGAATTTTGGCTGGATGTGGTGGTGTTCCTAGGCCACATTGTATCTAGTGAGGGTATCCGGGTGGATCCTCACAAGATCGGCGATGAGGAGTTGGGAGATTAGAGGGCGATGTCGAGTCGAGGAGTTTCTTCGGATTAGCAGGATATTACCGGAGGTTTATCGAGGGGTTCTCTGTGATCTCAGCCCCGTTGACAAAACTTCTGAGGAAGAATGTGGCCTTCAGATGGACAGATGAGTGTCAGAGGAGTTTCGATGAGTTGATACATCGGTTGACTACGGTGCGGTGTTAGCCCCGCCATCTGGATCGGGAGGTTTCGAGGTTTATAGTGATGCTTCGCAGCAGGTTTAGTGTGTGTTGATGCAAGATAGAGAGTGATAGCATATGCCTCGAGATAGTTGAGAGCCCGTGAGGTAATTATCTGTGCATGACTTGGAGTTAGCGGTCGTGGTGTTTGCTCAAGATCTGGAGACATTATACGTATGGGAGACGTTCGGATCTTCACCGATCATAAGAGTTTGAGATATTTGTTGAGTCGGTGAGAGCTGAATCTGAGGCGAAGGAGATGGTTAGAGTCGCTAGGATTACGACCGCACTATCGAGTACCACCTGGGGAAGGCCAATGTGGTGGCCGATCGCCGAGTAGGAGATCGCATGGTAGTCAAATTTCGATTCGAGTTTCGAGGTTGTCATGCTTAGTTCAGTTGAGAGCTCTTAATGTGCAGATAGATTTGAGTCAGGATGGAGCTCTGATTGCGACTTTGAGGCTGAGGCCAGTATTGCATGATCGGATCAGGAGAGTGCAGGCTCAGGACCCAGTTTTAGTGAAATTGATTGATAGAGTTAGATCTGGATGAGTATCTGAGTTTGAGTTGAGAGATGGTTCTTTGTGGATGGGCCAGAGATTGTGTGTTCCTGATGTGGAGGATTTGAGGCGTGAGATCTTAGAGGAGGCTCATTTGGCCGCTTATGCCATGCATCCGGGTGTCACCAAGATGTATTGCACTCTTAAGTTGCATTTCTGGTGGCCGGGTATGAAGAGGCATGTGGCGGAGTATGTTTTTCGGTGTTTGACGTGCCAGCAGGTTAAGGCTGAGCACCAGGCCCCAGTTGGGAGATTGCATTCGTTGCCCGTTCCGGAGTGGAAATGAGAGCGGATTACGATGGATTTTATCACGGGTTACCCAGGGCCGAGGCATGTGATGCTATCTGGTCATAGTGGACCGATTGATAAATCGGCTCACTTCTTGCCGATGAGGAGAGTAGTACCTAGATCGGTTGGCCCAAAAGTATGTGGCGGAGATAGTTCGATTGCATGGGGTCCCGGTTTCGATAGTGTCGATAGGGATCCCGTGTTTACTTCGAGATTCCTGAGGAGTCTGCGATCGACTATGGGTGCGAGATTGAACTTTAGTCTGCGCTTCATCCTCGATGATGGGCGAGTGAGAGGACTATTTAGGCTCGCTGAGGATATGTTGAGAGCACGTGTATTGGAGTTCCGAGTGCGTGGGATCGAGATTTGCCTCTGGTAGAGTTTGCATATAATAATCGATACGAGTAACATCGGTATGGCACCGTATGAGGCTTTATATGGACGTCGTGCAGATCCCTCTTTCTTTGGGATGAAGAGGGTATGAGGATGTTAGAGGTCCCGTGATCTAGACACGGTTAATAAGGTGCGATTGATTGAGTCGCATTAAAGCGGCTCGGGATAAGCGTAAGAGTTATGTGGATCAAGATCGGCGAGAGATGGAGTATCACGATGGGAGATGAGTGTTCCTCGAGTGTCTCCGTGGAGAGGAGTTCTCGATTTGGCCGTAAGGCAAGTTGAGTCCTCAGATATCGGTCCATATGAGATTATTGAGCGGATCGGACCGTTGGCTTCTGAGTTAGCCTTACCGAGTGAGATGTCCCAGTTGCACGATGTATTCCATGTGAGTATGCTCTGGAGATACCGATCTGACCCGACTCATGTGATCCCGGCTCAGGAGATTGAGATAGCCAGTAACTTGAGTTATATTGAGGAGCCGGTGAGGATTATTGGATCATGGTCAAGCGATTATGAGCGGGGTGATTCCATTGGTGAAAGTCCTTTGGAAGAACCATTCTTCAGAGGAGGCAACTTGGGAGACTGAGGAGCATATGAGGAGGCAGTATCCTCACTTGTTCGATCAGTCAGGTAAGAAAATTTGGGACAAAATTTTTGTTAGAGGGAAGAATTGTAACATCCGTCACCGATAGGATGTGCGATTCCTCTTATCGTATTTTGTATCGATTTCGCATCAGATTTATAGCCTCGCACATTTGATAAATGTTCAAAGATTTCATTAAGATCTCAGATGTACATGCATGTATGATGTAATTCGACTTGTTTGTGTCATTGGAGACTTTATGATTAAGGTTTAGTGTGCTTTGATTTGTGAAATTGGAGGAATTGTGAATTAAGGTAAATTGTGTTATTAGTGAATTTGATATTTGATTTATGAAATTGGAGAGTTAAATTGAATTTAGGAATTGAGAATTGAAATTTGGAGTATGTGATTAGGTATTTTCTAATTTTGTGAAATTATAGGAATTTTCCTGGAATTTTTGGAGTATTAGGCCCGGACTGGAAAAATGAGATAGATGATTGATTAATTGAATATCCGGTTCCAAAATTAATTATCCAATGGTATGGATAGATTAGAAATGTGAATTGAGGAATTAAGATTTAGCCATTGGAATTCGGGAGAAATTAGAGTTAGAAATTGGACTGAGGTAGTTCGGATCGGGCTAGTGGCATTTAAATTAGCCAAACAAGTTTTTGTCCTTTTAATATATATATAGCCTTACCTTTGAAATTCCTCTCCCACGAAGCTTTCTTCTTCTTCTTCGTGATTTTCTTCCTTGGATCGCCAGGATTTCTTGGTGATTTGGAAGAGTTTAAAGCTTAATCAAGTAAGTTATTGCTTATTTATGTGTTTAATCTTGATTTAAGCGAAATTCTTGATTAATGGTCTGAGAATTAGAGTGTTTCGGACGGTATGGGTTTTAGGGTTGAAATTTGGGGATATTGAATGTTTGATGGAATAGAAGTTAGAGATTAGTTGTATATCATGTATGGAATTATTTAGAGTGATTTATAAGGAGAAAACTTGGATTTGGTGTTTTATCGTCGAGAACTGGAGATTTCGGGTTTTCTGGCGAATCTCGATCGCCTTGTGCTTGGGCGCCAAGAACGAACACTTGCAATGAAGCGAGGAGTCATAGCGCCATGACGACAAGCTGAGGCGTGTCATTGCGAGGAGATTTGAAATTGGCTCACATGCATGCAGGAGCATCTTGATCTGCCATGGCGAGAGAAGAGAAGCTTCAGCCATGGCGAGGGACGTGCACCGCTGACGGATGCAACCTTCCTAATTTGTGATTTTGAGGTTATTTTAATTATGATTTGGGAGTAATTAATTGATTTTGATTTAGGGCTACTGAATGTTATTTTAGAAGAATGTGACTTTGGAAATTTAGTTCGATGATTCTTGAAATTGATGGCATTGGAATAGTGAATTTGATTTCGATTTATCGATGAGTCCTATGTCTTTGATTTTGACTTTGGAGGATATAGAATTAGCAAATTGAATTATGGTATTAGAAATTGCTATGAATTAAAGTAGAAGAACGGAATTGAGATAATTTGGAATTGTGGTGGAAATGTCATAATGTGCATAGTAAAGATTCATTTGAAACATAAGCATTCGATTTTTGAAATTGATATATTTAGTAATATTGAGCGTTCGATTCTTATAGAGGCTTTAGTGGGCGTCGTTCCTTTGACGCGTGTTGAGACTTCCTTTAATAATAGCGGAAGTTTAGAGGTGAGTAACCTAGTTGGTTTCTCAATCTACGATGTCTTTATGTGCTTAGTGTGTGACTATCGTGATTACGATTAAGTGATCCGCATGTGTTATGTTCTTGTGAATTCGTGAACGCATGCTAGGCATGAATAGAAGCGATGGCAGCAGTTGCCAGTTTGGAGCATATTTTGATCTCGAGTGGAGCTATAAGCTCGCTAATTGTGATAAGTGAAGCGGATTAGTGCATACCAGAGGCTCTCCTATCCCTAGTGCGCGTGGACGATGAAGTGCATACCCGGAGGGCTCTCCTACCCCGAAAACGCGATTTACGTGTGATGTGCCCGTAAATGGATAATTTCGACGCCTTGATACAACAATTAAAATGAACTGAAATCATTTGTGCATTTAGTCCGTGATTATCTTTGTGAATGTGATATGGAACTAATTGAAGCTGTGTGATTATGATTGTATGAATTCGATTTATGATTGAAATGTGATATGTGTTGCTTTATGTAGCGATTTTGCGTATTGCATGAATTAGGTAAACCATCGATGATGGTTACTCATTGAGTTTCATAAACTCACCCAAATTGCGACTATTTTTCGGAGACGGTGGTGGTGAGATTTCTAGCTCAGATTTTGGGACTCTTCCTTTTGTGTGCTTGGCGAGAGGAGCATGGCCCATGTCGGTCACCGGGGATCCTTTGGGATATTTTGGGATGACCTAGATAGGAGCTATTATTGTTCATTTGGCTCAGTATATTTGTAATGATGATGAAGTATGGTTTTCGAAATGAGATAAGAAGTACTCTTTTGGTTTCAAAATTTTAGTGAATGTGATTATTACTGCTTAAATTATTGATGCCATGAGGTTTATTAGAAGTGATTGTTTGGTAGTGCACCCTCATCGTAGGATATGTATCGGTATGACCTACTAGGCGTCCCTAAGTATATACTCTACTGATGAGGCCACAAATCGATTCTTTCTCGACTTGTCAATTTCTGCAAGGAATTGGTAACATAAAGTTCCAGTATCTAGCCACCAAGTATTTGAGGGCACACCAATAATATTGGACGCTAAACAAACCATCACAAGAAAATTACCTTTCTTCTCTATATAAGTTTTGAGTTTTTAGTATTCAGCTTTCTTGTGCCCAAAATTCTGACAAAAGTTGCACTTCCCTTTGAAAAACTTATTCTTCTGACTAACAGAAGATGAGCCCACCTGTCCACTTCCTTTAAGACTAACAACTTTCTTCTTGAAAAGCTTTTGGTCACTTGAGCTATTAGAAGTGAACTTTCTCTTTTGCGAATTGTTATGGTTTGTCATCATGGAGATGCTTCTTGCCCTTCCCTTTTTCATGTCATCATCTTCCTTAGCAAGAATAGCAGTCATCTCCTCAATAGTCCATTGCTCTTTCTAAGCATTATAGCTTGATTTGATTGAATCAAATTTGGAAGGAAGAGTCTCCACCACAAACTATACTATGTATTCCTCACCAAGGTTCATATATATAGCCTTAAGCTTATGGTACAAACCATAAGCTTGTTGATGTGAGCTCTAATGTCACTTTCACCACTGTAAATGGTGAGATGAAGCATGTTTAAGTACTCATTCTTTGAGAACTTCTTATACTTCTTCTTAATGGCAGTAAAAAAATCCTTTGCATTATCAGCCTCAGGAATACTATCACGAATGGATTCATTCATGTGATACATCATAATCATCAAACAACATCGGTTAGAGTATTCCCATTTCTCATAGGATTTCTTTTCCTTTTTAGTAGCTTCATCAGTGGGTTTAGGTGGTGCATCAATTCTCAAGGCCAAGTCAATTCGCATAATAGTCAATTTCATTATGAGAGATTCAACCTACTGCTTGTGGTTTATTCCATTCAGCGTCAAAATGACAGAGACTCTTGGATTGCTTAAAGCTGAATGAGAACCAAGAGCAATAACCATGATATGCATATTAAAATAGAATCATGCAATATGTGCTCTTTTTCTCAAAATTAATTATATCATTCTTGATAGAGTTCTTTAAACAAATATAGAACTCATTCACAGGTAATAACAATTTATTAAATATTACAACCAAATCATCAATGTAATATCGAAAGGATAGAAAATTGTGTAGTTCATAATATATCGATAAAATTTCTTCACCATATTAAACATCCTACTAAGTAGTAATTATCGATGAATAATTAATTACTTGTATAGATCTTAATATTATTTTAGAGGAAAACACAATATTTTAAACATATATTAATATTTAAAAATTCCTCATCATAAATAGTTTCATATGCTCGATTTTATGACAAGTAAAATAAGCATTCACTATTGTGAACAAATAACCATGTTTATGCCACAATAAGAATAAAACAATCAGAATTATCAAATAAAAATTACTAATTAATCTTGTGCATAAAGATATGGAAAAATAGAATAAAAATGGTCCAAAAGGAAAATTCACGTGCCCTCACGCTCACCATACAGAAATTTTTATATTTAATATTTAATATTTAAAAATAAAAATAAAAATATATATTTATTAACAGGGTTAGGACGACGCCGTATGGGTTGTCCCTAACCTTGAGGGCACGAGTCGGCCCGACTACGACTCCCTCTCCAACCTTCAATTTTTGACAAAATTTGAGGGGTTTTCTTCCATTTTTCATGCTTTATAGATTTTCCATATCCATTTCAGCCAAAAGTGCTCATCAAAACCTGAAAATATCTAACCCATTTCAGCCATTAATGACAACATCACAAATTTTCAAAATATCACCCAAAAAATCGTGATTCATTTGTTTAAAACAAAAGTAAAAGGCAACAACAACAACCAACAACATTTTATGCACCTCAATGCATCATTTTGAAGTCATTTATGCCAAAATCTAATTTAAAAACGAGTTAATACCCAAATATAAGACCTAAAATCAAGTGACCATGGAGCTTTGATACCAATTGTTATTCAGAAATGCAATCATCAATAATCACAAAGCCAAGATCTATATTTTATTTAGAGCATTAGCTACACAATAAGATTGGCATGCCTCCAATGTTTGGCATGAAATCTTAATGCATTCTCTCCATTCTGGACATCACAACTTATCAATATGAATAAACCTTGTGCAAGAGAGGAAGCTTATGGTAGAAAACCCAATTTTTTAGTTTTCACATCCACAGCTATACATACACAATCTCACCATTTCCTAAGGGATAGAAAAGGATAATTGTGTCATTTCAATGATGTTATAAACTATAGTTTAATGGGACAACATATACTTATTAGGGTAATACTATGTGCTTCAAATGCAATTAGTAACTTATTAACCATCCCATTATGTTTATTAAACATAAATTAGGCAATTTGATTAATGGTCATAAAGAATTAATATTGTGATTATACTAGTCTACATATTTCTAACAAATTTCACTAGCGATATACATATGCGATGGTGCAGGAGCCTATAATACATGGCCACCTTTTTCGTTTTGATAGTTTTCTTTGTATGTAGAATTTTTTAAGTTTGTTTCCATGATCCAATGTTTATGTGGTTAAGGAATAGGTTGAATTTGTTAAGTCTGTCTCTCTACAAAAAGAAGCGAGTAATGCTTAAAACAGATTTCTATGTATAATATTTAATAAATCAAAAGGAGTATAGTAGCTCCCTTTATATAGGGAGGAAGAACAGTACACGTCATATACTGATATTATTTTAGAAGAATCTTACAATTGTACACATGTGATCTATTGTAACAAATTATTGTATGAAACAATATGTTTTACATAACTAACTCTCAGTTTCTGTATTATCATTTATATCCCCCTCAAGCTTACTAGTTTGGGAATGACAGTAAGCTTGGGTCTGAGATCTAGAAATCTTTGAATGAGTAGAGCGTTGGTGAGAGGATCTGCTATTTGATCTGAAGATGGGATATAATTTACCCATAAGTGTCCTTTCATAACTTGGTCTCTGAAAAAGTGGTAGTCTATTTCTATGTGTTTGGTACGAGCATGAAGAATTAGGTTAGTTGCTAAATGGAGACCACTTACATTATCACAATAAATAGTTGGTGGCAGTTTATAAACTATTTAAAGTTCTCTGCAGACAAATAGTAACCAGCATATCTCTACGGCCGCATTGGCTAAAGAGTGATATTCCGCTTCGATTGATGACCAAGAGACCACTTTTTGCTTACTTGATGATCAGGAGATGAGGTTGGGACTATAGAATAAGCAAAAGGAACCTGTGCTCTTTCTATATCATGACAGCTTGCCCAATCGACATCCGCATAACAAAACAGAGGCAGTTTTGGATAAGCTACAATACTTATACCATAAGTTGATGTCCCTTTTAGATATCTAAGAACATGTTTCATTAGTTGGAGATGTCGTGTAGTTAGAGCAAGAAGAAATTGGCAGAGCTTATTTACGGTAAAGTAGATATGCGTTAAAGTGCGGTGTTGGAGAGCTCCAATAATGCTCTTGTATTTAAGCGGGTCATCCAAAGGTACTCCCTCATAAAAAGAAAATATTGTGCTAGTTGGGATAGGTGTAGACACTAGTTTGCAATTACTCATTCATGCACGATGGAGAAGATCCTTAATATATTTCTCCTGACTACAATGTATGGCAGTAGGGATCCCATACATTTGTATTCCCAGGAAGAATGATACATCCCCAAGATCCTTTACAACAAATGATGAGTTCAAATAAGTGATAAATGTAGAAATAAGTTGAGGATTTGAACCAGTGATAAGGATATCATCAATATAAACTAGCAAAATCATAACATCGTAATTGGTGAATTTTATGAACATGGATGCATCTGACCGTGCATTGTAGAAGCCCTAAGAGATTAGAGCAGTATTAAGTTTATGGAGCCAGGCTCTAGGAGTTTGATTCAAACCGTAGGGCTTTATTTAAAAGACAGACATGGTTGGGACGTGCGGAAGAGATAAAACTTGGGGGCTACAACATGTATACCTTTTAAATGGGATCCCCATTGAGGAAGGTGTTATGGATATCTAATTGTTTGATGCTTCAATTACAAGAAACTACAATTAAAAGAATAAGAAGAACAGTGGCAATCTTGGCGACAGGGCTAAATGTCTCTGTATAATCGATGCCTTGCTCTTGATGATACCCCTTAATGACTAGACGTGCCTTACACGGTTCTAGAGAATCGTCAAACTTTAATTTCACTTTATAAACCTAACAACACCTGATAACTTTGATATTGGAAGAGGTTGGCACTAATGTCCATATTTTGTTACGTATGAGAGAGTCAAATTCTGTTTGCATAGCTAACTTCCACTCAGATTGAATGATGGCATCATCAAATGATTATGGCTCAATAGGAATGAGTGAGTGACTGGAAATCAGAGCAGTGTAGGCCTTGGATTTAAAAAAGACATCTTTGGAGTGAGTAATCATTCGATGTACATTGGCTACTGTCATGGAGGCACCAAAGGATTATGTGGTGGTCACCTAAACTAGTAAGTCAGAAACAGAAAGTGGAGAAACATCATTAGACAGATTAACTAAGTTCTCTGCGTTTTTTGGGTTAACAATGGAAGAGGTGAAGTGTTGTGGTAAGGGCGATGTGGAGCTTGTGTAAGGTAAAGGAGATAAGGGTGGTGTTAAATGATGTGGTGGAGAAGTTGAGATAGGTTGGCAACCGAGGTTTGTATTGTTTTCCTGATTAAAAATTGGTTTGGTATCGATGGCTAATAGGTAATAGAAGGTTTGAGTGGGAAATTGGATGTAGTGGAATAAGGGAATTTATCTTGTTGGAAAAGCACATGTCAGGAGAAATATATATGGCCATTTGTTGGGTTAAAGCAAAGGTGTCCTTTATGATGTGGCCTTGGGCCAAAGTAAATACATTGATCGGATCTAGACTCAAGTTTGTGATGATTATAAGGCTGTAACATACCAAATATTCTTATATCATCATATATGGGCTTCATATGATATAGTTCTTCAAATGGGTTTTTCATACCAATAGTTATGGAAGCGTAGGGCCAGAACTAAAGTGGGGTATTTGAATGGAAAAGTAAAAATAGGCCCATTTTGACATATTGTCGATTCCTCCTTTATGCTCGCCCATTCTGTTCTGATGTATAGGGGCAGCTCAGTCAGTGATGAATACCAAGTTCAGTAAAGAGTTTATGTAGTGGTATGTATTCTCCTCCCCAGTCAGATTGGACAACCTTTACACGAGTCTAAAATTGAGTTTGGACAAGATTATGGAAATTATGAAAAGCTTGGATGGTTTGGTCTTTGTGGGTGAGAAAATAGAGCCAAGAATAGCTAGTGTGATCATCAGTTAATAGCACAAAGTAACGAGCATCTATAATAGAGGTTACTAGGGAAGGCCCCCAAAGATCAGTATGTATAAGATCAAATGGAGCTAAGACTCGTGAATGAGATATGGGAAAAGGAATTTTATGATGCTCAGCATTAGCACAAGTGGGACAAAATAGATCATCTTTTATTGAATTGAAAGGAACATTGCATGACTTCAGTATGTGGTGTACAACTCGATAAATTGGGTGCCCTAAACGGGCATTCCACAATTTGACATCACAAGATTTAACAAAGAAAGAGGCAAGAGGAGCAATAGATGATGTAGTAGAAGTTGGAGGTTGAGCTGGAAATCGAAGTGGGTCTGGTAACTTGTAGAGACTAGCCTCATGTTTTCCCTAAAGAAGAGGTGTTCTCATTTTCAGATCCTTCACCACAAAGGAATAGGGAAAATAACTTGGGAAAATTTTAACAGAGGCAAAATTATCATTACAAAGTTTAGAGATACTAATTAAATTTTTAGCTATTGAAGGTATGTGGAGAATTTGGTTAAGAGTAAGGGTTTTCGAAACAACTGAGAGACTTAATGAACCTATATGATGAATGTTTTCCAACTTACCATTAGCTAACATCACCTGTTGTTTACCTTGATATGGAGTAGTGAGAGTCAAATAAGAGAGATTAGAGGTGATATGATGAGTGGCGCTGGAGTCCATATACCAATCCCCAGCCATTCCAAAGGAAGGAGCCATAGTACCAGCATGGATAGCTAAGGTAGAAGCACTTGCAGATCTAGTCATTGGGGACAAATAATAGGGGTTGGTAGGAACTTGGGTAAAATAAGCATGGGCCAAATAGGGAGAACCAGAATCAATAGAGGAAGTATTATAAGAAGAAGATGGGTTGTAATTAAGATTAGTCCGATAGAAGCATTAAACGACTGTGTGCCCTCCCTTGAAGCAGATCTGACACTTAAGTCACCGTGTCCTCCAGTCCGAGTATTTTGGCCTAGACCTCGAGCCCATTTATTTGGAGTGAATGGAGCTCTCCCAAGAATGTTAGTCTGTCCAATGCACTGAGAATTTGACCATAGTCGATTGTTATGGGACCTCCCAAAACGGCAATTAGAAACCACATAGTTCACCTGTGGTAACGAGAGCATTTCAAAGCCACGTTGCTGATCAAGTCGAAACTCAAAGGCAATGAGAGAGCTCTGGATGTCCTCAAAGTGAGGCTTATTAGGCCGATTGTGAATAGAAGTAATAAAGGAGTTGCACTCAGAGGGGAGATCATTGAGGAGATATCCCAATTTTTCATTATAACAAATTACTTCACCAACAGCTTCAAGTTTGTCCATCAGAGATTTTTGATGAGCAAGATCCGATCAATAAACAGAGATTCATAGCAGCGACAGAGTGATTCTCACACATCGTGAGCAGTGTTGAGGTCGATGATGAGAAGCATTGGCTCATCAGTAATAAAGGCATAGATCTAAGACATGAGGATGCGATTTGCGCTTTCCCAATTTTTATATTCGTGATTAACAAAAGATTGACTTTCATCGATGAACATTGGAAGGCGAGGTTTGCTACCATCAATGTAGCCAATCAATTCATAAGCATAGATAACATTTATAATATGATGTTTCCATAGATTGTAATTATGGGTATCAAGTTTGAGAGTTATTGGAGGGTTAATAGCTATGAGATTAAGAGGAACAAAAGAGGAAGAAATAGAGGATGAAGAAGGAGAAGAGGGAGCAACAGAGCAGAAGAGGAAGAAATAGAGGATGAAGAAGGAGAAGAGGGAGCAACAGAGCTCTCAGGGATTTCAGGAGATTGATTGGAATTGGCCATAAAATGAAAAAGAGTTGAGCTCAATGGCTCTAATACCAAAAAGAAAGTGGATAATGCTTGAAACAGATTTCCGTGTATAACATTTAATAAATCGGAAGGAGTACAGTAGTTTCCTTTATATAAGGAGGAAGAGCAGTACACGTCATATACTAAGGGGGCATTTGGGTTGAGGATTTAGGAATGAAGGAATGGAATAATTGTAAAAAAATAGTGTTTGTTTTGAAGTTTTCGATTATAGGAAAATGAATTTATTCAATTAAATTTTGGAGTCTACTAAACCCACCAAAAGGGGTGGGTATCAAGGTTTCATTCCAATCTAAGTTTTTATCACGTTTTTTTTTTACTCTTTTATCCCCAACCTTTACCCTACAATCCTTTTTACTTCCTTATCGCCTCTCAATTCCTTACGATCTCTCATCCTGCCTTATCGCGTCTCATCAACGAAGGAATTTTTTGTTATACGCCTCCAGATATATTTTCTGAAATTCCTTGTTTTAATTTAATTTTAAATGGAGATAGCCCCAATAAACATATGAAGGACAAATTATTTTCATTTTTATTGAGGGTAAAAATGGTATTCTATTATCTTTCATTCCCATTAATGCAACAAACCAAACAACATTATTAGTATTAATACAAAAATCCATGGTACAAACCAAATATCATTTTTTTTAATTTTTCATACCCATCCCCATCCCCATCCCCTTCTACTATTATACCCATATCCATAGCCAATCATATGCTCAGATCAAATGCCCCTAATATTATTCTAAAAGAATCCTACAATTGTACACATGTGATTTGTTATATTCTAGAAAAATCCTACAACTGTGTATATGTGATCTGTTATAACAAATTATCCTTTACACTATATATGAGGACATGGGACCTATAGCTGAAAATGGGCTAGAGCCAGTTATCTATTTAGCCGACCGGGAGCCCAAGCATTACTTGGAACCAGAACTTTGTAAGTCCTGTCGCTTCATATTTGATAGCTCGGTGGTTTAAAGATTCGAAATTGGATCCCTGAAAAGAATAAGCTGCAGATTTATGTATATAAACGAATATAGCTTTCTTGCAGTGCATGAAACTGCTATTTGTTTGGTTGGTTGAATTTTTTAAATGAGACGGGACTAGTTCCACGAAAAGAATATTGCTTTGTTCTAAATCCTTACTCGAGGTTAACCATATTCTCCATTTTGAGGTCATTGCCACTTTCACTTTTGCTTTATGAAAATTAAAGATATGCTTCCATCAATGCATTTCTTCCAATTATTTTGCCAATGAACCTATGAGACCCTGCAAGAGAAAAATAATGAAAAAAGAAAAAAGGTTGTCATTTTTAATCACTGGAGTCACTTGCAACTCTCGACTACCAATAATTTTTATTTTCTTTTTCTTCGTTGGAAGTTATCTATGGAGCTTTGGATTTCTAATTACGTAAAGCCTTCTCCATTTTCTATCTCTCACTCTTTCTTAGCTCATTATGTGTTAAAAGAGAGTTTAAAAGAGTACACCAAGTAAACGAAAACAAGGAGTAGGTCAATCCCTGATGCCTACCACCCTCTTCCACAAATCTGGAGTCTTGACTCTACCCGGCAACATAAAAATTCCTGTTCTTTCTTGCCAAGCTCGACCACGGAAAACACAACTTGTTTGAAGTGGAACCCACGATCATACATGGTGGATGCACTCAAAAGGCGTCCTTTTTAAGGTCAGTGTTTTTGAACTGCTTCACTTTATTTGCTCGTGTTATCTTGAACAAATGCGTTTACTTGTAGTTCCAATTATATGCAAGCAGTGTCCTCTTTTTTCAGAAAGAACTGGGTTCGTTTCAGATCATGGAAACAAGGCGCTTGCTTTATCTGGGTCTTTTACTTGTAATACTTGTTGACTTTCCCGTTTCTGATTCAAAGGTAGGCAGTGAGGTATTTAGTTTATTTGGTGCTCTTCTTTCGTTTTGCAAAGGTTCAGGGACTAGACTGTACCTCTAACTAACTACTGCCAATTAAGGTCTTGTAATTGTTGGATGGATTCTAACTGCTTACAACTTATTATTGAAGTAGGTAGATGAAAGTACAAAGACTGACTTAGATCTGCAATCCATTCCAAATGAAAAGGCTGACGAGTTGAGCTCAATCTCCAATACTATTGAAGTTGGTAAAGGAAAGGAAAGTGAAGGTGGTCCAGTGAAGAAAACAGATGAGACAACTGTTAACGACAGTAAGAACAAGTTGATTAGTCAATCTGGGTCCAGAGTTACAGATTTTTCGCAAGACGATCGAAATAAGGGAGTCGGGCAATATGCAGGTGGCAATTACAAGGAGAATTTGGGTGGGAAGCAAGAACAGCTCAAAAAGACGGTTAATGAAAGGGATCCTGAGATTCCATCACGGAAAGATTTTCCTCATCTTGAAGAATGTGATCCATCTCACAAATGCACCGATGAAGAGAACAAGTTAGTTGCTTGTGTCAGAATCCCCGGAAATGGTATGTGAAAAACTATACTTTGTTAACTGTAATTTTGTTAGGTATGTTAAAAACTATAAAAGAATGTGATATTTGAATGTTATGAGATGCAAAATGTCTTTTTAGCAATCTCATAATCTTCTGGCTTACCTTGGAAGTCTTCAATCAGCTTGTGTGTGTGTGTGTGTGTGTGTGTGTGTGTGTGTAGTTCTAATAAAACTTGAATCCAGAATGTGGGAAGCTGTCATGTCAATAATAAACAACATCTATAGTTCTTTTAGACGTCTTCTTTATTTGCTAGTTAGGTTCAGTTTGCATACTACTTCTAATTTTGCCTCACATGCTGCTTTTCAACAGCAGATGTGAACTGTTAAAATGCTGGCTTATTTTTCTTTCAGAGCCTTTATTTTTTTAGTTATGTGCTCTTCACTTGTTTCCTTCAGCTCCTTGGTTTTGCCTTCAATTATCTGGATTACATTAAGCTTTTATTCTTTTATTTTCAGAATCTCCAGAACTTTCACTTTTGATTCAGAATAGGGGGAAAGGCCCTCTTAAAGTAACAATTTCCGCTCCAGATTTTATGGAGCTAGAAAAAAGCGAAGTTCAACTCCAAGAAAAAGAGGATCAAAAGGTATTAATGCCCTGTACTTGAAAAATCACTGAAGAATTCTAGACGAGCTTCAAAATGATGGAATTTTTGGTTGTTTGGCTCATCCATCATAGCAAGTTAGCAACTCTTACACATAGTATCTAAATCTTTAGGATTATAATTGATGGATTATTCAATGCTATTTGACAATATGACATACTAAATCATAAACCATTTTTAAACGAGTATTTGCTAATACGACACACTTTATGCATTGAACTTATTTTTCTTTTCCTGATTTACATATTGGTCACTAAGATATGGGGAGGATGGTTCCAAATTATATTTTTCTTACTTCTTCTCAAAATAATATAAACCGGTAAAGAAATTGAGGATGGGAAATGAAAGATGTTACCTGTTGAATTTATTAAGGTGGGGTTTGTTGATAGTATCTGTATCCAGGATCACTGGTTGTGAAATCGGCAGAGAACTAACACAATTAATGCCTCTTACCAAAATATCTGAATGTGATGCTTAATACTGAGCCTCTCAAAGATTTATCAGAAGTGATATCAAACATTGATGTAAAAATATATATTTTGGTTCTGGATGAAAGTTTTATGAGACGTGCATAAATCTTGCTTATCCTGTCATATTCTGTTGCACGTAATAGAAACTGGAATAATTGTATCTTCTTGTCCAAGTCCAAAATTTGAGATTCAGCTCGTTCTTAAGTTGGGATTGTACGAGTCTTAAGTTTGGAGTTGGCTACACGAACAATCCAAACTGGAAACTCAAAATGAAGACATTACTATTCTATGACAACATTATTTTGACAACTTTGGAGGGCAAGGATTAGGCCCTTGTTTCTTGAACAATTGAATTACCATCTGGGATGCAAAGTTTCTTTCCTCCTTGACTCAGTTCTTGACAATTTGATTCAAGTAGGTAATTTGATTTTTTGCTTATCTTAGCTTGATTGAACATGGATGGCTTGTCACATTTTTTAGAAGAGCTTGAGGTTTTGTTTTATTTACATCTCAAATGTGAATAAACTTTATTTGCTTCTTGCAGTAAAGTTGTGATTAACGTAATGGTGTTTTGATTTGTTATAACCTTTTAGGTGAAGGTTTCTATAAGAGATGTAGGAAACGACAACTTAATCATTTTAAAGGGAGGAAAGGGCACCTGCAATCTAGATATAAGAGAGATTACCAACAATTTTGGGAAGATGGTTGATAACTCCTACAAGCCCACTCATGTAAACTTGATATCAAGAACCCCTACCTATGCTATTTTTTTGCTTGCTCTGCTGTTGTTATTGGCATCAGGCTTGATGTGCTTCTGCTTAAGGAAGATGCAGCTCTCAGGCAATGGCTCTAAATATGAAAAGCTTGACATGGTGCTGCCAGTTTCAGGTGGGGGAAAGTCAGATTCAGAAATTAATGATGGATGGAATACCAGTTGGGGTGATGATTGGGGTGATGAGGAGGCTCCTAAGACACCCTCTATGCCAGTTACTCCAAACCTTTCGGCTAATGGCCTTGCTTCACGACGATTGAACAAAGAAGGATGGAAAGATTAGTTATTAGACAGAGGAAATTTTGGCATATGTTCCTGTTCCATTTTTTCCCCCACATATCCAACAAAGATAGAATTTCAAACAGAAGTTCAGTATATACAATCTTCCATGCTATAAAGTCCGTGTTTGTCACAGCAATCTACTTTTATTTGGGTTATAAAGGAGCAGTCAGCATGTGCTCAACCTCGGTGATCAGAGGTTGAGCAGTCTCATCATACATGTTCCAAGTCATAAGACCGACAATATCACCAGCAATCCATACTACTACTTAGCAGAAATACATGCTACGGCTTATGAATTAGTCCCAATCTCTTTAAAGGATTCCTTTTGCCACTGCTAATGACTTAAAATGGTAGTACGGTGTCCGCTCCACCAAAACGGAAAGATGTCCTGGAGATGCATCACTGAAAGTCAACATTACCAAACAATCTGCATTCTTGTGACCCTAAGAATTTCGATCACTATCTATTAACGTTGTAATTCTTCGAGACCCACGAAATTTCGTAAAAGCTTGGATTGGAAAACTGTACCTATCAGGATTCAGAAGATGGAATCTGGTTGGGTCGGTCGTGTTAGGTCTAAATTTACTAAAAACGACTCATGGGTTCATTGGTCCATTCCGTAAGGATTGACCTAATCCTTATTGATTATGATAGCTCACGCTCTGATCACGATCTAGCGCCCACTCACAAGTGAAGTCTCTCATGTCATCGTAAATCTTAAGCCCAAAGAACCATCTCATATATAAGGTATAGCTTTGTTATAATCAGTCTGTAATCGTAACCTTAGCTTCTCCGTTCTTAGCTATCAAACCTCACCAAAAAGACTAACTTGAGCGTCGGAGGGACTTGCCGGATATCAACCCCCGACGTGCCTTGTGTTGTTTTGCAGGAACTCTTGCTAGAAGACAGTCAAGCTCATGGATCCAAACGGCAACATGCAGCCTCGTCAAGATCAGGCTGAACCAATTGACGCCCACCGTGGGATCCGACATCAGGGCACCACGTCGAGAAACACACAGATCAGTCAAGCGGTATCAGCCAACCTTGATGTAGCGGTCGTCGCAGCACTGGCGCTACAACGGTTGGGTTTGCAATTACCGGCCACTTTGTCGCCAACACACCATGATTCCCGCACACAGTCTTCGCACCCGAATGAGCAACCACAACCTTAAAACCTAGATCAAGAAGAACAGAGCGCAGCCTTGGAGGACAATGCTGAGACCAATATACATTCGAATCTCCAGCATCCCCTAGGTACAAATCCTCCTGCGCCACATCATACCTCTCTCACCCGACAACAGATCGAGGAAGCGGCGATCTGATTGATTAAACATCTTCTGATCTCGGTAGAAATAGCGATGGCAGATTCGACGACAAATTGATATGATGACCGATCACCACCCTGCTGAAGCCCTAGAAAAAAACGTGGATGATCGGATCAATGCGGCTATGAGTTTTCGCCTGGATCGTCCAACAGCTCAATATAGCTCTCCCTTCACCCCGGCGATCTTGGATAGCCTCCCAACGGTTGGTACCAAAATACTGACCCCAGAAAAGTACACTAGAAAGATCGATCTCTTAGACTATTTACAGCACTTCCAGTCAATGATGAACCTACACTGCGTCCCCAACGCCATTCAATGTAAGGCATTTTGTACCGCTTTTCAAGAAGAAGCTCGACGATGGTTCAACAGTTTACCTCCGAGCTGCATCACTTGTTTTGAAGACTTTAAATCGCTATTTCTCAACGATTCGCCCACAAGTAAGCGGCCGAAGAAGCCTTGGAAGTAATGCATTGACTGAGGAAGGAATGAAAGTTTACGGAAGTTCATCACTCGGTTCAACAACGAAGTTGTCGAAGTCCCTGACCTCACCTGCTCATCCATGTTGGCTGCACTCATGAACAATACGAGGGATGAGGAGTTCAAAAAGTCATTAGCCCTCGATCAGCCCGGATCTATTCAATAGATAAGAAATCGGGCAGACAAATATATCCAGCTCGAAGAAGTATTGAAAAACACAAAACACAGAGCAGACGATCGAGGGCCGAGCGGCAGAGCGGATGAGTCCCACAAGAGACAGAAGGATCAGTCGAGCTGGAGAAAGCCAACCGATCGATAAGGACATCGACGAGAGTTCACCCTGCTCAATAGACGATACGCAGAAGTACTGGCGGCCATGAGAGCGGATAGAGAGCCCCTCCGAGAACCCAATAAGTTGAAGACTCCCTTCGAGAAGAGTGACCTGGATTTATATTGTCGTTTTTACAAAGACATCGGTCATGACACGGAAGATTGCTGGCACTTGAAAAAAGAAATCGAATTCCTTATTAAAAGAGAAAGGTTGGGTCGATTTTTGAAACATGGACAAAATGTCGATCGAGATAATGAGCATAGGACCGGTCGGCCCGACAACTAGCAACAGCCTTGGAGGCGAAATGATAGGAATGATGGAGGGAGGCAAAATGTGAACACTGACGATCGATGCGAAGCGAGAGGACAATCCAGAGCAAGAGGCGACAGGAACACTGGACAACAAGATGATCGACCGGTTAGGGTCATTAACATGATTTTTGGTGGAAATACAGCAGGGGGTCCACTGTTAAAGGAAGAAAGAGGTATGCCAAGCAGGTCGGCGAAGGCTTGTCGACCAAAAGAAAGAGGTAGAACAATGGAATGATATCGTTCGATGAGTCTGACCTTGACGGTGTTAGTTGTCCTCACGATGACGCACTCGTAGTAAATCTGAACATGGACGACAACGAGGTGAAGCGGGTAATGATTGATACGGGTAGCTCGTTCGACCTATTGTATTATGATGCCTTCAAGCAGATGGAGATATCAGAGGATCGACTACTGCTTATTGAAGGACCTATTAAAGGAGTGACTGGGGCATCAACATACCCATTTGTTCGAGTCTTTTTGAAAGTAAGATTTGGACAAAAGCCGTATCAGATAGAGAAGAACGTTAAGTTCCTGGTTGTGAAATTTCAAGGGGCGTACAATGCGATAATCGGACGAGCTACTCAAAGCGCCCTTAGAGCGATTGTCTCCACTTATTATCAAGCAATGAAGTTTCCAACATCCCATGGAATTGTTGTTGTCATGGGACAGCAGAGAATCGCTAGGGAATGCTACTTAGCGAAAACAAGGACACTAGACGGGGCGGTAGTCCTGACGAGCTCTCTTGATGTAAGAACCGATGAAGAGGTGGAGAGGATGAACCCTGTAGAAGAAACGCAGCGGGTCATATTGGACGAAGCAGATCGCTTCAAGTTCACAAATCTAGGTTCCGAGCTTCAGAAGGACCTAGTCAAAGAAATCACGAACTGCTTGGTAGAAAACAGATCGGTTTTTACCTGGGTACCGAGTGATATGCCTGAAATTTCTCGATCGGTCACATCACATTCTCTCGGTATTTGACAAGATTACAAGCCAGTTAGACAAAATAAGCGGTGGCAAAGCAAAGAGCGCCAGGAGGTGATTGAGAAGGAGATAGAAAAGCTGCTTAGTGCCGGGTTCATTCGGGAAGTCAAATACCCTGAATGGTTGGCAAATGTTGTGCTTGTGAAGAAGAAAAACGAAAAGTGGAGAATGTGCATCGACTTCACCGACTTAAACAAAGCGTGCCCAAAGGACAGCTTCCCTCTGCCCAAAATCGATCAGTTGGTAGACTCCACATCAGGGCATGAACTTCTCAGCTTCTTAGATGTTTTCTCGGGCTACCATCAGATTCAAATGAGTCTCGAAGATGAAGAGAAGATAGCCTTTATAACCGACCAGGGCACGTATTGCTACCAAGTAATGCCTTTTGGCTTGAAGAATGCGGGGGCTAGCTATCAGCGGCTCGTCATGGAAGTTTTTAAGAAACAGATCGGTCGATCGGTTGAGGCCTATATGGATGATATGGTGGTAAAAAGTAAGACGGCCGCCGAGCATGTGGAAGATCTCAAAGAAGTCTTCCAGACCCTCAATAAATTTAAGATGAAGTTGAACCCAGAAAAGTGCATCTTTGGTGTGGCATCCGGAAAATTCCTGGGGTTTATGATTACTCAGCGGGGAATTGAGGCTAACCCAGAGAAAATTGAAGCTATCGTCCAAATGTCTTCGTCGCGATGCTTGAAAGACGTTCAGATATTGACCGGTCGGATAGTCTCTTTGAGCAGATTCGTCTCCAAGATGGGGGACAAGTGCCTCCCGTTCTTCAAAATTTTAAGGAAAGCGAATATGACCCAATTCCAATGGCCAGATTAATGCGAAAAAGCATTTCAACACTTGAAGCAATATCTGACTAGTCCACCCATCCTGCAAAGCCCAATTGAGGGGGAGAGTCTGATTTTGTATTTGGCAGTCACGGAGGGAGCGATCAGCGCAGTCCTTGTTCGATCGGAGGGAAACGAACAACGTCCAATCTATTACGTCAGTAAAGTGCTGAGCGGACCAGAGACACGGTATGCGCTCATAGAAAAGCTGACTCTCTCCTTGATAACGACAGCACGGAAGCTAAGGCCTTACTTTCAAAGTCATACCATCGAGGTATGGACCAACTAACCCCTCAGGCAGTGCCTCCAAAAGCTTGAGACTTCGGGGCGATTAATAAAATGGGCAGTAGAGTTGGGGGAATTCGATATACAATATAAGCTTCGGAAAACGATCAAGGCTCAAGTGTTGGCAGATTTCGTTGCAGAAATGAGTCAACCTGACTCACAGGGTGAGCAACGCCCTGCCTGGAACCTATTTGTTGACGGGTCGTCCAATGCAGAGGGTGAAGTGAATCACACGTTAATACAGCACTTAAAAACACAATAGAATGCACGAGAAGGGGGGGTTGAATTGTGTATTTCCCTTTTTGAATATCTTTTAGAATTACTTGTTAGAATTAAGATTCTTTCTGTAATTCTTATTAATCTGATTGATCAAACTTTTCAATGCTAAGTATATGAATAGTAAATAAAGATCAACTTTGAAACTAAAAGTGAGATAGAGAGTGAGAGTAGTAGACACACAGATTTATCTTGGTTCACCCCAAACTGTGGGCTACGTCTAGTCCTCGAGTTTCTTCCGAGATTTCACTATCTCTTCAAGCGTTCTGATATTCTTTCACGAGCCTCTTCAGTCTCTACAACCAAGATTCTTTCACACTTAGCCTCTGCAGCTATCTGCATAACTTTTCTTTTCAAAAATATTTGAACACTCTCATTATGAAGGATAGCGTTCAACTAATTCGCACTTAATCGCTTTTTCTCGCTTTGTGTAATTTTTCTCAAAACAGCAAGCTCTTCAGTTTTTGACTTCGACTTGTATTTATAGCCTTCGTCTCTAATCGCTTCTTGATTCTTGATTCTTGAATCTTTAAAAAGCAGTTAATCGGTTGAGTTTCAGAATTAACTCGAATCGACTCTTTGCGTCTGTTTCTTTTGCGTCTGCGTCAAGGCTCGCTTTTGTTTACTGGCTCAGATCTACATTTGCGTCTGCGTCTTTTATTGTCTTGTGTCATCTGCGTCTGTGTTGACTTTTTATCAACTTCGTCGGTTCATTGTTTTTTTGCAATTTAAATGCGTACGTCATCTTAAATCATCTTGTAATTAAATCAGATATCGTCTCAGGATGCTTTTGTTTTCTTGTATTTGATCTCACTATGTTTGTTATACATCAAAATCATTTTATGTAAAGTCATTTTGACTTAACAATCTCCCCCTTTTTGAATATAACAAATTACATACAAGAAAACAAAACAAAACAAAAATGTTGCAAAAACTTATCTTCTTCTTGTCTTCGTCTGTTGTGGTCACACCTTCTTCATCTGAACATCCTCTCCTCTTCGATTATTTTCTTCTTTTCCCGCTCTCCCTTATTTGTTATAATAAAAATGATTATCGATTACGGTTCTTGATAGCTCGCTATCATCTTCTTTAGATCATTCACCGTCTCCTTCATGTCATTGAGTTCACCACGTAATCTCATCGACTTCATCGACGAAGAGGCTTGATCTATCTGGCGATGGAGGGCGAAAGGAATTGTAGTAGTATAGGCATCGAGGATGGAGTGTAGTCTTCATTAATCTCAAAAGTCGGTGGGCGAATGAATGTTTAGCTTCAGAAGATTTAGATCAAAAGGCTGGCGGCAAAGATCAACAAGCTGTCTTCCTTGCAGGATAGGGCATGTTCTTCGATAGACATTGTATTAGACAAAGGGCTATCGAAGAACTGTTCAACAAGGAACTCGAAGAATGTTCTGTTTTATACTTCCCCTCTTGGGACGGTCTTCCGCACGATTTGTATGGTGCGGCTACCGCTGATCTCGGTCTTGTGCGGGAATGCATGCTTCATCAATTTTCCGCACTTTTTTGCAATCGATCTGCGAAGCAGATCATCATCAACATTATCTTCGTGAAATAATTTTGACTTTCCTTTGTAAAATCTTTTGGACGCCTTGGTTGAATATCCGAACAACCTTTATCTCTGTGTTCTCGTGATTGGGAACATAGTACACGGTGGCAAGGTGGACGTCTTGAGGATATGGCAAATGATCAAGAAGCCTCAAGGTATCGTGAAAAGACTTCTCTTTTCATTTAGTAAGCGCCACGTGATACCATTAATCAACATAGGTTGCACGAGCTACTATTTTCTTCATCGGTTCAACACCGATTATAATAGCATTGCTCGATTGGTAATAACTTCTACCAATTTGATTTCGATCTATATTTCCTCAAGAACTTCGGTAGTTATATACCTTCGACTTGGTTCATCATCACCAAACTGCATCGCAGCTTGCTACGGTTGTGTTCCTTAGAAGTTTCTGAACCGCCATTCTTCGCTGGTTCCTCCTTTATAATGCCAGTGTCTCATGAACCGTGCTTTCATCCATGGTTCTTCTTGTTGAGCACTAAAATTTCTTGAACTGCATAATGCTCGGTTTGTTTCAACTTGAACGAAGACGTTGATCTCTTTTTGTAGACTAACGTCCTCAGCAGTTGAGATGCTCTTCTTTTGACTAACCTTCTTAGTCTTTTTCTCTGCTTCAGTTAGTTTTGCAGATTTCTTCACAAGAAATTTTCCTTTAACAGATGTTGCTTTTCTCTTCCTCTCAGTCTCTTTAGATCTTCTGGCCGTATCCTCTTCCAGAATAGAGACTAAGGATCTTGTGGCTTTGGCTACACAAGATTTAGAAGTTTCTTCTCGCCTTTGTTCTCTGGTAATCTTCTCTTCCTGTTGCCTCAGAGTCCTGATTCTTGGAGATCTCTTGACTTTCTTCACAACTTCGCTCAAGAGACTTTCTCCTTGTCTCTTTGGCGCACTTTGCTTTGCCCTCTGAGATTGACTTTCTGCGACAAGAGGACTCGTCATTTTCATGAGAGGTCTCCCTAGCACTCTCCTTAATTCGGCAGAAGGCGATTTGATACTTACAGGCGATTGAGAACTTGAGACAGGAGTCTTCTTCAATATACGCTCCCCCTCAGTTCTTGGTTTCTTTGAAGAACCGGTGTGATCTTTGTCTACTGTATTTAGACCCATTTGCCGAATAGTATGAGCATCAATCTTGCTCTTCACTGGAACAGTTCATCTTATACCTTGGTGCAGACGAATAGTGGATTTCATAAAGATCCTCGTCAAAATCATTCCATAAGGATAATTGGAAGTTTCCTTTAACCCCTTAACCATATAGTGAAAGATTAAGAAGGGTAAATCTATAGGATTTCGATTGAGAAGAAAGAACAGACATTGTTCGTCTAAAGTAGTCACCAAATGCCTTGAACCAACTCTAGGAAGAATGCAATTGAACAGGATTGCATGCAAAACCCTAGCCTTTGGAATCAGATTTGATGTCTTCCTTTCTCTTGAATCATTTGTGCCATAGAGCTGCCTCTTGACATCTTCTTCTTTCATTCCAACTGAGGACATCCATCCGGCCTTGGTAGACAGTTTTTCACCAACGGATGGGCAATCAGTTAATTTCCTTATCAAATCCTTTGTGACAATAATTGATATTCTATCCACAGAGGATACAATCATCGTCTTCTACTGACGAAGCGTTCTTCCGTAACTCATATACCTCATCCAGATAGACAAGTTCTCGTATTTGAAAGAAGTTCTTCGGCCGACTCTTGTGATCTCGTGTTCTACATCCATGCCGACACCCCTTAGTGATTCAAAGTTCACAAGTCTTTCATAAATCATTGCTTTGCTTCCATTGTATAGAGCGAAGATTATCTTCTGGAAAGCTTTTTAGTGAGAAGATTTTGAGAGAATTGGTAAAGTAGAAATAAACCGTCAAGAGATGATGAAAAGACTGCTATAATATCATCTTCAGTCTACTTATAGGGTTATGGACTGATGGGTTCTCGAATCATTAAGAACCTCAAGTTTATCGATATTTCCTCCAAAATCTTCCTTGTGAGAAAAGTTACCAATTGTAACTCACTTCGTATAACGCCGTTAGTTTCTCACGTTATTTTAGCCTAACCGCTCATTTAGCATCACCATATTGAGATTGCGTCTTATCTTCAAAACGTTCTTCACTCGGTGGTTTAGTGAAGATGTCCGCCCATCAAGCTCTGTTTCAACGAACTTTAGAAGCACCACCTTTCTCGAACGTAGTCTCGTGAAATGATGTCGACTTCTATATGCTTTACTCGAATTTCAATTGATTCTTTGATGTGTTTATCAGACCGGTGTTGTGGCAATAAATTGGAATCTCCTCCTCCTTAATCGAATAGTCTTCAAGTCGATACTTGATCCACAAAGATCTGTGAACAAAGAATCATGGCAGACATGTATTCCTTGACGGATGATGAGCAATTGAGCTTTGTCTCTTGCTTGACCAGAGACTAGATTTCCAAGAAAGTGACATCCTCCACTTGTGCTCTTTCTTTCGATTCTATCTCCAGATAGTCCGCATCACAAGATCCGATTAACTCGAAATCTTTACCTTTCTCAAACATTAAGCAAAGATCAAGTAGTACTGCGAGATATCTCAAAATTCTTTTAACAAAGAAGAAATGAGACTCTCTAGATCGACTTGAAATCTTGCACACAAGCATACACCGAATGTAATATCGTGTCTACTTGTCAGAAGATACAATAAAGAACCGATCATCCTCTATATAGGGTTTGATCCACCTTCTTACCAAGTTCGTCTTTCGACAAAAGTTTGAAGGATGCATCGGAGTTGCCATTGGCTTCACATTATTCATGTCAAACTTATTCAAAGAACTCTTTCACATACTTACATTGATGAATGAAGATCTTCTCTTTGGTCTGCTTAACTTGCAACCCAAGAAAGAACTTTAATTCACCCATCATACTCATTTCAAATTCTCTTTTCATTAGTCTCTCAAACTTTAAACACAACTCTTTTGTAATAGCACCAAAGATAATATCATCAACGAGATCCGCATTTAAGATAAAATCATTCTGAAAACTCTTTCTAAAGAGCGTCTTATCAACTTAACCTCTGCTGAAACCATTTTCTATTAAGAAGGTACTCAGACGATCATACCAAGCTCTAGGGGCTTGCTTTAGGCCGTATAAGGCTTTGTGAAGTCTATAGACATAATCTGGATTTTTAACATCTTCAAAGCCAGGAGGTTGTTTCACATAGACTTCTTCGTCTATAAAGCCATTCAGAAATGCACTCTTAACATCCATCTGAAACAACTTTATATCGTGACAGATTGCATATGCCAACAAAATCCTTATAGCTTCAAGTCTCGCTACTGGAGCATATGTTTCGTTGTAGTCTATTCCTTCTTGCTGATTATAACCTTTTGCTACTAATCTGGCCTTGTTACGACTCACTCTTCCTGATTCGTCTAACTTATTCTTGAAAACCCATCTTGTTCCTATAATGGATTTCTCAGAGGTTTTGGAACCAAGGACGACGTTATTCCTTGTGAATTGGTTCAGCTCTTCTTGCATGGCTAACACCCAAGCTTCGTCTTGAAGAGCTTCCTCAACCTTCTTAGGTTCTACTTCAGAGATGAAAGCTACATTAGCTTCTCGTCTGAATCTGGACCTTGTCCTAACTCCTTCTGAGGTCTCACCGATAATTAACTCTTCTGGATGAGAACTTTTATACTTCCAATCTCGTCTTAGTTCTATAGTTTCTAGAATATCTTCAATCTTATTCTCATGAGTGTCTGACGAGGGATTTTCTGAGGCATCATCTAGGTTCTTTGAAGGACCTTCAATCTCCATGTCATCTTCCTTATGGGTTTGAGAACTATCATCAAATTTGACATGGATCGTCTCTTCAACAGTCTTTGAAGTCAGGTTGTAAACTTGAAATGCCTTAGACGATAATGAGTAACCTAGAAATATTCCTGGATAGGTCTTTGAATCGAATTTATCCAACAGATCTCTCGTATTTAGAATGGAACATTTGCACCCGAATGGATGAAAGTAGGATATGCTTGGTCTTCTTCCATTCCATAACTCGTAAGGAGTTTTCTTCAACATAGGTCGCAACAAGATCCTATTCTGAATATAGCATGTTGTATTCACAGCTTCTGCCCAGAAATACTTAGGAAGATTCCTCTCACATAGCATAATCCTTGCCATCTCTTGAATCGCCCTATTCTTTCTCTCAACAACTCCATTCATTGTGGAGTTCTAGGGCCGAGAAGTTGTGGGAAATTCCATTCTCCTCACGTAAAACTCTAAACTTCTCATTCTCAAATTCTCCGCCATGATCACTCCCGATACTAGTTATAGACATTCCTTTTCATTACGTAACTTTACGGATAGAGTTCTAAAGTACTTAAAAGACTCATCTTTGTGTGATAAAAATAATATCCAACAAAATCGAGTAAAATTATCAACAATGACAAGTCCATATTTCTTTCTGCCAAGACTTAATGTCCTTGTAGGACCAAACAAATCCATATGTAATAGTTCTAAAGGTCTTGAAGAAGTTACAAAATTTTAGAAGAGAAAGAGGTTTTAACTTGTTTTCCTTTCAAACAATTTTCACGAAAAATTCTTTGTCAAAACTTATTTTTGGTAAACCTCTTACCAAATCATGTTTTACCAATTTTGAAATATGTTTCAAAGAGACATGACCTAGCTTTTTATGCCAGATTAGTCTTTCTTCTTCAGAAGATAGAAAACATGAGATATTTTGACTTTGAAAATCTTCTAAGTTGATTTTGTAAAGGTTGTTTCTTCTCTTGGCAGAGAAAAGTATAGACCCATCTTTGTTTCTGACTTCACAAAGATTTTGATTGAATGTAACTATAAAACTAGAATCACACAACAGACTCACACTAATCAAGTTATGCTTTAGACCATCAACAAGCAGTACATTATTTATGCATGCAAAGAAATCTTTACCTATTTTCCCGATTCCAATGATTTTGCCCTGTTGGTTGTCTCCGAAAGTTACTGATCCTCCCTTCTTATACTGAAGGTCTAGGAACATAGACCTTCTTCCGTCATGTGTCGCGAGCATCCACTGTCTAAATACCAATGGTGCTTGCCGTATCTTCCAAGGAAGGATATCTGCAGGAGAAACTATTTTATTTCTTGGTACCCAAATTTTCTTGGGTCCTTTATGGTTAGTAGTATGCACATGATATGATCTTTGATGCATATTACTCGGACGTTGATTAAAATATGTTATCCTATTTCTTCCTTTTTGAGAGACAAATTTATTACGAGACTGAGTATTGTTTCCAGTAAACCCTAATCCAGTCTTATCACTAGGATGTCTACATTTTCCTAGCATATCATTCATTTTCTTTGTACTCTCTGTGAAAGTAACTAAATCAGCTGATAGATTCTTGATCCTCAGTTTGAGTTGATTAATCTCATCTGATCTGTCTACAAGTTTCCTTTTAACTTCTAACTCATTTTTTAAGCAAATATTTTTCTCTCTATTTTCTCGGTATTTTAATATTCTCAGATACTTTTCTTCAACAACTTGTCTTTGTTTCGAATAGCATGAGAATCTTCTAACAGTTCTGAATATGCATCATGCAAATTTTCGTAGTCGGATTTTACCTCCTCATCACTATCTTCCTCGGCCATTAGGCAAATGTTTGCATGTTCTGATGACTCGGAGCCTGTATCTGATTCAGATGAATCTAGGTCCTCCCATGTTGCCATCATGCTTTTCTTGCCTCTCTACTCTTCTTGGGTTTCTTCTTGAGAGTAGGGCATTCGGACTTGTAGTGTCCAGGCTGATTGCACTCGTAACAAATGATAGAAGACTTTTCTGGCTTAGCTTCATCTTTTCCATTCTTTCTGAATGTCTGGTTACTTCTGGTCTTCTTCTTCCACATGCGTCTTATCTTTCTGGAAATGAAAGATAATTCGTCATCTTCATCACTCGATTACGAATCGATTGGCTAGAGTTGTCATCCCTTGATTCTTCAATTTTCAATGCTTTCGATGACTTCCTCCTTCTCTAAGTCTTATGATTCTTTTGTCCGACCTTGATGTTATTGACTTCTCTCGCTTGGGCTTATCTTCACGTTGAGTTCAACTTCATGAATCTTTAAGGATCCCAAAGAACTCATCTAGCTTTAATATGCTCAAGTCTTTGGCTTTTGCACTCTAGTAACTTTTGGTCTCCATCTCTTAGGAAGACTTCTTAGAATCTTTTGAACGTGATCTTAATTATTGTATGTCCTTCCAAGAGCTTTCAATCCATTGATAATTGTTTGAAATCTTCCAAACATTTGATCAATAGATTCTTCATCTTCCATCCTGAAAAGTTCATATTGATGTACAAGAATACTTATCTTGGATTCCTTAACTTGACTTGTGCCTTCATGAGCAATGGACAATGTGTCCCACATTTCTTTTGCTGTGTCACAACCATGCACTTTGTCGTACTCGCTTCTACTTAGGGCACACGTTAAGAAAAATTTCGCCTTTGAATTCAGTTGTATTCTTGTTTTCTGATCAGCCGTCCATCTGTTTCGTGGAATAGAACTACCTTCGTCATCTACAGGTATATAGGGTCCGTTCTCTATTACGTCCCAAAGTTCTACATATGTAGATTCGATGAATAACCGCATCCTATCTTTCCAGTAATGATAGTCTTCTCCATTGGATGCTGGAGGTCTAGTGACTGAGGCTCCTTCAGCGATGTATACATGTGACTCCGCCATTATCTTTAATCCACACTTCGCCAAAATGATTCTTGGATACCAAGCTCTGATACCAATTGAAGTGAATCACACGTTAATACAGCACTTAAAAACACAATAGAATGCACGAGAAGGGGGGGTTGAATTGTGTATTCCCTTTTGAATATCTTTTAGAATTACTTGTTAGAATTAAGATTCTTTCTGTAATTCTTATTAATCTGATTGATCAAACTTTTCAATGCTAAGTATATGAATAGTAAATAAAGATCAACTTTGAAACTAAAAGTGAGATAGAGAGTGAGAGTAGTAGACACGCAGATTTATCTGGTTCACCCTAAACCGTGGACTACGCCGATCCTCGAGTTTCTTACGAGATTTTACTATCTCTTCAAGCGTTAAGATTCTTTCACGAGCCTCTTGAGGTCTCTACAACTAGTATTCTTTCACACTTAGCCTCTGCGCAGCTATCTGCATAACTTTTCTTTTGAGAAAATATTTGAACACTCATTATGAAGGATAGCGTTCAACTAATTCGCACTTAATCGCTTTTTCTCGCTTTGTGTAATTTTTCTCAAAACAGCAAGCTCTTCAGTTTTCGACTTCGACTTGTATTTATAGCCTTCGTCTCTAACTGCTTCTTGATTCTTGAATCTTGAATCTTTAAAAAAGCAGTTAATCGGTTGAGTTACAGAATTCAACTCGAACTGACTCTTGCGTCTGTTTCTTTTCTGCGTCTGCGTCTGCGTCTGCGTCTGCTTTTGTTTCTGCGTCTGTATCTACATTTGCGTCTGCGTCTTTTATTGTCTTGTGTCATCTGCGTCTGTGTTGACTTTTTATCAACTTAAATGCGTGGTTCATCGTTTTCTTGCAACTTCGTCGCGTACGTCATCTTAAATCATCTTGAATTAAATGCAGATACGTCATGCGATATTTTGTTTTCTTGTATTTGATTTCACTATGTTTGTTATACATCAAAATCATTTTTATGTAAAGTCATTTTGACTTAACAGAGGGATGCAAAGCAAGAGTGGTATTAATCAGCCCGCACCAGGAAGAAAAGGTAGAATATGCTCTTCGGTTAAAGTTTAAAGTTTCTAACAATGAAGCAGAATACGAAGCTCTGATAGCCGACCTCCAATTGGCAAAGGAGATGGGGGTAAAGCATCTCCAGGTGTACAGTGATGGCCAGATAGTAGTTCGTCAAGTCACTAGGCAGTATGAGGCCAAGGGGAGCAGCATGATTAAGTACGTGGAACTAGTAAAATAGGAGTTGAGCAAGTTCAAGCAATACTCGATCAACAGGATAGAACGAGCTCAAAACGCTAAGGCAGATGCGCTCTCCAAAATGGCTTCCGACCGAGATGCAAAAAATAATGTTTTGGTCGAGCGGCTATAACGGCCTAGCATTCAGAGAGCTAATGAAGTCCTCGACGTAAATATCGATCGATCAAGTTGGATGGATCCGATCAGACAGTACCTCCTCGGGGGAACGCAGCCTCAAGATTCCTTGGAAGCCAAGAAGTTAAGAATAAAGGCGGCCGAATATGCGGTCGTTAATGGTACTTTGTACAAGCGATCTTATGACTGACCACTGCTACGATGCTTGAGCGAAGAAGAGGCAGAGCAGGCAATGGCCGAAGTCCATGAAGGAATGTGTGGAAACCACGTAGGAGGCAGAATATTGGCTCATAGACTGATTAGACAGGGGTATTACTAGCCGACAATGAGGAAAGACTGCCAAGAGAAAGTCGACCGATGTGAGGCTTGCCAAAAAAACAGTAGCCTGTCTCACCAGCCGACCGAGAGGATGAAAATCGTGAGCTATCCTATCCCCTTCGCTCAATGGGGAATGGATATACTAGGACCTTTCCCCCTCGGTCCTGGACAAAAGAAGTTTTTGATAGTAGCCGTGGAATATTTCACCAAATGGGTAGAAGCGGACACGGTCGCTACAATCACCAAGCAGAAAATGGAAAATTTTGTAAAAAGAAACGTACTAAGTCGCTTTGGGATGCCTATGGTGTTGGTTACAGACAACGGTCGGCAGTTTGACAACGACAAATTCAGAGACTTCTGCGAGCGACTAAGGATAAAGCTCCAATTGACTTCAGTAGCTCACCCTCAAAGCAACGGCCTTGCGGAGAACACCAACAAAAAGATAATGAGTGCCCTCAAGATGCTTAGATGGACGTAAGACTTGGGTAGATGAACTAGATGAAGTACTATGGGCGTACAGAACTACCCCAAATGGAGCCACAAGAGAAACACCGTTCAGGATGACTTTTGGGGCAGAAGCCTTAGTTCCAATAGAAGTGGTGTTGCACAATCAAAGAGTGTCCAGCTATGAAGAAGAGTGGAATAACGAAGCCCGCCGAGCGGAACTCGTGCTTCTCAGTGAAAGCGAGGATAGCAAGGCGCCGTTCGTTAAGCCGTCACCAAAAAGCAACAAAATTCTACAACAGAAGGGTAAAGTCGAGCGACATAAAGGTCGGCGGATACGTCCCATGAAAGGCCGAGGCGGCTGGAAAACATCCTGGAAAGCTCAAACAGGCGTGGGAAGGACCCTATCAAGTGATCAAGCAAGCTAGACATGGCTCCTACATCCTACGCGATGCGAACGGGAAGATTCTACCGAGGCCTTAGAACTCTCAAAACCTGAAGGCGTTCTACCAATTTTTTAACCGCCCACGCCCTCATCATCAATAAAGGGGCTTTCAGATTTTTTGACAAGAAAAAGTTTCGTTAAATTTGGCAAAGAAAAGAAAATCTCATCTACCATCGATCGACCAGGTTGCCAAGACAAGATCCTTGGAACCATCGATCGACCTCGACTATCGCTCGACCAGGTTGCCAAGACAAGATCCTTGGAATCATAGCTCGACCTCAACCATCGATCGACCAGGTTGCCAAGACAAGATCCTTGGAACCATCGATCGACCTCGACTATCGCTCGGCCAGGTTGCCAAGACAAGATCCTTGGAACCATCGATCGATCTCGACTATCGCTCGGCCAGGTTGCCAAGACAAGATCCTTGGAACCATAGCTCGGCCTTGACCATTGATCGATCAGGTTGCCAAGACAAGATCCTTGGAACCATCGATCGACCTCAACTATCGCTCGGCCAGGTTGCCAAGACAAGATCCTTGGAACCATCGATCGACCAGGTTGCCAAGACAAGATCCTTGGAACCATCGATCGACCTTGACTATCGCTCGGCCAGGTTGCTAAAACAAGATCCTTGGAACCATAGCTCGGCCTCGACCATCGATCGACCAGGTTGCCAAGACAAGATCTTTGGAACCATCGATCGACCTCGACTATCGCTCGGCCAGGTTGTCAAGACAAGATCCTTAGAACCATAACTCGGCCTCGACTATCGATCGACCAGGTTGCCAAGACAAGATCCTTGGAACCATAGCTCGACCTCGACCATCGATCGACCAGATTGCCAAGACAAGATCCTTGGAACCATCGATCGACCTCGACTATCACTCGGCCAGGTTGCCAAGACAAGATCCTTGGAACCATCGATCGACCTCGACCATCGATCGACCAGGTTGCCAAGACAAGATCATTGGAACCATCGATCGACCTTGACTATCGCTCAGGCAGGTTGCTAAAACAAGATCCTTGGAACCATAACTCGGCCTAGACAATCGATCGACCAGGTTGCCAAGACAAGATCCTTGGAACCATCGATTAACCCGACTATCGCTCGGCCAGGTTGCCAAGAAAAGATCTTTGGAACCATAGCTCGACCTCGACCATTAATCGACCAGATTGCTAAGACAAGATCCTTGGAACCATCGATCGACCTCGACTACGCTCGGTCAAGATCCCAAGATAAAATCTCGGATCATTCGGCCTCATTATCACTCGGCCTAATTTACCCGATCAACGCACATCGAGCGCACTCATTCGCGACTTGGTATTCGAGAGGATCGTCTAATCTCTAACACATAAAAGAGAATGAAAAACGAACTTCTATTTCTTTAAATCAAAGCTCTGGTCACAAGCCCGACCAGATGAGCCTTACAAGGGGAAACAACCTTACAAGGGGAAACAATCATTCTGATCCTTCCGGAGGAGAGGAAGGGCCAGCAGCAGGAGCAGCCGGGTCGGCAGAGGAAGAGCCAGCAGCCGGATGGGGAGAAGACAGCGGAGAGACATCCTCTTCCTCCTCTGAGCTAAGGTCTAGCTCCTCATCCGGAACGAAGGTCCGCTCTCCCTCGGCCCTCTCCCTCATTTCCTCTAAAGAAAGGCCGAGAGCAGCGGGAAGCAACGACTCGACATAATCCTCAAACGAAGGACACTCCGACCCGTCAGGAACGTGAACCTCATGACACCTCTTCAGGACCGAAAGGGTTAAGTCGCAAGCGAACTCTAAGCACTCCCCATGTAGGAACCGCTTGATTGCCTCAACCCTCTTCTCTTTGATGGAGCACCACAACTCTCTCAACATATCCTCGGTCATGTGTTTACCCTCCACAGCTGCATGACAATCCTGGAAGAATTTCTTACTATGCTCCTGTTCTGTCTTCACCTCCTTCTTCAAGCCCTCACACTCCTCAGCCAGCTCGTCCCTCTCCAAAATCACCCTATCTCTCTCCTCCTCACCCGTAGTGAGTTAAACCTTCAAAGCGCTCCTCTCCTCCTCCCAAGACTTCTTCTCTCCCTCAACTGAAGAGAGTTGAGCCTGCAAAATGTCTTGCCCCTCCTTTGCCTCTGCAATTTCAGCTCTCAGAGTGTTAACTTGCTCTAGAAGGTCATGAACCTCCCGATCCATTGTCCGATTCACGTCATCGAGCTGATCCAGACGTTGATACATTTCAGAGGCGTATACCATATCTCTGATGCAGCTGCGGACGAGACGAGCCATCAGTTTTTTATTGTCCAGCGAGTCCAAAAAATCCTCATCCGCAAGAGGAACGACCTTCTGGGCAATCTGCAGAGCCACACCAGCGTCTTTAAGTGACACAACCTTGTCAAAGCTGACCGCGAACTCCCATCGATCGCCACCAGAGGCTCGCTCCTTCCCTTTGCCCTTAGCCAATTGGGGCGCTCGCTTTTCTGCCACTCTCTTCTCTTGCTGACCAGATGACCGGCCGGCACTCCAAGCGGTCCTCTTCCTTTTGAGTGGAGGCTCCGTCTCCTCCTCCTCCGAACCCGCTTGGCCTGCACTCATTGGCACGATCGGCAATGACGCCGACGCGTTAGGACGGTCTTTAGTAGGCGGAGGGGCAAGCAACACCGTAGAATGACCAGACCCGATTGGCGGAGCGGCGCCTTCACGGGTCTCTGCCTCCTTCTTCTGTTTCTTCCCTTTGGCCTGCCTTTTGGATTTAGGGGGAGCGGAGGACCCGGCAAAATCTTCTATCCTCGCCATGGCTGCACAGCAATAAAAACAGGTCAGAAAGTGAAACCAATATTTACAAATACAGCAAATAATTCAACCACGAGGAGTCAACCAGACGGGGCGGTTTCCTCTCCTAGCCCGTTAATTTGTGGCGGGGGGTCGATTAGAAAGGAACCGGCCGAGACCCCCCGCGATATCCAAGAATGAGCTTAGTGAAGTCATATCGACCGAGCCCCTTTATGCGACCGACCACCTCCCACTCCTCTCTAGTAAGAGATAGGCTCGGCGTATCGTTCCACCGCTCGGCTAAAGGATACCTCCACGGCTGGGACTTGAAGGAGGATCCTGGGGGTTTCACAAAAAAGTACTTCGTCCTCCAAGAAGTAAATTTTGAGGCCGTTCCGGCCGAACGGTATCGGGCATCCCTATACTACAAGTGAGGGATTTCGGCCCCAGAGCTCGAACTTTGATTCATCCTCAAAAAATGATGTAGGATCCCAACCGTAGGCAAACAGCCAAACTGATGGCACAGCAAGGCCAGACCGTTAATGAACCTCCAGTCATTCGGAGGAATCTGGCTCGGCATCAACTGGAAGTCGATGCACACCTCGTGAATAATCGGGGCATACGGGAGCCTCACACCACCGATCGAAAAGAAACTATCAGAAATAGCAAAATACCCACTCAAATTGCTGTGGATTCGTTCATGCTCCAAGGCCAGCCTAGGCCCCCAAGACATAGGGATATTATTCCTGATAATCGACCGTTTCAGCTCCGCCATGGTCATTGTCGATTTATCTCTCGGTGGCTCCTTCCGTTCTCTCGTCGAGATTTCTTTAATACCTCTTACCATACTTCTAGAACTGGCCGACGACATGCTTACTAAGAGGAAACCTTTGAGAAAACTTTAGAGGAGGAGTCGAGGGAAAAGGACGTACCTATTTGGTGATTTGAGGTTAGAAAATTGGGCGGCGGTTGAAAGAAAGCTCCGGAGGCTATGGGCAAGAAAATACAAATGAAAGCAGGATGCAAGCCGGAGAACAAAAAAGGCGTAAAGAAAATCTGCAGTCCATCAACCCTGAGTACTTATAGAAAATTGATCGAATGGACGCTCCAATCAACGCTCGACGCATGGAAAAAATTCGAGCCGAGCTCAGACACGTGGCAGAATCTGAGCTGAGGTGAGTTAGGGTTATTCGAAATCCGAAGTGGCGCAGTAGTTGAAAGGACGTACGTGACAGCTGCACAACGGTTACAAAAACGTTTCATTTCAGATTCTGAAAGTCTGTCAAAGGGCACGCATCTTCAATAATGATCAAATAAAGTACCTTCACGCGCTCAGCATAGACGTTCGCCTAAACTCTCTTGGTACGAGCTATCACGCAATAAGTGTCGATGCCGACCGATCGAAACACTCAACCGATCGACCCTAGCACGAGCAGTCATGTACTATCCGTTGATATCCGACCGATCGGGTCTACCCCGAGCTGTCCCACAGACGAGCTACAAGATTTTTATGTACTCCTTCGACCCTTCTCCTTGCTCAGACTCGAGGAGTAGGGGGCCTTATGGTTGGGTCGGTCGTGCTAGGCCCAAACCCACTAAAAATGACTCATGAGCCCATTAGTCCATCCTGCAAGGATTGACCTAATCCCTATTGACTATGATAGGCCCATGCTCTAGTCCACGCATCCATGGCCCACTCGCAGGTGGAAGTCTCCCATGCATACATAAAGACTTAAACCTAGCAACCGTCCCATATATAAGGTATAGCTTTGTCATGATACGGGTATGCAATCAGAACCTTAGCTTCTCCGTTCTTAGCTATCAAACCCTCACCAAAAAGACTAACTTGAGCGTCGGAGGGGCCTGCCGGATATCAACCCCCGGCGTGCCTTGTGTTGTTTTGTAGGAACTCTTGCTAGAAGACAGTCAAGCTCATAAATCCAAACGGCAACATGTAGCCTCGCCAGGATCAGGCTGAACCAGAATCCATATAACTAGAACAGTGATTCTCATTCGTGGGTTATTTTCATTATTAGACTTGCACATGAATCGGGTTCAGCTAAAATTCAATCCCAAGTTTTAAAATTTTTAAATATTCGATCTAATTGACAACGATGGTTTATCCTTACGTCTGTAAATTAGCTACACTAGCTGAACTTTCAAGCCTAATCCAGTCGTAGGTTTACTTCTCAATATTTAGCTTTGTAAAACAATATAAAATCCAATTGGTCGGTTGCTCAATCATGTATTTGAATTTTAAATTTGTTCATAATTTTTAAAAATCAAATGTAATCTCTTCCAGTAAATTCCATGTTAAACAAATAATATATAATAAAATTAAAATCAAGTAGATGAAATGAAAATTTATAAGTTATCTTAAGATTAATTAATATAATGTTATAAAAAAATTTCAAAATGAAAATGTCTTAAAAAGTATCATCCTCGTCTCTAACTTCCATTATTATCAATAAAGTAAATAGTAATATATGCATATTTGTGTTTTAATCAATGTTATGAATGTTATATATCAAATTTAGTTACGATATGATCTTGTATTAGTACTAATCAATATCAAGTATTGTTTTGAGTAATTTTTAAAACTATAAAATCCTTGAATTTTTAGAATTACAAAATAGTCTCTCGATATATTATCTTGTATAATTTATAATTTTATATCAACCATGTCTCTAAAAATCAAAACAATGAAATTTTGAAATAAAATGATTTATTGATTTCTATTAATATTACTTTTCACACATTTCACATATAAATAATAACCATATTTGGTATGAAAAAGATCATTTAATCATCATCCATATATAAAATTAAAAATAATACAAATTACTTAAAATATTATAATTTTATCATATAAATAATAATAACATTAAAATATCAAATAAAAGAATAATAAATATCTATAACTCTCTAAATATTACAACAAGAGCTAAATCGAATAAACAACCAACTAAAAGTGAAATTTGAAACAAAAACTTTTACAATATATATATATATATATTATGTATATAGAATTTAACATATACATCAAATATAAGTGAAATTAAAAAAGAAATGAAAACTTAAAACTTTATTCGATCGAATATTTTCTCAAATCGCATTGACTTCAATTCTCATTTGTACAAAATCTTCATTATTAAAAGGAGCTTCATTATCACCATCATTTAAATTCATTGTACTAAATGACATGTCAATATTTTCTTATCCAATATCATCTTTTAAGTCACTCTCATCTATCAAATTCGATTCCTCAAAAACCCCGCCAAATGATCGATATGTCAAAGAAATTTAGATTTACAAAACTATTTGATTTATTAAGAGTACTAGTAAACAAATAAAATTAAATTATTTAAAATTACAAGAAATTATAGTTAACTTAATAATGATAATAGCATACATTTCCCAAAACTTTAAATTGTATTTAACAAATACCAAGTCGTTCAAATTTTTATGTTTCAATCTATTCCTTTTCTTAGAATAGATGAATTAAAATGTGCTCGAATTCCTTTCACACTTTGTTGAACTCACATATTAACTTAAAATTTAAATTACAAACCTTTTCAATTCTGAAGCACCACTTTCAAATTGGTCCCACCAAGCAACGGTAAGATAACAAAAGTAACATTGTAAATAAAATAAAGCGATGATTAACTTTCAACAAGAAATAAAAGTGAAAAATATATATCTGGAAAAACTTTGTCTCTTTGAAGAATAGCAATGGGCATCCCAAAATCACTAGAATCATATGAATCTCCATCTGTGGGACTAGGAGATCTTGCATTATCTCATGAGAAAAAATTATTGTAATAGTTAATAGCATTCCCCTATTAACTTCAGTTTTCTTTGTCAAACTTAATCTAAAATATACACTAGGATTTAAAAAGGCCCCAACTGCAAACAATGGAGAGTAAAATTACCTTTTCCATCTCTTATTGTTGACTGTAAGAAAAGGTTTGTACAAAGAAGACCTATTTTTCATATTAGCCTTGTAAATTGAAGTAATAAAAAATGAACTCCATTTAAAAGTTTTAGGTTTTTGAATTTTGGTCTTATTTTTCCAAACTTGAATTACATGATCCCATAAATGGTTCAAATATAATTGTTACATAGAGTTGAGTATCTTATACACATGCTTAAAGAATTCTTTTGTTCAGTATTATTAAGGCATAGTTTGGCACATTAAAGAATTAATCTTGATTCCATTTGGATTATTTTAGTATCTTTAGTTCTTTATCTTTTAGTGAAGCAAAAGCATGCATAAATATCCTACACTCATATATTTTTGCTAAGGTATCCATTAGTTGTGAGTATAAGACTTGTCTTTATATATAAATAAAAGATGAAAATAATGTTTTATTTTGTCCTTTTAAAAAGTATAGTGCACTTCTATGACTGATAACTACTATGATGTTACTTAGTATTATTCAAGAAATTACTAAAGAATATGGTAGTTTTCATTTTTATGTCTTTATAATGAATGAAATGAAAATTGTATGTAAGTATGGATGAATAACAATAGGCATGGAAAGTTTATTGTATTAAGTACCTATAAAGAATTTGAAGATTGTAGTAATGCCATTGTGTTCTTGATTGCTCATTCTTTGAAGAACAAGTTAAATTTTATTATCTAAATCCAAAAAAAATTCTTCACATAAGTAATGTATAAAATTTTGAAATTTTTCTTTGCAAAGTGTTTTATATATGTTTTATAGAGACATCATATAAGGTACGGTGTATATTGTTCTTCAAGATATCCATATAATTTTCTTCCTAACATTGCTACTATAAGATAAAATTAAGGTGCTTTACAATTTTTTGATGCACATGTTTCTTTACACTTGGTATTTGTGTTTCATACTACCTTTTTTTTATGTGGTTGAGGATCAAATATCATAATTAGAATAATTCTTTCATTTTTAGGGAGTGGTATTTTGTTAGTTCATTGAGTGAAAGCATAATTGTTATTTTTAAAGTATTGATCTTATGAGTTTGATATTTTTGGTTACTACTAACTACTATCACCACCATAAGGCTTTCTATACTTTGTGCACGTGATATTTTTATAATTATAATGTAAATATTTGTTTGTGTTATGGTAATTATTTTCTATAATTATTTATATCGATGAAGCTAACCCTTCAACATAGTCAAAACAAAGGAAAGTTTCAATCTAATCCATTATAATATAAAAAGTGAATAATCAACTTAGACAGAAGAAACCAATAACTCCTTAAAGATAACAAATGATACTTGAAATCTCTTCAAAAAGACTATTGTAAGTGATGGAATTGATGAAGAATAGTACAAGTATTGCCAAAAGTTGTTTGCTAAAGGTTCAAAAGGTGAAACTTTGTATTTAAAAAGGCATTTTGAAGTGTATAATCAAAGAAAAATGATATTAGAATGTCAAATGTTTTTTATTACTAACTTATTGGATGGAAAAAAAATGAAATGACTATTATGGTCTATGATCAAGAAAACTACAAAATTTTATTTGTTAATGCAATCACAAGGCATGAATATACACTCTTAATTATGGCCCACATAGATTTTAGGATTTTCATTATGTCCCTTTAGTTGACTTTTAAAATGCATACTTAGAGTACTATTAAGAAGGACATCTTTAATATTTATGATGTATAAAAGAGTTCAAAATTGAGGATGTTGTCAATTAATTTACTAGTGAATTATGATTACATCAAATATGTGGATAACTAAAAATCGAAAAAAGGGTTATATGAATGTGACATCATATTACATTGATAGCAATTGGACTTTATGTAGTCACATTGTGAGGTAAATAATGGTCTTTGATTTTGTTATAATTGATCTTTGATTTTATTTCCAAATGGTAGGTTTGTTTATGTTTTAGCATCTCATACAAGTGAAAAGGCTGACAAGTGTATTGGTAGATTGTTTGATGGACTAAAACATTGACATAAAGTTGTCAATAATAACTTTGAGTAATTATAGCATAAATGATGCTATGGTAAAAAAAAGTTAAGATCGAGTTGTTAGTTAGGAACTTTTTGATGAATGAGAGATTCTTTCATATGCGTTATTTTGTGCATATAGTGAATCTAGTTCTGAAGGATGAGTTGGAAATTTTCAAAGAAGGGATAGAAGCAATTTGCATTATAGTGTACTAGAGTGCAATTCCTAAACAAGTTAAGAAGTTTGAAGAACCTATAAGATAATTACACATTCCTTACATTAGGAAGATATATTTGGATTATCTAATAAGTTAGAATTCAACATTCAAAATTCATGAGCATACAATTATTATATTGATTTGTTTATTAGTTTAAGACAACAAGATTCTCAGTACCTTTGTATTCTGACAAATGAGCAATAAGAGTCAGGATAAGAAATTTATGAGAAGTTGGACTTATTTAATATTATTATTGAGTTGTTTCTTAGCATAAAATATCCAACTTCTCACATTTGATTTGCTAATATATATGAGATAAAGTTAGCATTACTTGAGTGAGTCATTTCTTCTAATAAAGTGATTCAAATAATAGAAGACAAAATGATGAGAAATTTTGACAATTATTGAAATGATATTGGAAATAACATGACAATTACTATTTTTATCTGATGTACAAACTTAATACAATTGAATATTATTTTGGCAGTTATGTGGTAATAGAGCTTTATTATATGCTAAAATTAATAGATAGTTATGGTATAATTTGTTTAATAATTAATAATAAAAATGGGTAAATATTTGGATCATTATAGTTCAGTGTTAACTTCTAATTATGTTGGTATATCTTTATCAAACAAGGTAGTTATCAGTTTAGGTTTTGGTTTAAAGAAATCCATAAAGAAGGGAAAAAAAGGCTAGGATTTCACATAATAGAATACAGTTGGACAATTACTCAGATCAAAAAAATGATGAGCATTTTGATATATTAATATGACAGAAGTTGAATAGAGCTTAATATTTGATTGTACAAACAATTGGACAAGATCTTTGGTTATCCTTATATCTATAGTTGCTTCAAGTCTGCTTGTAGTACTAGTGGTCATATAATCACTCCATATCATAGTTAACTTCATCTGAAAATTTTGAAAGTCTTTATATACTTCAAAAGTTGGTTATGTATCGAAAATATTATGAGGAACTCTATACTTTTGATATGTTAGTTTCATAATTTTAATAATTATCTATTATATGATCTTATAATTTTTTTATATTGTGACATGTATAGAGAACGTGAATATAGAGGAGGCCATTTATCACTTTGGAAGTTTTTCGAGAAAATGCTCGATGATGGAGGTATATCTATTTTTTAATAATAATGTATTTACTTATCAAATTTATTGCATTATTGGGTATAATTTAGAAAATAATTTTTAAATGAAGAGGAAATAGTGCAAAGTATTGACTCTTTTAATTATAACAAAGATTAATAGGTAATTGTAAGTGGTGTTGTACCCTTCAATAAAAGACGTAAGTTTAAGTAAAGATGTTATCAAAAGGCAATTTTCTTATTATACATTAATAAATGGATTATTCTTATGATTAAATGAAGAAAAGTAGTCATACAATGTCCTTTTAGATAATAATTGTACTGATAATTGTTTATTTAGACACAAACATATGTTGCAACATATTGTGACTGAGATTGATTTCAATACTATAACTAAGATTTTCAATTTTGACATGAAAACGAGGTGACATGTTTAAGATTATGTTCAACATTTCAATTTAAATTTTTTATTCAGATACAAACACATGCTATTACATGCTTTTGTTAGGACCTTGTTCATCATTGTAATTTAAATTTTCATTTAGACATAAACATAGGCTCTGAGACCATATTCATTTTCACTAGATTTTTTTTTCAATAAAAAATTTTAAGCCCACCTAGATTCAAGTTGGCTTTAGTCTTTTTAAGCCTACTTAAGTTCAACGAGGCTTTAGGTTGCCTACAGGCTAAAAAAAGGATGATCTAGGCCCAGGTTGACCTATTACGACCCTAGGTAGTCATATACATATCAATGTCAAACTCAGAATTCTTGATAATATTTCTCACATACTTAGGAAAAATATACAAGAACTTAATTTTAACTAAATATTTATTCAAGTTTACCTCCAAAACTTGGTTTACCTTCTTTTAAAAAATCACAACATATAAATTTTATTCTTGCACAATGTTTATTTTCCTTCTTTTGACCACCAAAGATGCTTAAATTTAACAGTACTCACTATAAACATTGAGTACAATATGTAATTTATCATAAGAAGAAAAAAAGATGAAAACTTCACTAAGTATACAATGTGTAAGAATAAAATATAATAACGTTGTAAAAGTTTAAAATTATATACTTGAAATAATTTGTATAGTTGTCTCACTATATTACTTATATAGCCTCTAGATTTAAAATATGATAGGACGCCACTCAATCTCATACCGAACCTAACATTTTGAATGATATTGAAGTCAACATACCTGGAACAATTCAACATAAAATAAATCAATATCAAATAATATATTATATATACCATAAAATTACAACAAAACTTGCACTAGCAATTATACCATTACAAATTAACTACAAAATCCTCATTTTAAATGCAAATTTTCTTCATAGAAATTTCACATATACCAAATTAGAAGTTATAGGCCTACTATGAGACATAAACTTCTTCCTAACTTCCCTAATCCTAACTATGTAGCATCACTTACACGGACCTCAAAATGACTCAAATTGTATTTCTTCTTTTTTTTAGGGCTAATATTTATGTAATCAACTTCATGATGATGATGATGATGATGATGATGATGATGATGATGATGATGATGATGATGATGATAATAATAATAATAATAATAATAATAATAATAATAATATGATTAAGTTTTTATTTATCTTACCACATGATTCATATTTATCTTTCTATATTTTCTTCTTCTTTCTATTATTGCCTTTGGTGTCCATCATTGTCATCTTCGTATACTCTGATCTCTTCCTTAATGCCTGCATTTTAAATATAATTTTAAATAATTTTAGAAATTCTTTAAATGTACTAAAGGGTTCTTTAAGATATACTAAAATCTTAAACTGTTTTTTCTTTTTTCTTTTGCAACATTCATGTCTCCTTATGTCTTAGGATAGGATAATCATTTTACTTTTTTATCCTCAGTATCTTCTCATGCCTTGCGATATCTTTGTTTTTTTTTGGAACCAACATTGGTGTTTGCTCACACATCAAGATCAATTGTTCACTTAACTTATCCATTTTTGGAGTCTCTTAATTCCTTGAGACTTCTCATCCTTTCCAACTATTAACTAAAATGTCAACAATCAATCACATATACCCTAAAAATTATGGACATTTATGTAGAAATACAACATCTTACTAACTCATTACCTTTTTATTTTTCACCTTTGACAATGTCTTCTAAACTTTCCTTGTTGCCTCCTACTTACCATGGCACATCATCGGATGTTCCTTATTATATCAACCTTTATCATTTAAGATTATTTAAGTAATTAATCTATTTAATTCTTGGAAATAATACTTTCAAATGTTACTATAAATCTGCATCAAAATAATATTATCTTTAGCCTCTCCTATTTGTGCAAGGATATCTTAGAAGCATCTAATGCCTCATCAATGTTGATGGCATCCTATGCTACAGTCTTTGTCATCTTCCTCCACTTAAAGGGATGGTTCACATATAACTCATATAACTTGTCTAGATAAAAAAAAGGTAAACAAATAAAAATTAAATTAATTTATTATGAATTACATACTTTGTATGAGAATTAATATTTATTGATGGTTTAAAGTTGTTTGACACTTAACTCACCATCAAGATAACTACACATGTAACTATATAAGGTGTAATACCTCTGTCTTTTATAACTTAATAGAATATGTGAGCATGTTTATGAGGATGGTTCATAAGGAAATGTTCCCAACCTAACTCACATAATCATCAACATCACCTATAATATTGAACAACAGTGTACTAATACCTTAGTTGGCATTTGGGCACAAAAGAACTTTTAAGAAATATAAAGAAAATTAAAAAAAAATCTTCCACCTGCGCACCTATAAATTTATAGAGTATGCACTTAATAACTATGTGGGTTATCATTGAATTTGTATTCGTCATAAAGTCTCAATATCTTAACCTTTTCAATTTATATACATAATTGTTTCTTCCATTGGGAACACATAAGATCCTTTTGCCACACTATCCCAAAAAGTCTCTTTCACTTGACCCTTCATTATTATTAACATAAGGTCATCTAAATCAAAATTAAGAGATAACTAGTGGAAAAAGGACCCTTCTCACCCAAAACCTCTCCATCTCTCTAAGTTTGCTGAATCTTATATTAGTAACCCACTTTAGCTGCTCTGAAGTAAGACTCTATATCAGTTCATATACCATCTCCAAATAACATATCATCTGACAAGTTTGTAAATAATCAAACATTCTTGTTAGTAACTAAAACCATCATATTTTATGGAACAAACTTTAGTAATTTTCTAATAGTCGAAACTTCCTACATTATTCTTTTAGTTACGATGTTGCTAACTTGTTCTATCAACAATACTATCATCCACCACCAATAAATTTAGATTTTAGATTAAATTAAGATAACATTGTCATCAATTTGTTTTCACATACACTACCATTATCCATTATAAAATAAAACATTTACGTTTGTTGCTTACCTCTTAAATTCTTTTGAATATACAACTATGGTAAAGATACCTCTTACTTGAATAATAGCTACACATAAATTATAACTTTTGCCACTAAATTCTATGTAATATATCATTGCGTTCTTCAAAAAATAACAATTGCATTCATCTAAAAAATAATTACATTTAGCATTTACTACCATATTGTAAAAATATACCACCATATTATTCAAAATATCCTAATATATATACAAAATATACTAATACTTTATACCAAAACTATCACTATATTATATAAAATATACTATAAGAAAGAAAATTATAATAATTATCTCCAAAGGTTGATATATTGCAATAACATATTGATGTTCTCCAATTAATTATTTTATGATCTATTATAGAGGTTTGTCAAGTTAGAGAGTTATCTAATTTTTGTAAGGCCCAAAATAATACCTTAGTTAAAATGTTACATATTCATGAAGGCATATGTAATACGTGTTAAATTGTGACATGATTGTATATGTTTTGAATTTTAGTTTGATCTTAAATTTTGTTTTAATAGATCATACTTAGTGATTTGGAATTAATTGATATCATTAGAAAATTGATGTATTAAAATGTACAATTGGACAAGGTGTTAAGTCAAAATGACTTTACTTAGATATAATTTTGATGTATAAGAAAGAGCAAAATAAAAGAAAAACAAAAGCAGACGAAGTGACAAAGACGCAGACGAATAGAAATAAGATGAAGACGCAGACACAGACGTGAATTGAAAAAACAGACGCAGACGCAAGCAATACAGAAGAAGCAAAGCGATTTAAGTAATCTGACGAAGAAACACAAATCTGATGCGCATTTACAATAAGACGTGAGCGAAGAACGCAGAAGAAATAAACAGACGCAGACACAAAATAAACACCGACGAAGCAACGCATATGCAAAAGAGAAATACAGACGCAGACGGAGACGGAGACACAGTAGTAAAACAGACGAAGACGCGAATTAAGAAGCAGACGCAAGAGTCAGTTCGGGTTAGTTACAGAACTCAACTGATTAACCGTTTCTGTTAAAGAAACAAGATTCAAGAAACAAGAATCAAGAAGCAGTTGGAGACGAAGGCTATAAATACAAGTTGAAGTCGAAGATTGCAAAGTTAGTTGAATAGTTGAAAAATTGCAAATTAGCAGATTTACATCTACGTGATCGTAAAAAGCATTCTGTGCAAAATAGTTGAGAGCTATTTTTACTGTAACAAGTGTTCAAACACTTATCTGTGAGAAAGTGGTACAGATAGCCTGCAGAGGCTAAGTGTGAAAGAATATTGATTGTAGAGACCTGAAGAGGCTCGTAAAGAATACTTGTAAAAGTTGAAGAGATAGTGAAATCTCAGAAAGAATTCTGAGGACTGGACGTAGCCCACGGTTTGGGGTGAACCAGGATAAATCGCTGTGTCAACTACTCTTACTCTATATCTCTTTTAGATTCAAGTTGTATCATTACTTAATTAGTATACAAAGTTTTCAAAGTTTTTGATTATTTAGAATCTATCGGAAGTTCTGTAAAAGAATATTATTTCTAACAAATCATTTTTGAAAGAATTTTAAAAAGAGGAATACACAATTCAACCCCCCCTTCTCGTGCATTCTATATCGTTTTATAAGTATTATGTTAACGTGTGATTCACTTCAATTGGTATCAGAGCGAGGTATCCAAAAATCACTTTAGCAAAGTGTGGATCAAAGATAATGGCGGAATCACATGTATACATTGCAGAAGGAGCCTCAGTCACTAGACCTCCAGCATTCAACGGAGAAGATTATCATTATTGGAAAGATAGGATGCGGCTATTCATAGAATCTACTCATGTCGACCTTTGGGACGTGATAGAGAACGAACCTTACACACCAGTAGATGAAGATGACAATTCTATTCCACGAATCAGATGGACGACTGATCAAAAGGCAAGAATACAGCTGAACTCAAAGGCTAAGTTCTTCTTGACCTATGCCCTAAGCAGGAGCAAGTATGACAAAGTCCACGGATGCGACACTGCGAAGGAGATGTGGGACACATTGTCCATTGCTCACGAAGGCATAAGCCAAGTTAAAGAATCCAAGATAAGTATTCTTGTGCACCAGTACGAACTTTTCAGGATGAAAGATGAAGAATCTATTGATCAAATGTTTGGACGATTTCAAACAATTGTCAATGGATTGAAAGCTCTTGGAAGAACGTACAACAATCAAGATCATGTTCGAAAGATCTTAAGAAGTCTTCCGAAGAGGTGGAGACCTAAAGTTACTGTGGTGCAAGAAGCCAAAGATTTGAGCATGCTAAAGCTTGACGAGCTGCTTGGATCCTTGAAAATTCATGAATTTGAACTCGATGCTGAAGATAAGCCCAAACGGGACAAGACGATAGCGCTGAAGGCCAGACAAAAGAATCACAAGACTCAAAGAAGGAAGAAGTCATCAAAAGCGTTAAAGATTGAAGAATCAAAGAATGATGACTCCAGCCAATCAGAACAAGAATCAAGTGATGAAGACGACGAATTATCTTTCATCTCTAGAAAGATAAGACGCATGTGGAAGAAGAAGTCCAGAGCAAACCAGACTTTCAAGAAGAATGTCAAAGATGAAGCTAAACCAGAGAAGTAATCTGTCATTTGCTACGAGTGCAATCAGCCTAGACACTACAAGTCCGAATGTCCTACTCTAAAGAAGAAACCAAAGAAGAGTAGAGAAGGCAAGAAAAGCATGATGGCAACGTGGGAGGACCTAGATTCATCAGAATCAAATACAGGTTCCGAGTCATTTGAACATGCAAACATCTGCCTGGTAGCCGAGGAAGATAGTGAAGAAAAGGTAAAATCTGATTACGATAACTTGCATGATGCCTACTCAGAATTGTTAGAAGATTCTCATGCTATTCTGAAACAGTACAAACTGTTAAAGAAAAAGTATGTAGAAAAAATTAGACATACAGAAGTAATAGAGAGATCAAAAGAGATCAACCAGTTGAAATTGAGAATTAAGAATCTGTCAGCTGATTTAGCTACTTTCACCAAGAGCACAAAGAAAATGAATGAGATGCTTGAAAAATGTAGACATTCGAGTGATAAAACCGGATTAAGGTTTATAGGAAATAAGTCTCATCCTCATAAGAACCCTTTCTTTCAAAAGAGAAACTACATTAAAACTCGTGTTAATCAACGTACTAGTAATATGCATCAAAAGACTCATTATGTGCATGTTACTAACCCTAAAGGACCCAAGAAAATATGGGTACCAAAAAATAAAATAGTTTCTCCTGCAGATATCCTTCCTTGGAAGATGCGGTAAGCACCATTGGTATTTAGACAGTGAATGCTCACGACATATGACGGGAAGAAGGTCTATGTTCCTAGAACTTCAGTATAAGAAGGGAGGATCGGTAACTTTCGGAGACAACCAGCAGGGCAAGATCATTGGAATCGGTAAAATAGGTAAAGATTCCTTTGCATGCATAAATAATGTACTGCTTGTTGATGGTCTGAAACATAATTTGATCAGTTTCAGTCAATTGTGTGATTCTGGTTTCATAGTCACATTCAATCAAAATCTTTGTGAAGTCAGAAACAAAGATGGGTCTATACTTTTTTCTGCCAAGAGAAGAAATAATCTTTACAAAATTGATTTAGAAGATTTTCAAAGTCAAAATGTTTCATGTTTTTTGTCTTCTGAAGAAAAAAGACTAATCTGGCATAAAAAGCTAGGTCATGTTTCTTTTAAACACATTTCAAAATTGACAAAACATGATTTGGTAAGAGGATTACCAAAAATAAGTTTTGACAAAGAGTTTTTCTGTGAAAATTGTTTGAAAGGAAAATAGATTAAAACTTCTTTTTCTTCTAAAAATTTTGTAACATCATCTAGACCTTTAGAGTTGTTACATATGGACTTATTTGGCCCTACAAGGACAATAAGTCTTGGCGGAAAGAAATATGGACTTGTTATTGTTGATGACTTTACTCGATTTTGTTGGATATTGTTTTTATCACACAAAGATGAATCCTTTAAGTGTTTTAGGACCTTATCCAGAAAGTTACAAAATGAAAAAGGAATGTCTATAGCTAGTATCAGGAGTGACCATGGTGGAGAGTTTGAGAACGAGAAGTTTAGATTATTCTGTGAGGAGAATGGAATTTTTCACAATTTTTTTGCTCCCATGACACCACAATAAAATGGAGTTGTTGAAAGGAAAAACAGGACGATTCAAGAAATAGCTAGGACTATGCTTTACGAGATGAATCTTCCTAAGTAATTCTGGGCAGAAGCGGTGAATACAGCATGCTATATTCATAATAGAATTCTATTGCAACCCATGTTGAAGAAGACTCCTTATGAGTTATGGAATTGAAGAAGACCAAACATATCTTACTTTCATCCATTTGGGTGCAAGTGCTCTATTCTGAATACAAAGGAGCTGTTGGATAAATTTGATTCAAAGACCTATCCAGGAATCTTTCTAGGCTACTCATCATCGTCTAAAGCATTCCGGGTGTACAACCTTATTTCAAAGACAGTTGAGGAGACCATCCATGTCAAGTTTGATGATAGTTCCCAACCCCATAAGGAAGATGACATGGAGATTGAAGGTCCTTCAAAGAACTTAGACGACACAACAAACACTCCAACACCAGGTACTCAAGAAGACAAAGTTGAAGATATTCCAGAAACTATTAGACTGAAAAGAGACTGGAAATATAAAAGTTCTCATCCAGAAGAGTTGATTATCGGAGAGACCTCAGAAGGAGTAAGGACAAGGTCCAGATTCAGAAGAGAAGCTAATGTGGCTTTTATCTCTGAAATAGAGACTAAGAAGGTTGAGGAAGCCCTTCGAGACGAAGCTTGGGTGTTAGCCATGCAAGAGGAGATGAATCAATTTACTAGAAACAATGTGTGGTCCTTAGTTCCGAAACCCCCTAAGAAATCCATTATAGGAACGAGATGGGTCTTTAAGAATAAGTTAGACGAACCAGGAAGAGTAAGTCGAAATAAGGCTAGATTAGTAGCACAAGGCTATAATCAGCAAGAAGGAATAGACTACAATGAGACATATGCTCCAGTAGCTAGACTTGAAGCCATTAGGATATTGTTGGCATATGTGGTCTGTCATAATATAAAACTGTTTCAGATGGATGTGAAGAGTGCCTTTCTAAATGATTTTATAGACGAAGAGGTGTACGTTAAACAACCACCTGGTTTCGAGGATGTTAAAAATCCAGACCATGTCTATAGACTTCATAAAGCCTTATACGACCTGAAGCAAGCTCTTAGAGCTTGGTATGATCGTCTGAGTACTTTTCTCTTAGAGAATGATTTTAGTAGAGGTCAAGTTGATAAGACGCTCTTTAGGAAGAATTATGAAAGTGATTTTATAATTGTATAGATCTATGTTGATGATATTATTTTTGGTGCTACTTCAAAGAATTTATGCATGAAGTTTGAGAGTCTAATGAAAAATGAATTTGAAATGAGCATGATGGGTGAGTTAAAGTTCTTTCTTAGGTTGCAAGTTAAGCAAACCGAAGAGAAAATCTTTATCCATCAACAAAAATATGTGAAAGAATTGTTGAATAAGTTTGGTATGCAAAATGTGAAGTCAATGACTACTCCGATGCATTCTTCAAACCTTTTGTCGAAAGATGAACTTGGTAAGAAGGTGGATCAAACCTTGTATAGAGGGATAATTGGTTCTTTACTCTATCTTACAGTAAGTAAACCTGATATATTATTCAGTGTATGCTTGTGTGCAAGGTTTCAGGCCGATCCTAGAAAGTCTCATTATATTGTTGTTAAGAGGATTATGAGATATCTCGCAGGTACTACTGATCTTTGCTTAATGTTTGAGAAAGGTAAAGATTTCAAGTTAATTGGATATTGCGACGCGGACTATGCCGGAGATAGAATCGAAAGGAAGAGCACAAGTAGAGGATGTCACTTTCTTGGCTCAAACTTAGTTTCATGGTCAAGCAAGAGACAAAGCTCAATTGCACTATCAACTGCCGAAGCAGAGTATATGTCTGCCGCAAGCTGTTATTCACAGACGTTGTGGATCAAATATCAACTTGAAGACTATTCAGTTCAAGAAGAGGAGATTCCAATCTATTGCGACAACACCAGTGCAATCAATCTGTCAAAGAATCCGATTCATCATTCGAGAGTGAAACACATCGAAGTCAAACATCACTTCTTGAGAGACTATGTTTAGAGGAAGGTGGTTAAACTCCAGTTCATTGAAACAGAGTATCAGTGGGTAGACATCTTCACTAAACCACTGAGTGAAGAACGATTCCAGAAGATCAGACGCAACCTTAACATGGTTATGTTAAGCGAATAGTCAGGCTAAACGGACGTCAAAATTAACGGCGTCAAAAACAGTGAATCACAGCTGGTAACTTCTCTGACAAGAAAGTTTTGGAGGGAAACGCTTCACGATCTTTAGAATCCCAACGATTCTAGGGCACGCGTGATAAGACTCTTCAAGTAGCCTGAAGTGGAAATCATTGCGGTTACTCTCATCTTTAGACGGTTCATCTTGTTGTCCAAATTCTCTCAATCATCCTACCCGAGAAGAAAAGCTTACCAGAGACAGTTTTCGTTCTGAAACAATGGAGGCAGCTATGATATTCAGAAGGCATGTGGATTTCGAGTCGCTAAGGAAGGATGGTATGGATGTAGAACCTGAAATTGAAAGAGCTGGTTGAAGGAATTTCTTCCAGGTATAGGAACCAGTCTATACTGACGAGATGTATGAGTTTTGGAAGAATTCTCAACTTGTAGATAACACTATTGTATCATCAGTAGACGGTATATCTATTGTTGTGACTAAGGAACTGATAAGGATGGTGACTGATTGTCTATCGGTTGGTGAGACTCTGTCAACCAAGGCTAAGTGGATGACAATGGTCAATATGAGGGAAGAAGATGTTAGCAGACAGTTGTATGGAGTGAATGACCCTTCGGAGAGGAAGACTTCGAGTCTGATCCCAAAAGCTAGGGTTCTTCATGCTATTATGTTTAATTGCATTTTACCCAGAGTAGGTTCAAGGCATTTGGTAACCACTCTGGATGAACAATGTTTGTTCTACCTGTTGAATCGCAGTCCTATTGACTTACCTTTCTTAATCTTACATTATATGATTAAGGGGATGAAGGATACAAACAACTATCCTTACGGCATGCTTCTTACAAGGATTTTTAAAGAATCCGGAATCCTTCTACACAGAGGAAATAGAAGGATTGTACCTGTGAAGAGTAAAATTGACTCAGTCACGATACGGCGAATGGGTCTGAGGACAATGAGTCAAGTAGAAGCAGACTCTTCAAGGAGAACTAGAACTGAGGGGGAGCGATTGTTAAAGAGTTCTCTAGCAATATGTTCTAGATCTCATGGAAGTGTGAGTGTGCCAATAGAAGAAAGGAGAAGACTTCATAAAAGGCCTTTGTTGAAACAGGCATGTCCTAGAGAAGAGTATGATGTTGCTCGGAGGACAGACGATGGTGTAACAAAAAGAAAAGGAGAGAATCTCTTGGGTGAAATTACTAAGAAATCAAGGAGATCACCTAGGATTCGAACCCTAAGGCAACAAGAAGAGAGAAGAACCAGAGAGCAGGAACAAGAAGAAGCCTTTGGATCCAGTGCACCAAGGGCAAAGGTGAAAAGATCTCTCGTCTTAATTTTGGAGGAAGAATCAGCCAAACAGAGCAAGGAGACTAAGAAGAAGAGAAAATTGGAGTCTGAGACACAGAAGTCTCAACTGAAGAAAACTCCAAGAATAAAGATTAAAGTGGTTGTCGAAGGAGGAGTTTGTCTACTCCTGTGGAAGCTAATCAAGAGAAGAATACTCCCATTGTTAAGCAACCGGAGGAACCAGTTGAGCCTAACGTGGTTCAGCCTACTCCTGTTGATAATCAACAAGAAGTCACAGCAGATCTGGGTTCAGTGCAAGTACCATTGAAGAAATCTGATGAGCCTAGTCTGGTCGTTCATAACTATTCCGAATTTTTAAGAAAGGATAAGTTTGAAGTCAGACTGGTTGAAGTGGTGACAAGGAGGAGTACTGCAATTGTTATCTGCAGTCAACCTACAAGGCAAATAAAGGCTGTCTTACAACCTATTCTGATAAATAGTGAGACATTGCACATATTGAATGAAGACGAAAGGAACTTCTATAATACCTTAAGGTATCTTTGCCATAAGGCCATACCTACGAAAATGTCTTCTCGATAGTGCACTATTTATCCGATCCGCGAGCGATCGATAATAAAGGTTGTACCAGACATTCAGCCACGATATCCCTTGGATTTGAATAAGGGGAAATCAAAACTTTTTCTTGAAGAAGAAGTTTGTGATGATCTTTCCACAGATCAAATTGAAGAAGAAGTGCGAAAAATTAATGAGGCATGCGCTTTTAAAGAGACTAATGGAGGAGCAAGTTGTAGCTATACTGATAAGAAAGAAGACTGTCCAGTAAGGGGAAGATTAATCACAGGGACCTTCATTGAATTCCTGGTACAGACAGTTCTGCGTATTAGACCATTATCTAATACATTATCTATTGAAGCTGAAGGCATACCCTTGCAAGAAAGACATTTGTTGATGCTACCTGTTCCCTATGACTTGGATATTCCAGAGTCAAGAGTATTCATTCATCCACCCACAATTGTGATTAATGAAGACTATGTTCCATCCTCGAACGCATATGCTACAACAATTGCGTTCACTTCACCCTCCGAACATAATGATCAATCCTCATCAACATTTGCCTCTCAAGCAGAAATCAGTCAATTACATGGAGAAGTAAACGAGATAAAGGAGACGATGAATGATATGAAGAAAATGATGATAGAACTATTGAAGAGTCATCGGCATTAATCATTTTTTATTATAACAAATAAGGGGAGAAGAGAATGAGCAGAAGAGCAATGGAAAACGTAAAATTTTAAGGGTGTGATTGAAGGAGCTGAAGAAGAAGGAAGAAGAAGAAGATTTTTGTTGAAGATAAGTTTTTTTTTCTTGTCATAAATTGTATTTTGTTTTCTTGATTGTATATAATTTGTTATCATCAAAAAGGGGGAGATTGTTAAGTCAAAATGACTTTACTTAGATATAATTTTGATGTATAACAAAGAGCAAAATAAAAGAAAAACAAAAGCAAACGAAGTGACAAAGACGCAGACGAATAGAAATAAGATGAAGAGCCTTGAATACTGACGCGAATTGAAAGAACGAGCTTGACATAAGCAATATGTAAGAAGAAAGCCATGAGGCAATGTCTGAGCGAAGAAACACAAATCTGAGACGCGAGCGCACAATAAGGCGTGAGCGAAGAACGCAGAAGAAATAAACAAACGCAGACACAAAATAAACACAGACGAAGCAGCACAGATGCAAAAGAGAAATACAAACGCAGACGGAGACACAATAGTAAAACAGACGAAGACGCGAATTAAGAAGCAGACGCAAGAGTCAGTTCGGGTTAGTTACAGAACTCAACTGATTAACCGTTTCTGTTAAAGAAACAAGATTCAAGAAACAAGAATCAAGAAGCAGTTGGAGACGAAGGCTATAAATACAAGTTGAATTCGAAGATTGCAAAGTTAGTTGAATAGTTGAAAAATTACAAATTAGCAGATTTACATCTACATGATCGTAAAAAGCATTCTGTGCAAAATAGTTGAGAGCTATTTTTACTGTAACAAGTGTTCAAACACTTATCTGTGAGAAAGTGGTGCAGATAGCTGCAGAGGCTAAGTGTGAAAGAATACTGATTGTAGAGACCTGAAGAGGCTCGTAAAGAATACTTGTAAAAGTTGAAGAGATAGTGAAATCTCAGAAAGAATTCTTAGGACTGGACGTAGCCCACGGTTTGGGGTGAACCAGGATAAATCGCTGTGTCAACTACTCTTACTCTATATCTCTTTTAGATTCAAGTTGTATTATTACTTAATTAGTATACAAAGTATTCAAAGTTTTTGATTATTTAGAATCTATCGGAAGTTCTATAAAAGAATATTATTTCTAACAAATCATTTTTGAAAGAATTTCAAAAAGGGGAATACACAATTCAACCCCCCTTTCTCGTGCATTCTATATCGTTTTATAAGCATTATATTAACGTGTGATTCACTTCACAAGGAAAATGTTAAGTGATAAGATAAGTTGGTACATGAAAATTGGATGACTACGCCTATACATTTAGTGACATTTGGCATAAGTAAATAAGGGACAAATGGCAGCATAATTGAATGACATTTGGCAACATTGATCAAGTGACAAATGGACTAATAGATGTGTGACATTTGGTAGCTTAAAGGGAGGACAAATGTAATACATGCATTGGTGATATGTGCTCCTCTAAGATTAGGACACCTAGCAACTTAGGTGTTAAACTTACAAGAAGTTTTTGTAGCCTTCATTGAAACATCTCCACCGAAACCATTCACCTTCTCTTAGCTCTAAATTTTTCTTCAATTTCACATAGAATTCTTGCATGATATTGCAGAAGGAAAGCTACCACAAGTTATTTTTACGTTGCTATCTTTTAGGTGTTAAGATCATCCTACACCTATCTAAATTTCAGAAGTGTTTTGGTTGCATGAAGGGCTAGTTTGGTTAGTTCTCTAAAAAGGAATTTGAAGGTAATTAGGTAAGGGCATTCCAAATGTGATAGTATGTGAATATGTGTTAAGATGATGATAAATGAATGCTGGAAAAATGATCCTTACATGATAATCTCTAGTTTGGTTTTGATGTATGGAAGATTGATTTGTAAATTACTTAATGAATGGTTTTTTGAATTGATTTGGATATGAATTTGATGAGGTATTGAAGCATGAATAAGGTAGAATTGAACTGAAATTGATGGTCTTTGGTGAAGGTGTGTCAAATGGAAGTGAAGAAGTCAAGTTTTGGAAGCAAATTGGAGAATATGGGTGAGTGATCCATCGTGGGAAGTACTTAGGAAGGAGAAAAGATTGGTTTTGGGCAATTGTTGGACCATATAAGGTTAAGGTACTTCATAATGGTTTAATTGGACTTAGTTAAGGTGTAAAATAAACCTAGTTTGATGTGGAATAAGTACATTAAAGGTTGTATAAGATTTTTTTTAGTTGAAGTAATAACTTAAGGAAGGTGTTATTAGATAACAAAGTATCTAATTTTGGAACTTATAAGTTGTTAAAGAAATGAAGTATACTTATGAACACAAATATGTTTTAAATGATAAAAGTGATGTGTTAGTTATGAATGTTTGAGAATTGGGAACTTAGGTGAGTACATGTAAAGTGTAATTACTTAATGTATTCATTGGTGCATTTATGCTTATGCTTATAAGGCATGATAAGTTTGTTCAAGTGAGAATGAATGGGTTCAATTTGAGCCTAAGAAAATGAATTCATACTTATGCATGATTTCATTATTATATGATTATGATATTGTGATAATTCTGGACCATCAATTGTCTGAGGAGTTTGATAATTGAGATTGTATTGGAAGTGCTTTCTAATTGTGTGAATATACATAATATGTGATGACTTAATACATTTATTGATGCTTTAATACATATGTTTGTATTTATAAGACATGTTAAGTTTGATCAAATGAATAAGGTCATATGTTATTCACTACATCATTTACATGAAATTCTAAAATCTAAAATGGTTAGTTTTAAAACTGTTAAGTCCTAATCGTGGGTAAATAGGCATGCTTAGAAGTGTCTACAGCTATTCCTGTGACACTTCGATATCTCCTGATACTGACGTTTCGTTGGCTCCTGATATTTGACACAACAGTGTCCCCTAATTTAGAGACATTAGTCTCTTCAGTTTCATATACCAAACATGGTATCTTCTGTTCTAGTCTCGTTACCCACTTCTGTAAAAAGGATTAGCAGTCTAACTTATTTTGTATTATGAAACATGCTCAGTTTTGATAAAAACAAGTTATGTTCTAATATACAACAAGTTCTGTTTTGATAAGAGATAAACTTTGATTTGATACAAAACAAGTTATGTTCTGATATAAGTCATATTTTGATATGAAAGGATTATATCCTATTATGATATTCAATTATGATACTTGTACATTCTGCTATGATATTTATTTGATGCAAGAATGATTTCTATTGATTGATGAATCATATTATGCTATGAGACATAATGTTTGGATTACTCTCTATTATGAACAATTAAAGATTGTTGTGATATGATATGAATTTGTATATATGAATGTTAGACGACTGTTAGAAACAGTTGTTATTATGCATTATGTTTAGTTATTCCTCACTAAACTATATGCTTAGTACGGTGGTTTTGCCTCTATATAGGTTCTGATAAGAAGGTTAAAGACTAGGACAAAGACAACCATAGTGACCAATGAAGAACGTGTTCTGTTTTGGAATTTGTTTTGTTTTGAAAAATGTATATTTGAGTTTTTGAGTTGCATCTAACAATATGAGATAGTTTAATTTTTTTTCGTGGTTTGTAATAACCTTATTACATGATGGATTAGTTTAAGGCATGTATTTTGATAAGTTCATTATATTTGAAGTACATTATGGTTTGTTTACAGCAACATTTAATGATATCTAATGTATGTTTGCTTGAGTTGCTGAAATGTATGTAATGAATATTTAGTATGCTTTGGATTGTTTTAGTTCTGTTTTGTGTGACACTTGCATATCCTCCCAGGGGGTATGTGGGTGTTTCATTGTTGATGGAAACTGAGAATTAAACGAGGAAGAAGGTGAGTTTTCTTTCATATTCATAACACAATTCATTAAACATGTGATATAAAACATATAATATCAAGCTGGATATTTTGTATGAAAATACGTGCTCTTTACTTAGAATGTGAGGAACAAAAGTTTAGACACTAGTTTATTTTTCAAGGAAAAATGAATAGCAACACATTTCAACATGTGAACTTTGATGCTCATAGGGACATATACTTGTTCTCTGTTTACTTCTATGCATTTCATTTTGTTGATCTATTACAGAGTTTAAGAATATTACTCTCAAATGTTCTCACGACAATACAAGTGTAGCAAAGTAACATATCATCAATCAAATGGATTTGGATCATGATGATTAACCATATGTTACTTTGCTACACTCTGTAATCATGCAACACATTTCAACATGTGAACTTTGATGCTCATAGAGACATATAGTTGTTCTCTGTTTACTTCTATGCATTTCATTTTGTTGATCTATTACAGAGTTTAAGAATATTACTCTCAAATGTTCTCACGACAATACAAGTGTAGCAAAGTAACATATCATCAATCAAATGGATTTGGATCATGATGATTAACCATATGTTCATAGAAAAACCTCCAATTATGTTCAAATAGACAATGTTCTAGAGTTAAATTACTTAGGAATTAGCTTTTGCACCTTCTCCAACGTCTCTTATAAAGTAAAGTCAACATTAGAATCAAACATGAGTTGTATTCAGTAAAGGCGAGAGCAGGTGACAAGCTTAACATTAAATTATACCTAATCAACTTGTCTAATGACATTACTATCACGTTATACATTCTCATCAACTTAAATAAAGAATGAGTTTTTATTATCATCTTCTTCCACATTTATTCAACAATAATGTTTGAAAAACAAAAGGGTTTGTATATTTCTATTTCTACTTTTTGTTTTTGTTTTATTTTCAAATTTAGTAAAAAAAATCTTGGTTGTTTCAGATTTTGGTTTTAGATTCTTCCAATTTTCAAAATTTATGAAAACCATAATAAGTTAGTTTTGCTTTTTGTTTCTATTTTTGATAATCTGATTTACTATCATCTAAATTTATATTATTTAATTATTTAATGTATTAAGAATTATAAATAATTTAATTTAATTTTGTTATTGAATAAAATAAAATAAATTTATTCATTATTAATAAATATAATTAAAATTTTAAATATCTTGAAAATATATAAATTTTAAATGAAATTTGATTTAATAATTAAAATATATTTTATTTTTATTTGAAAAATAAAAATTATAAATTATAAATTATAACAGAAAAATTGAAGCGGCCTCTAAATTAACAAAAAACAACGCATTGGTTACCCATGTTCTAGGGTGTTGATGAAAATTGTAGTCTTATCTAGTTAATGAGAAGAAACTCAGAGAAGAGAATAGCAAATGAGAAGTTGTCTTGCTAACTTGAGATGAAAATGACAAACATGAAGAAAATTTTCTATCACCTAAACATACCAACAGAAATGAATGAGAAGATGGTAATGACAAGTAAGAATAATTGCTTGATTGTTTAATATTCGAGTATTGGAATTGATCCAACTAAATATTTTAGACCAAATTCAGAATTAAAAATATATTCAAATTAGACCAATTCATAAAAACCTTGCTATAATTTCTAAGTTGACATTAGATAAACCCATCAATGATACGTACAATATGGATAATTGAAACTTAATAAATAGTACCTACCTCAATTGAGCAGAAGACTGAAAATCTTGTTTACATACTATTGGAAAAAAATTAATGAAGATTATATCTACAAAATCAGCTAGTAGCCCTATGTACGGCCAAATGATGAAAAAAAGAAAAACAGAAATTTTAAGAGCTTGTTGATTGGTCTTCTCTATCTTGCAGTCTTGTATATGTTGTCAATAACATTCTGCAGTCAAGACATCCGGATCAGTAGCTTTATAGAAATGCAAGTACGTTTGAGTACAAGAAAAGCTACCTGGTAGTGTTTGAGAAACTGGGGCCGCTTTTTCTTGTAGGTTGGTGTAAGCAGATCACGTTCTATGTCAAATGGTACAGGATCAAGGTGTACAGCCTTAACAAACTCAAAACCTTTCAACTGCCAGTAGTACTCGTTAGGATTAGAGAAGTAACTATTTTAGGGAGTAATAAAAACATCTTTTAATGATTCAGAGAAATAGCCAACCTTCTTTTCTTTTCCAATCTTTGCAAGCTCTCCCAGTATGTGTTCCTTGGCCTTTGGATTTTCACAGATAGATCTAAAGTCTCCGGCCACTCCATTTTCCTGAGCCCAACGTTCTAGTGCTTGCTGGTTTGGGTTCACAACAGCAACCAGGAAAGATTCAAAGCTGTTTCCGTAAACCCATATCTGAAACATCAAAGAGTTTTGTTCAATTTTAAACTACATATTTGAGTTCTCACCACATTAAACAACATTCGAATGAAATAGAGGTCCATTCCCTTTATGTTAAGTTAAAAATCATTATTCATTTTTGTACAAGGTAAAGTCAAGATTATGCCAAAATTTACATTAGTCATACAACAGAAAGCCAAGACGGAAAGAAGATGATGATGCTGATGACGACAATAGGGAATATTTTATTTTACGAAGCATCAGAACGACATACCAAGTCAATATCAGATACGAGACCATAAATGTTCTCCAAGTTCTCAACTGCAACATATTCTCCTTGTGAAAGTTTAAATATGTTCTTTTTACGATCAATGACTTTCATGCTTCCATCTGATTGCCATTCTCCAATATCCCCTGGAGCAAACATCAATATATTACATGGTGAGTTGAGAACAAACCAACAATGAAAAAGTAGATTACTTTACCAAGAATAGTATGGTCAAACCTGTGTGGAACCAACCATCAATGAGAACCTCTTTTGTGAGGTCCTCACGTTTGTAGTAACCTGAGAACAGGGTACTTCCCTTTATACAAATTTCTCCACGTGGTTTGCTTGTGAGTGCATCATAGTTCATTTCAGGAACAGATTCTAAGCAAATGTCCACATTTGGTAAAGGAGGGCCGACAGTACCAAGCATCGAAAATTCATTTGGCAGAGAGACAAAGGTGCCTGCACAGGTTTCTGTCAGTCCTGCATCACCACGAGCATAATTGTTTTAACCCCAGCAGCAATCAAATGTCAGAGAGAAAATTATGACTCTTATATTGTAGAATGCATTTGGACTGTATACCATATCCCTGAAGTACATGGGCACAAGACACCACCCGCAAGAATGCTTCGACATGGGTGGCAAGAGGTGCTGCTCCAGATAGAATAAGCCTTACATTTCCTCCTAATCCTTGCCTTACCTGAGAATGAGGCAAAGCTGATGAGATCTCAAAAGAGAAGCACAATTTCCTTGCATCAAATAACCTGTTTTAACAAGGGAAAGAACAATGATCACCTTGCTAAAAACAACTTTGTCAGACAGTGGAGATGCCTCACATTGTATCCTTCCTTTCTTCATAGACTTTAATTTGCTGTGATAATTATTGATGTAAAGTTGGAATTTGGTTCCAAAGTCCAAGCACGATTTGAACAGTAGCAACACCAAATTGTTAAGGCACCAATCAAAAATTTATAGTCAGAAAATACTAATTAAAATTCATACCTGCAAGCAAGCAATTTATTCCTTTGCTAACATGGTTGTAAAAAGTTACAGGTAAGATATGACTATTTTGCTTTTTAAGTTTATTCTTTCAAAATCACCATAAAAGAGCAAATATGAATGCTGTTATAGATCATTTACACCTAAATTGTTCAAAACCATACATCAAACTTACTGTGAGTATGCCACATTGAACAATGTCTTCTTTAACATACCCCCTTCAGAAATCTTCTGCATCAAACCTGCAAATGTGCATGGAGTGGAAGACAATTGGTCCATCTCAATTTATGGACTACATAGAATGAGAGTAAAATAACATAAAAACAATTACTTCGACATAGTAAATGCTTGAATGAATTAGAAGAAATGAAAGAAGCACAAAGTATAATAGCGCTGTCATCCTTGGCAATCCTATATGCCAAGGATGGTGTTAAGCCCCTAACCTAGTATTAACATCCAGAGAAGCACTACAATCTCAATCAGCATAATGTTTAGTAACCCAAACATAAAAACCAAAGAGTAATGGTGGTTGATTCATCAGCAAAAAGAAGCAAAGAAAGTAAAGAGAGCATGATGCTCTCTCAATTCAGTTCATACTTTACCAACAGGATGGGGCTGTTGAAGTGATCAACCAACAAGGCAGAAGGCATAATAGTACCATCTTATGGTTTAGTTTCGTTAATGTGTAGAGAATAGCACTGTTCAAAGTTTAGAGAGAATCTAGGTCAAGATTTTACCTGAATGTATTCTATCTAATACGCGTGGCACAGCACAGAAAACAGTTGGTTTTAGCTCCCCGATATCTTCAAGCAAAAGTTTTACATCCTGCAAACATGCTACAGTTAGCTATATAACTCACTGCAAAACAACCATGGTGACCATCCATTGCAGAATTTATATAGACCCAATCTCACAATGATGGTTACCATTAGTCCTCTAGAGGGAGAGAGTCAGACAGTGATAATGCTTACCCCTCGCCAAAACCCTATGGAGGCACCTTGTGATATAAAGAATTCCTCAATTACACGATCGAATATATGAGCAAGAGGTAGATATGACAGATAGACATCCTTTGGAGTCAACTGCAAGATTGACAGATGACGATTAAGTAAGTTTGGCAAATCACTCTTAAATGCAGCTGGTAGAAGATTAAACAATTTAACTGGCTAACAAATGCACTATATTAACAATTCAAATCAGTTTCTCAAAATGAGTATGATTTACTGAGTGTTGATCCACAAAACCAAGGCTACAAAAGAAGCAGAGAATCACCTTTTCATTGACATTTTCCAGCAGTGCTTTAACCCCAGATACAATAGTAACAATGCTATCATTGGAGATCATTACTCCCTTGGGGTCTCCAGTTGTTCCACTAGTATACATAATTGTACAGATATCACTTTTGCTTTTCTCTGGGAGATCATAGTGTTTATCCTCCCCCTGTAACAAACAAGAATGGTCATTATTTTCACTCGGTATGAATTAGAAACATTGACCGTACAAAACTGGGTAAAACTAAAAGCCATAGCAGTTTCCCCTATGTTAGTGAATGAGAATAAACAATACAGATCTTAAATGGAACAGAATTTGATCCCCACCTCATCTCCATCCCAATCCCAACATTGTCCTGCTTATATGAGAGGTATATGCTCAAGAGAATCAAGATAGATTCATACCATGTGCAGCAGAGAAATAAAAACAGACAAGGAAAAACATGAAGCTAAGACAAAGATTCAGTTATAGGGTACAGACGCAGGCAAGATAGACGTGTCAGGGTCAAAATTTGAAGTCATTTTTAACTTTGGTTTGCAATTAAATAAACAGCTCATAAACAAATCGAAGGATAGATATCAAATAATGCCATACGAGTAATAAAAACTAATTACAATCAAAAGGTACATTAAGTTGACAATCTTATCCCAAGAAACCAAGTGATCTGTTATCTGTTGTGCAATTAGCTTGTCAACTACAAACCAAACGTCCCTTTTTCTTCTAATTTGGGTTTACATAGTAGAGTGTACAAAATTTCAGAAAAGCACAACCAAGAAGAATGGCTGATTTTGTATCTTCTGGAAAATGAAGCAGAAAACAGTTTGGCTGAACCAGTTCAATCAGGATTTTGAGCATAAACCATTTTAGATTCTTCCCCTCAGCAGACAAGGCCTCCATCTCCAGCCTTGGATCCCCCGTTGATCCAGTGGATCAGGCCTTAAAGCAGTACCAAGATCAGAATAAAATCTTAAAGTCCATAATTAAGAATGAATTGCATCACATTCACAGTGCTCGAAGTGTTCCTTATGTCACGTTATGCTGCTACAAATGCAATAACATAACCTCAAGTTAAGTAACATACTAGCATACCAGTTTTAAAAACTCATCCCAAGAGTATACTTCCAAACCAAACTTGTCAATCTCTTCCCTTTGTTCTGAAGTGACCTTGCCGAAACTCACAATTCCTGCATAATAAATTAAACACAATCATTTCTCGAAAACAGTTGAGAAGGAAAACAAATCCTTAAGAGAACTGCTTACTTTTCAAGTATTGTGTTGAGTTGGGAAATGTTTTCACTAGCTGGTAGAGCAGGAAAGATCAACAAAGGACGTTAGCACATAAAAATGAAGTTCCTAATCACAGCCAGCAAACCATAAAGAGAATTTATTCAATGTCAAGTCAAAAGAAAAGTAAAAAAATAAAACAGAACACAATGTCAAGGATTATTGCTAATTATTGATTCCAACTCTGGCATCATGTCACATGAATTTGCGGCCAACTTGAGAGAGTTGAAATATATTACCAAAACTTTTTGGCAGGAGCTGAATCCAAATTTAAATAGCTTTTCTTAAACGTAAGTATTGGTAAGATATACCTCTGAAATCTTTTTTGCTTCCGAGAAAGCAATTGAGACCTCCGAATGACATATAATGTACTCCACTGCTCCAGCACCTAATAGTGTATGGATTCAAAAGTGTACAAAAGTTCAAGTCACAATGCATGCCCACAAGTTTCAGTTCAGGCTTTGAACATGAAATAACAGTAACTATGTTTCAATAGGAAATCACTGTGCACGAATTGATGCATGCTTGAAACTGAGAATCAGACAGCAACATGCTTGCATAATCAACAGGCAACCAGAAGTCCATACCTAAAGTATCATATAAAGGAACACAGTAGAGCCCATGGGCGTTGCATGCCTGCATCAGTAACACACAAGAATATAAACTGGATGATATATTTGACATTGAGAAAGGAAATAAAATCTATTTTTCCTTCCTGTTTCCTTACCAGCCTCAATCAAAAAGGCAAGGCAAAGCAAATTAATAGACTGAAAAAGCACAAATCTAAAGAAATTAGACAATTAATACTATTAGTGAAGAAATATGAATCAGTCATTGAGATGTTTCATCGCCTATCCTGACATTTGAAATGTCACATTTCAAGGGGCATCTGAAGTGATCTCTCCTCGGATTCATAGCTGAGAACTTCCTAAAATGCCCCAATCGGATTCTTTGATGAATAGCGTTTCATCTTTAAAAAGGTTTAGACATAAAGAGTTGCTCGGCCAAGTTTGCTCTTCACGTAAGACGAAAATATCTCAATTCAATTGAACAATATTAGTAACGATGATGACAACAAATTCCTTTGCAAATAAAAATAATAACAATAACAAAAAATAATCAATATTTAATAGAATTCACCTCCATGCTTATAATCCACTCGGGGCAGTTGGCACCGTAAATACCACATTTCTGTCCCTACAGATCATGAAGAGACCAAACAAATCAATTACACAAATTTAGCTTTGAAGTACAGAACTCCTAACAAGAAAGATAGAGCTTTACCGGTTCAACACCGCAGGTGCGAATTGAATTCCCAACTTTAATTACTATGTCATATACCTCCTTGTAAGTTTGCCATTCATATTTACCAGCCTGAAAAGAAAGTCAGGTATAAAAGCAGGATCCTCAAGCTTTAGCAGTGAAAAGAAGCGCAAACTTAAGACTAGGCGAAAGAGTATTTCTTTTAACGAAAAGAACACAAATAGTACCTTCCCATTCACGATCGCGCGGTGACCAAGCATTCGACTGTTGGGATATTTCTCTACACTCGCTCTGTCGAACAGAAACCAATGCAAATCAATATCGTGTATCATATAGCTAGGAGAGACGCTGCAAAACATATTGTACAAGCTTAATGGACCAAAAAAACAGATGTTTTTTCACCAGAAAATAAAACTTGTTTTACGATGATTCCAAGTAGTAACAGAGCTAGAAATCCTGAAAAGGAAAAACTGTGGCTCTAAGCAAGCAAAAGATCATTGAACTTTTGTGATAAAGACGAACACGAACAGTGAATGTTAGAGCTCTTCAAACATCAATCAGACGGAACTCATTATGTCGATTCATAGAGGAGAAAATCCTACGGGAAATGTTAATGAACAATTAACGTCAAAAAGAAGAAAAGTTCCCCAGGAAACCAAAACAAAAACAAACCGGAATATATCCCAGCAAGAATCCATCCCAGGAAGAAGAGGAGCGAATCCATCCTTAGCAAAAACACTTCGATAAACAGGCCCCACCGAAGGCTTCCCATCAACAGCCTCCTTGGCGCTCTCCACCTCTATCAAGTACTTCATTGGAGCCATTCCGTTTCTTTCCCTTCACACACCCTCTGCCGTGCTCTATATATACCTTTGTAACAGAATACAGAGAGCACAGATATGTAGAGGTGTAGGTGTAGAGTGGGGATAAATATGAATGTGGCGCTCGATCGTTGGATTTAAAGGGCGTGGGAAAAGAAGAGATTTTTACATCCGCAAAAGTTTATAAATGGGATTCTTCCGTTCTCATTGTAGTTTTTGGTTGTTCAGTTTGCGTTGGATTGGAAGAGTAAAAACGGGAAGTTAAAGGGAGGGAGTGCTAGTACCTCCGATTATTTAATCTATTAGCAGAAATGGTGTTCTAAGCCTAATTCATTCAATGCCTACTAGAGAGTGTTGGAGGTGGGATAGCAAGAAAATGACGGGCGATAACAAATTACAATATTTTCTGCCATTTTAGTCTCTACCGTCCAGGGCACATAGTGAGACTCTTTTCTGTTAGTTGACATCTTCTTCTCTCTAACGGCAGCTAATTGGATCACACGTATTGTATTATCTCTCAATCCCAACTGAAAGGCATTAGTTAGGCATTGCATTTGGTTTAGAATCTTTGATTTGAGGAAACAAGATTTTGTTTCAAGGGGATTACGCAAAATAATACATTTATTTTTAAAATTATTCTTTTAATAAATAAAAAATTTGATATTCATTATGCACTGGTTGGTAGTGATAATAACAAATTTCCTTCTTTATTAGAGATAAAACGTACAAAAATGTTGAAAAAGAGAATATTAACTATTATATAATCAAAAAAAGAACTCTCTCTTCCTCTAATAATTCTGCTGAGGGTAAACAACATTTGTACGTATTTTGAGGGTATGCTTGTTTAGGGGTATGAAAAAAGGAGTATGGGTATGGAATGAAAATTAATGTTTAGTATAAACCTATCATTGAAGGCCTAAGAATTTCATTTCTTGATTTTGGACAATCTTCCATTCCTCTTATAATTCAAAAGAATGAGAGAGAGAAATGAGAGTCGATGATATATTTTATTTTTTATATATAGAGGATAGATAAAAGGTATAATTATGAGCCAAATACTTAAGTAAAGCTTTAATTTCAATAATTAAATTTACGATGAAATCAATTAAATAAATAAATAAATAATTATAAAATATAACTATTCATTAATTAAAATGCTAATTAATTAAAATATTATTATTCATTAATTAAAATATTGTAATTAATTACAATATAATTAATTAAAATATTATTATTATTATTATTTACATTATATTTATTAAAATATTATTATTAATTAAAATATAACTAATTAAAATATAACTATTCATTAATTAAAATATTAATTAATTAAAATATTATTATTAATTAATCAATTGCAATATAACTAATTAAAATATAATTCATTCATTAATTAAAATATTGTAATTAATTAAAATATAATTCATTTATTAATTAAAATATACTTTTATTTTGTAATTAATTAATTGCAATATTTTTGCAAACCAACCACTATCAACTAATGATAATCATTCTTTCATCTTAACTAACAATCATAATTATAATGATTATATTCATGCGCCATTTGAATCGATATATAAAAGAAATTTATAAATCTCATAACGTCTAAACATTAAGATTGAGAGGCAGCTTAGTAATGTTTTTTTTCCTCCAGGAATCAAATGTTGAAGTTTAAGTCAACTCTTCACTTAGATAAAATGAGATTAAAATAGAAAATTTACTGTTACTGTGTAGCCTCGTTTAAATGGTGTAATACTAATTAATAAGAATGCGTGGCACATATTAACCACTTTTAGTAAGCAGTAAAATATAATTAATTAATTAAAACATAATTGTTACAAGCATTTATGACTTTTGTGACATTTCTTTTTAATTTTAACAATTAAATATAATTAATTATATGTTTTTCTTTTTAATAATTAAATATAATTAATTAAAATATATTAAAATTTGATGTAAAATACAATTTTAACAAATTTTATTTCTTTTTAACAAAACAATGTTATAATAAAATGAATTTGAAGACATCATTTGGCTAATGATATGTTGATGCAAGCAAATATTAGAGCAATTTTTTCCAAGAGCTATTAGAAGAGAAATATCATAATATTCTTAATTTTAGACATTATATCGTCATAAATGGGAGGATAAATTAAATATAATTAATTAAAATATATTAAATTTTGATGTAAAATAAAAGTATAACAAAATTTTTATTTCACAAAATTTTAACAAAATTTTATTTCACAATATTTTAATAAACCAATAAGTATTAATAGCATAGATAGAGATATATGTCACTGGGCCCCCATAATTTTTAAAAATAAATATTTTTTATTTTTAATTAAAATAAATATATGGAAGCCAAGCAAGAATCCAAGGGCAACTCCAAATCCAAAACCAAGAAACCCCATTGAAGTACTAAAAAATCCCATCTTTTCTCTTCAAAGAACACTTAACATTAAAAGCATGGCATTCACATACAGGAACTGGCAAACAGAATGGAACAGAGAATAGAAAGGAAAAAAAAAGAATATGAATAAATGAAAGATGAAACCTTTCGTAGGCGAGAGAATCGAAGTTTGAGGGAAGATGCTAACTATGGACAACGAAGTGTACCAAAAACGTTGTGGAAAGGTAAGAAAACCTATATACTAATATATATATATATCTCAAAACCTTTTTATTTTGGATGCATGATACGGCACAAACATAGACGGAGATATTCCAAAATTTTAAAAAATAAATATTTTTCATTTTTAATTAAAATTATATATATATATATATAATGAGATTAATAAAATAAAAATATATGTACATGGCTAAAGAGAGTATAGAAACTCGTCTCAATCCTATCAAAGAAGAAATCCTTGAACTAAGAAAAAGTGCCTCGAGAAATGCTTCACAAATGGCAAGACATCAAAACATGAAAATAAGCTTCAATGAGAACCTACTAGCCTAAGAAACAAACATCTATTGAAACAATCGGAAGTGACAATTGGCAGTAAGATTCAATCATTCACTTCTTCTATGGAGGGCTTTAATAACTTCAGAAACAAAATCACACATTCCATCAAACTCTCCCTTAATGGTTGCTGCACTTCCTGGGTGGATCCTACTCTTCGATTTGAAATCTGAACATGTCTGATTTGCTGTAACGTATGATTGTTAGAATGGTGGTGCCCCTGCTGGGATGAGTTGCACCTGAGAATTCTTCTGGTCTACATTTGTCTTTGAGCTAATGTTGATGCCTTACAAGTTGGATAAGTGTGGAGATTGACCAACTGATGTGCTGAATGTGGTGGAGGTGAGGATTCTTCAATTGACTTTGCTGCAACTTCTGATGAAGCAATGAAGACTTTGATATTGAGCTACTGCCTGGCCAATGAGGGAAGTCGAACTACAGCTAAGTAGTGGCTGCGAAGAGTTGAAGACTGGGTGAGCTCTTATACTGCGGTGCTATGACCTGCTACCCCAAGTGTCTCTGGTTAAAACCTACAACAAAAACCTGCTCAAGGATGTTAGTAGTAAAAACCTCTCATGCATTTACCTGCCCTCTAAGCTTACTCGGAGGTGCTCCTGAACTACAGTGAGAACTCTGGCTTTCACTCCATCCACCCCCATAGGTGCGTCTTTAAAGGTCCTTGCATTCCTTTCTTTCCACAGAGAGTAGACAGCCACTGAAAGGAGAATGGGGAAAATAGGATTGATAGATCTAAGGTTTTGTGGGGAATTAAGCCAAGAAGGGATTGTATGGAGGTCAAGATGGGGAGGGAAGGTGATATGAAAGTAGGCTAGGCAAAAAGACGAAATAGGACATTATTAGAAATGATTAGGTCCGTGATGGCCCAAGAAAATTTACCAATCACTTTTTGGGGTGATGCATTGCTAACAACCACCTATGTACTTATTCGTGTGCCCACGAAATTAGTTACTAGCACACCATATGAGTTGTGGACTGGTAGGAGACCTGATATGTTAAGTCTTAAATGTTGGGGTGTGTAGTCTATGTTCATGATCTCTCTCATAAACATGAAAAATTAGGCCCAAGAGGGAGAAAAAGTATTTTTATTAGATACTCAGAACACTCAAAAGAATACGTGTTCATTAGTGAACAAGGTAATGAAGGTGTAACTGAATTTGAATCACGAGATGTAACATTCTTAGAGAATGATTTTTCCAAGCAAAACGAAATAGATAAAGACCTATTATTATATGAGTCGCTTGATCAGAATGATTCTATCATGAAGAATGAAGATGGAGAACTTCAATCAAGTGGGAGCAGTTCCACATAAAGGTTCTCTATAATGACTGATCCGAGTGGGAGCAATCAGATCAATCATGAAATTGTTTATGATGAATCTCGGTTAAGACGAAGTAATCGAGTAATAACTCCCCGACGTCATTTTGAGATTGAAGGAGAAATTAATATGATTGTTCCGCAAGAGGAAGAAGAGCCAAGGAATGTAAATGAGGCTCTTACTGGGCCTGCTAAAAAAGAATAGATGAAAGCAATGACAGAAGAAATGGTTTCTTTAAGCTCAAATCAAGTATGGGACTTGATTAACCTCCCTAAAAGGCGTAAAGCAATTAGAAACAAGTGGGTTCTCAAAATTAAGTAAAAAGCTAATGGCAATATCGAAAGATATAAGGCACATCTTGTAGTAAAAGGATACACAAAACAGGAGGGAATTGATTATGAGGAAACTTTCTCACCTATTGTGAAGTTTGCTTCAATCCGTCTTATTCTAGGTATAGTAGCCAGTATGGATCTTAAATTACATCAAATGGATGTAAAAACTGTTTTTCTCAATGGAGAATTAGATGAAGAAATTTATATAGAACAACCTTAAGGTTTCATCAAGGCAGGTCAAGAAAATAAAGTATGTCCATTATTAAAATCAATTTATGGCCTAAAGCAGTCTTCAAGACAATGTTATATTCGTTTTCACAACATAATCATTTTTTTTAATGATTTCCAAATGATTGATGGAGGCCAATGTGTGTATGTTAAGAGATCTAAAGATAAATTCACAATTTTATCTTTATACGTGGACAATATATTGATTGTTTGTAATGATTGTGTGTTTCTTACGCAAATCAAATATTGGTTATCATCTGAATTTGAAATGAAAGACATGGGTAAAGCGACATACATTCTTAGAGTCAAGATTTCATAAGATAGTTCAAAGAAATTGTTATTGCTATCACAAGTGATGTATATTCAAAAAATTCTTGAACGATTCCATATATAAGATTGCAAACCAATTGATAATCCTATTGCTAAAAATGAAGGCCTTAGTAAGAGAAATTGCCCGTCAACGCCACCAGAAAGGGAACAAATGAAGAATGTTCCCTACTATAGTGCAGTTGGAAGTTTTATGTACTCAATGATATGTACAAGACTAGATATTTGTTATGTTGTTGGGTTGGTGAGCAGATATCAATCAAATCCAAGCTAAGTACACTGGAAAGCAATAAAGAGAATATTGAGGTATCTAAAGGGAATTGTGAACTATGCATTATGTTATCAAGGCAATGATCTATGTATACAAGGGTATACAGATGCAGACTAGGGAGGAAATTTACACGAAAGAAAATCTCCCTCAAGATATGTATTCGTACTAAACCATGGAGCAATATCATGGAAAAGTAAGAAACAATCTTACGTTCCATTATCCACAATGGAAGCTGAATTTATAGCATTTTCAACTACAGTACAAGAGGCTATGTGACTTCATCGATTCTTAGTGCATTTGGGAGCCACTAAAAGCGAAATTAATCCAATAACCATCAACTGTGATAGTCAAGCTACAATTGTTTATACTAAAGACCCCAAATTTTATTGTAAGACAAAGCACATAGATACTAAGTATAATTATGTGAAAGATATAGTTGCACGAGGAGAAGTGAACATGAGATATATATCTACAAGAGATATGATAGCAGACCCAATGATAAAGCCAATTTCTATAAATGTATACATTGGGCATATAAAGTCACTAAGACTACGTAGATGTTGAAATGTACTGATAAACATTTCTCTATGTATGTTCACTCAGTCTGATGTCATATGTTTGGATATACTGTATGATGAAGATTATACAATGTGTATCATTTGGTTCATGAATATATGTGTCTGTGTATAAATATATTTTGGGATGAATCATAAATATATGAGACAAATTATAGATTGACTCTCTCACACAGGAAATCACCTATAGTGTTTATGCTTGTTAGAGATGAGGCAAGTTTAACGTTTATTATCTTGGTGATAATTGAGAGGGAGAAACTTAAACCATAAATGCCGTAAGAAAATTGGTTCAAAGTGATTTATTAATCATTATATCTGTCTTACTTGCCATATGTGAGTTTTGAATAAGTTTTTGAGTAGATAAGTGAACTCAAGTTAAACATTGAGTATGTTTGAACTATCATCTGTATGGTATTTCTTGAATAAAGATGTTCAAATTAAACGAAGTGGGTAATTACCATAGCACATGACTCATACCATGTGTGCATAACTGACCACAAAAAGGATTAATGTAAATCACAAGATCTCATCTTACATTGTATAAGACCCTTGAGGTTAAGAAGAACCTCATCATATACCCTTTTGACTCTTGTTTCATTCTTGAAAATTTAATTTAAGGTTTGTTATTTTAGGTTATTTCCAAAAGATCATGCAAGATGCGAGCCTATGGAATAATTCTAGGAAAACAAATTAAATTTAATTCAAAAGAGAATTAAAAACAGAGAAAGGTCATTTATTTTTTTATCATTGACTCGCATGAAAATTATTCATTGATGTTCATCGTCTCTTTAGGAGAGAATTTGAATACAATTATAACTTAAAGAAACTAAATGAGATTAAAGTAAAATGCAAATGTGAGATATGACCTAAGGTATAGCATACAATGTCTACTCAAGGGCACATAAGTCCCAGGATCAATTTGCTAATTAAGATGTCATATACTCTTAACAGATATGTGACAATGTACTCTCGTTGTATGCTGGTAACACCGATTATTGAACAAGTATGAGCACTGCAGAGTTTTGTTAAACCCATCATGTGTAAGTGGGAGATGATGACTTATATATACCCATGAAGGGTATAATAATCAAACCTCTTCAAATAACTACCAAAGGTAGTTATACGGAGGCTTTTAAAAACAAACGATAGAGACATATTTTTAAATGTATGTTTGAAGAGGCTTTTACTTCTTTGATGAAATAAAGAGAAGTGTAGAAACAGAAAAATTCTCTACAGTGAAAGTTCAAGCAAAGATCTTTAATCGATGGAACTACAACAAAATATGAAATGATCCTATGATTCACATAATTTTTGTGGTTATATTTCGTTCTATTAATTTCTAACATAACTATAATAGAAAATGAGAAAATACAAATGAGAGATAAAGTTTAAAAGATAAAAATTTGAACAATAGAGACCTAAACTATCATACTATGCAACCAGAATCTACTCTATACATTGGAGATGTTAGATTGAACTAGAACCAAAAGCGCATTCATGAAGACAAATTGAAGAAAATAAGAATAAAAATTGGATTAGGAGTTGTAAAATTCTGTTGTGACTAGGATCAATCCCTATCAATGTTTTGTATCTATTTACCTTTTATAAATGAAAATCCTTTTTTTAAAAAAAAATTGGTATTTTCATAATATCACACATTTCAAGCCCAAAAGAAAGCTAGAGTCTATTTTTCTTTCCTCCCTTTAAACTTCCGATTATGCATAAAGATACGAAAAATCCTACATCCATGATTGAGATCCTTTTTTTTTAAAGAGAAATATTGAAGGTTAAAAGATAAATTGACATCCATACATTGTTTAACTACAATTAACCAAAATTAACATTTTCATCGTCACTTAATTGTTTGATCGTAATAAATTTATCCTAGTTCCTTCATGTAAGTGAGAGTAGGAGGTCAGCAAGAAGAGCATGTCCATGTCTAGCTTGAGACCAACGATGATGTGTAAAGTAAGATTTACATGATGTCGTTAATTACACGGTTCAATCAAGACATATGTTGTTTCAATATAATACCAAAATTCATATGTCATCCTTTTGATATACTTTGTTAGTTTTGTTATGGGAAAATGACGGCAATGGTATCAATTAACTTATTCATATTTAAAAATTATATTATTATTTATTTAGACAGTATACATAATTATCTTTACAATTTAGTTCAAGAAATACTTAATTTATATTGTTGGGAGAAAGATTGATTTACCTTTTATGGTGGGTTCAAAAGTTAGAAGGCACGACTTTGCTAAGATCTTTTTGAAAAATATATATAGTAAATTTAGGTCCAATAATATCAAAATACGTCAAAAGTGACAATTCTATTTGAAACTAAGTATTTTATTAATACAATTACAACATTATTTGCTTTTAAGCATAGGGATGGCATTGAGGTAAAATTCAGGCCCTTTTAAGGAGTCAACCCATGGGTCAAGTTTAAGTCCACATCAATTTGATATTCAACTCTTTTAAGTAAAACGATATTATTTTATTAAAAAAAGTTAAACTCCCAACAAACTTAAACAACCCAAGTCTTAATTTAATTTTAAAAAAATATTATTTTATAATTTTAAAAAAGATTAGCGAGAATACTTCTATCGACATCATTCGTTTACTTCGTCTCCACAGTTACTTACACGAAGTCTCATAGCTTATCCTTCTCTGGACTTGTCCTCTCAACAGGCCGAAGGCTTAATAGAACTGTCATATTATTTCATGTACTTAAATTAGAGCGACTCAGGCGTTGGAACTATGAATCAGTGTAGATTTTGACCTAATGTAACACTCGATATATATACTCGTGATATGCAAAATAACCATAAGTATTGTCTGTATACTGTCTTCTAAATAACTAGGTACTAGCAAAAACTTGATTATAATTTGAACTACAAATGCCACAAAGTAGGTTTCTAGGTGGAGTAGTTTCTCATAATCAAGCAAAAAACACCAGCAATCTGCTTTCGGGTGTACTATCACTACTCCTCAGGAATAGTGCCAAGACTTCCACAGTCACTGGTAGAGGGGGACATGACGGTAATTCGATGAACAGGGATTTGTAAGAGCTCGTCTGCGACATCCTTGAATCCGAGAACACCACCATCTTTACACTTTGACATGAGTCTAGCCGCCTCTTGCTTCGTCATCTTAACTTTTACCCTTGTCACCCCTTTATCTTCTGCAGAACTCAACTTGTTCCCAACTTCTGCACTAAGAAACATTGATGGTTTCTGACTGTTAGCCAAGCAGCAACCACTCTTCTTCTTTTTATATGAGGGCTTCTTGCTTAATTCATCTCTATATACAGGTTTTCCGAAGCCTTTCATAGTTTCACGTGGTATTTTTTTAACACCTACGTTAACAGAGTTCCCCATTTTAAGGACAGAAGAGAGAATTTAGGTACAGTATAGAGGAATACGGGTGTTTGGTAGGAGAGGAGGTGACAAGTGATCAAGCTGCTGTACTGAAGATGAAGAGTTGCGAGTCTGTATTTATACAGGCGCCAGCAAGAGCAATGAGCGTAAAAAAGGGGCGCTAAGAAAAGCAGGTAAGTTAACGACTAAATGACTGAACGTCAAGTTTACGGCATGCAGAAATTCCCAAGTCTCTTAGTCATCCTCTCAAGTGTTGAAAATTTAAAGGCCCCGTAAAAGACGATAACTGACATTTTGAATAAGTCAGCCAGCTCTTGCTTATTTGAAGGGGTTAGTGCGATCAATTAAACAAATCATGTCCAATCAGACATCGTCAATCATTCAAAACCAAGTAATAGAGACTTGTCATTAAGGCGACTAGTAGAACGAATGATGTTTGGGAAAACCTTGTTCAAAAAAGAGGATCAGCCATTTGAAGTTACGTGATTCTGTAAATCAAACCTTAGACTCGGTCCTGAAAATGGCATGTTACAATTAGTTAAGTCCATTAACGCGCTTATAAAGACTCGCTGACCCAGTTCCGGATCCCTGTATGCCGAGACATTGACGTTCATCTGTGCCTCAATCAATTTCGACCGCAGCTCACGGACCGGGTAATTTAGAATAAATTGTTCCTTTTAATCCCTGTTAATGATTGTCGGATCGTGTCACTGTGCGGATCTTTGCAAATGCAATCCAGTGTAACGCACCAGTTTCATGCGATCAGAAATTGGAGCATCCAATTCCGATCCAGCAAAATAATCAAGGTTGTGTTTGTTTCTATATTTGCTTTTAATTTTTATTTTTTATTTTTAAATTCATTAAAAAAATTGTTTGTTTGACTTTTTAGTTTCTATTTTTAGTTTTTGTTTCTTCCTGCTTTTAAAAATTATGAAAACCATAAAAATTAGTTTTGTTTCCAGTTTCTATTTTTCTTATAATCTAATTTGCTATCATTTAAACATATATTATTTAATTATTATGAAAATTATGAATAATTTAATTCAAGATTATATATTTAATAAATTAAAATTAATTATCAATAAAATTATGAATAATTTTATTTTATTTAAGTTTTATAATTAAATTATATGTAATTAAAATTTAATAATTATTAATGAATATAATTAAATTTAAAATATATAAATATTCAAATAAAATTTTATTTAATAATTAAAATATATTTCAAATAAATATTAATTTATAAATAAAATTTTAATTTATAAATAATTTATTTTATTAAAATAACATAATTTTATTAATAATTTGTTAATAAATATTATATAAGAGATTAAATAAATTTATTTAGTTAAAAATAATTTATCTTTAAGTTTTATCTAATATGTATTTATTATTCATGATAAAATATAACTATATTAACATTAACAATCAAAGCAGGTTTTTGTTTTATTTGAAAAACAAAACAAAAACAAAAATGAAAACCGAAAACTACAACAAAAATGTAAGTAGAACCAAACGATTCCCTAAAAAACTTTTTCTTATTTTAATTTTCAAAATTATTATCACTTTAATTTTATAAAATGATTTACGATAAACCATGATAAAGCATAATTCATATCTTATTTCAAAAATTGATCTTTGTTTTGTTGTATTTTTCAAGTGTTTCCAAAACTTATCCATCTCAATTGTAACTCTTACAAAGAGGTTAAGCAAGAAGTGTTAGCTTCATTACAATTTAAATCTATTTATAATAAGATTTGGACATTTGAATAATTTAATTGAAATTAATTCTAATTTCAATTAAACTTCAATTAGAATTATAAATGATTCTAATTAATTATTAATTACAACCAAATAAGCTTCAATATCTTATATTGATCATTATTTATTAAATATCTCCTATTTAATCATAAAATTTCTCAAACTTTACAACCAACTCCAACTTGATAAAATATCTTTGATCTCTTCAACTCATTTTTACGCCGGACCCATTAAGTTCTCAATATGTCAACAATGATTATAAACTATAATTATAATTAGATAAATTAAAATTTCTTTTAATTTATCTTTAATTCTCAATTATACAATTTATAATCATAGATCAAGATTGACGCCTAGTAATACATTATAACCCCAAATATTTAGGAATGTTAAAGTAGTTTTGACTAACATTTCCGTGTATGATTTTTTCATATAATTCAATCCTTTTATCATACAATATTTTAATTAGACAAAGCATGAAATTAATGTCTACTAATTTTGACTCCAATCATATTAGTTCTCTATCATTAGCTATTGATTCAATTAATGACATTTATAAACTATTTATAAAGCGTCTTTTCACCTTGGCCAAGAATTTTCCGAATTAATACTAATAGAAAACAATGAAATATTCTCCTTAATTACTTTCAGGTGATGAACCTTATCTTGATCACATAACTATCTCCATATAGTTCATGTTACATCCAATGACTACCGATTGAATAATCTATGGTTAGAATAGGTCATAAGTAATATCAAAACATAGCAATCTCTATACAAGATAACTTTGAAGACCTCAAGTCAAATGATTACTTATCATAATGAGAATTTTTATAGATATACAAGTAACGTTCCAAATGGATTTCTCATATTATGTCAGTTCAGTGAACTTGTTATCTAACAAGAACTCACACATTTATTTTAAATATCTTCATACTATAGCCTATGAGATCGAATACTTTCTTCATAAGAAAAAACAAAATGTGTGCTAGTCTTTTTACTTTCTATTAATGTCTAATCTTAACAGAACAATGACTAGGAACAGTTTACGGATAATACATAAATGCAATATAAATATCATAATTATAATCTCATTATAATTTCCTTTGCAATTTATAATTATCCCGTGAACTTTATCATATACATCTAAACATGTATAATATAAAGAATGTCTATAAAATATTTTTTCACTAAACTGCAACCAATCAATTGGTTGTAGGGTATAAATATAACAATCTCCTATTTACAATAAGCCAATCGTTAAAGTATCTCATATCATATCCCCAAATAACGATTATACTAGTGTTGGGATAGTGGCCTAATAAGAGAATTCTAAAAGATTCTCTATAATGAGCAATTGCTTAAATTTTACAACTTTCATCTTAATTATCATAATTAAGAAAAATTTGCATACATACATACTTAGATCTTTGATGAGACCTTAGCTCCTTGTGTATGCCTAATGGATCTTATTAATTGATTTAATTGGAATTATTAAAGGTAAATCATTGTACTAGGCATATCTATATAAGAAATAATATTCCATCATACAATATCTCATTTTGTATTTTACTCCTTACATAAATCCATACTAGAATTTTGTTATGAAGTATGCACTAGAGAATTTCATTCCCTATAGATAATAAAAAATTTTAAACTCACCATAACGACCTCATCGAAGTACTTCAGCATGTTCAATGCTTGATTTCTACTTAGATTTAAACAATTTGAACTTTTCAAATTTTAAATCAACATTTCATTTAAAACATATGGTTATATCACGAAAGTCATTAGCAATATAATGAAATATATGTAATATTATTTTATGAATTATTATTCCTTCCAATACATCATATGTATAAATTTAATAATTCAATACCATCATCATCCTTTCACCAAAGGTTAATTTAGTTATTCTTCAACTTGACAAGTTTTATAAGTTTCATACGATTCATAGTTAAAAGATAAACATATCCTTATATGTAACTTTATGATTCTTATTATGTTGATTTAACCAATATGGCATAAAAGGATAGTCTCAGTTATCCAACTCTATATTCTTCCCACTTATGTTAAGTATAAGTCTCCTTTTGATCCAATACTTACAACCAATTTATATAAAATTGGATCAACTACTTTTATTTAACAATCTATTTATTATCGTGCTTTGAACATTATAATAATGTTGAATCTAAATTCAGTATCAAATATTCATAAACATAAATTAGAAACACATATGATCTCTATCATATCTTGTATTAGCCATAAAATTATGTAATCATTTTCTTCTTATGACAACTATTATCATACTATAGAAAAACCTTTAATTATGGTCCATATTATGCTTCTAGTAGGCTAAATTAAGTGAAACAATTCCAATAAGGTACTATACCTTTCAACTCTACTTTATGTAATCTATTGCATCTTGCTATCATGGTGTTGACATACATCTTACATGTTGTCATCAAAGTTTATGAGACATGAGTTAACTCAAAATGTCATTACATTTTGTCATCTATATGATTTTGACATATCTCTAAAACTTTGTCACCAAATCCTCAATATGGATTATATCAAAAATTTCATAATTAACACACAATTTTCTATCTAACTTTGAGAACTCGTCTTAAACATATCCTATGTCTAAGAAATTTAGATCACTTAGTATTAACTATACTAAATAGGTTAAATTCTATTTAGAACATGATAGAAATGTAAGAAAAGCAAGTAATTAATTATATGTCATGACTACTAAATGAGATTAAGACTTTAATAATGTATTTGGTTACTTCCACTATTTATTCAAAATAATAACCCTCATTACTATTTGGAAAGATTAATCTTTCTAGTGGGCTAGGATCTTATTCAAATATGGTTCATCTTGAGTTTGCTCAACAAACCAACTAAACTTAAATTAGGTAAATAAAAACTTTATCAATCACATCTTATATGACTCCTAGATCCATTAAGTGACAACTCTTGACAAAATATATTTTATATGTCATTCCTAGCCCCACCTCTAAATTCATGTGATCATAAGTTTACTAATCCAAATAACACAAATTTATTTAAGTAGTATCTATTGTTATAAGACTAAATATATTCGGGTTGAAGTGACCTTGAATTTTCCCAACATGCCTAATAATAAACAAAACTCTGTTTTATTCTTATAATAATGGAAGATAACATTCACATTCTCAACATGAACTTAATATTTTAACAATAGATTTAATTTTATAAGTCTCATCAAATGCAAAATTACATGTAAAATATCACTCATATAAAACATACAATTTAACATACATCCATATATATATATATATATATCAAACATTTAAATCAAGTATACAACTTATGTCCTCATAATCAAATTGTATACATAAAATATCAAGCTTAGTTTGATTCAAGTTATTGATCTTCATAATCTAAAATAATATTTCCAACTCCTTAGAAAATCAAATTAAATTAAACTCGTTGATTCCTAAATGAATTAAATTCTATTCTAAACATAAATTCAATTTGATTTGAAAACAACTTTCAAATCCAATTGGAAACTATTTCTAATTATATTGACACCTTTGATAAGATTTAATTGAAAACAATTTTAATAATTTGTGCTTTTATTTATTATAAATTAGAAAACTCATTTTAAAAATTACACAAGTAGTACATTCTAGAAACTCTTTATAATCTAATTATGAAATAAAATTGCCTATATCATTTCCATATTAATGCATAGGATAAAAATGTGGTCTTGAATAGAAAATAAAAGCAAAGTTAGGATGTACATATCATGAAAGTCACACATCAATAAAAGACAATGAGACTGATATAGATGTGTCAGTATATAAAGGTCCCCTAGTCACTATTTTTCTAAAGATAATGGATATTGCCTAATCACAAGAGAAAAAGTATATGCTCAAGTTGCCATGAATTATTTTAGTCAATTCACTATCCAATTATGACTATATAGTCTTAAAAGCAATAGAAAAAGAGAATTTGTTTTTTTGTTTTTAAAAATCCCTAAAAAACACACATAACTAACAAACTAGCTTAAAAACATACATGAAAACTAACCCACCCCTAAACTTAAAACTTACATTGTCCCCAATGTAACATCAAATATAATAAATGGAGCATTTAACATTAAAAAAATGTCAGAATGTAAATGAAAAGGAATAAACTTCCCTTGGGTTGCCACCCAAGTAGTACCTTTGTTTATTATCACTCGCTTGATTTTATGCTTTCCTCCTCACGTGACAAAATTATGGCCTTCAAATGTCTCCGTTTCTGCCTTTTCCATTTGAGGTTTGGTTAGATTCTTTGCTATGATTGTCGAAAGTGTTTCTCCTTCTCCCAAAAATACATACTTCATGTGCTCCAATAATTGCTTTAGTTCAATGGTTGCCTACAAAATTGAAGGTAGAGATTTCATATGAGATATTGGCAATTCAATATTTGAAAGTATGTGCCTTTTTGACATTAATTGTAGTGACTTCAATACTAGCACAATTTCTTCTATCTCATTTGCAATAAGTAAGTTGTAATTTTGAAAAGAGTTCTCTCTAAACTCGTGCAAATAATGACTTCTAACTCATCCTTTACCTTTCATTTTGAAAACTTTTTAAGATAAGCAATCAATGACATTAATAGATAAAACATAATGAACATCACTAGGGTGCTTCATCCCTTTAAAAATATTAAAGAGAACTTTTTCACTATCAAACTCCATAGTCAATATCCCTGCATCCATGTTAATCTTTGCTTGTGATGTTTTTAAAAATGGTCAACCCAGAAGGATTGGTGTTAAATTAGACGAAGATTCTCCCTCTATGTTCAATAAATAAAAATCAAATGGGAAAACTAATTCGTTAACTTGCACCAAGACATCCTCTACAACCCCTTCAGGATAAGCATTAGATCTATCTACCAGTTGAATTATAACAAATGTTTCTTTCAAAGACCCCAAATTCAATGAAGTGTAAATAGAATATGGCATGACAGTAACTGAAATGCTTAAGAATGTAATTTTGTTTTATATAAATCTAATCATATATAAGATAAGGAATCAATTAATCAACTATTCTTCAATTACAATTACATGAAATGGGTATAGATATTAAAAAAGAATGAACTTGCAAAGGAGGATCCCTAAACTATCAATAGTAATATGATGGCTCCAAGATGATAGAACCATAAAAATGGAAGAGAGGGACATAATTGTAGTTCATCTAAGCATATACACATGCAAGATATGGTCAAAAAGGAACCTTTCAATGCTTCAATAAAATAAAAAACCAAAGGAAAGGATAATGGAGGAAAACCTTCAATGTTGCAAAGAACCACTAACCTCTATTAGAAAAGCTAACCCTAATCGTCGAGTCCTCCTATTGTAGATGAAGAAAATTCCAACCTCTATAGGGAACAGATGACAGGTCAAAGTCGTTGTCTTAGTAAATTAATAATGATAGTAAGCTTAACAAGGCAGTGTTTTTATTTTTTTGAAAGGAATGTAAAGATGTAGGTTATTTTGGTAAAATCCCTATGTAACATTCTTTTGAAAGGAAATATTTAACTTTTCATAAAACATTTATAGGTTATAAAAGTTGTCCAGAAAGTTGATAGAGGAGGGGAGACTCATATGAAAGTTATGGCAATAGGAAAAGATCCTCCTCAAGACCTACCTTAGGTAGATTCCTCTTCTTCATCAGCTTAATAGAAGGATAACAATGAAGGCTAGTATATGTTAAAGAGGAAAAAATCAAGGAGACCCTAAGTTAATAAAGAGAAAGGAGTAATGCACAATCAAGTCATTACAAATGACATTATTCATATGTTGATGAGAGGAAATAAAGTTGACAGGTAGATATATAGAAGTGATATACCTCTTTCAAACTCTATGTCAAACGGACAATCTTAGCATAATTACATGAAATATTAAGGGACTGTATGATCCCTAAAGCAAAAAGTTGTTTTGCAGTTAGCTATATAGTATAGAGTTTCCATTTTTCCTATTTTAGAGATACAAGTTAGGGAAATAAGTATTAGCCTTTTGCCATCAAGTTTTCAATATTGGCATGGAGTGGTGTATGAAGATAAACATTGCAAAATAAATTTAATTTGAAAACATGAAGAAGTGGTAAAAGTTCTTGAGAAGAGTAACCAATTTATTCATAGCTCGTCACTCTTAAGAGTGGAAATACCAATCTTTTTATCACCTTTGTCTATGCACATAATGAAAATACCAAAAGGGCTAAACTGTGACATAAGATTACATAGACATATGGTACTATTAGAGCTCTTTAGACACCACGTAGGGAATTTAATGTTATTCTACATATGGATGAGAAGTTCATAGAGAAAGGGACTACTATCACTACATGACCATAATTATGTGATTATTTGGACCAAAATAATTTACAAGACATGAGATTTTACGATTAGCTCATAACCTAGTCTAATAAAAACACACATTGTAAATTGGATAGAGTTATGATTGATGAAAATTGGCTTCACCAATTCCCAAATTCTTTTATTGTGTTTGATGCTTTTGGGGCTCTCTAATCACAATCCTATTATCCTACACTTGGATAGGAGAATTGATTTGAAAAGGATCCATTTGAGGTTCAAAAACATTTGGGCTAAAGATGTAGGTTTTTTTAGGATAGCTGTCGACATATGGAGATAGTTTATTAAGGGTTATGCTATGTACAAGCTTATCAATATACTAAAAAAACTTAAACCTAAATTTTAGAAACTAAATATAAACAAATTTAATAAAATGCAAAAGAGAAAGGATATGGTAGCAAGGTGCCTTAAGTAGATTCAACAGATCCTAAAGTTGATAATCAACAAAAAGGTGACCATTAATAAGTTAGTTTTGGAAAGCAAGCTTTCAAAATTATAATTAAAACAAGTAGTGAAAGCTAAATGGCTTTAATCCAGTGATGAGAATTTCTCTTTCTTTTATGCATCTTTAGATGATAAAAGGAAGTCTGGTAAAATGTACATGTTGTTAAATGATGAAGTTACCAAAATTATGGAAGAAGGAAAGATCAAAGAACATGTAATTCAATACTATAATTACTTAGTAGGAACTACTCATACTTAGAGCATGGAAACTAGATAAGAATTGTTGCAAGCGTGTAACATACTAACAAAAGAACAAGTAAAAATCTTGTAGCTTTAGTTACATACAAAACAGTAAGCTTGTTATGTTCTCTATTGGAAATAATAAAGCTTCTAGAACAAATAGTTTCAATTTTTTTCCAAAAAGGAATGGGACATAATTTCAAATATAATAGTGATTGATATTGTGGATTTTTTTAACAATGGAAGAATGTTACAATAGATCAAGGCCATGCTGATAACTCTTATTCCAAAAGTTGACCATCTAAAAAGGATGAAAGAGTATATGTCAAACTCCTATTATAATCTCATTTACAAAGTAATTGACAAACTTAGATATTTTGGATCAAAATTTATGTCTTTTCTAGTTGGGAAATTCCCTTTTTATACAAAAATATGTGCTGATTTCAACCCCTAAAATAGTTATATACAGTTCTGTTTACATCTTAATTTAGGAAAGAATAAAAGAATACAATCTTCTAGCTTTAAATCACTAACTGTAACGCTTAAAATCAAGCATAAAATCCTAATTCTTCTACCATCCCCCCTCAAATTGATGCTGGTAAATATACAAGCATCAATTTGCCAAGAAGGAAATTATGGTGCTAATGTGTCATGAATTTGGTAAAGATATCTACAAGTTATAGAATCGTGGATATATAGCGTAGCGTAATAATCTGATGATCATAGTGTTGGAGTTATGTAAATATAGTGCCCTGGAAAGTAAGTGTATTTACATGTAACTTTATCTTCTTCAGTTACAGTTTTGTAATGATAATATTTATTATTAATAAAACAAAAGAGTTTGGTTTTATCTGTATGAGCATTATATATCTAGTCATAAGGTACCAAGATTCATTTGTAAGTAATATACATATACATAGAGATGTATGGGAAACATGTATATTATTAGAATCTGAATTAATTGATTCACAGTTGAATAATCAAGTTGGTCATTTGATTATGGTTTAGACTGTAGTGTTGCTATTTATCTTCATATAAGTAAAGGAGTTTACTTAAAGGGAATGATGAGTTTCATATCATGATAGTAGTAGACTATCGATAATGGCACTATTAAATGAATATGGAATTAAGTATGTTTTCAAGAATAAAGTGGGCCGTTACTTTAATCTTAAAACATACAACTTAAGCATTCGCTTATTATGAACCACAATCTTGATGAGTGGTGAACTCATATGTGTTTCATTATAATTCTTGATATGATCGGAATGGATTTTTACAGGGTATTAATCTAGTGTCTGCATGTTGGAATTATTAATTGAAACATGTATCAGGGAACATTCACTCAAATAAAGAGTTTATAGTGTTATCATCTCTTCAGATGTTTTAAGGAGATTTGGTGATTAAATGGCGCCGATAGTTTGATGGACTAGCTACCCATCAAGTCTTAACACTAAGATGAGATCTTATGTGTTAATCACCATATAAAGTAAAATGAGAGATCTAGAAGGAAAAACTAACATAAGGGCAAAACGGTAATTTTACCCTTTGTTATGTGGATGGCTATAATAAGGTTCTAAATAGGGTTTGCAATTGGACATATTCTCATAATATTCAATAATTCAAGAGTTTAACTAATTGTCTTTAGTGGAATGACATTTAGTTAATAAGCTAGAATTAATTCCAATGAGATTGAATTATTTCTGGGCTTATTGGAGCTTGAATTATCAAAGTCCAATAAGATTCCCCACTTGGCTTTAAGGAAGGTTATCAAGCTAAGTAAGAAGTAGTTTGGAGGCTTTAGAAGTCCATAATTGAATGATGGGCTTATACTAATTAATGGTTAATTGGAAGCCCATATGTTCATTTAGAAATGGGCTTGTTTTGGTTTAATGTAATTGATTAGATTAATTATATTAAAACAATTTTTTTAAATGGAGAAGAAGCAATTTCGAAATTGTGTTAGGTTAGATGTGTAACACACATTTGACATTAAAATACTAAATAAAGATGGTCTTTATTATGGTTCATCATTATTAAATGGAGTTATGAACTTACCATTAAATGGTTTAATGGTTGGCTTTTAATGTTGGCATGTAACCTATTTGCATTCATTAGATTAAAGATGAAAGATGTGCATTAGATGGACCATCTTCCTTCTTTCTTCTTGCCAAAACCGAAATGGGTATTCAATTATAGGTTATGGTCTTTTCAAATAGCCATTTTAAAGATAAATGAAGTAAGTCTCATTTGTTGGTTATTTGATGAGTGATTAATGTAAGAAGTGATGCATTGGATGCCTTTCACTCTTTTCCATTCATGCATATTTCGAAATTGAGATGTAAGAAAGGGTTCTTGCATGGTTTTTAGACATTCTCTCCTTTCATGCAAGGTAGAACCGAAATTCCTAAGTGAAAGAATTGAAAGAGTTTCAATTTTGGTTCTTCTTCTTCTAAGAAAATCTCTTCCAAATATTTCTTCTCCTTTCCCACCAAAGGATTTTGTTAACCTAGTTGTCCTTGAAGAACAAGTGGTAAATCTAATTGGTTGAGGATACTACAACAAGGAAGAAGATAGATTGCTAAAGGAAAAGACTCAAAGGCAAAGGATTTGGATATAAGAAGGAGATGATAGCTAACGAGGATTTAAAGTCAGAGCGAAGGAGTCGGTAATTTCTTTTATCTTGTTCTTGGTTTTATTATCCTTATACCATATCATGTATGGATTAGCATGTTGATTTGGATATATTGCTTCCGCTGTAAGATGATTTCTTAAAAAGTTTTGAAATCTATCGTTTCTCCATACTAAGCATGCTTTCTTTTCCGATCCAACAATTGGTATCGAGCCGATTTTTCATGCATGATTTCGGTTCCTATATGGTGGATGCATGGGTTGGCAATCTTTTATGTATACTGCATATTTTATGTGATAGAAATATATATGGTGTATGTTGCTCTTTTGGTTGTCCATAAAAGTTAAATTTTATCTTGTAAGATTTCTTCATTTGGTTGTAACAAGGAGGGTGGTCTATCATCACCATGTTTCCTCCTTGGTTTCTTTTTTCCTATTTTATTTGATTTTGTAATGTTCAAAATTGATGTAATGATGAAGAAGGAGCAGCCATGGATTGAAGAAATGGAAAGGTAAAATTTTCGGTGTATCCTTTTGTGTTTTAGCATAAGTTTTGTGAAAACTAAGTTGCTGGAATTTTTGTTTCAATGAATCATATTTCAGTTATGATTGAAAAACAAGTTCTGGTTTTTTGTTTCAAAGAATCCAATTTCGGTTTTGCTAAAATACTAAGTGTTGTGTTTAATTTTCATGAAATGAGTTTCGGTTTTAATAAAACAAGTGCTGGAATTTTTTTTCAAAACAAAGATTTGGTTTTCTAAAAATCTAGTGCTGGAATTTTATTTTTCAAAATGACAAAATTCTAATTTCATAAATGCCATTACATTTTGTTTACCGAATGGGCCGGATCGTGTTAGCGAAGAGTTCGAAGCGGAAGATCCAAGATGAAGAAGCATATTTTGGGCCTAAAAGGCTTGTAATTATTTTATGTTTTTAGGATGGACAATCAAAAGTGGCTTTATTAGTTCATGTGATGAATGGAGAAATGAATGCTTGTAATATGTGATATTATGTGATTGCATGTCATTTAGAAAATTGCCAACCCTAGGCCTTGCCATGCATTCATTATGTATGAGATATATAATGAAACAATATAGGATGGATAATAAATTGCATCTAGACAAGATGGTATTTAAAACTTAAAGCCCAAAAAGATTGAGTGGGAGAGGATGCTCCTGTGAGAGTCCACGGTCTCCAAATGATGGCTCGTTTGCATGTGGTGAAGTGTTACTCCCCATCGGAGGGCATGGATCCTAGATCTTGCATGGTTTGGGTCTCCTTAAGGATAAGTCTACTTAATGATAGCAAATGTGACCTCCCACCAAGGCATGATTTGTAGGTATCTTTAGTGAATGAATCAAATGGTTATACACTCAACATTTTTTATCAATAAACTGCCCACCGTAGCTCTGTTGGTAAAAGTATGGACCAAATTAAGACGCTTCTTAAAAAATTGAGCATGAGATTCTTGGTAGTTTTTTGAGTGGGAGGGTCCTAGTTTTTCTTTTAATAGATAAGATGGCCCACCGTCACTTAGTCATTATAGATAAGAAAAATAACCGTCAGATAATGTTTTAATTTTTAAGTTTTGTTAAATCTATCATCATGCATACATGCATCATGATTTTATACAAAGTTCCATAAATTGTTGACTAGTATGCTCATGTTTTAATAATTTATATTTTGGACATAATCAACCACAAAATGAATCCACTCACCCCGCTCTCGACTAATAATAAATTGGAAAATGGAGACAAGTTTAATGAATGGAGACGTAACCTTGACATTGTTCTTCAATATGAACGTATTTCATGGGTGTTAACTGAAAATGAGCCTACACCTCTAAGTGGAGATGCAACTCCTGAGCAAGTCCAACAATATGAGCGTTGGCGAATCTTCGACAAGACTACTAAGTGTTATATTCGCTTCACAATGCATGTTGCAAAAGCAAATTGCTTGTATGAAAACTGCTAGTGCAATGGTCCATCACCTACATGAGATGTTTGATGTAAGGACTAGGTCTGCAAGAGTGAAAGCTATCCAAACCTTTCATAATCTCAGACAGAAACCTGGTGAACCGGTGCGGGATTACATGATGAAGGTAATCTCTGCGGTCACTGAGGCTGAGATGCTTGGGGCGGATATGGATGCGGACACGCAGATGATTATGATCATCAATAGCTTAAACCCTTCTTTTCAGCAGTTTAAGTTGGACTATGAGCTCAACAGCAAGGATTACACCTTGAGTGAGTTGATAAATACCCTCCAGAGCACGGAGAAAATATTGAATATTAAGGCTCATGGGCCAGAAGCTAATGTAGCTTCTTCTTCTAAGCCCAAGGTAAGGGCAAGGAAAAGAAGAAGGTCCAATGAAAAGAAGGCCCAAATAGGGTCAAGGCCAAACTCATGAAAAGAAGGCCAAAGAGAACATCAAAGGAAAGTGTTTCCTTTGTGATGAGATGGGCCACTGGAAAAGAAAGCTGTCCGATCTACCTAGAGTCCCTCAAAAGCAAACAAGGTATGGGCTTCCTAAGTTTGTTAGGAACTAGAAATGTGGCGATTTATCTACTTCTTGGATATTAGATTCAGGAGCCACTAACCATGTTTGTAATTCTTTCAGGGTTCCAAAGAAAGGAAAAGACTACCTAAAGGCCGTTTCAAGTTAAGATAGCAGATGGTTCCTATGTTTCAGCAGAATCAGTGGGAGTAGTTATCTTGGACTTTCCTAGTGGTCATAGGTTATATTTGGAAGATGTTTATTACATGCCAATGATTGTAAGGAACATGATTTCTGTTTTTTGTCTAATAAAATCTGGCTATTCCTTATATTTTGAAAAGGTTGTTTCAATATATGAGAATAAGGATTTTATTTGTGAAGCGATAATTAAACATGGATTGTTTTTTATAGAACCTATGAAAGGCTCACTAAACACCACAGAATTGATAAAACCAAGACAATCCAATATCTCTAGCATTAATTCAAAGTATCTGTGGCATCTAAGGATGGGTCATATCAATCAGAAGTCCATAATTGAATGATGGGCTTATACTAATTAATGGTTAATTGGAAGCCCATATGTTCATTTAGAAATGGGCTTGTTTTGGTTTAATGTAATTGATTAGATTAATTATATTAAAACAATTTTTTTTTAAATGGAGAAGAAGCAATTTCGAAATTGTGTTAGGTTAGATGTGTAACCACACATTTGACATTAAAATACTAAATAAAGATGGTCTTTATTATGGTTCATCATTATTAAATGGAGTTATGAACTTACCATTAAATGGTTTAATGGTTGGCTTTTAATGTTGACATGTAACCTATTTGCATTCATTAGATTAAAGATGAAAGATGTGCATTAGATGGACCATCTTCCTTCTTTCTTCTTGCCAAAACTGAAATGGGTATTCAATTATAGGTTATGGTCTTTTCAAATAGTCATTTTAAAGATAAATGAAGTAAGTCTCATTTATTGGCTATTTGATGAGTGATTAATGTAAGAAGTGATGCATTGGATGCCTCTCACTCTTTTCCATTCATGCATATTTTGAAATTGAGATGTAAGAAAGGGTTCTTGCATGGTTTTTAGACATTCTCTCCTTTCATGCAAGGTAGAACCGAAATTCCTAAGTGAAAGAATTGAAAGAGTTTCAATTTTGGTTCTTCTTCTTCTAAGAAAATCTCCTCCAAATATTTCTTCTCCTTTCCCACCAAAGGATTTTGTTAACCTAGTTGTCCTTGAAGAACAAGTGGTAAATCTAATTGGTTGAGGATACTACAACAAGGAAGAAGATAGATTGCTAAAGGAAAAGACTCAAAGGCAAAGGATTTGGATATAAGAAGGAGAGGATAGCGCAATGAGGATTTAAAGTCAGAGCGAAGGAGTCGGTAATTCCTTTTATCTTGTTCTTGGTTTTATTATCCTTATACCATATCATGTATGGATTAGCATGTTGATTTGGATATATTGCTTCCGCTGCAAGATGATTTCTTAAAAAGTTTTGAAATCTATCGTTTCTCCATACTAAGCATGCTTTCTTTTTTCGATCTAACACATAGGCCTCGCGAATCGAGTGACAATAAACCTCTATGTGCTTTGTGCACTCATAGTAGACAGGATTGTTAGAAATTTAGATAGCATTAGTGTTGTTAGCATGTAAAGGAGTTGATAGATCTTGCAAAAAATCAAGCTCTGTGAGGAGATCTCATAGCCAAATAAGCTCAAAACACGCAGCAGACATGGCGTGATAATCAGCCTCAGTGGATGATTTGGATACGAAATTTTGGTTCTTGCATTTCCAAGAAATAAGAGCATCACTAAGAAATATACACCATCCAATAGTAGATCTCCTAGTGTCTGGACAACCAGCCCAATCAGCATCACTTGTAACATCCCATCACTGATGGGAAGGGTATAATAGTAATTTGAAATGGTTTATGAGTACTTAGAATCACCTTGCTATGTTCATGCATACACATACCCGTGAATAGTAAATTTTGCAGATGAAAATGACTGTACATGCATTCATGACATTTCCTAGTATATTTGTTAATAAATGTGATTGTTATAAAAAATGTGATTTGTGTGCTTGAAAATTAAGTTGGAGAGGGTCATTGAGGTTTGAGAATTTTTAGTGAATTGAAATTTTTATGGAAATTTTGAGGAAATTTCTGGACTAGAAAAAATGTCAAGTGACAGACTGATTGTTTACTAGTAGTGGAAATGACTGTCCAATGGCATTGGAAATTTAGATAAATGAGTTGAGGAATTATTAATATGAGCCATTGGAAATTTGGGGAGAATTTGGAGTAGAAATTGGAATTGTATTGGAAAGAAACTAAGTAAGGACTTTAGAGTGTGACATGTGGCAAGTGACACTTGTCACTTGCCTAACCATGCCACCTTTGTTTAATTAAAAGGGTTTTCCTTCTTTTGGTTTATCTTTCGCGATGCTTTCATATAAGAAGACCAAAATATTGGGTTGCTCCATCATACACGTAGCCTCTCTCTCCCTCCTTCTTCGTTGGTCTTCTTCGTCTTGTTATTTGTTACCAATCTCCACCCACACAAAAGCTCTCATATCTTACTTGCTTGCTCTTCTTATGTTCACCAAAAATCCTAACCTAAACCTCACCCCCCTTAAGATGTTGATGACCATGTATGTTGGTAGGAGTTAGAGAGTTGTGATAATTTTGAAGTTTGGAAGTTTTGGAAGCTTAATTTGGTAAGAAGTTTGTCTTATATCATGGGTTTTTAGTTAAATAAATCATTTTTTTATGTTATTTGAACTTAATTTCATGGAATTGTGTTTAGGGTGTATGGGTGTGAATTCTTATTTGATTGATGATAAATGATGTAGAATGTGGTGTAGGTAATTTATAGTTGGTTTGGATTGAATTTAATGATGTTAGATGAGTGTATGAAAAGGAAGATGATTGAGTGCATGTTGATGCTATGTTGTAGGTTAATGTTCAAGTGGAGGTTTTGCCTTAGTTTTGGTTGATATCTTGAGTGAATTAAGTAGTGTTTGAGTGAGGTAATGGTATGGAAGAGGTAGGAGAAGAGTTAGATGATAATCTGGAAAAATTGATTTGAGTATGTTTCAATGATTTAACCATAACTTCTTCTATAGTTGTGCTACTGAGATGATTTTTAGTTTGAATTAAACTATAGGTGTTTGTCTATAATTTTTGTCAAGGAAGTGTTGTTAAATTTTGACTTGAATGTGAGAATATGTGTACGGATGAATAGTAGCTCTAGAATGACATTTTTGTGATGTGAAACTTTGGAAATTTTTCTGGGATGATTTAGGCATATTTTGCTCAATTGTTCTTCATGAAAGTTGTAGCTTTTCTTGATAGCTTTCTATCGCCATAAAATGTGCCATTTTTTGATATTGGAGTTGATAGTTATGAGTGATTGAAATTTGGATGTGGTTTAGGGTGCAATTATGAGGGCAGAAATTTTGACTAAAATTTTGACCCAATTAGAGGTTTAAATTGCTTTTAAGTGCTTCATGAAAGTTGTAGAATATGTTTTGATATTTTCATTGATATAAAGCATGGAATTGTTGGACAATGGGATAGGAAGTTATGAATTTTAGAAGATTGTGTTACTGTTTAGGATGACACTTATTTGGACAGTAACTTTGATTGAGATTTTGGCATCGTTAGAGGTGAAATTGGTTTTTGAGTCCTTCATGGAAATTGTAGAGCTTTCTGTGATATTTTCATGGAGACCAAATTTGTCAAATTTGGACTCCTGAGTGAAAAGTTATTCATTTTGGAACAAGAGAGGAAAAACTTGTGAAAAAAAATCGAATAGGCAAGGAAGCTGCGAGCGCGCGCGTCCAGCACTCGTCTCGCGGCCGCGAGCTCTCGTTAGTGCGAGCGGCCTTTTTTTTGTTTTTTTCCCCAATTTAACCCTTTACCCTTCTTTTGAGTATAACTTTTTCAGTCGACCTCCGATTGACCTATTTTTTGAAGCATTGGATTTGTAAGACATTTATTTACCTCTCCAAGAGAATTTGTGAATTTTTGAGATTAAATTAAAAATGATGGATTAAATCAAAGTGAGAGGACCGAGTGATTATTTTTCTGAACAATGTTTTGGCAATATTCGGACCTATAGAGATCCGGATTGAGTAATTTTGGTGTCTATGGATTCTTAACACATAGGGGAACTTTTTATTAAAGAGAGATTGCCTAGGCTATCTTATGTAGACTGTCTCATTGATCGGGAGCAGTAGACCCGAGAGGGCATGTTTCAGAAAAACTGGAATAATTTTATGAGCAATAAATTGTGAGTTTAATGGTTTTAGTGCAGCTTAAACCTAGGAATAAATGAGTTTTGATACGGGAATGGTTTTGTGATGCAATTTATGGAATGATATCGGGAATGTCACGAACATGCATTGTACACATTTCAAATTTCTGCATGTGCATTATTATACATTTTTGATTGCACAATTTGTGATATATGTGTATTTTATTTGACATAGAGGCGTATTTGGAACGTCAACCCACAGACATTGCCGAGACTTCCAGACACTAGCTTTGGAAGCAGTTGGTGAGTAACCTAGACGATTTCTCTCAATTATGATTTGCTTATGATTCTGTGGTGGACAATGGTGGCTTGCGTTTTGGATTGTGGATTCCGGACAGAAGGTCCGATGACTGTGTACTGGGGAATTGTGTTATTGAAGTGCTACTTGTATGTGAATGTGAGACCTACATGCTTATGATGTGATTGACCAGGACAGATGCATACATGCTTATAATATAATTGATTGTGACATATGCGATTGATTGTGACATATGCTAATTGATTATGGCATATGCGTTTCAATCATGAGTGCATAATCAGATAATGACAGTTGTGACCAGAGCAGCCACCGATTAGAGCTTAAAGCTCAACGAGTGTATTTGAGCCTCGAGCTAAACAGTGATTTAGAGCCTCAGGCTCAATGTTTAATATGCCCTATATGGGATAATTCAGGCGCTCGATCACAACACTGTAATAATTGAAAAAGTGTCACTTGAGCATTTCATATGCATTTTGTTAAATATGCTTGATTGAGTGAAAGGCCAAAATGCTTATGTGGCCATGTGGTACTTCTGATCGATGTGATGTTATGAAATAATTGTGATATGTTTTGATTGTTGTATGAATTGAGTGAACCATCGATGATGGTTACCTCACTGAGTTCGCAAAACTCACCCAAAATTTGCAATTATTTTTTTCAGGACTCAAAGGAATACCCCGTTAGGCAACGGGAGTATATCTATTGCATGTGAGTGAAAGAAGAGATCAGGATCAGTTGGCGTCTGTATTAGTTTTTTTCTATTGTATAAATTGGTATTCCACAACTTTTTTGTATAAATAATGGATTTCGAAATTTTTGTACCATGTGCATACAAATGGATTTATGTTGTGATGTAAAGTCATTATGACAAAAATAAAACTATATTTTATATTTGAAATAGGCCCCAAATGACTATCGAAATTCTATTGATTGTATTGTTATGACTGAAAATGGTTAAGAAACCAAGCCAGCCCAAATGGTTTGTTGATTTCTGCACATTTGATAGTATTTCAAAAAAAAAATATGTACTGAGTTTTGGCTTATTGATTTTGCTAGCATGCTGCCCTCGCGGAGCACTAATTTGGATATCACCACGATGTCGGGTTCGGGTCTTGCAGGAGTGGGGTGTTACATCACTGTAGGCTTATAGTTGGAGTTAAGAACTAACAGGGAAAATAGGCCATGATTAGGTGTTCTAAGGATGTCTTGGATGACGTGGCAGACTGCAGAAAGGTGAAGATGCCAAAAAGATTACATGAACTTACTAATAGTGTGAACAACATAAGAGATATCTGGGCAAGTGGTGGTTAGATAAATAAGACTACCAACTAGCTTATGATATAAAAGATGATCTTTAAAAAGCTCTCCTTCATCACTTTGATATTTTACATTAATTTCCATTAGAGTTTCAACAAAGCCCTACCTATGAGTCCAGTTAATTGAACTAGATCCTGAATGAACTTGTTTTGAATCAAGAAATACCTTAAGGTAGATAATGAACCTTTAGCCCCAAAAAGTACGTGAGCTAGCCAAGGTCTTTCATTTGGAAAGTAGAGTGCAATAATTTCTAAAGCTTAGAGATGGCCTCTAAATCAGAACAAGTTATAACAATGTCATCTTCATAAACAAGGAGATCAATTATGCCTTTAGATGTCCGTTGGAGAAATAAATAGGAGTTATATTGACTCTAAATAAAAGAAAAAATAAGAAGGGTGGATCGAAGCTTTTCAAACCATACACGTGGCGCCTGCTTTAAGCCGTATAAAAACCGTTTTAATTTATGAGCATCATTAGGAGAGGAAGTAGGCATACCATATGGAAGTTTTATGTAAAATTCTTCCTAGAAATCTTTATATAGGAATGTGTTCTTAACATCCATTTAAAGTAAAGTCCATGATTGAGATGTGGCAAGTGCTAAGATGGTTTGCACATTGGTCATTTTGGCTACGGTGCAAAGATCTCCTCGTAGTCTAGGCCATATTCTTGCTTATTCCCAAGAACCATAAACCGAGCCTTCTAACAATCTATGGATCCATTGAAATGAATCTTGATAGAAAACACAAATTTATTGTCAAGAGGTTTCATGAAAGGAGGCTGCGATACAACATCCTAAGTCTGGTTTTCTTCAAGTGCAAGAATTTATGTTTCAATAGCTTCCCGCCAACAGTCATGTCCTATTGCTTGTTTATAAGATGAGGGAATATGAATAGAAGAGAAGGTGGCTAACAAAGATATAGGATTTGGAAAACCATACCTATTTGGGGGTTTACTGACCTGATTGTTGTGTCTGCAAGTGTCATGATCAGTTGCTATAATAGAATCAACAGCAAGGGAATGATCATGAGGGGGCTTTAGAGGTGTGGAACTCTGATTTATTGTGGTAGGAGAACATCTCTAATACACCAAAAACGGTTTAGAATTTGGGGAATCTGTAGTACAATTAGTAAACAAAGGCACTACAAAAAATGAAGGAGAAAGAGGATCTTGATGAGTGTTAAAAATACTGAATTTCTAAAACAATTACATTTTTAAAAATTCGAACACGGTGTATATTGGGATTATACTAAAGAAAACCTTTTTGATGTATATAATATCCTAGAAAAGCACATTTAACTAATTGAACTGTGAATTTTGTGCGCTTGTATGCAAGACGTTGAACATAACAACACAACCAAAGGTACGAAGGTTAGAATAATTGGAAGGATGACCAAATAACCGAGTGAAAGGAGAGACATGATTTAATGAGGGAGAAGGCAATTTGTTAATGAGGTGGATAGCGGTAGAGAAAGCTTCACGCCAAAATCGAGTAGGTACAGATGATTCCAATAAAAGATTGCAAATAGCATAAAAAGGTGACGATTTTTTCTTTCAACCACCCAATTTTGTTGTTGGTTGAAGGACAAAACCTTTGAAAAATTATTCCATTAGTTTGTGGAAATTCCTGAAACAAACGAGACATATATTCACCCCATTATGAGAACGTAGGATTTTAATTTGGGCAGAAAATTGGGTTTGAACATAGGTATGAAAAAGCTTGAAAACAAAAAATGCTTTATCCTTGGAATACAAAAAATAAATCTAAGTGAAACGATTATAATTGTCAATAAAAGTAACAAAGTAATTGTAATTAGCATGAGAGGTAATTGGTTCCATACCCATAGATCAATATGTATCATTTCAAAAGGCTGGACTATTTTAGGTGTGTGAGTAGGAAAAGGCAAGGTTTTACTTTTACTGAGTTTACAAGAATTGTAATCAAATTGGAAAACATTAATAGAAAGTGAATGTTTATTCCCAAGTAAACCAGAATTTAGCAAAGCATAGAGTGCATTGGAGTTTGGATGTCCAAGACGTTTATGCCATGCAATCATCTTCCCTGACTGTTGATCCTGCACAACATAACCAAATTTTGAAAATTCCACTTTATAGTCATTTTCAACTAACTGACCAATTAAAACAAGATTAGTGGCAAGTCTAGGAGAAACAAAGACATTAGTTAAAGATGAAGAAATATCTCTAGTGGCTATAATGGGTAAACGATTACCACCAACAGTGTAAATTTTGAGATTTCAAGAATATTTGTTGACATTGGTTAGGAACTAGGCATTATTTTTCATATGATTAGACGCCCCAGAATCACAATACCAAATAGATTATTTGGAAAAGGATTTATCTGAGAGGCTTAAAGCAGAGAATGCAAAGATAATAATTTGTTGAATCATTTCAAGGGTCACGATTTTAACAGGAGTATGAACAATTTGTATCAGAGGTGTTATATCCACAGAACCACCAGTACTAGAAGATCCAATTGAGGCAACATATGTTGTTTTGGATTTCTTGGGAGGACAGGTAGGGCATTCCTTAATAATATGGCCATCCTTTTTGTAATAGTTACAGAGTTTTTTTGGAACAATTTGAAGTGTAATGGCCAAATACTTTAAAATAAAAACATCGAATGTAACACCCCACTCCCTCAAGACCCGAACCCGACATCGATAGGTGATATCCAGGTCCATGCCCCGCGAGGGTGACGTGCTAGATCACTTAATCAGTCAAAAACTTAGTAATTTTTTTTCACATCCAAATTCTCAAAAATCAGAAATCAATTCGAGCTCGTTTTATTTCATTCATTAACATTTTCAGTTACACAACTCATCAGAGATTCACTAATCACTTGGGGCCCATTGTAAATACAAAACACTTAGACATAATGTCTTTACATTAAAACGTAAACACATTTGTACAATCATTTCTAAATATACAAATTTATACAAAAATAGGAAAATACAAATATAGACGCCAACTAATCCCGACCTCTATCTCTTACTTGCATGCTGTAGTAAGTATACTCCCGTTCTCTTAACGGGGTATTCTTCTGAGTCTTGAAAAATATTTGCAAATTTTGAGTGAGTTTTAAGAAATCAATGAGTGACCATCATCGATGGCTCACCCAATCACGTAACACATAATTTACATTATTACACGTCTTATACTTCACATTCAATACAATTTAATCACTCATATTATGCATATGTAGTACACATGAGACCTACTTTCCATTTGTTATTTTGTTGTGACCGAGTGCCTAAATTGTCCCATATAGGGCTCATTGATAACTGTCTCATATAGGGTTCTTTGATAACTGTCCCATATAGGGCTCATTAAACGTTGAGCCTGAAGCTCTGAATCACTTTTGAGCTCGAGGCTCTTTTTCACTCATTGAGCTTTAAACTCTGATTGGTGACTACTCTAGTCACAACTGTCATTATGTTTCATGCATTCATGAAACAAAATGCATCAATCACATATGATCACTTATTCACTTTCACATATCATTGGATCTTAGTTCGGTATTCAACATTTGTGTTGAGAAACACTTTGTGATCATGCATTCATGTCATAAAGCATTTAGTTCATCACATTCACATACAATTATCACTTTAATATTACATTCAAGCATCAGAAACCTCAGACCTTCATTGTCCGGAATCACACAATCAATTCACATTCCATTCATAATCACTCAAGTCATAACATAAACGAAACAAATAATAAGGTAGGACCATCTAGGTCTACTCACAATATGCTCCAGTTTAGCATTCGCTTCCAATTTCTAGAAACGCTCGAATGTGGATGTTGGAACCCGACCCGGAGACCGGACCCCAACTGCTTAAAACCTCACACTATCACTCTTGCTTTAATTCCACGTTTATTGGACCCGTCTCCAAAGCCCAATTTCCCGAGTCCTGAAGCCCTATGCTTATTATCTTGCAGGGTCCTTAGCTGTAACTCCACATTCGTGGTGAGCGCACACTATGTAAACACCAAAATCAAAGGTTTGACTTATTCATATGAGTTGTAGCCCTAAACCTCAAGTTCGTTTTGCAATAAGAATCACCTCAAATGGAGTTGTATAACTCAAGTTATGCTTTAAAAACCTAAAAGAGCTCATACTCCAAATATGATCTCCAAACCGACCTCTCAATTGTTTCAACGTAAAATTTTTCAATTTGACTCAAAATGACACAAAATTTGGTGGAGAGAAATATATATGCCTTAGGAATCTAATGGTTCAAGCCTCACCTCAATTGGAGGTCGGATGAGGGAATTATGCCCAAAAGAATCAAGTATGTTCACATCCTAAATCAGTTTGAAACTCTTTTGGCGCGATCACCATAACTTTTGATGTATAAATCGGATTTCTTTCGTTTTTGCACCATTAAAAAGTAGACATCTAGATATACAACTTTCATTCAGACCCCAAAACGAGAATCAGCCTCTACAATTTCGAAAATGCACCATATTTCCCGTAGCTGTCCGTTAAACGGACAGCCATGTCCATTTAACGGACAGGTACGGGTGAAATGGTACCAAATGGCTCGCAAATGTCCGTTAAACGGACATGCAAGTCCGTTTAACGGACACGGGCAAGGGAAAGGGTGTTTCTACACCCGAAGCTGTCCGTTTAACGGACATTCATGTCCGTATAACGGACACGCAAATTCCCAAAACTTCAAATCTTCATCCAATGCATCTCAAACTTCAACCTAACTTCATAACCATTTATACCCTTCCAAATTTACTCATTCCAAAACCTAAACACTTCATAACATCTTAAACTTCAAGTTTAATTCATCAAATTCAAAATCTCTAGCTCCATTGATTCATCAAATCATGGATTTCAATCATTTTTCATCAAAGTTATCGTAACCTAATAAGCTACATGAACAACCAAAATGGACCTTAGTTGTTATCTTTCAATTGTCATAACTTCTTGCTCCAAATTCTAAAAAGTACATACTATACCCCAAAGGAAAGATAACAAGATGTTCTACAACATTCATGAAGGATGAAAATGTTAATTTCATCATTAAGTAGGGTAAAAAGCCACTCCAAAACACTGCTCATTCAAGACCAATATAACAGTAACATGGCTAAATGAACAGTGACTGAATGTGTTCTAATCCTCATAAATTTTTAACCCCAAGTCCAAATGAGACAAATGATATACCCTTAGAAATATTTGAACTTCTAATACAATCTTCATGAAGACTCTTTGTTCCAATTCAAACCTTAAGAGGACCTAAAACTAAAGAGAAGTTCTGGTCAAATTTTACAACAATTTTGACAGCACCTCCCCTAAAACTTTAACTAACCAATCTTCATTCCTAGTACCTCCACCTGCACAAAACTTAACATCCAACCTCATATATCATAACTCAATCACAAGAGTATCTCCATACTCAATTCAAGGCAACAATTCACACTCCTATCATTCTAATCAAATCCAAACTATAAAGTAGTTCATTTTCCCTTTTCTTGTCAAATTCAATCCATACAATGATACATTGTGATAAAACATATATGAATTGCACAAAATACATTAAAACTCAACACTCTTGTACTTATATAACAAATCTGAATCATTACAATGCTTTATAGGGCATTTAGCCCGATTACAATCCAAATGTCAAATGTCGAAGTACATATTGAAACAAATCTCCAAATGAAACCTAATGCTTCATATCAAAACAAAATGACTTCTAACTTAAGAACATTGAAGTGATGCCTCAATCCCAATACTTTAACTCGTATTCCTGCTCGTTACCTGTGGAGGGGAAAAGGGGGTGTGAGCTTGATGGCTCAGTGGGTAACAGCTTAATAATTAAGAAAATAAGCCAAAAACGTTCTTTATTTTTCATTCTCAAAACAACTTTCAGATTTATAAAAATCTTTCAAACTTATCAAAACCTATTTATTTTGGTCAAAAACACTTTCATTTCATCAAAATTCCTTGTTTTCAAAACCAATATCACATTGATCGGAACTTTATAAATTTATCAAAACCCTTTTTGAAAAACTCATTTCATCAAGCAATTACACATTAAGATCATATAAGCATGGAGAAAACAATAAGTCAATTAATCAAAAGCATTTATCAAACAACATAACTCACAGTAACCACATAGATAAGCATACCACATAATCACATATAAGATGGTTTGGGTGGATCCAAACAGGACGTACTACACATTTCCGCAAAGCGGTCATGTGTAGCCGTGAACACATGAAGGAGTCCGTGAGGAGCTCCATTACTACTAGCGGGCAGCTGGGAGAAGGCTATAATTTTGACAGGTGCACCTATCACACATGAGGGACCACCACAAACCCAAACAAGCATGCATATCATATAATTCACACAATTCATAATCATTAGCCACAATTGGCTCTTGTAAATATTTACTTTCACATAATTTCCCAAATTGTCGTTTTTCCAAAATCAAGTATCCAACTTTTTTTTCACTTCACAAATCATTTCACAATTATTTCCCAAAATGTAAAACTTCTCATACTAATTCAACCCATCACAAAGAATCATTTATACAACTTTATAAACCATTTAAAAACATTAGATAACATTTATTTCAAAACAAACAAGTAGCCTATAATCTCAATCATTAAAACATTACCCACCTCAATTCCTTTAGCTAGGAGCTTGAACAATGGCCATTCCCTTCACTTCTATTCATTCTCTTAACCTTCATCAAACAATAAATCCCACAGGAAGCATGAAATCTCAAAATTGGCCATTTTAAGGAGATGGAAACATGACACTTATCCCATCTAACTTTACCCATACCTAACTTAAGCTATTTTCACTAAAACCTACCCATAATTCCAAAAGAATTCACAATTTCTTACCTTGGAGAAGAGACCCACGAAATTCTCTCTCCTCTTGGCTTTTGATGGAAGTTTGAACCTTCTCTTCCCTTTTCCTTCTCAAGGATCTCTCCATCTCTTCTTTAGAACAAGAAAATTTCAAGCCCTAACCTCCTTTCTTTCTCTCTCTTCTTCTTCTTCTTCTTCTTCTCCACGAAGACTCCTCACTCCTTTCCTCTTGTTATTTTCGTAGGTCTCCCCCAAATGACCTAAATATTTGCTTCTTAAGTTAAAAACCTAAACTCCCTACACCCAAAAACGATGTAGTTTCCTTAAAACACTCCTTTCTTTACAACTTTTTCTCCTTTCCCCTAACATAAACGATTCCTCCTTATCTTCCTCCTCTTTTTGTTTTTAAATAAAACTTAAATGGACCAAATTAACCTTCCCTCAAGGCCTTAGACTTTACAAACATAATTGAACTTCCTAAAATGCCCTTACACCACCTTATTCATTTAATTTCTAATAATATACTTCACTCTCATTTAAACATAATCCATCATTTAATTTCCATTTCTTTAACCACTAACACTTCAAATAATTTAAACAATACCTCCAAATAATTTAGACATGCTTAAGTAAATAAAAAAAAATTCAGGGGCCAACATTTCTCCCCCTCTTAAAAGAATTTCGTCCTCGAAATTCATACTTAAGCAAACCTCAAGTAATACAATGTCGTTACTCATGTCTTCCCAATAATTCTAGTCATTCTCATATTAAAATTTCTCACCACATATATTCATAATGTTTTTCACTTTTTATCTTAAAGACCATCCGTAACATATCCAAACACCATTATTTCTGATCAAATTGTCTTGGAGCGTAGGATGCTCCTCCATTTCTCATTTAACGTCATCACTCGAAAACTTTCTTCCAAATGATAGTATGCAGTATATTCACTCGGTCCTTCAATTTGTTATTTGGTCATTTACTTCCTTAACTAGTTCCTCTTTTTCCACTCCTGTGTCGATAACACCATAATCTCATCACATCAAAAATTCCTTAACATACTCACATATACCATATTTTGAATCCTATTGTCAATAGCATTAATTCACAATACTTTTATACGAACCAATTCATAGTAGCTTAGCGGATTCTTTTTCCTAACTTGAGCACACCTGAGCAAGGTGATACTTTCAAATACAAATCAATTTTCACTTAATGATTCACATCACTTAGTCTCATTTCATGTAACTCTTATGTCAATGTCCTGTATTCCATATCTTTGCCGTGAAATCCACCTAATTCATTTATCTTTCTTGATCACTTAATTTCTAATACCTCTTCAATCAATCTGACAATCAATCATTTTTAGGCCTTACTCATCATAATACAAAAGTGATGACTCTTTATATCTTCTAACTCCTCATACAGTATTCTATTGAAAACACTATGACAATGACTGAGATGCTTAAAGTCAAGTAGAACTATATATTGATCTCATGTTCCTACTAACTCTAAACTATAAACTTTATGCATATCTCCATGATTAAAATCGTCGATAATTAGACTTTCAGTCACTTAACATATTTCTTCTAGGATGTATAGTTTAAATCACTACTACTCTTCTCACAGACTCTTTGCTTATTCACCTTTGCCGGTACACATACTCCTTATCTCAATCACCAGGTACCATGTTCCCACTCGAACTCAAAATTTGTACTCATTCTAATTTCTTAGTAAGATTCACAATTTCTGAATCTCCAATTTACGCTTGGTCCACATGAACTGATCTAAACTTTTGACTAATCATTTTGCCCAAAATTCAATTCCACATTCCACACTCTTTACTGCACTAGATTTAATAACTTCTATCTCCAAAATTTATGAAACACTGCTATTAATATCTCTATCTCATGCATTTGACCATAACACTAGCTTTACCAGTATAGCACTCACTTATACAATCATAATCCTTCGGATAACTCTCTCTATTTCCTCAGTCTCATATTCAATTTTTTCAACTCAAGCATCTTTATTGATTTCACATACTTCTTATTCACTCACCATATATCCTTCTTCTCATTTAAACTTGACACTCTTATCTGTTTTCAATTTCACAATCTCTTAATCCTTAATTTGAGGTAAACCAAACCCTCCATTCTATGCTTTCTTTTGTATTAGTTTTGATAACCTCTATATCGCATTTCTACTTAAGGCATCTTGCATACCACTTAGCTTCACTTGTACTTTCTCGCTAGAACAATCGTAGCCTTTTGGTATTTATATCAATCTCCTGCGTCTTATAACTATTTCTCCCAATTCATTGAGTATTTCAAACTTTTATGATCTACACTTGCATATTTATATTAGAGATATTTCTATCCATATCCTATCTTCAAACTTTCAAAATATTCATTAATGTAATGATTCTAAATCATGTATCAAATAGTCAACTAAAAGAACTTCAATTGTCTCCAGACATATGAAATCACTTTGTCACGCTACATTGGATTTCAGTCAAATATCTTATACCACGTCAGTGTATACTATAAAATCTCCAAATCTATACGCTATAATTTACCTTAACATGGTTCCTTCAAAATTCTTTTTACTCACGTTACTCATACGCTTTACACATTTTTCTCCATGTATTTAAACTATTTTTCTCAATTCTTCAAATGTCTTTAATACATCCTCAATATCATAGTGCTATTAGGCATTTTCTAACTCAAGCAATTTTTATCGAATTTCATATGCCTCTTGATTAGCTCTCGGGATTCCTTAAATAACTAATCCTTAATGGGGTACATTGTCCCACTTTCTTTTCAATTGCCTTCTGTCTTCCTTCCGCGAATGATTTTTTCCATTCCTTGAATTTCCTCATATCTCTCTTGGACTTATTCTCATGCTTGTTCATTCATACAAATTTCTCCACACATTGAAATTTTATTTACATACTTAACTTCTTGATTTTAAGACATTCATCAAGTTGTGTTTGTATCTCCTCAATATACTTTCACATAATGTAACTTGAATGTACATACTCCTCATACTAGCAAATTCGTGTCTCCATATATTCAATAGTCCACTCATGTGACCCCTTTTCACCAAACAAAAATACATATTCCTTTATGTTCAGTTCGTTCATTGGTCATCCTTCATATAAATTATCTGATCTGCTCATTCTAACTTAACAAAAAATTGCCTTCTAAAGAGGGTTTCTTGTTACCATTTTCTATACTCTGCAAGAAATCTTGATCAATCACTTATTACCAACTAATCGTAATACCCTGGAAAGGCCAAATTCTATCTTCCTCACAAAGTCATAATGTTCAAAACACCCAAAACCCAAAGAAGTAAAGAACATACTACTTGTCATACATGCTTGGGTAGCGTCATCAAATTCATCCTATTTTGATCACTTACCAATTCCTTGGTCTCCATTAATCCCAGATAATATTCTTCTCAGATCACTTTGTTTCTCATTGTGACATCTTTAACAAAATCTCAATCTATTCCCACATGATCATTATGAGCTCCTTCATATTTTACTCTAAATTACCCCTCAAACTCTAGACTATGGAAGCTATGACTAATGATTATCTAATAAGTCATAAGTTTCTTCCTCTATCATCTCCACATATATTCATATATATGTGTATTACCTACGTGCTTAACATTCTCACTTGTGTATGAGGAAGAGTCATTATACATATACTCACAATAACAACTATTTTACATCCTAGGCCTTGTACTAATATCACCTTCATTCATATACCCTTCCCATTATCCTTCACACTGCAGCTTACATATATCAATTTACCATTGATTCAAAAATCATCACACAATTTATAAATATAAGAAAAATCATCATACAACTTGCATATCAAATATATAGCACATTTTTCAAATCAATCACAAGTGAGAAAAGCAACTTTTTTTTTCAAGTAATTGAAAACATTTCATTCTCTTGATTAAAAAAAACAACCTTTTATTTCTCGATTCGGAACAAGAAAACTTAAAGGCTCATTACTCAAATTATAAGCTTGTACCCACTGAGGTTTCGATATTTGCTATGTTCATGAAGTCCCACTTGTTAACCTCATCTTCCACTTGTCCCCCTACTTTTCCTCAATCACTTCGAAATTGTCGATACATAATCCTATCAAACTCTTTGCTAAATTTATTCCAAACATCGAAAGAAATATCGACGCGACTCGATCGAGATCGAAATCATCCGACCGCTAAGGACGTCAACTTAACAATCTGAGACTCCAATTCTCAACCAAAGACTTTCGACTCCTCCAATGTAATGGCATTGAATCTCTATTTACCATATTTACCCATGCCTGTTTCTCCTTTCTACTAATTCTATCAACTGAAACTCTTAACAATTTCTTATATGTGTCACTTATACACACGCACCCATGAAAGATCCTATATCGGCGCTCGACGTCAGTAAATGTTGGAACCCGACCGGAGACCGGACCCCAACTGCTTAAAACCTCACACTATCACTCTTGCTTTAATTCCACGCTTATTGGACCCGTCTCAAAGCCCAATTTCACGAGTCCCAAGCCTGTGTTTATTACCTTGCGGGGTCCTTAGCTGTAACTCCACATTCGTGGTGAGCGCACACTATGTAAACACCAAAATCAAAGGTTGACTTATTCATATGAGTTGTAGCCCTAAACCTCAAGTTCGTTTTGCAATAAGAATCACCTCAAATGGAGTTGTATAACTCAAGTTCTGTTTTAAAAACCTAAAAGAGCTCATACTCCAAATATGATCTCCAAACCGACCTCTCAATTGTTTTAATGTAAACTTTTTCAATTTGACTCAAAATGACACAAAATTTGGTGGAGAGAAATATATATGCCTTAGGAATCTAATGGTTCAAGCCTCACCTCAATTGGAGGTCAGATGAGGGAATTATTCCCAAAAGAATCAAGTATGTTCACATCCTAAATCAGTTTGAAACTCTTTTGGCGCGATCACCATAACTTTTGATGTATAAATCGGATTTCTTTCGTTGTTGCACCATTAGAAAGTAGACATCTAGATCTACAACTTTCATAAGACCCCAAAACGAGAATCGGCCTCTAAAAATTTGAAAATGCACCATCTTTCCCGTAGCTATCCGTTAAACGGACAACCATGTCCGTTTAACGGACAGGTACGGGTGAAATGGTACCAAATGGCTCGCAAATGTCCGTTAAACGAACATGCAAGTCCGTTTAACGGACACGGGCAAGGGAAGGGGTGTTTCTACACCTGAAGCTGTCCGTTTAACGGACACGCAAATTCCCAAAACTTCAAATCTTCATCCAATGCATCTCAAACTTCAACCTAACTTCATAACCATTTATACCCTTCCAAATTTACTCATTCCAAAACCTAAAAACTTCATAACATCTTAAACTTCAAGTTTAATTCATCAACTTCAAAATCTTTAGCTCCATTGATTCATCAAATCATGGATTTCAATCATTTTTCATCAAAGTTATCGTAACCTCATAAGCTACATGAACAACCAAAATGGACCTTAGTTGTTATCTTTCAATTGTCATAACTTCTTGCTCCAAATTCTAAAAAGTACATACTATACCCCAAAGGAAAGATAACAAGATGTTCTACAACATTCATGAAGGATAAAAATGTTAATTTCATCATTAAGTAGGGTAAAAAGCCACTCCAAAACACTGCTCATTCAAGACCAATATAACAGTAACATGGCTAAATGAACAGTGACTGAATGTGTTCTAATCCTCATAACTTTTTAACCCCAAGTCCAAATGAGACAAATGATATACCCTTAGAAAGATTTGAACTTCTACTACAATCTTCATGAAGACTCTTTGTTCCAATTCAAACCTTAAGAGGACCTAAAACTAAAGAGAAGTTCTGGTCAAATTTTACAACAATTTTGACAGCACCTCCCCTAAAACTTTAACTAACCAATCTTCATTCCTAGTACCTCCACCTGCACAAAACTTAACATCCAACCTCATATATCATAACTCAATCACAAGAGTATCTCCATACTCAATTCAAGGCAACAATTCACACTCCTATCATTCTAATCAAATCCAAACTATAAAGTAGTTCATTTTCCCTTTTCTTGTCAAATTCAATCCATACAATGATACATTGTGATAAAACATATATGAATTGCACCAAATATATTAAAACTCAACACTCTTGTACTTATATAACAAATCTGAATCATTACAACGCTTTATAGGGCATTTAGCCCGATTACAATCCAAATGTCAAATGTCGAAGTACATATTGAAACAAATCTCCAAATGAAACCTAATGCTTCATATCAAAACAAAATGACTTCTAACTTAAGAACATTGAAGTGATGCCTCAATCCCAATACTTTAACTCGTATTCCGCCGTTACTGTGGAGGGTAAAGGGGGTGTGAGCTCGATGGCTCATGGGTAATGACTTAATAATTAAGAAAATAAGCCAAAATGTTCTTTATTTTTCATTCTCAAAACAACTTTCGATTTATAAAAATCTTTCAAACTTATCAAAACCTATTTACTTTGGTCAAAACACTTTCATTTCATCAAAATTCCTTGTTTTCAAAACCAATATCACATTGATCGAACTTTATAAATTTATCAAAACCCTTTTGAAAAACTCATTTCATCAAGCAATTACACATCAAGATCATATAAGCATGGAGAAAACAATAAGTCAATTAATCAAAAGCATTTATCAAACAACATAACTCACAAGAACTACATAGATAAGCATACCACATAATCACATATAAGATGGTTTGGGTGGATCCAAACAGACGTACTACACATTTCCAAAGCGGTCATGTAGTCAGGAACACATGAAGGAGTCCTCGAGAGCTCCATTGCCACTAATGGGCAAAAGGAAGAAGGCTATAATTTTGACAGGTGCACCTATCATACATGAGGGACCACCACAAACCCAAACAAGCATGCATATCATATAATTCACACAATTCATAATCATTAGCCACAATTGGCTCTTGCAAATATTTACTTTCACATAATTTCCCAAATTGTCGTTTTTCCAAAATCAAGTATCCAACTTTTTTTTCACTTCACAAATCATTTCACAATTATTTCCCAAAATGTAAAACATCTCATACTAATTCAACCCATCATAAAGAATCAGTTATACAACTTTATAAACCATTTAAAAACATTAGATAACATTTATTTCAAAACAAACAAGTAGCCTATAATCTCAATCATTAAAACATTACCCACCTCAATTCCTTTAGCTAGGAGCTTGAACAATGGCCATTCCCTTCACTTCTATTCATTCTCTTAACCTTCATCAAACAATAAATCCCATTGGAAGCATGAAATCTCAAAATTGGCCATTTTAAGGAGATGGAAACATGAAACTAAACCCATCTAACTTTACCCATACCTAACTTAAGCTATTTTCACTAAAACCTACCCATAATTCCAAAAGAATTCACAATTTCTTACCTTGGAGAAGAGAACCACGAAATTCTCTCTCCTCTTGGCTTTTGATGGAAGTTTAAACCTTCTCTTCCCTTTTCCTTCTCAAGGATCTCTCCATCTCTTCTTTAGAACAAGAAAATTTCAAGCCCTAACCTCTTTCTTCTTCTCTCTTCTTCTTCTTCTTCTTCTTCTTCTCCACGAAGACTCCCTCACTCCTTTCCTCTTGTTATTTTCGTAGGTCTCCCCCAAATGACCTAAATATTTGCTTCTTAAGTTAAAAACCTAAACTCCCTACACCCAAAAACGATGTAGTTTCCTTAAAACACTCCTTTCTTTACAACTTTTTCTCCTTTCCCCTAACATAAACGATTCCTCCTTATCTTCCTCCTCTTTTTGTTTTTAAATAAAACTTAAATGGACCAAATTAACCTTCCCTCAAGGCCTTAGACTTTACAAACATAATTGAACTTCCTAAAATGCCCTTACACCACCTTATTCATTTAATTTCTAATAATATACTTCACTCTCATTTAAACATAATCCATAATTTAATTTCCATTTCTTTAACCACTAACACTTCAAAATAATTTAAACAATACCTCCAAATAATTTAGACATGCTTAAGTAAATAAAAAAAATTCAGGGGCCAACAGTGGATGTTCTAACCTACACAGTTCATTTATGCAATACACATTTTACATACGTTATAACTTTGCACAATTATAATTATTCAATAATGCATATGTATGAAAAGGATTATATGCAATACATGTTCATGAAAACCCTGAGTATCTTTCCTTTAATTTCATCACAAAATCATTCCCATATCAAAACTCATCTAAGTATAATTTATACTTAGGTTTATACCTCAATAAAATCATTAAATCACAATTCATAATTCATTAAATCACTTTCAGGTTTTTCCAAGACACCCCTTTCGGGTCTACTGTTCACATTCAATCAGAAGGGGAAAATGAGGTAATTTGGTCAAACTCTCTTCTAGACAAGTGTTCCTGTATGTCTTATCTTTCCATTGACAACAAAATCAGTCAATTTAGTTCAGTAATTTGGAAGATATGCCTCAAACATTATCGAGTTATCCATATTAAAAAATAGTGTACTATACACAACTTCAATCCAGAAATTCAACATGTTAGAGGTTGAATCATAATTCAATTTTTTCATATGATTTGTAGTGCTATTTCTCTAGTTTACTCCAAATCAAAAATTATCTCATTTGTAATACTATAGATCTAGATATAGTCAAAATACTGAGGGGTGTTCAGTAAAATAACATCAGTTCATACCATTCCAATAGGTTCCCTTACTTTCGTTAAATCAAGTTTTCTCAATTCAATTCAGAATGCTACAAAATTTTATGGAGAGGTAGAAAAATGTCTTACAAATCCAATGGTTCAAGAATCAAGTCATTTAGACGAAGACGTTATAGCCAAAAAAACTATCGGATATTCATCAGCCTCTCAAACTATCCAACTTCCAAAGTCACCGTCGTGCTTTTGCACAAATGTGCTTTTTGGCTAGCCCTCAATGTCACCGTCATGCTTTTGGCCTATAATCTTAAAAGTCACCGTCGTGCTTTTGCACGACGTGCTTTTTCACTTCTTCTTCTTCACAGATATCCTAACTTCTAAACTTTATAACTTTTGATCTAGAACTCCAAATTTTGCAAAATTTATATCAATGGAAAGATAAAAGAAAGATATACAATTTATATGAAGACCTTGAACACAAATTGTTGGGACCTGATCTGGGAACCGGATCCCAACCGAAAAGCTAAAACGGATACAAATAACGAGGCAAATTCAAATTGGATATATTGAATTCGATAACGACAAACAAAGCGAAAGCGGAATCAAAGCGGAAGCAAATCGAATACAGAATCGAAAGAAGCGAATCAGATACGAATAACAAAGCGGATAGAACGAAATCGAATCATAAAGCAAAAACGGATCAAAAGCAAATTGGATATCAAAACGAATACACATCGGAATTGAATGCGAAAACAAATTGAATAAAATACGAAAGCGAATCGAACTGAATTAAATGCCGACATCCGTTGGAAACACAAAGTATGGACAACTTATCGTGTTAGAAACCTAGACTAAATTGATCCGAAATCTGGTATAAATTTTTTTTATACATTTCTGTTCTCTTTATTCAAACTCATTCAAAATATAACCAATCCATACAATTTCCTTTTTGGAAACTCATCCTCGCACAAATTTCAATTAACTTAAATCTCAAACAACATTTCTATTCATATTATTTTTCTTAACCAATCACACAAATCCTAAAAATTTCATCTTCTTAACTAAAAACTCATCTTTAACAAACTAACTTCTTATTCTTATTCTTATCTTAACCCGATTTTTACCGAAAATCGGGCAGCATAACGGCTGTATTTTGACAACCCAAAAATTTCTGCAAAGGCAAAAACACACTTCTATAAACCAAATCCAATCACACAAAGTCATCGGACTCCCCGTCCGGAATCCAAACATCGGCAGAAACACACATCTATACCTAACACTCCAATAATTCTCAAACATCATCAGAAACATCCATATCTCAATTCACTCATGTACAACCCACAGTTTACTTACATCATCATAATCATACACAATTAAAATATAAAACTTCATAAATCCATTACACTATATTTCATAGGTCACAAACATCCCAAAATAAAAACTTACAAACTACAATGGCCTTCCAAGCCATACTTAGATACCAAAATTCCAAAAGTACAGAGGACAAACAAATTCAAGTTTGAACACAAGTCTTGACTTTCTTTCATCCGATCTCCTTCTCGAATACCTGGGGATGGGGATGAAAGGGGGGGTGAGCTTACGCTCCGTGGATAACATATTTATACTCGAAAATAAGCAAAAATCTTTTCTTAAAATGTTCGTCATTTATAGACATTTCCTAGTCGCAAGAATTTCAAACTTAATTCTCAAGCCTTTCAAATCATTCAAAATATTCTTAATCAATTTCCAAAATTCTTACGATTTCAAAACTCATTTCTTGAAAATTTACAATTGTTCTCACAAATGAATGCATCACATATAAATGTATCACGAACATAAACAAAATCAAAAATCACAAAACATATCAGAATGGTTTGGTTTTGGTCCTAACGAACGCATCGCACATTCCAGATAATTGGCCATATGCGGTATGTGAAAGAGGGAGTCTAAAATTGGAACTCCTAAGCCACTTGCTGGCAGTCGGGAGAAGGCTATCAGAGGGAGACCAGTGCACTGACTCATACGGAGGGGACCTCACCAAACCCACATAATACACATAATTCATACTCGAAAAATCGGAACGCCCAAAGGAGTATTTCAAAACTTAACTGTTTCTCACATTGTGTCATACAAGACACATTCACATTCACAAATTCACACATTCGAAAACATTAAATTGCACGAAGGCACTTTGCGAAACGTAGTTTTTTTTTTCCAATTTCGCAAAAGTACACTCATTCACATAACACAATCTTTACTCATTCAAAAAGTACATAACAATCATTCAATTATCACACAACTTTCCACCCTATCATCAAATCATTCAACAAACGATGCATGTAACAATGTCCTCCTTTTTAAAATCGAAACACTCACAAAGTTTACTTCCAGTGTCGATAACACCAATATCATACCACATAAATGTTTCCTCAACATACTCATGTATATCATATTTCGAATCTAAGACAGCTTTTATCAACAACACTAACTCAATATAAGAATTTCGCAACACTTTAATATCAGTATATATAACCCTTATATCTATCTCTCTTTGTCCCATGTCTTTGGTGTGGATTCACCTAATTCAGTCATCTTCCTTGTACCGTTTAATTCTACTACTGATCAAGTTCATTGGTCATCCACCTCTCCAATCAATCTGACATTCAATCATTTTTAGCCCCTTATCGTCACAATATATAAAAGCGAACGACTCTTTTTGTCGTCTAATTCCTTATATAGTATTTTAATGACATCATTAGGACCACGAGTGTAGAGCTGGAGGTCTAATCGAAACATATCTCTGACAGTTAAGACCATCAACAATTTGAACCTTCAGTCACTTGATTTTGATTTTTTTTTAAATTCTTAGCCACTAAATGATGTTCCGACTTATTCCTATCACTTCGTTTTATTCCTCAAATTGGAACATTTTAGTCACATGATATGATTCGATAAAACATCTCTTCCCTCAATCATCTTCCCGGTTCCCATGATCTTTGTCAAACGACTATGTTCATCAATGATGTTTTAGCTATTATTAATACTTCCATACGATCACTTTCGACTATTCATGATCTTCCATTCCTGTCATACCTTACATGATCAACCAAATATGGATCTTCTATGTACTAAATCACATTTTTTTTCAATTATCGAATAGGTATTCCTGACAACTAATCGACACAACCTTGAGAACTTCTCCGTATATCACTATCATTTATTTCATACTCCACTCGTACGTTCTTCGTCCTTTACGTTATGTCATTTTCTCTTATGTCACTATTTCTTTGTCTAAGTCAAATCATGAACATATTTTCACCTCTATTCAATTCACGTACATATCCTCAACCATAATCCTCCTAACTATAATTTCATATATCAAAGTATCAATCATAAATCACACAAACTCATATATTAAAAGCACAATCATATTTAAACAAGGAATGGAATGCCAATATTTTCATAATTTCTCATTTCAATCATCGATAAAGAATTTCACAATTTCCTTACTTTATCAAAAGCATTTTAAAACATAACTTTAACCATTCGAAAGTCATAATTTCAAACATAAATCATCATTTTCAACCATTTTAATAACAAAGAATTTATCAAAACCCAATTTTTGCTTTCTTTATTTTTCAAAACTCAAGTCTAACTTATAAATCAAAATATAAATATGATACCCACCTCGAATCGATGCTTGAATCTTGTTCTAATCATCAATTTCTCCAATCCTTCATTCTTTCTCCAACTTTAAAATTACCTAAACCAATTCCATCCAAAATTCAATATCATAAAAATCATAAGTACTCAAATTGAGCTTAGGAAACATCAATTCCTCACATATTCAAGCTATTTAAACCTCTAATTTTCAAAATCTCCAATTTCCAAAATTAGCCTAAACCAATTTATCCAAATTCAATACCATGAATAACAATTTCTTCAAAATTGATTTCATATTTCACCAATCCATCGTATTTGCCATGATTTTAAGCTATTAATTTTCAAAAACCTCAAACCACAAAATTAGGCATAAACCTTAATTAATCAAATTTTCAAAATTAATCATCATCTAAACATAATCTCTAAAATTAACTTCATAAAACTCAAATCCATAACAATCTAAAGCTAAACCAATCAACATCTCTCTAGAAAATTCAAAATTCAAAGCTTTCTCTCTCTTACCATTTTCTCCACCATTTTTGACATTATTAAGCTCCAAGGCAAGCTTTAATCACCTTCCCCTATTTCCTCTTGGAAACAACGAAAATTCCTAAAAAAAACCCATAAAAACCGAACCTTGCTTCATCTTTCTTCTCCTTCCTTCTATAGCCGATTGTTTCATTCTCTTCTTCTTCTTCTTCGTTTCTTCTTCTCTCTTCTTTTTTTTATTTTCGTGAACTCTCTGCTGGTTTATTGGAGTAAAAACGACAGCCCTCATGTGTTTCATTTAATGAAACACAATTTACCACCTTGCCCCTCCAATTAAGCCTATTTCCAAGTTTGTCCTTGCACTTTATTTGAAAAAAATCTGATACCTTGCGTCTAGAATTTGAGCAGCAAAACGAAATAATTTGGACACACTTTCTTCTTGAAAATTGTTCCTCTCAATCATACGAATCCAACGCCATTGACCGCGCTCAATTCGGATCAGAAACGAAGACGTTATAGCCGAAATACTATCAGATCTGCGAAAAATCCGAGACTGAACATTACGCTAACTTAATTCCAGAAATTAACAATCTTAGGGATGAAATTAAATTTCGATCCCTTCACAAGAGTTGTAGCCCTATATCTTAATTTTATTTGGCCTCAAGAATCAACTCAATCGGAGTTGTACAGCTCCCGAATTTCGCAAAATACTGAACCATGTTCAGAAAATTATCCAACTTATAACCTATATCCAAATCTCTTACTTTGGTTCAATCAATCTCTTTCCATTGAATCTCCTAAAAATCATAATTCTACATAAAATGAAATTAATTGTCTTAAGAATCCAACGCTTCGAGAATCAAATCAATCGGATGTCGGACGAAGGAATTATAAGCAAAAGATTACAAAAGGGATCGGATTAAAAACAAAGTAATGGAACTTCAAAACCGAACTTTTCAAAAATCATATCTCGCGATCCCGAACTCGAAATTTGACAAATTTGGTGTCAATAAAAAGATCAAAGGAAGTTCTACAACTTCCCTGAAGAACAGAAAAATCCATTTGGCTTCTAAGGAAGTCAAATTTCCAATCAAAGATTCTGTCCTTATCATTTTTCCTAAACAACTTCCAAATTTCGGCCAATCATAACTCTCAATCGTGACATCGAAAAATTGCATACTTTATGACCACAGAAAGCTTTTAACAAACTCTACGAGTTTCATGTAGATTATTTTTTCAAATTTTGCCTAAATAAAAAAATCAACTTTTAACCCAAAAAGTCAAACTTCAAACAAAATAATACTTAACTTTGACTGATCATAACTTCCACTTCCGATATCGAAAAATATCAAACTTTATGGCTACGAAAAGCTCTTGACAAGAGCTATAAGTTTTATGCAGATCTTTTTCTCAAATTCTCCCAAAATCAAAAAGTCAACTTTCAAGTCAAACTTTTTTAATTTCACAACTTTTCACACTTTCACTATTTATTTCACAATTCCAACTTCCATTACACAATGCATATATAAAACACTAATTTTTATATCATTTTTTATTTCTAAATTTTTACTGAAAAATCAGGGTCCAACATAAATGTTTCTTCTATAAGGATCAAAATTTCAGAACAATGAAGTCCCGAAAGTCCATCCTAAACAGCATCGCAAAATTATAAAGGTCATATCTCTCTACTCCAATGTCCAAAAATTCATTTCTTTATATCAATGGAAAGCTTAAAGAAAGCTCTAGAACGTCCATGAAGACAACTTTGTCAAAACTCTCTATATCAATACAAAAAACTCATGGAAGTCTCAGATCAAAATAATTTTAACTCTTTACTTACAGCATTCAATTCCTCATGTTTAATCTATCATTTCTAGTTCAATGCCCATCATTTATCCATTATTCTAACTCCCTTTCAACTCAACATCATCCATAACCAAATTATAGCCTATGATCAATCATAAACACTAATAACAGAATATACACATATATATGCATTCATCATCTATTTTCTGCACATATTCAACTTCATTTCCACTTTCATTTCACTTCTAACTATCACCTAGATCCTTCACATTGCAAGACACCAAATTAATCCCTCTCTTTAGCTTTATACTCATTTTAAATCATCACAAAAAAACCCAAAAGATCACATTAATTCATCGAGAAAAACATAACAAAAACCCAAAATGTATCCAGTTTTTTCTGCACTTTTTCCCTATACCTAGTACTGAACTTCAATTTGAAATTGGAAACTCCAAATGATAGAATTTGAATTCGAAATCTTCATACAAAATGTAGTCATATGTCTCTAATTTAATTCAAATTAAAAATCATCTCGTTTGGATAACTTCAGAACAAGTTATGGACAAAACACAAAAGCATACTAATAGGTCATGTTGTTGCAACATTTTCCAGCTCAACTACTAAATTTTGTTTCCAAATCTTACCAAACACAACTCATACCAAGATCTCCTTTTCTACCTCATCACTCCTCATTCTCAACTCCATTTCAAATCCAAGACATTCACAAATCAATTCATGATCTATATTTGATCATTATCCAAAAACAGAACATATTCATTTTCTTATTCATAATTGATTTCCAACACTCTTCCTAATACCATTATATGGATCATCCGACTTCCAAAACATATTTATAACAATTCATGGGTCATTAATGATCATTTAAAATTACAAAAATATGACATCTATGTAGATTTATCCATGTCACACACATTCAACTCAAAAAAAAAATCAAGTCATCAATCCCACATATCTCATCATTCTAGTTTCATTGAACAATACCCATAACATTTAAAGCATAACTTACTTGGTTTAGCTTCCAAATCTTCAAACTAACACTTAGCCCTAGCTCCCAAGCATCCTACGATCTTCATATTGAAGGTGGGTAGTCTAGGTTTTTCTTATGGACAAGAAGAAGACATTATGGAGGAATTGGCAAGTGAAAGATGAGAGAGAGTTAGGTTCAATTTGAATGGAGATTGACAACAAAGGTCATGGAGAAGGAGAAGGAGAAGGAGAGAGACATGAAAATGAAGAAGAAATAAGCAAAATACAAGACCTTTTAATTGTCTTTCAAATACATGATAGCATCATGGGAGGCAATAAGGATGGTCTTTAAAAATTAAAATGGTAATGACTTATTACATGGTTTGGCAAGTGACACTTGTCACTTGCCACATTTCCAAATTCCCATGGATTTAAACTAATTCTCTTATTTAATTAGTCCAATTAATTTCAATTTTTACTCCAATTGTCTCCTAATTTTTAATGGCATTTGTTAATAAATTCCTAAGTCATTTATAAAAATTTCTATTGCCATTTGACCCTTATTTCTACTATTATTCATCAATTTTTTTATGCCATTTGGCATTTTTCCTAGTTAAAAAATACCCTTAAATTCCATAAAATTCCCAAATTTTGTCGTAAATTATAATTCACTACATATACACTCCAACTCAATTGTTACAATTCCCAAAATCACAACTCAGTCTAATTATACCCGGAATTATTCATAAATGCATGTACAATTATTTTTATGTGCAGAAAATTCACTATTTATGTGTATGAATATGACATATTATGCATGAGCACGAGAATGTATTTTTTTTAATCTCCCATTGTTCACTCATATTTACTATTCTAGCCTCCCCGTAGGTAATGGGATGTTATGACTCTCCCCTCCTTTAAAGAAATTTCGTCCTCGAAATTCTTACCTGATTATTTGAATAGGTGGAGATATTGTCTACTCATATGGTCCTCCATTTCTCATATAAATTCATCACTTGAATACTTTCTTCCAAATGACCACATATGATAGACTCAATAGGTCTCTCAATCACTTGTTTAAATATCACACTTTCTTAATTATTTCCTTAATAAGTTTCAGATTACTCAAATTTTTACTTCCAGTTTCAATAACACATATATCGAATCATAACAATACTTTCTAACCATATCCATATAACACTGTGTGAATCCAAAACATCTTTTATGGTTAATACTAACTCATAAATCCATAGTCCCATTCTCACCATAGTTTTATATGGACCAATTTATGTCAAACTTAGTTTCCCCTATTTACACCTTTATCTCCATCTAAGTGCACCTTGGCAAGGTGATACTCTTAGAAATATTTCATCTTTCGCTTTCTATGTAACATCTCTTTAGTGTTAATACTCTTATCTCTTAATTCTTTCTCACTACATTCCATAACTTTGATGTAATCCACCAAAATTCATTCGTCTTTCATAAGCCACTTTATTCTTATTACAGATTCATTCCACTCCTTAACAGTATCCCAAGTTTGCTATGACCTTTAACCATTGTTTTAAGACCTCTTAATTACAATGTAAGGGGGAACGACTCTTTTTGTCGTATGGCACCTTATACAATATTATAATGGTATCACAAAGATAACGACTGCTATGCCTGTAGTCAATTTGAACTATACATTAATCTCATATTCCTATGAATTCCAAAATATAAGTTTTAAGTAAATTTCCAATAGTTAAGACTGTTACCAACTTATATATGTAATCACTTAGTTCTACATTCTTAGCCATCAAAGGTCCTTTCAAGGTATTCCTACTAGGACATGTACCTTTGGTTGCTTCTTGTGTTTTCTCTAACATTCTCTTTACTCAATCTTCTTTATCGGGTACACATACTCTTTATTTCAATCACAAAATATCATTCTTCCAATTCAAGCTCAAAAATTTAGATTTGTTTTCAATTTTCTTAATAAGATTCATATTTTCTAAATCCTCAATTTGGGTTTTGCTAATCCTTTTATGCAAAACTGATTTTTAATTTCAATAACTAATAATACTTCCTTTACCCCTTATTAGCTCAACATTCTACACTTTTTATCGTGCTATATTTGATAACCTCAATATCCAAATTTGTGATACTCTGCTATTGATTTTTCTATTCAATGCATTTGAGTGCAACACTAGCTTTAATAGGAACTACTCATTTGAACATCATAATTTTCCAATAACTCTATCCATTGTCTCAGTCTCATTTTCATTTCTTTCAAACTCAATAATTATCTCTTATAAAACATCATTGTATACTACAGAATCTCCAAATCCAAATGATATAATTATCATTGATGCTATACTTCCTCAAAATTCTCTTTACATTCATCAGTCATACGATTTACACATTTTTCCTCAGACATTTTTTTCAAAGAGTTAAGATCAGTAAAATCTCCTTAAAACTTTTGGTAGTGTCTAATTTCTAGCTAATTTTGAAAAATTTTGGATCTCTTATATATACCTTGGAGTTTCTCACTTAATTATTACCTCCATTTTCTTAGGTCTCCTAATTTGCCTTGTTTTAGATACTATACAACCCAACATTTTACTCAATCAAGCTAAGATTCACTCCTACAGAAATTGGCATATAATTGTTTTTACCTTCATGATACATAAGATTTCCTCAACTATTCAAAATATTCTTCTTAACTATTCAAATATATTCACTATGTCATTTATAATCATTGTCACTAATTGATCCGATTTTATTTGGATCACTTAATCTTCAATGTCATAATACTGTCAGGCATTTGTTGATTCAAACAAATATTGCTAAAACTCCATATGCCCTTGATTAGTTCTCGTAATTCCTTAAGTCACTAATTTCTCAATGAGGTAATATTATCACATGATATTTTCAATTTCCTAATTGACTTATCTTTCTCGAATAATTTTCTCCATCCTTTAGAGTTCCTCATATTTCACATTGACTTATTCCAACGTTTGCTCATTCATACTAATTTCTCCACACATTTCAATTTATTTGTAAACATAACTTCCTATGTTGGTAACACATTCATCATATATAATTTGTGTCTCCCAAACATATTTACACAAACTATAGTGTGGACCTAAGTTCTCCTCACATTAGCAAGAGTGTCCCCTCGAATTCAAAAATCCAGTCACTTAGATACTTTACATTAAACAAAATACATACACTCTCAGTAGCATATTTTGCATCTTATGCTTAAGTCTCCGCTAGGGATATGACTATAATATTCACTTTTGATTCATTACATATTCATTTCTGATTAGTTTCTTCATTGATCATTCATAAATTGAATCATCTGGTTTACTGAACCTATCTCAGTGAAATTCTTCTTTGGAAGAAGACTTCTTGATACTATCCTTAATATTGCTTATGAAATCCTTATCAATCAACTATTTTCCATGATTACTTATCAGTCATTCTTAGTACCTCAAGAAGATCAATTTCAACTTTTCATAATATCTCAATAAGATCAATTTATGCCATAACTTATGTGATTAGAACATCCTTTATAATAAGGCCCAGTAAGGCATTAAGCAATTCATTTACTCTAATACCTTGGTATAAACTATCAAAATCATTACATCTTATCTAGAGATGTATTTATGTCAATTCTCCAATTAATAGCTTATGTTAAATATACCTTAATCTTTTTTTATTCTAGCTAACACTTCTCTTTTTCCTCCTGACCTCGATCGTGGGGATTATGCCATGATCGCACCCTTCTTCTCTTTCCTTGAATTCATCATATATAGTAACATCATTAACAATCTCAATTCATTCCCAATTGATCACTATAGGCATTTTCACATCTTACTCTAACTCATTCTTAGAATTTGAACTATAGGAACTATGACTAACAATATTCATTAAGTCATAGATTGCTTCTTATATTATCTCCACAGATATAATACATATATGCTCAATATTCTCACTTGTCATGGTGTTCCTATTATCAGATGTGCACTCACAATGGTAAATCAACTTAACGTTGATAACTTTTGCATGTATCACTATCATCATCTCACCTTCCAATTACCATATATCACCTTACATATATATGTTTGCAGTCAACTCCGAATCATAGATACATAATCATCCTAAAATTCTGATCTCAATTTCACAAACATATTCTTATACTAAATCATAACTCTTATCACATTTATCCGACATTCATTTCAAGTCCAAGTTTGACCTCTCCAGGCCATAGAAAATTCTGTTCTTATCCAACTTTGTTTATACACTTTAAATAATGTCTTTTATAACATATCTCTATTTTCCTCTATCAATCCACAACAATATATTCATATCTATCCCACTTTTAAGGAGATATTACCCTAATATAACATTAATTTCGTATTCCATAATACATCCACCAATACAAATACGTTAAATCTTTATTTGTCATATCGAACCATACACTTTTTCTTATTTCAAGATATCCACAACTTCCATTTTTTTCACATTCTAACATATCATCAATTTTCTCACTATTTCTATCTGCTCAGGCTCTTAATAAATGCTCATGCATTTGACTCATGAAAATGCGACTCAGACTAGGGATCAGTTGCTACTGTATGCTATGACATGACAATGTATATATCTTGACATATATTTCAGAAAATGCCCATATAAGATAGTAATTCTGGGCCCTGATACCACATAAATATAACACCCCACTCTCGCAAGACTCGAACCCGACATCGATGGGTGATATCCAGGTCCATGCCTAGCGAGGGTGACGTGCTAGATCACTTAGTCAGTCAAAAACTTAGTACAAATTTTTTTAAACATCCAAATTTGCGGAAATGAGAAATCAATTTGAGCCCGCTTTATTTCATTCATTAACATTTTCAGTTACACAACTCATTAGAGATTCACTAATCACTTGGGGCCCATTGTAAATACAAAACACTTAGACATAATGTCTTTACATTATAACGTAAACACATTTGTACAATCATTTCTAAATATACAAATTTATACAAAAATAGGAAAATACAAATGCAGAAACCAACTAATCCCGACCTCTATCTCTTGCTTGCATGCCGTAGTAAGTATACTCCCGTTCTCTTAACGGGGTATTCTTCTGAGTCCTGAAAAATATTTGCAAATTTTGAGTGAGTTTTGAGAACTCAATGAGTGACCATCATCGATGGCTCACCTAATCCCATAACACATAATTCACATTATTACACGTTTTACACTTCACATTCAATACAATTTAATCACTCATATTATGCATATGCAGTACACATGAGACCCACTTTCCATTTGTTATTTTGTTGTGACCGAGTGCCCAAACTGTCCCATATAGGGCTCATTTATAACTGTCCCATATAGGGCTCTTTGATAACTGTCCCATATAGGACTTATTAAACATTGAGCCTGAGGCTCTGAATCACTTTTGAGCTCGAGACTCTTTTTTACTCGTTGAGCTTTAAGCTCTAATCGGTGGCTACTCTAGTCACAACTGCCATTATGTTCCATGCATTCATAAAATGAAATGCATCAATCACATATGATCACTTATTAACTTTCACATATCATCGGACCTTAGTTCGATATTCAACATTTATGTTGAGAAACACTTTGTGATCATGCATTCATGTCATGAAGCATTTAGTTCATCACATTCACATACAATTAGCACTTCAATATTACATTCAAGCATCAGAAACCTCAGACCTTCATTGTCCAGAATCACATAATCAATTCACATTCCATTCATAATCACTCAAGTCATAACATAAATGAAACAAATAATAAGGTAAGACTATCTAGGTCTACTCACAGTATGCTCCAGTTTAGCATTCGCTTCCAATTTTTAGAAATGCCCAAATGTGGACGTTCTAACCTGCACAATTCATTTATGCAATATACATTTCACACACGTTACAACTTTTCACAATTATAATTGTTCAATAATGCACATGTATGAAAAGGATTATGTACAATGGATGTTTATGACAATCCCAGGTATCTTTCCTTTAATTTCATCACAAAATCATTCCCATATCAAAACTCATCTAAGTATAATTTATACTTAGGTTTATACCTCAATAAAATCATTAAATCACAATTCATAATTCATTGAATCACTTTCAGGTTTTTCCAAGACACCCCTTTCGAGTCTACTGTTCACATTCAATCAGAAGGAGAAAATGAGGTAATTTGGTCAAACTCTCTTCTAGACAAGTGTTCCTGTATGTCTTATCTTTCTATTGGCAACAAAATCAGTCAATTTGGTTCAATAATTTGGAAGATATGCCTCAAACATTATCGGGTTATCCATATTCAAAAATAGTGTACTATACACAACTTCAATCCAAAAATTCAACATCTTAGAAGTTGAATCACAATTCAAATTTTTCATATGATTTGTAGTACTATTTCTCTAGTTTACTCCAAATCAAAAATCATCTCATTTGGAATCCTATAGATCCAGATATAATCAAAATATTAAGGAGTGTTCAGTAAAACAACACCAGTTCGTACCATTCCACTAGATTCCCTCGCTTTCGTTCAATTAATTTTTCTCAATTCAATTCAGAATGCTACAAAATTTTATGGAGAGGTAGAAAAATGTCTTACAAATCTTATGGTTCAAGAATTAAGTCATTTGGAGGTCATACAAAGACGTTATAGCAAAAAACTATCGGATGTTCATCGTAATCTCAAAACTTCAAAGTTGCTATCGTGCAATTGCACGATAGCGACTTTGCACGATAGCGACTTTCACTATCCAACTTCCAAAGTCACCTTTCTAACTAACCCTCAATGTCACGATGGTGCTTTTCCCCTTCTTCTTCTTGACAGACGTCCTAACTTTTATACTCCATAACTTTTGATCCAGAACTCCAAATTTTGTAAACTTTATATAAATGGAAAGATAAAAAAAAAGATCTACAATTTATATAAAGACCTTTAAAACAATTTTTGCTTCTATAAGGATCAAAAGTTCAGAACAATGAAGTTGTCCCGAAAGTCCATCCTAAATAGCATCACAAAATTATAAAGGTCATATCTCTCTACTCCAATGTCCAAAAAATCCATACTTTATATCAATGGAAAGCTTAAAGAAAGCTCTACAACTTAAATGAAGACAACTTTGTCAAAAACTCTCTATATAAGTACAGAAAACTCATAGAAGTTTCACAAAATATTTTTAACTCTTTACTTACAACATTCAATTCCTCATGATTAATCTATCATTTCTAGTTAAATGCCCATCATTTATCCATTATTCTAACTATCTTTCAAGTCAACATCATCCATAACCAAATTATAGCCCATGACCGATCATAAACACTAATAAGAAAACATACACATATATATGCATTCATCATTAATTTTCTGCACATATTCAACTTCATTTCCACTTTCATTTCACTTCTAACTATCACCTAGATCCTTCACATTTCAAGACGTCAAATTAATACCTCTATTTAGATTTATACTCATTTTACATCATCACAAAAACACCCTAATGATTCACATTAATTCATAAAAAAAAACGTAACCAAAATCCAATATGTATCTAGTTTTTTCTGCACTTTTTCCCTATACCTAGTACTGAACTTCAATTTGAAATTGGAAACTCCAAATGACAAAATTTGAATTCAATATCTTCATAAAAAATGTAGCCCTATGTCTCTAATTTAATCTAAATCAAAGATTATCTCATTTGGATAACTTCAGAACAAGTTATGGACAAAACACAAAAGCATACTCATTAGGTCATGTTGCTGCAACATTTTCCAGCTCAACTACTAAATTTTGTTTCCAAATCTTACCAAACACAACTCATACCAAGATCTCCTTTTCTACCTCATCACTCCTCATTCTCAACTCCATTTCAAATCCAAGACATTCACAAATCAATTCATGATCTATATTTGATCATTATCCAAAAACAGAACATATTCATTTTCTTATTCATAATTGATTTCCAACACTCTTCCTAATACCATTATATGGATCATCCGACTTCCAAAACATATTTATAACAATTCATGGGTCATTAATGATCATTTAAAATTACAAAAATATGACATCTACGTAGATTTATCCATGTCACACACATTCAACTCACAAAAAAAATCAAGTCATCAATCCCACATATCTCATTATTCTAGTTTCATTGAACAATACCCATAACATTTAAAGCATAACATACTTGGTTTAGCTTCCAAATCTTCAAACTAACACTTAGCCCTAGCTCCCAAGCATCCTACGATCTTCATATTGAAGGTGGGTAGTCTAGGTTTTTCTTATGGACAAGAAGAAGACATTATGGAGGAATTAGCAAGTGAAAGATGAGAGAGAGTTAGGTTCAATTTGAATGGAGATTGACAACAAAGGTCATGGAGAAGGAGAAGGAGAAGGAGAGAGACATGAAAATGAAGAAGAAATAGGCAAAATACAAGACCTTTTAATTGTCTTTCAAATACATGATAGCATCATGGGAGGCAATAAGGATGGTCTTTAAAAATTAAAATGGTAATGACTTATTACATGGTTTGGCAAGTGACACTTGTCACTTGCCACATTTCCAAATTCCCATGGATTTAAACTAATTCTCTTATTTAATTAGTCCAATTAATTTCAATTTTTACTCCAATTGTCTCCTAATTTTTAATGGCATTTGTTAATAAATTCCTAAGTCATTTATAAAAATTTCTATTGCCATTTGACCCTTATTTCTACTATTATTCATCAATTTTTTATGCCATTTGGCATTTTTCCTAGTCTAAAAATACCCTTAAACTCCATAAAATTCCCAAATTTTGTCATAAATTATAATTCACTACATATACACTCCAACTCAATTGTTAACACATATATTCACAATTCCCAAAATCACAACTCAGTCCAATTATACCTAGAATTATTCATGAATGAATGTACAATTATTTTTATGTAGAGAAAATTCACTATTTACGTATATGAGTATGACATATTATGCATGAGCATGAGAATGCATTTCTTATCTCCCATTGTTCACTCATATTTACTATTCTTATCTCCCATTGTTCACTCATATTTACTATTCCCATTATATGGATCATCCGACTTCCAAAACATATTTATAACAATTAATAGGTCATTAATGATCATTTATAATTACAAAAACATGACATCTACATAGAGTTATCTACGTCACACACATTCAACTCACAAAAAAAATCAAGTCATCAATCCCACATTTCTCATCATTCTAGTTTCATTGAACAATACCCATAACATTTAAAGCATAACTTACTTGTTTAGGTTCCAAATCTTCAAAATAACACTTAGCCCTATCTCCCAATCATCCTACGATCTTCATCTTGAAGGTGGGTAGGCAAGGTTTTTTTTATGGACAAGAAGAAGACATTATGGAGGAACTGGCAAGTGAAAGATGAGAGAGAGTTAGTTTCAATTTGAATGGAGATTGACAGCAAAAGTCATGGAGAAGGAGAAGGAGAAGGAGAGAGCCACGAAAATGAAGAAGAAATAAGCAAAATACAAGACCTTTTAATTGTCTTTGAAATACATGATAGCATTGTGGGAGGCAATAAGGATGGTCTTTAAAAATTGAAAGGGTAACGACTTATTACATGGTTTGGCAAGTGACACTTGCCACTTGCCACATTTCCAAATTCCCATGGATTTAAACTAGTTCTCTTATTTAATTAGTCTAATCAATTTTAACTTTTACTCCAATTGTCTCCCAATTTTTAATGGCACTTGTTAATAAATTCCTACGTCATTTATAAAAATTTCCATTGTCATTTGACCTTTATTTCTACTACTATTTATCAATTTTTTTTCTGCCACTTAGCATTTTTCCTAGTCCAAAAATACCCTTAAATTTCAGAAAATTCCCAAATTTTGTCATAAATTATATTTCACTACTTATACACTCCAACTCAATTGTTAACACATATATTCACAATTCTCAAAATCACAACTCAGTCCAATTATACCTAGAATTATTCATGAATGCATGTACAATTATTTTTATGTAGAGAAAATTCACTATTTACGTATATGAGTATGACATATTATGCATGAGCATGAGAATGCATTTCTTATCTCCCATTGTTCACTCATATTTACTATTCTAGCCTCCCCGCAAGTAATGGGATGTGACATTGAACATTACACATGTCCTTGCCTTTTAGCTTACCTTGTTCTGCATAAGCCACTAGAACAAAGGTGGATTTTTGTTGTTCCATGACTGTCTGAGTAAGAAGGCACTGCTCCTCTCGAATCAAATCATTTAGACATGCATTTAAGGAGGGAACAAGATCTTGATTCATAAGATTGGGCCTAGTACCTTCAAATTTAGATCTCAATTTCATAAGAAATTGATCCCTTTTCGCAATTTCATAGACAAATTAAATAACACTAAAGCCTTCGAAAGGTAAGGTAGCATAGACAATATCAGTATATTCAGCCCAATGATTCATAAACCTAGAGTAAAAATTAGAAATTGAGAGACTATCTTATTGAAAAATAGGTAATTCATGTTCAAGTTGGAATCTATGAGCTGTGTTTTGATGACTATAGAGTTTCTTTACGTAAATCCACATCTCAGCTGCAGTCTTAAAAGGATGAAGATTCAAGACGGTGTTGGATTCTACAGATCTTAGAATCCAAGCCATGATCTGAGCATCCTTAACCTCCCACTTGGCATATTCATCCTTGTCTTTGTTAGGTATAGGTTTACAACCATCAACATGAACCCATATATCTTTTCCTTTAACAAATATCCTAAAGTGGAACAAGCTGAGTATTTTTTTCCCAATAAAATGAATCAAGAAGGAATCGTACTTGTCTAAAGACATGAGGCTGCGATAACTTGATCAAGATAACTAAGGACAAGAGAATGTACTAGGGCTATGTAAAGCAAGAGAACAAAAGACACATGAAAACTCAAAATTGAGGCTCTGATACCATAACAAACTTAGAGATTTTGGAGAAAAAACTGTCATTTCTAACTGGGAAATTCCCTTTTTATATAAAAATATATGTTTATTTCGAACCTTTAAAATAGTTATATACAGATCTGTTTACATCTTAATTTAGGAAAGAACAAAATAATATAATCTACTGTCTTTAAATCACCAGTTGTAATGCTTAAAATCCTAAATCTTCTAACAATAATTACAACAATTATAGATAGATTGCAGATTGTTTTGGGATTTTTAGTAAGTGAAGCACAAGGGGGTTTTGTGCAAGGCAAATTTATGCATCAAATGTGCAAGTGCTATAATAGAAAGCTTATATTTTTCATGTATACATTAAATATTAACCTTCATAAAGGTTATGACTCCCTAATTGGGAGTGTCTAATTAAGGTTCTACATAGGTTTGGCTTCCTTGATGCCTTTATGGATTGGATCAGAGTATGTGTGACTTCTCCCAAACATTCCATTTTAATTAATGGTAGGTTAGAAAATTATTTTACGGGAGCAAAGGGGTTGAATACTTAGTATAGATTACTTGTCAAGACTTTTAGTCAACTCTTTAAACTACAAGTTTCAAATGAAGTGTAGGCAAACAAGTATCACTCATTTTATTTTTTATGATGACCTAATGCTTTTCATTAAAGGAGAAAAGGAATTAGTTTAAATGATCAAATTTTGCAATGATGAATTTGAAGCTACATCTTGTAAGCTTGAATTTTAAAAAATCCAGCTTTTGTAGGAGGGGTTATAGCAAAGACAAAGCAAGAGCTAGTTGATGTATTAGGAGTGGACTTAGGATCATTGCTTATAAGATAATCAATGGTTCCTTTTGATTTGAAATCCCTTCGAGTTCAATATTATCTACCTCTCATCAAGAAATGGTGCAAAGAATTAGGCAATGGTCAACAAGAAACTAAGTTATGCTAGCACATGCGAATTGTTAAGGTTTGTTATATTTAGCATTAAAAGATTATGGTATATTATCTTCCCTTTGACACATATTGTACTAAGTGTAAGCAACATATAGGACTTTTATCGTCAACTATCCATAAAGGAAATAGGAAGAATCTAGTAGCATGGAGAACCATGAGTTAGTTAAAAGAACAAATAGGTTTAAACTTCAAAAAACTCCTCTTAGAATAAAATTGTGTTAGAAAAGTTCTTGTTTGCACTAGATCAACCAGTTGATCTTCGTTATGGTTTAAATGGACTAGAAATCACAAATTGAAAGAGAAAAACATTTGAGAAATTAAAGCCAAACACCCATTGATATTTATTAGTGGAAGAGGATACTAGAAATTTTAAGATTTGTTACTGATTAAGAGGGGAGACACCCCTAGAAACCTAACTAATGCTAATGGTAAAATGAATAAAAGGGAAATATACTATTTAAGCCCAAAAGGCATTTAGTTATCTAAAGTGCTATATTTTGGCTTTGATTTAATGTGCCAAAAGTATTTTTTTCTTCCAAAAGGCATTTTCATCATATGATTAAAACAAAAGAGAGGTTAAGGAAATTTGGGTATGATATTGAAAGTGGGTGTGTCCCCTGCTCATAGGCCAAGGAATCTCTACAACATCTTTTCTTTGTATGCATTACTTCTAAAAAGTCTTACAAATTATGATGAAAAAAATGGTATCCAAGTTTTAATTTTTAATTTTAATAGATGATAAGAGATGTTTGAATAGGCAAAGAAGAAGGGATTGTAGGATGAGAACATTTTTCTTTTGTACCTATCTTTATTATATATAACAAGCAAGAAACAATATTATGTTCAAGAATGAAAAAATGTCTCCTGACCTATATAGTTTTAGAGTCATTAACATCCTAAATGTTGGACCCCGAATTTTGAGTGGAAATTAGAAATATGAAAATGAAAGTAAATGAGTGATTTTTGTATATAATTTGTGTTATAGGTGATTTTGATATTGGAATATGAATTATGCATGGTTGATGAGTAGAGAAAGGTAAGATATTAGGAAAAAGCAAGAGAGGAATTTGGTGAATGACAAGATAAATCTTATGCATTGAGGTTGAGTGTAGGATAAATTCCAATGAAAAATTGAATTGTTTGAATGAGGTTGAAATAGAAGAAGTGAATTTGGCAAGAATGTTAAGTTTTGCATGAGGATAAAAATGTGTATGCTGATTTAGGGAAAATTCGGGAATAATTGAAATAGACTTGGGGCAAATTTGCCTTCTTCAAAGTTGTAGCTTGTTCTTTTATTTTTACAACGATACCAAGTATGCAAGTTTTTGAGATTGGAGTTAAGAGTTATGATTGATGCAAGTTATGATGTTGCATAAGATTTGTGGTTGTGATAGCTTTGATGTATGTTTGAAATTTGAGGTTTTGATGAACCAATTAAGTTGAGATTTGAGAAGTTTGTAAATTGAATTTGTATTTCGAATTGTTATGAAGTGTTTAGGCCTTTGAATAAGTGAATTTGTGAAAATTATAAGTGTATATAGTGTTAGGATGATTGTTGGAAGCATTGCTAGGTTGAAGGGGTTTTGGGGAAACCCATGTCCTTTAAATGGACTTCTCGGGTCAAAAGGACCCCTTGTTTCGCACATGTCCGTTAGAAGGACTTTCTCGGATGAAATGGTGCTTCCAAGGCCGTGAATGTCCGTTAAACGGACATTCAAGGGTCAGCTTGTGAAAAGCTCAATTTTTGACCATTTTAGGGGCCGAATCTGATTTTGTGGTCTTCATAAGAGTTGTAGGTATAGATGTATGCTTTTTAATGGTCTAAGAACGAAACAAATCAGACATTTGTGGTGAAAGTTATGACAATCGCTCCAAGATCGGTGCAAATTGATTTAGGATATGAACATGTAGGATTCTTTTGATCATAACTCCCTCGTCCGACCTCTGAATGAAGTGTTTCTTAAGGCGATAGATTACTAAGACATGAATCTATCTCTCCATTAAATTTGGTAGCTTTGTGTTTTGAGATCAAAAAGTTTGATGGAAAGTAAGTGAGAGGTCGGCTAGGAGAGCATAATTGAAGTATGTACGCACTTAGACTTTTTAAGTATATCTTGAGCTATAGAGCTCCGATTGGAATGATTCTTACTTCAAAAGGGTCAAGAGATATAGAGCTTCATGTTTGGTATTAGAGAAAGAATATGAACCAATAATGACTAAGATGATTTTCTTGGAATACGCTCACGTCTCATGATAATCGGGATGATTTGTTTCCTTATGATTTTTGCTATTTTCTTTCTTCATCCGACCTTGTCCAATCTTTTGCTTTTATCTTTTCCGTCCGACATCCGATTGACTTGATTTTCAAAGCATTAGATTTCTAAGACATCCCTCTATCTGTCCATGGATAATTATGAATTTTAGAGATTTAATTGAGGAAGATTGTTTGAATCAAAGTGAGTCGGGAAATTTTCTAAATATAGTTCAGTATTTTGAGAAATTCTCGATCAGTGGTGATCCGATTGAAGTGATTCTTGAGGCAAAATAAAATTAAGACATGGTGATACAAGTAATATGAAGAAATGAAATTTCAATTTAGCCCCTAAGACTTTCAATTTCTGAATTGAATTTCAGATTAGTGTTCAGTCTTGGATTAGGAACATCTGAAAGTATTTTGGCCATAACCTTTGCTCTAGTTATCCAAATTAGGTGGTTCTTGATTTGGATTAAACTAGAGAAATAGGGATACAATTGTTATGAATAAATCTAGTTTCAATTTTGTCTTTAAGAATGTCAATTTTAGGATGGAAATAAAGTGTTGAAAAATGTTTTAGCAAAATGACAGTCCGAAATGTTTGGACTATAACTTTTGATGTAGAGCACCAAATGAAATGCTTTTGGTGGCATTATGAAATTAAGACAATGATGAACATTTCTCTATAAGGGAGTTTTAGCAAATTCCTTCATTTTGATGTGAGAATAATGTCCTAAAGTAAGCATAAATTGAAATAAAGTTCAGGGGTAGTTTTGGAAATTTTCTTAAAGAGTTAAGTTTATAGGCTTATGAGGAGGGACAAAAGGGTCATTAGCCATTCATTAATGACATGGCATGAGGGCTGCTATTTAAGAGGATGAAACCCACGAAATTAGAGGAAAAAGAATAAAGAGAGAAGAGAGAAATGAGAGATGTCGTGGAGGGGAAGGAGAAGGAAGAAGATGATGCTAGGGTTTCGAAATTGTGGGGCTTCTAGCATGATTTTTGCGTGGATTCAAGGGAAAAAGTGAGGAAGAAGATGAAAGCTTCTTAAGGAACAAAGAAATTTCGAAAATGGAGGAGAAATGAGGTAAGAGAAAATTTTGAGTTTTTCTTAAATTTTTGGTTTAGAATCATGAAAAATGGTATGGGTTTGTGGATTATGAAGTCAATTTTAGTGAATTCTTAGTTTAATAGGTTCAATTTTGGATAATTATGAATTAGGGTTAATGCCCAATTTTTGTGATTTGGGGATTTAAGCTCAATTTGAGTAATTATGTTATTTATGATGTTGAATTTGGGTGAATTGGTTTAGGTAAGTTTAAATTGGAAGAAGAAAAGAAGCAATGGACAAATTGATGAATGGGACAAGCTTCTAGCATGGATTCGAGGTGGGTAGTATGTTTATTTATTAAATTTTAAGCTAAGCATGTGTTACTGAAAAATCAAGAAGCAAAATTTTAAGAAAATATTTTTTATGTAAATATTTGAAAATTTTGATTTTCGAAGGTTTAAATCCAACGCTTTCGAAATGTTTTAAGAAAATACAAGACTTATGAAAATCATGTTTTTGAATTATTTGAAAATTTTGAACAATGTGATTTATGATGCATTCATTGTTATGAATTTGATTGATATGTGATTAAATTTATGAATTGAGATTGAATATGATTTACTATATGAATAGATGTGATATGTGGATATGTGAATGTGTCAAGTAGTGACATGATATGATGATATGATATGAAAATTTTGAAAATCAAGCTTTCGAAATGTGCCTTCGGGCAATCCGAATTTTCATTTTCGATTATGTGTTATGTGGGTTTGGTCAGGTCCCATAAGTGGGACAAGTGCGCACTTGTCTGTTTTAAAGCCTTCTCCCGGCTGCCCGCTAGTGGCGCTGGAATTCCAATCTCAGACTCCCATAAGTCACGGCTACACCGGACCGCTATGTGGGAAGGTGTAGTATGTTCTGTTCACGGCTGCACAGGACCGCTATGCGGGAATGTGCAGTACGTTCTGTTTTGGACCGAACCAAATCATTTGATGTGTTGTGTGTTCTTGTTTTGTTTCTAAGTATAATGCATTGCATGTTTTGAAAAATGTTTAAGAAATATGGATTTTTGGTTCATGAAATATGAAAAATGTGAAAACTATTGTAGATTTTTCAGCCAAGAATTTATTGAAATGATATTAGCAACGATTTTGCAAAGTTTAAGAAATAAGAAATTTGTCAGTTTTTCTTCCGTGAAATCTTTAAAAATAAATGGCAAAAAGTTTTTGCAAAATTTCTTCGCTTATCTTTCAATTTATAAATATATTATCCACGAGCTTTGTGCTCACCCCCCCTTTTATCCCCAATCTCCAGGTAATTAAAGGAGATCGGATGAGGGAGAGACAAGATGTTTGTTCGACATCTTTACGATTTTTGTAATTTTATGAAATTGCCACTATGAGTTGTATAAGGATTTGATTTATGAAATTGTATATGAATTGTGATGAACTATGAGATTGTGTATATAAATGAGTGTGATGTATTGTAAATTTTGAAAATTTTGGATTGATTATGCATGATTTCTGATATGTGAAGTACTAGGTATATGATTGTGTTTGTATATGCTGAGATCCCGGACGGAGGGTCCGGTGAATTTTTGATGATTTGTACGATTGTTTGGGAATTTTAGAATTGAGTCTTACACTTTGCAGGTTTGGGTTTGTTCAAGTACAGCCGTTATGCTGCCGAAATTTTGATAAAATTAGTATAAAGATAAATTTTGGGAATTGTTTGTATTATATAAGAAGTTTGTATGAATTGAGAATTTGATTGAGGATTTTCCAAGAAAAGGGAAATTATATGGATTTACATGAATTTGAATAAAGATGGTAATAAGAAAAAGAAAAAAATTTACACCAGTTTTAATCCGTTTTGGATAGAAATAGTCCAAGGTTTCCAACGCTATTTCTAAGATATTTGTTTCGGATGTTGGATTCGGTTTTATTTGCTTCGATCCGATCCGTATTTGTTTCGTATTTCTGTTATTCGATAATTCGATTTCGATTCGCCTTATGTATCCACTGCGGATTCCTTTTCTTTATGATTCCGAGTATTCGATTTCAGTTTGATTCGTTTCTGCCTTTTTGTTTTGTGTTTCGCTTTGTTCATTTGTGCCTTTGTTTCGATTCGTTTGTACTTTGTCTCCGTTTTGTGATTCGATTCAATTCGTGTGTTCTTTCTCTTTTTGATTTCGTTCCCATATTTTGTGATCCGATTCTGTGTTTCGATTCTGCTTCGTTATTTGTTTTGTCTTCGATGCATTCACCTTTTGATTTCGTTTCGGTGCGATTTTTGATATTCTTCGTTTTCGCTTTCGTTTTCAATTTGTATTCGATCCGATTATTTTTGTGTTTGTTTCGTTTCATTCTCTTTGGTTTTCAATTCGGTTTCGATCTGCTTTTCGAATTTGTTTTTCGTCCGTTTTGGTTTCTGTTCCGATTTGATATGTAATCGATTTCGTATTTGTATCCTTTGATTTCACTTTTTGATTTTGATTCGTTTCCAATATGATTCCGCCTCTTTGTTTCCATTTTGTCTTTTCGTTTACTTCCGTTAAATTTTCGTATTCATGTTACGCTTTTCCGGTTGGGATCTGGTTCTCGGGATCGGGTCCCAACACTTAAACTTAGATAGAAGTCCTTAAATATATATAGAAATAAATATACGTAAAGCTTAAGTGTGTGGATATTTGATAAATGCTTATTTGACTATAACTATACAATTATATTTAATGTATTTTACTTAGTATTGTATAGTTTTGTTGTATTTTTGGCGCTTAACTCTCTTCAAGTGCATTTATAGGTAATAATTGCCTTCATTAACCGAAAGGAGAAGAATTCGAACGAAATTGTGGAATGGAATGAAGATTTAAAGAAACCAATGATCAAAATCGTAGAATGGAATGAACTTTTAAAGCAATTAAAGACCTATATGATCGTGTAAAGTGACTATGTAAGTCTCTGCGAACACGTGAAGATTGAAGAATTTTAGTTCTAGTCATGTCGAGTTACACACCTGTGTATATTGATATATATGACTGTGTATATTTCCTGTGCTAAATTGAAAATTTAGGTATTTTTGGAAATACACAGTCACTTACACGCTCGTGTATATTGAATATGTATAAACCAAAAGCCCTAGTTTTTACTATAAAAGGATGTGAGTGGAGGAAAAACAAAGGGATTCAAGTTATTAAGTAAATTTAAGTTGTAAAACACTTAGAGAAGCAATAATTCTAATCAAAGGACGAGAAAAACATGAAGATAACATCAAGAGATCTGATAGAAAGCTTCATCCAATCCAAACTTGCCAAAGAATCAACAAAAGAAAAAAGGAGATTTAGAATTATGATTTCTTTGTTTTCTAATAGTTTTTCTTCATAGTTATCTTTAGTTTTGTTTTCTATGAGTAGTAACTAAACTTGTTTAGTGTCTAGGTAGGATGAATCCTAAGTCATAATAACAATATGTTTTCATCTTTTTTCTAATGCAATTATATTGATTAATATTATGATTCAATTATACTTTTTATTTTTGTTCTAATATATCTGAAATATTAATGCATGATTTGATTTCATCTGATTGAGATTAAGAAGTAATCTTGTATGAATAGATCTACTATAATTGGAAAGAGTTGCATGCAAACCTAAAAATAGGCCAACATAAATCCTCCGAATTAGGGTCAAACTTAATATTGAATTTATAAATCGATAAAACAATCCTAAGGGTTTTATCTAGAAAGATTTATGTTAATCAACTTATGGGTTAGTTGTTAATAGTCTTGAGAAAGATATTAATACAAGATAGAATTTCCACAATTCAATAATCAATAATATAATTTGATGATAAAGGGCTAATAATTAAAGGATTTTTAAGGGGATTTGTTAACTAGACACTATTATTAGATATTGACATCTTTTAAGTATTTTCCTCTATCTTGATTTCAATATTGTTTCCAATCTTAGTTTATTTGTTTCGTTTAATTTTAATGAAAATCAACAATCTAATTCATAGGTTAGAAAATAGAAAAAAGGTTAACTAGTAGTATTTACAGTCTTTATAGGATTGACTCGTACTTGTCTATACTAGCTACAGCTACACCATGCACTTGTTGTATTTTTAATATTGATATAAACAAAAATATATCAATCAGTAGCCCTCTGAGTTATCTTTTTAATGCCTTTAAAATCATCTCAATCGAAAAAATATAGTGAATCTTATGCTAAAATTTATGTCTCCTTCTCAAAATCATCACGTGTATAGCAATGAACCAAATGTAAGAGAATATCACATAATTCAATATGAATCATGTCAAAAAGATGCTAAATCACAATTAACTTAGTCCCTACAAATATGAAAAAATGGACCTATCAATGGGTTTCATTTAATTGATAATTTGGAGGAGGTTTAATTATGTTTAATTAAGTGTGGCTTTACATGATTATTTACATAAATATTACTAATTTAAATATAAAATGTTTCTTATAATGTTAGGGTGACACCAACAATTATTTCAAATATTATGTGCAATTGCATTCACGTAGCCAGTGTTTTAAATATGATTAGAGTGATATGGTGATTTTTTATTTTATTTCACATATATTTAGCCCTGTGAGTATATTAATTATGTTTGTATGATTTTAAATGGTGTTTGGTTGGCGCCTATTAACTAGTACTATATCGAGACATATATTAATCTATTACCCAGATGAACAATTTATTATGAAATGTGTATTATTAGGGATTAGATCAGTGTATGTAAAAGTTTATTAGATGGGATGAATTGTTTGTCATCGACACTAAGCATTTATAAACAATTAAATGGTTATCAGGAAAAAAACTATATTTACAGTTTATTATGCTTTCTTTATATGAAACTATGCATGATATGTTAATTTCCTTAACGTGTACCTTGATGATTATTGTAGTACCATTTAGGTACAAATGTAAGATTGCTTCCATAATATGGATAGCTTTTATTTTTGTTTATTTTTCCCATTTAATAGATACTACCATTTACATACACCTACATGTGAGGGGATTAATGAGAAGAAGAGATGGATCTAAGCGGGAAATTAACCAAATGGATTGAAGATGTCAGTTAGATAATAATTGTTAGAAAGATTCTTGATTTTAATCACTAGATTATATTATCATATTATGATTAATTTATTGATGTAGAATCTACAATACAAGTTGGATACATAATTTACCATTTATTTGTAGGATATGGTTCGTTGAGTTTTATCCATTAAAATTTGTAAGTTTGGTAGGTTATTTAGCTTTAACCCAATGGTGAAGTATATTTGTTTGGGTATTACTATTGAATAGTAGTTTACTAGGGGCTTAATAAGGTTAAATTGAATTGTATGCATGACAACGTAGTATCAGAGCTTAGGATTAAGGTATAATAGGATCTTAAGACATTGTGAAATCAATGTGGGTAAATAATTGAGTTATTTAGAATAGTTAGTGGGATTATCTTTTAACTTATGCTATATTGTTATGTTTGTGTTAGATGTGAATAAAGAGAGTGATTTATGTTTGTTATTTGATCTCAAATGGCTTATTTTTTGAGTTTTAAGTGATGAGCTTTATGGTTTTATGTGATTAAGTTTTAGGAACAAAACTTATTTTAATGGAGTAACTATAAGACCCAAAAATATTTTAATCTTTGTGTAATTACAAGAGTGGAAGTCAATTATTTGAAGCTATATTCTTTTGAATTATGTTAGAATTTTAAAGTTTGGAGATATTTTTAACTTATAATTTTTTAATATTTAGTTCTTTATAAGGTTAGGATGAGTTGCTTGTGATGTAATGAGAATTGTTAATACAATATATAGTAAAAATTGGATCTTGTTTGGTTTTAAGCATAACTTTTGATAAGAATAATGGGTTAAATAAATCAAGTTATTCAAAAATATAAATATCTGCATTTGGTGGAATAAACTTATTGGATCATTATGTGTCACCACTGAATATTATTTGATATTTTGATTATAACTTTTGATTAAATTGTTAACTTGAGGTGATTCAAGAGGACAATAAAAGTTAAGAAAATATTTTATAAATTTCAAGAAGATAACTAGATCTAACATCGACTAGTAGAATCCCTACCATCGACAAGTCGACATTTTAAGGAATATTTTATAATGAATTTTGTCATCATTTTTCACAAAAACAAAACAGAGGAATAAGAGAAAATGATAGAGAAGTGCTTGTTGGAACTAGAGGGTGTTTTCAAGTGGAAAGAAAGAACTTTAAAGTTAGAGGAAAACATAATTCTACAATATGAATGAATTTATGTATATATTTTATATGAATACAATGAATACAATAGGTTGTCCTTAAATTTCACCATGTGTTATACTATTTTTACCCCTTATATTCCTTATCCATGAGGTTAATTGTTGGAGTTTAAGGTATTGCATCCTTAACTCCCTTTAATAAATTACTTTTTATATGAAAAATGTTCATAGTTGTATAGTAGGTTCTTGACTGAGGATTCTTCATGTAATTGCTAAACTTGGTTAACAACTTCTCACGTTTTAGTTTAGTGTAAGATACTCTCTAACCCATTGCATTATCTCCTTTAAGATTTCCTTATAAGTGTTCTCTCAGACTTTAAAGCACCTGGAATTGTCCTCTGGCCATAATTTGAAAATGGTTGTTCCCAAACTAATTATGATCATAGCCTTATCACCCTCATTAATTGATTTTTCCACCCTCAACCATTTAAACATATCCTCATAATTGAAGCATTTCTTATGAATATGGCATAAGTCCTAACTTTATCTCATATCCACCTTGAGTAACTACACCTAAAGAAGAAATGTATAGCTAATTCACTAGCTTCCTTATAAAGCATGTAGATAGTTGACCTATTGCGGAACTCTAACCTATCTTTGGTTAATAAGCCCTATCTAAAAATTAGCCACTTCAGAAAGGGCATCTTAGGCATCAAGTTTTTATTCCATATTCTCTCAACACTTGCCTATATGATTCCTTAATGAATTTACTAGATGAATGTTAGATCCAAATGTATTTATCTTCCTTTGTAGGAATGAGTCATAATCTAAAAGTATTATTACTACTGCTAGGGGAAAGTTATGTCACTAGTTTCCACTTAACTATATTCTTACCTTATCATTGACAGGAAAACTATTTAGCCAAGTCCTTTGTAAATTGGATAGATGCAAAGGTCTTTCTTTTCTCTAATCATTATACAATAGGGAAACTCCTTCCCTGTTATCCATTATACACTTAAAGTATCTTAATAGGTTGTCTCTTAGCTTTATGAGTTGATCATGAACTAAGAGGACTTATACCTTATTTGAATTTCTCAAAGGCTACTATCTTTTAAGAGATACTCACTTATCCACTTAGTTTATAGGTTGCTCTTATCCTTTAGTAATCCCTATAACCTTTTAACAATGAGTATGTTTTTAATCAAGCTGACAGAGGTTATCCCCAACCCTTCATCTAAATGTTTGCTAACCTCCTTCCAGATTACTTTGGTCACTGTTCCGTCAGCTCTTATTTCTCCCTATAAGAAATTTCCTATTGATCTTTCCATATACTTGGTCATTCCCTTTAAGAGGAACATATAGACTATCCAATCTATATGTAAGGAGTTCAAAATAGATTTTATCAGCATTTCTCTACCTATATAGGAAAGGTCCTTATTCCACTAGCATCTTACTCTTTTTTAGACCATTTCTAATAAAGAGTGCATTCTTTATATTGTAATCTCTTATTAGATAGGGTTCCTAGATTATTGAATAGGGGTTCTTTGATTTGTAAAAATATGATCAAGGATAGCTAATATGCTTCACTTGAGGCACTTGAAGGGATGTTAATAGTATAAATATTGACATGTCAATAGCTTTAGAGAACTTCAAGATATTTTTTTAAAGATTAAATTCAATTTCTTTACATTTGCTATAGTAGTTAAAACAGGGGTTAAAGGATATGTTATATTTCACTAATCTTGTCAAGACTTATAAGTAAATGATGAACATATAGGGGGACATAGCATCCCCTTCTCTCAGGCCTTTTCCTCTTGAATAATTTAGTGGGTTCCTCATTCATATTCTAAAAGAAAGAGTGGTTATACATTCTTTAACCCAAAGTAGTTATACATTCTTTAACCCATTCCTTAAATTTTAAAGGGAAATCAAAAACTTAGAAAATATGTAAGATAAAGTCCTAAGTGATTGTATTATATGCTCTTTGAAAATCAATTTGTAAGGAATAATTTTTTATTTTCTTCCACCATATCCTCTAAAAAAAAATTGTGCTATTAGGACTTTATCCCTAATATATTTTTCATCTAAGAATGCCCTTTTTATTTCATTGATCATAATGCTCATCACCTTTTTCATTCTTGAGGCCAACAATTTTGAGATTATTTTATAGAAAAAGTTACAATAAGATGTTTACCTATAATCTCCAATGGATTTTGGGTGTTGGATATTTGGTATCGAGCTTCTAAAAGTTTTATTAACTTCCATAAGGATCTTTCCATTTTCAAAGGAATCCAGAGTTGCTTTTATAACCATTTTTAATCAATGGCTAAGTTTTTTTTATAAAAGTGTCTATTAAAGCCAACTAGGCCTTGAGCTTCTATAGATTTCATCTTAGATATGACTCTTTCAACATGCTAGCCTATAAATTTAAGTACTTCTCCATTTTTGAATTAGTTTGGTGATTAATGAAGGATTTTAGTAAACTCACTGCTGATTTAGCACTAGTTGGTGTACTAAGAGAAATTTCAAAGTACCTAAAAATTGCTTTCAACTCCTTATAGTTACAAAGTAGTTCACCATTGCTCATGGAAAATAAGAATATTATATTAGTGATGCTCCTAGCTTTAAAGGAGTTATTTAAGCATTTAGTGTTTATGTGCCCTTAGTTAATCTAGCTTATCCTTGCTTTTTGTATAAGGATTGAGTTATAGATTGAGGTTGCTTTCATGTATCCTTCACTATTATTCTCTCCTTTTCATTCAATTTAGGGTCTTCAGGTTTTAAGTATAAATCCTCTTGTGCTTTTTTTCAAATTCTTCCTAACTTCCTTAACATTCATACTAGTATTAGAGGTTATTTTGACATTGAGAGCTTTAATGCCTTACTTGATAGCCATTAGCTTTCTATTGCATATAAATATTTTATATCCAAGCACTTCTAGAGTCGTTCCTCTACGAATAGCTTCATCAAAGTTTGGATCCTCCATTAGGAAGTTATTAAACATGAATGGACACCTCCTTCTTATCTTGACTGCTATGCCTTGTACAATGATAGGGGAGTGATATAAAATTAAGGGCTACATATAGATTACTTTGCTTTATATAAATTCATCTAGCTATTCCATTTTGACTAAAGCCCTATCCAAATTTTTCCTTGGGTGCCACTTTGAAACTTTTTTATTACTTTAAATGAAGAAGCACCATTCCAATATTAAGTCTGCTACTTCAAGATTTTATATACATTCTCTAAAGTCATTGTTAAAGTTTCTCAATCTATATGTCCCTCAACCTCATCTTTATGCAATATACTGTTAAAATCAAATGTAATGAGCCATATACCTTGAATTGCCAATTTAATATGTTGTAGCTTAAGCCATAACAGTCTCCCCTATAAGCTAAAATTAAAATCATATATAAAGGAATGCTTACAATATAATTTTCTTGTGTCTTTTTTATATTTACTTGCAACATTTGTTCACTAGATTCTGGCAAGGTAACCATCCTTTTGTAAAATCGTAAGCAGCTATTACTCTACTATAGTGGTGATGTCTCCCCAAAATATTTAGTTTAAGGATATTCTCCTATTTTATTTTGTTTTTCAACAAACCTAACACTATTAATTTAGTCTTAACCGCAAAATCTTTCAATTCTATTCATTTATTTAGCTAGTTGATATCAATTATATTCTAAGACATAATTGGCATTTTTTGTTTTAAAGCCCTTACCCTTACCCTTACCCTTTTTCCCTACTTTCCTCTTATAACCACTACAAAAACCTTCTACATTAAGATTAGTAGGTTCTTAAGTAGTTGAATTGGCTCCTATGTTAGCTTCTTTTTCCTACTAACACTCCTTTATCTTTCCTACATTAACTAGTTTAACTAGTTCTTTTAATTTATCTTTGTTGATAGCAGGCTGTTTACATGTCTCCATATTATCAGGATTGCCCTCTTCTTGGCCTAAAATAGGTCTAAACTCCTCTGATCAAACCTATCTTGCTTCTTTACCTCTTTCCATCCTACTAACCTTAGGTGAGCTTGTAAATTGTATTGTATCTAGGCTTTGGCCAGCTTGTTTTTCATTGCTTTATGCAGTCTTAGAGTGATACTCCTTATGTTGCTTTTCCAACCCCATTAGCTCATGATAGTCCCCTCTCTCAAATTTCCTTCTAGTTGTAATCTAATGCTTATTTTGCTTCTTTAAAGTGTTCTTCTAATCATAGGTCACATTAGAGAATCAGTTTTCAATTTCTCATTATCTCTAAGTCGCATAAGGTATAAAATTCAGTAGAGCTTTATCTAGTTCCACACTAACACATAGTCTCATATTTTCTTTTATGCATAAAGACTTCTCTATGATGGAACAGTACGCCAAAGGAATATTATGTATGTTAATCCATATTGGTACATTCTTATGTTTGATTTTATTGTGTCTATTACCTATTCTATGTACCTAAGTAAAGATTGGATAGATGTGAATTTGCCAAAGGCCTGATTCTATTATTCTTTTTACCTCCTCTTTTGTTGTAAATTTAAAAAGCATATGATTATCTTTAGATACTAGGACTTCTTGTAGCCGCTTCCATTTTCATACTCTTTGGGTCCAATTGTTTATCACAGGGAAAGGAGGTCATTTTCCAAAGAGAATCTTACTAATATGGTGTTACAATGGCTCTAATATCATTTATATTGGGGGGATAATAGTGCAAGGAAGAGTAAGGATTCTCCAAAAACTTTCTCCAATTCATTTAAGAGTTAGCTATTTTCAGGGGGCTTCCTCTCTCTTCTCAGTGTTGCAATTACTTAAGGTGTCTATTAAGGTTTATTTATAGGAATGGAGTGAAAAGTTATCTTAATCTTAGACATTCAAAATCTTTTAGCAACTCTGACAATCATTGCCTTAAGAGGATAAAAGTTGTTCAAAGCTAGGAAAATGTTTAAAAAATAGTTACCCCTCTAAATACGAGAAAAAAGGCAAGGGAGAAAAGCTTAACTTTCCCTATGAGAGTTTTGAGATCTGAAAAGAAATAAAGGGGAAGAAAGAGCTAGCTTAGCTTAAGGATATCTCAACTTATTAAAAAAAAAGGTTGAGTAAGGTAATGAGTAAATGAAATGGAGGACAAAATTAGAGGCATAGTCAAAGATTGGATAAGGAAGTACAGGGTGAAGGAGGCAACCAAAATGGAATAGCATAGGTAGGGAAAGTCAATAAAAGAGGGAGACAGGCTTATTTTGAAAACAAAAATGGTGAAAGAAGACAATAAAGTGGGATCTAAGGCTATATGGTAGTTTATTGGTAAGAAACAAAGATGACAATAGAAAGATGAGCTCTCCATTATAAAAAGGAGGAGAATATCATCCTAGAGATTAAATTTTTATTTATGATGTATTAACTTTGAAACATAAAAGACGATTTTATTAATTTAGTTATTATTTATTATTTATTAATAACAATTAAAAACCTACTTATTGTTTTATTTATTTGTTAAATTTCATATCATTACTATTTTAAAAGGTATAAAATATACAATACTTAATATTATTTTATTTTATTAATATCTAATAATATATTAATTTACCGTGTTTTATTAAAATTAATAAATATATTAATCAATTTAACATCATAGTGAATCATTTTTATTGTGTAAAATATTAATAAATAACTTCAATTCATCAATTTTATTTTTGATTTATAATATTTAATATGCAATATTATTTTATTTTTATTAATATTAATATTAATATTAAAACTTTAATAATATATTAATTAAATTTATAAAATAGTAAATTAAGTCTTTTATTAAAATTTATTTATTATTTAAATTTTAATAAGTAACTTGATTAACTTATAATATTAACTAAATGAAATTTTATAATTTATATTATTTTGTAAATGTATAATATTTATGTGATTTTATTTATATAAAATATATACATATATATTTAAAATGTGATATATTTATTATATTAATATTATACTAATTTGTCATGTTTTATTAATTTATTTAATTAATATTTAGTAATATAGTAATTATCTTTTAAATTTATAATATAAGAATTGCATTAAATTTTTATTTATTATAAAGTAAATTAAATGATCAATTTCATATTTTTATTCATAATTTATTTTATAAGTAATTAACAAAAATTAATTATAAGAAAAATGTTTTCAATATTATGTAAAACAAATAATATATTATTATTATTATCAAAATATGATTAATAACTTTCAATACACGTTAATAAAGTGAATTAACATTTTATGTAAATATAATAAGTCAATAAAATAATAAAATTTTATATAAATAATAATAGATAATTATTTTAATTAATAAATAAGTAAAACTAAGACATTCTATCTTTGTAATGTGAGTTTTCACATATTTAATAATTACTATGGCGAATCAAAATTAACGATATAATTTAATAAAAGAATTGGTTTTCATTTTTACACAAAAGATAAGTGTTGGTTTATGCCCTATAGTCAATTGCTTAATTATAGTTCAGCAACATAATTATTTAAAGCCATCATTTATCTTATACATATTTAGATGTATACGATAAAATTTATGGGATAAATGTACACTACAAATGAAGTTATGATGATATTGTTGGACCCCGGTCTTTGAGTGAAATTTAAAAATGTTAATAAAATTAAATGAGTGTGTTTGTATAAGTATTGTATTATAGATATTATTGTGCTTAAAGGAAATTGATGAGAAATGGAGTTGAAAAGCATGAAATAAATAGTGAAAGTATGAGAATTTGAAGAATTAAGAAAGTTGACTTTTTGGGGATAGAGAGTTGACTTTTTGATTTAGGCTAAATTTGAGAAAATGATCTTCATGAAACTTGTAGCTTATATTGAGAGCTTTCTGTTGATATTTTTCGATATCGGGATTGAAAGTTATGATCTTTCAAAGTTAAGTGTATTTTGCTTTGGTTTTGGAAAATGCTCTAAGTGTAGGATTGTGTATGTTGTATTTTGAGTCGATTTCTGGACTGATATGTTTGAATTGAGTTAAGTGGTCTACATGAAAGTTGTAGAGGAAGTTTATAGCTTTTCAATGATGTGTAATATGTTATTTTTGGTTGTGGAAATTAAAAGATTTGAAATTTTAAAGTTTGGATGTGGTATAGGATGACATCTAAGTGGGCAGTGCCTTTGATTGGAAGTTTGACCCTTACAGAGGCAGAAATTGTCTTTAAGTGCTTTATGAAAGTTTTAGATTATGTCTTGATCTTTCCATTGGTGTAAAGTATGGAAATTTTGGGCTATGAAGTAGGAAGTTATGATTTTTACAAGTTGTTGTTACTGTTTTGGGATGACAAGTAGAGGCAGTAACTTTGACTGGGTTTTTGACCCCTTTAGAGATGGAATTGGCTTTTAAGTCCTTCATTGAAATTGTAGATCTTGATTTCATCTTTCCATATACACCAAGTTTGTGAAATTTGGAGTTTTGAGTCAAACGTATGATGTTTACAAGTTTTGGTACTGTTTATGAGGAGCTTGTCGATCGGTCATCTTGGAGTAAACTTTTGACCCCTTTAGAGACCGAACTTGTTCTTGAGTCCTTCTTGAAAATGGTAGATCTGTCTTTTAGCTTTTCGATGGTACCAAGTTTGTAAAATTTGGAGTTCGGAGTCAAAATATATGAAGGTCAGAAGTTAGGAGATCGAAATCACGTGGCCGATCACTCGGCCACTCGCCCGCTCGGGCGAGTTCGCGAGTGAGTGCCCGCGCGCGCCCGACCAAGCGCCCTAGCTCTTGGCCGCTCGCCTGATTGGGCGAGCATGCACTTGCCCGCCCGTGCGGGTCTGCCGCGCACCCCGCGCGGTCGATTTTCGACCGACCGACCTCTCTTCCTTCTTTTGGCCATAACTTTTTCATCCGACCACCGATCGACCTGATTTTTGAAGTGTTGGATTCCTAAGACATTTTTCTATCTCTCCATATCTTGTTGATCGGTCTTGACATTAAATTGAAAAAGGTGGATTGAAACAAAGTATGATGATCGGTTGCAAATTCTGGACATGCTTTAGTATTTTAGTGATATCTTGAGCTATAGAGCTCCGATTGAGTTGATTCTTGTTGCAAATTAAACTAGAGACATGGATATACAAGTTATATGAAGGAACCAAACGAAAATTTAGCCTATAACACTTTAAATTTCTGGATTTAAGTTAGGTGTAGAGTTCAGTCTCGGTTTTGTAATGGCTGAACAGACTTCAGTATTTTGGAGATATCTTGAGCTATAGAGCTCCGATAGATCTGATTCTTGAAGTGATGGATTCGCAAGACATAGAGAGACATTTCTCTAAAAGAAAGTTTTGTTAAAATTGTAACATCTAGTTACCGATGCGATGAGCATATTGGTACGGGTAGTGTTGTGATTGCATATATAGTGATCGAGTGTTTTGTGGCCTCTGAGATAGATCATTTTGCACATGCATATATATAGTGACATGCATTCATGATTGTTCCAGTATTTAAATTGTGTTTATGAGTTGAATTGTGAATTTTGAGAAAATTGAGTTAGATTTGATTTAAAGTGAAATTAGGAATAATTTGGGTGGAATAGTGGAATTAGAGTGAGAATTGAATTTTAGAGAATTGAAAATTGAAATTGAGTATGAGATCGAGTGCTTTACATTTTTGAGGAATTATGAGAATTTTTTCTGGAATTTCTAGAGTTATGTGTCCGAACCGAGAAAATGCTTAGAGACTGATGATTGTGATTCCGGTTCCGAAAGTGAGTGGTAAATGGCTTGGAAAAGTTAGATTGTGAGTTTAAGAATTATTGAGATGAGCCATTGAAATTTAGAGACTGAGATTGAATGAATTTGGGGACTATGATCTATAGGTTTAATTAAGCCCTATATGTATAAATACCTTATGTTTGAAACTGGAAGACATTTTCTCTAGGGCTCAAATCTTCTTCCTCTTCTCGTGGGTGTCGTGATCTTGCTTTCTTTGGAGAGTTTACTTGCTTTCTCTTTCTTTTTGGTTGGAGAGTTACTAGAAGTTTGGATTTATTTGGCTTGGCTTTGGAAGAAAATCGTTGGTGTTAGAGGTTGAAAGAGTTTGGGAGATTTTAGGGTTTTCAGTCTTGAGCTTCGATTGGTAAGTTTATTGTGTTTTAATATTGTATTTATGGTTATTTATGGAATTTATGGTATTTAATGTGTTAGATGGGGTGGTTGAATGTGTTTAATGGAGGTTTTAAGTGTATTAATGGCGAAAAAATCGTTTGGAGAAGACGAAGGGCGTGCGCACGTCGCGACGTCTGCGTCTGGCCTCGCCGCAGACTACTTCGTCACGACGAGCGAATTAAGTTCTCGTCGCGACGAGCAGAGCGATGCGTCGCGACGAGCCAGCCGATTCTCGTCGCGACGTGAGTTCCTTGGTCGCGACGAGCGACGATTTTCTGAGGTGAAGTGAGTTGGTTTTTAGGGTATATCTTATGGTATAGACCTCCAATTGAGGTGATTCTGGAGTTGTTATGAACTAGAGAAAGAGGTCTGTGAGTGAGGTTAATGATAAGAGTTTGAATGTTATTAGCGAGTTCTCAATCATAGAAAGAGAGCTGATTATGGTTCCTATCGTGACCTAAGAGTTATGTTTTAACAATTGAAGTATAATTAGAGTTTAAATGAGAGATTTGTGAATCAAAGGATATTATTGACCTAGTGAATAGTGAATTTTGGTTGTGAAGCGAGAGATAGCAGAATTGGGTCAGAGCGCTGGGGAATCATGATCATGCATCATATAATTTTGAATTAAGACATGTGTATTAGTGAATTTAATTGATTGAGCATATAGTGATGAGAATGCGTTTGAATTGTTATAAATATTTGTTGGATCGTCATCCATGGATATTCTTTGGGACTTCAGGCAAAGCTTCGGAAGTTCTGGTGAGTAACCTAATTGGTTCCTCGATCTTTGTGTGATAATATGTGTTGAGAATGCGTGAATTTATTTCCAATGTGAGTGATACAAATGTGAATACTTGTGATTGCGAATCAGTGTATAGAATTATGAGTGAGTGTTCTGATCGTGAAAACGAGTGAAATGATATATATGTGTGTGCTAGTGACTGTACAAGTGTTAGTGCATGCCAAGCATGATTATAAGTAGTAACTAAACAGTTGTGACTGAAGCATTTAGTGAGTAGAGCTTTAAGCTCGATTATAAGTGAATGGGCCTAAGGCCAAAAAAAAAGAGGGAAATAGTGCATACCCAGAGAGCTCTCCTATCCCTAATATGAGTGGGCAGTAGTGTATACCCTAAGGGCTCTCCTACTTGTCAAAAATGTGATCATTGTGAAAAGTTCCCGAATGGGGAAAGTGTTAACGCTCAGTCACAACAATAACATAAAAGGAGAATTTGCATCCGTTATGCATCTGACTGTGTAGTGAAATTGAGAATGCGTGTGATGTATGACAGTTATGATGTGACATGTTTGAGCTATGTGATCGTATAAATGTATAAATTGTGTACAGTGTTCTAAAATACGTCAAAGTGTACTATGTGATATATTATGTGTATATGCATGAGTTGAGTGAACCATCGATGATGGTTTCTCATTGAGTTCGCAAACTCACCCAACATTGCTAATATTTTTCAGGGCAGCGTTAGTAGGTTTCTAGCTCCCGAGATAGATGTTTTCCTGCTGTGCAAGTACTTGGTCAAGTGAAGCGATGGCACACAGGTCGGTCAGCTGGGGCAATTTTTTAGGATGACCTAGTATAGACGTTTTTATCAGTTTCCTTTTTGGGTTATTGTATTGAGACTTTAGGGGACTGATAGATTTGTCTATATTTTGGATTGATATCGTGAATGAAAGAGTATTATTGTGGTTTTAAATTTTAGTGATTTTCATAATGCGGTTTAATTGTATTGATGTCATGCGAGTATTTAGTGATAGTTGCGAGCGGTAACACTTCCTTACTGTGGGATATGCATCGGTACGACCCACGGGCGTCCCGGTGTGTACCCTATGGTCAGGGGGCGCTACATTAGGTGGTATCAGAGCATGGTTTGGCATCTTTTGGGCATAGTGTGTTTTAGGCTTGAATTTCAGTGAGAAAAGCAGAAACTTGATCAGATTCTTGTTAATTGTAGATCATCCGTTCTTGGAGAGCAAGTGGATCAACCAGCTGACCTAGTATCCGTGGGAGCTAGTAGAGAGTCCCCTGTGCCTCATTTTGATGAGTTGCCTCCCAGAGTTCCCGCGAGATAGGAGAGGAGGTATGATAGACTGCGCAAGCAGGGAGCTGTTGACTTTTATGGTAGCACCGACCCTGCGGAGGTTGAGGGATGGTTAGAGAGGACAGAGAGAGTCCTCGATCAGATGGGTTGTGACTCTGAGGAACGTTTCGACTATGCAGTGTCTTTGCTTCAGGGTTCGGCCTTTCAGTGGTGGAAGACTGTTTCGGGCAGTTCTTCCAGGCCCTGCATGTTGACTTGGGATGATTTCCTGCAGGCATTCAGAGATAATTTCATGCCCAAGGTGTATTTAGAGATGAAGATGCAGGAGTTTCTTGAGCTGAGTCAGGGGTCGATGTCAGTGGCCGACTATGAGGTCAGGTTCAATGAGCTGTCGGCGATGCCTCTGCTTTGATTGCTTGAGTCGGCAGGTGTCGGAGGTTCGAGGGTGGACTCAATATGGAGATCCGTAGCAGATTGGCCCGATAGGACATGGGCACTTTATTGAGTGAGGCGCGTAGTGAGGATCGGCGATTCGAGGCGAGTCGACTGGTGGATCCGGCCCGGGGCAAGAGGCCCGATGATAGTCGAGCGATGCTAGTAGAGGTTAGCAAGCGTCGAGTAGGATCTTGGTCGCCCTGAGGAGGTAGACGACCAGATTTGGGCGAGAGGCGATTTGCTCGGTCTAGCGATGGGTCAGAGCGGTGTTAGAGGTTGGTCGGATGATCCCGCTATGTGAGTATTGTGAGAGGAGACGATGGGGAGTCTTTGGAGGTTTACCGGAGCGTGTCTCAAGTGTGGTTCCATGGACCACCAGCTCCGAGAGTGTCCTTTCACTGTGGAGGCCCAGTCTGCTACGACTGGTAGATCAGGCAGTACTACCACGGTGCAGCAGAGCCGTGGAGGTGGTTCTGGATGGAGAGGCCGAGGTCGAGGCCGAGGCCGAGCTGAGGGATCTGTAGTGAGGTCTGAGGGACAGAGTAGCAGGCATCAGTCCCAGGCTAGAGTCTATGCTATGACTCGGCAGGAGGCTCAGGAGTCTCCGGACGTTATTGCGGGTATGCTTCTGATTTCTGGTTTTGAAGCATATGCATTGGTGGATCCTGGATCCACTCATTCTTTCATTGCACCGCATGTGGCATGTAGACTGCATTGTGTTAGGGAGAGATTGCAGTGTGGGTTGCAGGTGAGTACGCCTTTGGGTAGTACTCTTTGTTTTGGGTGAGGTCCGCAGGGTGTCGATAGTGATTGATCGGCGAGTTGAGTCTTGCACTGATAGTTTTGCCTCTGAGAGAGATTGATCTGATTCTAGGGATGGACTGGCTTACTGCGCATAGGGCTATCATGGACTGTTATGCCAAGGAGGTTGTATTGGAGTCTCCTGGTCAGCCTAGGGTTGTTTTTCGAGGTGTTAGCCAGGCAGTGCCAGCTAGGATGATTTCCTTCTTGAGTGCCCTGAGATTGATGCAAGGAGGTTATGAGGCCTATCTGGCTCATGTGATTGATTCCAGGGTTGAGCAGAGGTTGCAGGATATTCTCGTGATTAGGGAATTTCTGGATGTGTTCCCCGATGAGTTACCGGGTTTACCACAGGATAGGGAGACGGATTTTGAGATAGACCTCGTTCCAGGTACCGCTCCTATATCTATACCTCCATATAGGATGGCACCGGTGGAACTGAGGGAGCTTAAGGCTCAGTTGCAGGAGTTGTTGGATAAGGGATTTATTAGAACCAGTGTTTCGCCGTGGGGAGCTCCAGTGTTGTTTGTGAAGAAGAAGGATGGGACTTTGAGGTTGTGCATCAATTATAGGCAGCTGAATCGGGTGACTGTCAAGAACAAGTACCCACTGCCTAGGATCGATGATCTTTTTGACCAGTTGCAGGGAGCTCAAGTGTTTATTAAGTTGGATCTGCGGTCAGGGTATTATCAGTTGAGGATTGCAGAGGCCGATGTGCCTAAGAGTGCTTTCAGGAGCAGGTATGGGCATTTCGAGTTCTTAGTGATGCCGTTTGGGTTATCCAATGCCCCGAAAGCCTTCATGGCCTTGATGAATAAGGTATTTCAGCCCTACCTGGATCAGTTTGTGATTATGTTTATTGACGATATTTTAGTGTATTCGAGGAGTAGACAGGAGCATGCGAAGTATCTGAGGATTGTGTTGCAGATTATGAGAGAGAGGCAGATGTATGCCAAATTCACGAAATGTGAGTTTTGGCTTGATGAGGTCGTTTTCTTAGGCCATATTGTGTCTGGTGAGGGTATCCGGGTGGATCCTCACAAGATTGAGGCAGTGAGGAGTTGGGAGGTTCCGAGGAATGTGCCAGAGTTGAGGAGTTTTCTTGGTTTAGTAGGATATTACCGGAGGTTTGTCGAAGGGTTTTCAGTGATCTCAGCCCCTTTGACAAAACTTCTGAGGAAGAATGTGACCTTCAGATGGACTGATGAGTGTCAGAGGAGCTTTGAGGAGCTTAGGCATCGATTGACTACAGCACCAGTGTTAGCTTTGCCGTCAGGGTCCGAAGGTTTTGAGGTATTTAGTGATGCATCGCAGCAGGGATTAGGCAGTGTTCTGATGCAGCATGGGAGAGTTATAGCGTATGCCTTGAGACAGTTGAGGTCTCATGAGAGGAATTACCCAGTGCATGATTTAGAGTTAGCCGCAGTTGTGTTTGCACTGAAGATCTGGAGACATTATTTGTATGGGGAGACGTTCCAGATCTTCACTGATAATAAAAGTCTGAGATATCTGTTGAGTCAGCGAGAGTTGAATTTGAGACAGAGAAGATGGATTGAGCTGTTGAAGGACTATGACTGCACGATTGAGTATCATCCAGGGAAGGCCAATGTGGTGGCAGCTGCGTTGAGTAGGAGATCTCATATCAGTGCAGCCCAGATTTAGATTGAGAGATTGCCTAGCCTGATTCAGTTGAGAGCGCTTAATGTGCAGATGGATTTGGCTCAGGATGGAGCTTTGATTGCTACTTTGAGGCTTAGACCGATGTTGCAGGATCGGATCAGGAGAGTTTAGGATCGAAATCCAGTGTTAGTGAGATTGATGGATAGAGTCAGATCGGGATTGACTGCTGATTTCGAGTTGAGAGATGAGACTCTTTGGATGGGTCAGAGATTGTGTGTGCCAGATGTTGATGATCTGAGACGAGAGATTCTTTAGGAGGCGTATGTGGCCGCTTATGCCATGCATCCTTGCGTTACCAAGATGTATAATACCCTTAAGTTGCATTTCTGGTGGCCAGGTATGAAGAGGCAAGTGGCAGAGTTCGTTTCTCGTTGTTTGACGTGCCAACAAGTTAAGGCTGAGCATCAGGCCCCAGTTGGGAGATTGTGTTCATTACCCATTCTGGAGTAGAAATGGGAGCGAATCACTATAGACTTTGTCATGGGGTTGCCTAGGACTCCGAGGCAGCATGATGCGATCTGGGTCATAGAGGAACGGTTGACCAAATCGGCTCACTTCTTGCCAGTGCGAGAGAATAATACTCTCGATCAGTTGGCCCGAAGTATGTGGCGAGATTGTCTGTTGCATGGGGTCCCGAGATCGATAGTGTCGATAGGGATCCGATTTACTTCGAGGTTACGGAGGAGCTGCGATCGACTTTGGGTTCGAGATTGAACTTTAGTCTGACGTTTCATCCTCGAACAGATGGGCGAGTGAGAGGACGATCAAGACTGTTGAGGATATCTTTGAGAGCTTGTGTATTAGAGTTGAGAGGTGCTTGGGATCAATACTTAGCTCGATTGAGTTTCGTATAATAATCGATTACGAGCGATGTCGGTATGGCACCGTATGAGGCCTTGTATGGGAGACCGTGTAGATCACCTCTTCTTTGGGATGAAGAGGTGTGAGGATGCTTGAGGGCCCGAGTGATCCAGATCTGATGGATAAAGTGAGATTGATTGAGTCGCATCAAGGTGGCTCGGGATAGAGCGAAGAGTTATGTGGATCAAAGATCGGCGTGAGATGGAGTGCAGATGTGGGTGATAGAGTATTCCTCCGAGTGTCACCTTGGAGAGGTCTTTGAGATTTGGCCGTAAGGGCAAGTTGAGTCCTCGGTATGTCGGTCCGTATGAGATTACTGAGAGGATTGGACCGTTGGCCTATAGATTGGCTTTGCCGAGTGAGATGTCTCATTTGCATGATGTTTTTCATGTGAGTATGCTCCGGAGATACCGCTCAGACCCGACTCATGTGATTCCGGCTCAAAAGATTGAGATAGCTAGTGATCTGAGTTATGTTGAGGAGCCAGTGAAGATTATCGGATTTCGGGTCAAGCAATTGAGGAGTAGGGTGATTCTATTGGTGAAAGTCCTATGGAAGAACCACTCATCAGAGGAAGCAACTTGGGAGACTGAGGAGCACATGAGGAGGCAGTACCCTCATCTGTTCGACCAGTCAGGTATGAAATTTCGGGACAAAATTTTTTTTAAGAGGGGAGAATTGTAGCATCTCATTACCGATGCGATGAGCATATTGGTACGGGTAGTGTTGTGATTGCATATATAGTGATCGAGTGTTTTGTGGCCTCTGAGATAGATCATTTTGCACATGCATATATATAGTGACATGCATTCATGATTGTTCCAGCATTTAAATTGTGTTTATGAGTTGAATTGTGAATTTTGAGAAAATTGAGTTAGATTTGATTTAAAGTGAAATTAGGAATAATTTGAGTGGAATAGTAGAATTAGAGTGAGAATTGAATTTTAGAGAATTGGAAAATTGAAATTGAGTATGAGATCGAGTGCTTTACATTTTTGAGGAATTATGAGAATTTTTCTGGAATTTCTAGAGTTATGTGTCCGGACCGAGAAAATGCTTAGAGACTGATGATTGTGATTCCGGTTCCGAAAGTGAGAGGTAAATGGCTTGGAAAAGTTAGATTGTGAGTTTAAGAATTATTGAGATGAGCCATTGAAATTTAGAGACTAAGATTGAATGAATTTGGGGACTATGATCTATAGGTTTAATTCAGCCCTATATGTAAAAATACCTTATGTTTGAAATTGGAAGACATTTTCTGTAGGGCTCAAATCTTCTTCCTCTTCTCGTGGGTGTCGTGATCTTGCTTTCTTTGGAGAGTTTACTTGCTTTCTCTTTCTTTGTGGTTGGAGAGTTGCTAGAAGCTTGGAGTTGTGTTGGTTGGCTTGGCTTTGGAAGAAAATCGTTGGTGTTAGAGGTTGAAAGAGTTTGGGAGATTTTAGGGTTTTCGGTCTTGAGGTTCGATTGGTAAGTTTATTGTGTTTTAATGTTGTATTTATGGTTATTTATGGCATTTATGGTATTTAATGTATTAGATGGGGTGGTTGAATGTGTTTAATGGAGGTTTTAAGTGTATTAATGGCGGAAAAATCGTTTGGAGAAGACGAAGGGCGTGCGAACGTCGCGATGTCTGCGTCTGGCCTCGCCGCGACGAACCAGCGCGCGCTCCACTCGACAAGCGGACCGCTTCGTCGCGACGTGCGAATTAACGATGCGTCGCGACGAGCCAGCCGATTCTCGTCGCGACGTGAGTTCCTTGGTCGCGACGAGCGACGATTTTCTGAGGTGAAGTGAGTTGGTTTTTAGGGTATATCTTATGGTATAGACCTCCAATTGAGGTGATTCTGGAGTTGTTATGAACTAGACAAAAAGGTCTGTGAGTGAGGTTAATGATAAGAGTTTGAATGTTATTAGCGAGTTCTCAATCATAGAAAGAGAGCTGATTATGGTTCCTATCGTGACCTAAGAGTTATGTTTTAACAATTGAAGTATAATTAGAGTTTAAATGAGAGATTTGTGAATCAATGGATATTATTGATCTAGTGAATAGTGAATTTTGGTTGTGAAGCGAGAGATAGCAGAATTGGGTCAGAGCGTTGGGGAATCATGATCATGCATCATATAATTTTGAATTAAGACATGTGCATTAGTGAATTTAATTGATTGAACATATAGTGATGAGAATGCATTTGAATTGTTATAGAGGCGTCGTTGGATCGTCAGTCCACGAATATTGCTGGGACTTCCAGGCAGTAGCTCGGAAGTTACAGGTGAGTAACCTAATTGGTTCCTCGATCTTTGTGTGATAATATGTGTTGAGAATGCGTGAATTTATTTCCAAAGTGAGTGATACAAATGTGAATACTTGTGATTGCGAATCAGTGTATAGAATTATGAGTGAGTGTTCTGATCATGAAAACGAGTGAAATGATATATATGTGTGCTAGTGACTGTACAAGTGTTAGTGCATGCCAAGCATGATTATAAGTAGTAACTAAACAGTTGTGACTAAAGCATTTAGTTAGTAGAGCTTTAAGCTCGATTATCAGTGTATGGGCCTAAGGCCCAAAAAAAAGGAAAATAGTGCATACCCAGAGAGCTCTCCTATCCCTAATATGAGTGGGCAGTAGTGTATACCTTGAGGGCTCTCCTACTTGCCGAAAATGTGATCATTGTGAAAAGTGCCTGAATGGGGAAATGCTCAGTCACAACAATAACATAAAAGGAGAATTTGCATCCATTATGCATCTGACTGTGTAGTGAAATTGAGAATGCGTGTGATGTATGACAATTGTGATGTGACATGTTTGAGCTATGTGATTGTATAAATGTATAAATTGTGTACAGTGTTCTAAAATGCGTCAAAGTGTACTATGCGATATATTATGTGTATATGCATGAGTTGGGTGAACCATCGATGATGGTTTCTCATTGAGTTCGCAAACTCACCCAACATTGCTAATATTTTTCAGGGCAGCATTAGTAGGTTTCTAGCTCCCTAGATAGACGTTTTCCTGCTGTGCAAGTACTTGGTCAAGTGAAGCGATGGCACACAGGTCGGTCAGCTGGGGCGATTTTTTAGGATGACCTAGTATAGACGTTTTTATCAGTTTCCTTTTTGGGTTATTGTATTGAGACTTTAGGGGACTGATAGATTTGTCTATATTTTGGATTGATATCGTGAATGAAAGAGTATTATTGTGGTTTTAAATTTTAGTGATTTTCATAATGCGGTTTAATTGTATTGATGCCATGCGAGTATTTAGTGATAGTTTCGAGCGGTAGCACTTCCTTGTTGTGGGATATGCGTCGGTACGACTCACGGGCGTCCCGGTGTGTACCCTATGATAAGGGGGCGCTACAAAAATACTTCATTTACCTGATCAAAATAAGGAGTGACGGTGTCAGTTTTCAAAGTAAAAAGGAAGGGCATTGTTGGAAGCTCACTTAAGGTTTTAAGTTATAAGGCTAATATGTGAGGGCAAATTGGTCCTTTTACACTCATTAATGGCAATTTGGTCATTTGGCAAGGTGAGCCTTCGTATAAGAAAGGAGAGGCACAAAAATTACAAAAGGAAAGAAGAAAAGAATAGAAAGAAGACAGGAGAGAGCAAGTTTTCGGTGGCGAAAAAGGAGGAAGAAGAAAGAACTTAGGGTTTTGATTTTTGGTAAGCTTCAAGTGCGATTTTAGAGATGATTCAAGAGGAAAAATGTGGAAGAGGGTGAAAGCTTCCTTTGGAACCTTAGAAAATTCGAAAATGGTGGAAGATGAAGGGAATTTTATATTGGAGGAAAGAAGAAAGGCTTTGGAGAATTGAAGCATTAGGCAAGCTTCAAGCACGGAATTGAGGTACGTTTCATGTTTATGATTGAATAATGAGCCATTAAAGTTTTTCCAAATCAAGAGAACTAAGTGATTTCAATTACTTCATATATTGCTTTTAAATGATTTAAAGAATTTGCTTATGTGTGTGTATGCTTAATTGATTGAGAACTTGATATATGAATTTGTGTGATTATTGAAAATACATTGCGATTTGCGAATTATGCTCAAGTTATGTCATTAAAACATGTTATGGCATTTTTGTATGAATGGAAAAGATAGAAAAGCTTGAAAGTATGAAAGCATTCGATAAATTGATTGAGCATGAAATGATTATGTGCTTTTATTTGGGCGAGAGAAAACCTGTTTCGTTAGTCACGTGCACGATGACCCATATCCTTATCTCGGTTGCCCGCTTGGGGCCACAAGATCCTGAGAAATCGGACTCGTTTTGTTTACAGTATAAATTACACCTGTTTCGTTTATGGAACTCTCGATCCATTTGTTTGTGCATTGCATCTTGAAATTGTCAAATATATTACATAAATTGAGTGTTTTGTATTGATGATTAAATGAGTATGCTTTGTGATGAGATGATATTTTTGAATGTATGCTTTGAGTTTGAATTGCGAATTTGACAGAGAATTTGGAAACGAAGCATTTTACGAAATTATCAAGATTTTTATATAACAAATGAACATTTCAACAGTTTTGGCTTATTGAATTTGAAATTGTGTGACATAGATTTCAATTTGAACTTTACAATGGTTTTTTCTTGTTTTCGGTTATAAACCTGTTACCCACGAGCTATAAGCTCAGCCCCCCTTTCATCCCCATTTTCAGGTATTTAAGCAGGAGATCGGATGAAAGACGGTCAAGGCATCAGTCTGACTTTTGCATGTTTTTGTAATATGTATAATTTGGACTTTGATAATTGATTTTGTACCGTGGCTTGAAAGTGCCACTTTTGGTTGCTATTGGAGTATGGAATTGAAGTATGGATTTGTATAGGAACTAGCATGGTGAGTGATGTATGTGAATGATACGGTATGCTTATGATATATGAATTATGATTGTATATGGATATGTGTGATTGTTTTAGGGAAAAAGAAAAGTAAGAATAATAAGATGTTTGACAGATGAATTATGGAATTTGTATATTTTTGTATAAGACGAGTTTTATGATTTTGAGCTTTGGATTGAGGTTATGGAATTGATAAATTCCAAATTGAAAAAGTGTATCACTTTGTAAGAGATTGAATGCATAAGAAAGAAAGAAAGAAAGAAAAAGTTATACCGGATTTGATTGGTTTAGATTAGATGTCTTAAGGTTTCCAACGCAAACATTTTTCTTAGATAATTGTGTTCTGATGTCGGGTTCAGTTTTTGTTCCGTCTTTGATTTGTTTTGTTTTCGTTTGCTTTTTCTTCCGATTTATGTTTCTGCTTTTGAGTCATTCGCTTCCAATTTGTGATTCGATTCGTATCCGTTTGATTGCTTTGTTTTCCGCGATTCAGATTTAATTCGATTCCGTTTTGCTTTCGATTTATGCTTCACTTTAATTTTCCGATATTTGATTTACATTCGATATTTTGTATTCGCTTTCGTTCTTCGATTCGCATGTAAAAAAATTCTGTTTTGGATTCCTTCGATTTTTCAGTTCGTTTTTCGGTTGGGATCCGATCTCCGGATCGAGTCCCAACAAATATCATAATTATAAGATTCATATTGTAATTATGTATTATTCCTAAATTATTCCTACTTATTATTCTATTAAGATTAGACATTAATAAAATATAAAAAGACTAGCCTAATTTATATTTTTCCTTATAAAGGAAGTAGTCAATTTCATAGACTATAGTATAGAAATATTTAAACAAATATATGGGTGCTTATTAGAGAATAAGTTTATCGAACTGACTCCTATTGAGGTAATTTTTAATCTATTTAAAACCCTCAATATACTACAAACACCCAGGTTGTGGGTGTAGTATATGAGGTGTCAATCCCTCATGGAGTTGTCAAACTAATCTAATTCTAAGTTATCTAAGGCCTAAAGAATTATTAAAATGAAAATAAAAATGAACAGAAAAGTATATAAGTGAAGATGAGTAACAGAAAAATAATTTGTAAAATTAACACAAGCGAAATCGAATGTTGAGCACCACCAAATTTGCAATGGGAAATCACATAAGAAAAATTACCAAATTATGAGAAAGAGATTTATCCTATCATCAATGCTAACCTAATCACTTTTGTGTTAATGCGGTATCGGTTCTAGACTATCGAAGGGTGGATTACTCTCTCTCGAGTCATAAGCACTAAGTCCTAATTGATAAACCCTAATTAATTTGCATTACCAAACATTTAATCTCTTGATTAACAATCAGCCTACAACCTAATCAGATTAAGCATTTTATTAAACAACCGGGTCCTCACTCGATATCTCTTTCCGTATAATTACTGATTTGATTATTTGTGTGATCTATTAAGTCAATTAACTATCATAACCAACCTAATCATTTTGCATTCAGTTAACTTTCTCGATTTATTACCGAAGCATGAAGTTACAATAAATAATCACAACACACAATTGAATTAACACAAAAACAACTAGGTTAACATTAAATCAAGTTTAAATCCCTAAAGAAAATTTAAAAAATCATCATCAATCCCAAATCCATAAACATCATCACATCCATCTTACACATTTAAAGAAAAGAAATAACAAGATGAAAAGAAATTTTCACTTGGATGGGATTGGGATGACTCAGGAAAGCAACAGTAGCAAAAGCCCGCGACGAACTCCTCTTATTCCTCTTCTCTCTCGTCTTCTTCTTTCTTCTTGGAGTTGTCCCAAAGTGGCAAATGTTGGAGCTCCCCCTAGGGTTCTTTCTCTTTCTTTATATAATCTTTTCTATTTTAGGTAAACCTTAGGGTTTTCCCAGGCCTGAAAAGTCTCAAATGTCCCTTAGTAAATCGTGGTCGGGAGGTTATCTGCGTTGTCTATCGCACAGGTCATGATCATGGCCCGTGGTGCCATAATCGTGGCACTTGACTCTCTGTGCATCTATCACGATCGTGGCCTTAGGCATTACTCCAAATTCCTCCGAATTCTCTTAGTTCTTTGATATTTGATATAGAACACTAACAAACACACCAAGACACCTCAAATACTCAAAATTTAAGCTCAGTAGCATGCTTTAACCCATGAAACAGTCAAAACATAAATGTCTAACTAAATAACACAATCCTAAACTAAACATGCACTAATCATTCAATTTAACAACTAAACGCATACTAAACTACCTACTAAAATATTATGCAACCTACCACTTTCAACCCTATATGAGAATTCCACTTGAAACATTACTTATACATCTATGTATATTATTGTTGTGATGATTGTATAAATGATCCTTTGATTTGTGATCTCTAAAGTATCTTGTATATGAATTGCTACGTTTTGATACTATTTATGACATATTTTAGTTAAGGTAGCTCAATCGGTAGTCAATGTATGGAGATGATTGAGTGATCAATATAAGATTCATCACCCTAAAGTGATTAGGAAGAATGTTTCGTTGTTCTCAATTAATATTAATTCGGTAAATCCTTGGCTAAGATGGATTGATATATATATATATATATATATGTAAAACTAACACATTCTATCTTTATAATGTTATTTTTCATATATTTAAAAATCACTATGGTGAATTGAAATTAATGATATAATTTAATAAAAGGATCTATTTTGATTTTTACAAAAAGATAAGTGTTGGTTTATGCCTTACATCTAATCGGTTAATTGTAGTTTGATGACTAATTATCTAAAGGCATCCTTTATCTTATATATATTTTATATATATGAGAAAGTCCATGGGATAAATGTGTCCATGGGATATATGTACATTGCAGATGAAATTATGATGAGATTCATATTATATTTATTTATTATTAGTAAATTATTTCTAGTCATTGTTTATTAAGATTGTACATTAATAAAAACATAAAAGACTAGCATATTTTATATTTTTCCTTATGAGCGAAGTAATTGATTTCATAAACTAAAGTATGGGGATGCTTAAACAAGCGTGTAGATTGTTGTTAGAGAACAAATTCACAAAATTGACCCATATGAGAATTTCATTTGGAATATTACTTATATGTCTATGAAAAATCTCATTGTGATGATTATATAAGTGATCATTTGGATTGAGACCTCCAAAGTACTTTGTATATAGATTGCTATATTTTGAGACTACTTATGACATATTCTAGTCAAGGGTAGCTCAATCAGTAGTCATTGGATATACATAAATTATATAAAGATAGTTGAGTGATCAATATGAGATTCATTACCCTAAAGTGATTATGGAGAATATTATGTTTTCTCAATTAGTATTGATTCAATAAATCCTTTACCAAGGTGGAATAACATTTTGAAAATAGATTTATTTTAAATACAAATAATGATACATAAATTAATTAAAAATTAGTAAAACTAACATATTCTATCTTTGTAATATAAGTTTTCATATCGAAGTTAATGATATAATTTAATGAAATGATTGATTTTGATTTTTACATAAATGATAACTTTTGGTTTATCCCTATCATCTAACTAGGATCTTATAGACTAAAAGAGATACTTAAACAAATGTGTGGGTGTTTATTAGGAAATAAATTCACCTAATTGACCCCATATGAGAATTCTATTTAGAGCATTACTTGTATGTCTATGAAAATTTTCATTGTAATGATTTTATAACTTATTGTAGCAACCCTGTAACATCCTGTTACCGATGTGAAGGGCATATTGGTAATTGGGATGGATTAGGATTTGGGTGCATACGTATTTTGATTTGCATATGCATTTAGCCTCTATAAAATTTTGATAAATGATTATTATTGCACGAGCATATGTATGTACATGCAGGTATGACAATTTCTCGATTTAACCGTGTAAATTGGAAAAGTTTAGTGATAATTGTATAAATTAAGTTTTGAATATGGAATTGGAGTGAAAATTGAATTTAGGGGTTTGAAAATCGAAATTTGAGTATAGGATTAGGTATCTCCTAATTTTGAGGATTTATAGGAATTTTTCGGAAATTTTTAGAAATATGAGTTCGGACCGGAAAAATGACATAATGACTGATTAATTAGATTCCAATTCCGAAATTTATTGACAATTGACATGAGATAATTGGAGTTATGATTTTAGGATTTATTATTCATAGTTATTGCAAAATAGGGCAAAATTAGAATAAGAAATTGGGTTTTTAGACCCCAAGAATTGGACATGTGGCATAGGAGTTGCCAAACATGCCTTAGTTTTAAATCCTATATAAAAACCCCAACTTTTAAACTTTGATCCCACGATCCTCCCTCTTGCTTTGAAAAGAAAATTTGATTTTCTTTTTCTCTTCTCCTTCGTGGGTTTCCATCTTGGTTTGATTCCTTCCATTTCTTCCTTTAAATTACTCCAATCATCATCTTTAACCTAGCTTAAGTCTTGTGATGGAGAAGAAAATATTTGGTGGAGAAATAAAGGTTTGTCGCGGATGTGCCTAGGCTTGGGAATTGGAGTTTTTGGTGATTTGTGAAAGGGTCAAGGCTTGAATCAAGTAAGTTCCTACTTCTCTACGTTTTAAGTTGTTTGATTTGATCATTGAATCAAGTTATAAATTGTTTAGAAAGTTATAAGTTTCGGATGATATAGGGTTTGAGAATTTTGTTGACTTTGATTTGGGTATTTGAAGAATAATTGATTTTAGATGGGATTGAGATTAGAAAAGAGTTGTGTTTAGTATAGGAAGTTGTTTTGGAGTGTTTAGAATGGAATTGGAGGAAGTAGAAATCTGCAGATCTGAGAAATTCTAGGTTTCGGATGCATTTCTGGGTTCGCACGTCGCGACGAGTAATTAATTTGATGCCGCAACGAGCGCTGGCACACGTCGCGGCGAGCATCAGCGATCACGCCGCGGGGCACCTCACGCGTACGTCACGTCGAAGGCGAGGCATCTCGCCGTGGCGAGCGACCTGGCGCCGCGACGAGGATGCCTAATTTCCGAAGGTGAATTGCTTGTTTTATAGAATTATTTTTTAGGTTAAATTCTTAATGGATTGGTGAGTGATTAGTTGATTTTGATTTAGAGACTAAGAATCGTGAATTGATAAGAGGAAAATTTGGAATTTATTCGGTGGTTCTAGAGATCGGACGGTAATTGAATAGTGAATTTAATTTCGATTTAAGGATAATTCTGTAGGAAAATCCCGGGAGGTACATCACATGTACAGGCAGCGGAAAACAAAAAAATTTTTGTTCCCGGGACCTTCCCGAACCCAGGATCCAGGTATCCGTATGAAGACATAAACTAAATAGCCAAAAGAGACTATCTCTAAAGGTGATCCACGCAGAGATCGAGAAAACCTAACCGAAGTCAAACCCTTTGACCGGAATAGCTAAATGAGAATAAGAGCTGCTAGACCTACCTACATCTGGAGAGCTTGAGATCGGGCGTTGAAGAAGAGGAGCTTGAGAGTGATGATCGATGGATGAAGAAGAGAAACTCTTTCTTTCTTTTTCAAGACCAACGAACTTGGCTCTTCAAAACCCTTAGGTTCTTTTCAAAAACCACGATCATACTCTCTTGTTTTATCTTATATTCTTTGTCTTTTAACCATTAAAAGACAATGAATGCTATAGTGGTGGATGGTCCACGTATGGCCTTTATATATATATATATATAAAAAGTAAAGATGATAAGGCTTCCTCTCCATCTCCCACGTATCACATATATATATATATATATATTAATTAATTATTTAATTAATTAATCATATATATATATGTAAATAATTGCTTAAGCGGTCCAGTCACACTGGGGTCGGTCCTACCGACCTCAAGGGCCCCGATCTTTGAAAGCAGTCCGAAACCTTTCTTAGCAATATTGATGTCGCGATCTCATGGGACATATCCCAATCCCATTGGGATCCATTTAATCTAATGCTCTCCATAATTGGAACTCATCCAATACTATTTTCTGATTCTACGAAACACTCTTATCGTGTGACCCTTTAGGCTTAGGCTATGTTGGCCACTTAGATTAACAATTAATATGAGCAAGTCATGGCGGTATCTAGCAACACATCATGACCCCAATTGATCGGAATGTAATCGGTTTGATGTATTCATCACGAACCGGATCACGAACCCTTCCATAGACAATTCTGTGCAATTAGTCCTTTCACCATCCTATACCCCACTTGGTTATGAGTATGGTCAAGTGTCAACTCTCACTAGACCGAGTCTAGCCAGTGATAACAGATCTCGTCCTAGAACTCATTACTCTATATATCCATGAAGACACTCTTCATGACATATTCACTCGGCGGAGATTTAGAGTAATGATCCCGACAAGAGGCCATGGGTATCTCTTACGCTAATCCAGTGGTGAATCCTTTATTGGCTACTCAATTATCTTGAATACCTCAAGTTGTACCCAAGCACCACCCATGAGTTACCTCGGAAGGCAACAAGGAATGGAGTCAAAATGCGAATCAAGTATCAAGATATCCTTGAGTACCTCAAGTCTAAGGATACTCGCACCATTGCTATGATGAGATTATCAACGACACTAGATAAGATATCCATGTGATGATCTCATGGCGGGTCATCGATGAACTTACTACCGCTTAGTAAGCATCCACATGTCAATTCTAAATATCTCATATTTACAGTTTCGAGATCCTTTGCTTGATCCAATCAAGGAATATGACATGTGCTAGTCTATCCGGATTAATGATGTCGGTCTCATTAATCCTATGACTAGGAGAATTTAGATCTTGACATAATTGCACATGATAGGAATCTCAGGAGTATGATCACATCATAATTTCCTTCATGCTATGTCATATATCATGGACTTCATTAATCTGATTAAAGATCCAATCAATTCATAAACAATGTTCATGAACATCAAATTAATGAATTATGCCTTTTCTTTATTTATTCATTCAGTCTGCATACGACTGTGAATAAAACGCGCTAAAGAGGATTGCCTTTAGGGCACAAATAAACAGTACCATCCTTGAATAAGTCGACTTATCGATACTTTTCAAGAACAAGTCGACTTATCAGTAGTACAAGTCGACTTGTACTTACAAATCTCCCACTTGACCTAAAGCCAATCGCCTTAGTATCTAATACCATAAGCGAGTCCATGAGAATCACAATTCTCCTGTGACAATGGCTTTGTCAATGGAACAGCAACACTTTGCTCTGTGGGAATTCTCTCTATCAAGATATCATCTCGACTAATGATCTCCCGAATCGGCGGAGTACGAGTTCGGATCGTCGATAAGACCTTGCTTCCTTTGCCTGCGCACTAGCCCCATTGTATCACAATACAATCCTATGGGCCCATCACAGCTAGGGACCAGATCAAGTTCAGTAATGAACTTCTTGATCCAAACCGCTTCCTTTGCGCATCTCATGCGGCAATGTACTCTGCCTCGGTTGTTGAATCAGCAGTCCTCTCTTGTTTGGAATTCTTTCCAACTGACCGCCACGCTATTCAGTGTGAATGTATATAACTTGATTGTGATTCAGAATCATCCTTATCAGATTAGATACTGGCATCTGAATGCCCGCTCATGTGGAGATTTCCATCTCCATGGATCAAGAAAACATCCTTAGTGCTTCGCAAGTACTTGAGGATATTCTTGTGACCACCCAATGACCCTCACGGGATCCGATTAGTATCGCTCGTAACACTTAGAGCATACGATACATCGGGCCTCGTACATAGCATTGTTTCATGCTAAACCTCTTTAGCATCTCATCTATGTACGATGCTTGTGAAAGACCAAGCAACCTTTTGATTTATCTGCATAAATCTATATCCCAAGGATATAAGTTGCTTTACCAAGGTCTTTCAAGGCAAATTGTTTGGACAACCAAATTTTAACTGATTGCAGCATAGAGACATCGTTTCCAAGTAACAGTATGTCATCTACATACAACACAAGGAATACGATTGCAGTCCCACTAACCTTCTTATGCACACAATGATCATCCGAATTTTGTGAGAAATCAAACTCTTTGATTGACTCATCTAAACGGATAATCCAACTCCTGGATGCTTGCTTCAATCCATTAATGGATTTCTGAAGCTTGCATACGTTTCGCCATCGATGGAAGTGAAGCCCTCAGGTTGTGTCATACACATCCTCGGGTAGATTTCCTCTCAGGAAAGCTATCTTCACATCCATTTGTCATATCTCATAATCATAATGAGCGGCAATGGCTAGGAGTATCCTAATGGATTTAAGCATTGCTTTATAGGTAATCAAATTACCATCCATGTTGGTTTTCTTCTAAAACCCCTTTGCACCCTGTGGGTTTTATCCCTTCAGGTGTAACAACCAAAGTCCATACTTGGTTTATGTACATGGAATCCATTTCGGCTTTCATGGCACAAAGCTATTTTTCAGACTCTGAACTTTTCAGAACCTCTTCATAGGTAGTAGGCTCATCATCTCGTATGAGTGTCGTCATTCTGTTCCCTTACGAAATTAATATCTCTCGGGAGCGGTCGTATCCTACTTAACCTCTGAAATTGTGTGTAGTAGAAGGTTGAACTGTTACCTCATCTATATGAGTGGCAGTTTCAAGTTCGAGCGATTGATACGTGTTTGTTCGAGCATCTTGAACTTCTCAAGTTCAACTTTGCTCCCACTGTCTTCTTGTAAAAGAAACTATTTCTTTAAGAAAACAGCATGCTTGGAAACAAACAACTTTTGTTCCTCAGCAAGGTAGAATTGATATCCTACGAACAAACACTTGTCAGCTTTGCATCAAGCTAATCTGACTGTGTCCGCTTCACGTAAGCAGGACAACCCCATACTTTCAGATGAGAAAGATAGGATTTTCTGTTAGTCCATATCTCCATATGGAGTAACCACAACTGTCTTTGATGGAACTCTGTTTAGGAAGTAAACAGCTGTCTCAAGCGCATATTCCCAAAACTGTGCAAAACCTATCATCAATCGCACCATGTCTAACAAGGTTCGATTTCTCCTTTCAGTCACACCATTGTGCTGCGGCGTGTAAGGAGGAGTCCACTGAGATAATATCCCATTATCTCTGAGATAATCCAAAACTGTTGGTCTAAGCATTTTTCACCACGATCAGATCTTAATGTATTGATACTTTTACCAAGTTAGTTTTCTACTTCATTTCTGAATTATTTGAACTATTCAAATGCTTCAGATTTGTATCTCATTAGATACAGACACTTATATCGTGAATAATCACCGATAAAAGTAATGAAGTAAAAACAACCACTTCTGGCATGGATGGACATCGGACCACATACATCCGAATGTATTAGGTCTAATATTCCATTCACTTGTTCACCTTTTCCTTTAAAGGATAACTGAGTCATCTTGCCTAATAAACAAGATTCGCATGTGTCATATGATTCATAATCAAATGACCCTAAACATCCACTCTTATGGAGCTTAGCGATGCGTATCTCATTTATATGGCCAAGCCGACAATGCCATAAGTACGTTGATTTTAAATTATCTCAATTATGTCTTTTCGCGTCATTGACATTCATAACTGGATATGACATATCTAATATGTCATTTCTATTGCATAATGTACCAGTACCATAGAGCATTCCATTCGAACTAATAGAACAACCATTGCTACTAAAAGTCCAATGGAAACCAGCTCTAATTAAACATGAAACATACAATATGTTCTTTGTTTAAAACAGGTACAAAATGATAATCATCCAATTTGAATACAAGCCCAGTAGGGAGTAACAAGACATAAGTGCATACGGCAAATGTAGCAACCCTTGCTTCATTACCTGCACGAAAGTCCAGTTCTCCTTTATGAGCTTTCTCGTCATCACGAGGCCTGCATATCATTTCATATGTATGAGCCACATCCGGTATCAAATACCAATATGTTTGGATCGGGAATAGTATTAACCTCGATGACAAACATATTTGAAGAAGTAGAGGCATCTAATGCCTTCTTACCTTCAAGGACTCGAGATAGATTTTACGGTTTAGCCTCTGGTGGCTAGACTTGCCACAATGAAAGCAAAATCCTTTTGGGCAGAATCTTTGGTTTTCTTCTTGTTGGCACTTCCTTTGGTTTCTATGCCTTTTCTTCTTTGATCAGAAGAAGAAGCATCCACCATTAGCACTTGCTATCTATCTTGATAGCTTACTCATTTGTCATGGCAGATTGATCATTCGAGAATTGTTGTGGATATTTGGTTCATCCGATAGTTTAACACGAACTGTGAATAACCATCAGACAATCCAACCAGAATTAAGTCTCTACTTAACTCATAATCCATTACAAATCCTAAGACAGCCAATCTCTCAATATAGTCATTCATCTTGAGGTATCTTTGCCGACAATTGTCCTGGAGCCATCTTTGTGATGAAGAGAAGCCTTGAGGTCTTGAACCTTTCAGACCGAGCTCACTCATCAAACAGCTCCCTAAGATGAAATACTATAGAGTGAGCATCCATGGACTCGTGCTGCTGTTGCAGCTCTGGTGACATCGAGGCAAATAGCTATGTCCCCGTCCATTAGATGCTTACGATATGCTTTCTGATCCTTATCAGAAGCATCGATAGCAGGTGCATCTGGAAGTGGAACATCTAGGACGTATCCCAGTTCCTCAGATCTGAGAACAATTCTCGATTCCTTAGCCAATCAAGAAAATCGGTCCGAATAGAGGCGAAAATTCACAGCGATAGACTTCTTCAATCAACCTAAACGCGATAGAGAAGGAATGATAGAATAAAATGCTGCATGATCATAAGGACTTGCATGACATGCATATGGCTCCCACTAGTTTCCTAGAATCCATAACCCTCTTTCTGAATTCGGAGAAGCGATGTGACATAATGTCTAGTGGGTCGATATCCGGCATTGCTAAGAGTGACCTTAAGTTTGCCCAACAAGCCACTGACTTAGGTCAATCGGTGAAGGTATCGGTCATACCAATTGTATCATCGATAACCGACATTGAGAATGACCTTGGATTTGTCCAACAAGCCACCTTATGTCTCGGGAGGTATCAGATATACCAATTACATCTTAGACACAACTATCGATCAGTGCTATCAACTTGTTGATGTGTGCACTTCATTGGGTATCAACTCTTTGATGCGCATACATCCGATGTATGCTACCCAATTTCGCCTTTGTCCACGTTGACCTTGAGTTTGCTCAACAAACCAACGCTTCCAGTGAAAACCGACCCATTAATCCGAAAATCTTATTTTCATGGTTGAACATATCCAGTATAGAGTGAGCTTGAGTTTGCTCGACAACTGACCTATAAGAACTCGGTTCTTACCATATTAATGGAAGGCGTTAGTTTTCATATCCGAGGAGGGATTTGAGTCTCTTCTTCTCAAGCTTAAGGATTATAGTCACCAAGACTATATGGAATGATTTAGGTTTCATCGATCGTATTGAATCAATCCTTATAATCATCCATCATCCAACTGAGCATGCCACAAGTGGACTTTCATCAAATGCAAGTGGACTTATGCTCTGCCACACAAGTCCACTTGTATGACACAAGTGGACTTATTTCACCTGCCCGTGAACAAGTGGGCTTATAAGGTACTACAAGTGGGCTTATCTTGAGATCTGAACAAGTGGGCTTATTACATCCACAAGTCGACTTATCCAAAACTCTTGAACAAGTGGAAACTTATACCTTATACAAATGGACTTATTCAGAAATTTTGCTAAAAACTCTAATCGGCTAATTCCTCAATTAATACAATTCCAATTCACAACACCTACATACCTAAGGTAATATCTGATAAATTTGATGCCTCAATGAACACTTCATTGAACTATGAATGCCTTAAATAGTCAAACTATATGAAAAGCTTGAAATGAGTCAAAACTCATTAATTTCCAAACAATTTAGGAACACCCAAATTATCATCCTAAGCATCTCTAGCTAGCATATACATTATCAAATTTACTTCAGCACATGCCATAAAAATATGACGGTCAAAACAAACAAGATAATGCAATATACTAACGAGACGCTAATGTGACCAATTTGGCATTCAAAAATTCTTGGAAAAGCAACTTCAAGCAATTCACTTTGGAAATCATACCACATCAAGATAACACATTTTTAATCACATTAAAAATGGTGCAAGGCATTGGAACTAAAAAAGCACACTCAATCAAGCCAAGCAAAACAGTCTCAACAATTTTCACCAAAACTGTACAGTTCTGTACATTGCTTGAAATGATCAATGAAACAATTTCAATAAATCATTAGAAAATTATATAGGTTATTACATGTTCTGAACATGCTACCTGAATTTTTTCAGGATTTTAGGCCATCAAAAACTCAGTCAACCAAAATAAAAAAAACCGATTCCAAAACTGTGTTCATCAGCACAGCAATTCCCAACAGTATAGAATAAATTCGTGAATAAATATCCAATCACCTTGAAATCCAATTTCCATGCTCACAGATATTCACCAACATCTTAGAGACATGTAGGTGAAGGAAAATCCAGAAAACGAGTTTTATAGAATTTATTCTCGATTTTATACTACTTCCTGTTCCAGAATCGTTTCACAAAACAGCATCTGTAACCTTAGGGAATTAATTAGAAAAAGTATATCAAATCAAATCGATAAATTCTGAAAATTCATAGACATATTCTCTAACATGTTATGAACATTTCTGGGCAGAAAATTTCGAAAACCCTATCTCTATAGCAATTCGAAATCTGGGCAGTACATGCATCAACATCAACAGCACTTAGGGTTTCTGATCTCGCTTAGGTTTTAGCTTCATACGGGATACAGACGCTCGATACCACTGTAGGAAAATCCGGAGGTACATCACATGTACAGGCAGCGGAAAACAAAAATTTTTTGTTCCGGGACCTTCCCGAACCCAGGATCCAGGTATCCGTATGAAGACATAAACCTAAATAGCCAAAAGAGACTATCTCTAAAGGTGATCCACGCAGAAATCAGAAAACCTAACCGAGTCAAACCCCTTTGACCCGGGAATAGCTAGAACAGAATAAGAGCTGCTAGACCCTACCTCTGTCCTGGAGAGCTTGAGATCAGACGTTGAAGAAGAGGAGCTTGGAGAGTGATGATCGATGGATGAAGAAGAGAGAAACTCTTTCTTTCTTTTTCAAGACCAACGAACTTGGCTCTTCAAAAACCCTTAGGTTCTTTTCAAAAAACCACGATCATACTCTCTTGTTTTTATCTTATATTCTTTGTCTTTTAACCATTAAAAGACAATGAATGCTTATGGTGGTGGATGGTCCACGTATGTGTAAGTACAAGTCGACCTGTATATGTAATAAGTCGACTTATGCATTGTAAGAGTGTTAGAGTAGTGCCCTAAAGACAATCTCCTTTAGCGCATTTTGTACAAAGATGTTTGTATAAATAAAGAAAAGGCATATTTCATTAATTTGATGTTCATATTTATGAATTGATTTTAATCTTAAATCGAATTAATGAAGTCCATGATATATGACATAGCATGAAGGAAATTATGATGTGATCATACTATTGAGATTCCTATCATGTGCAATTATGTCACTATCTAAATGATCCCTAGTCATAGGATTAATGAGACTGGACATCGTTAATCCGGATAGACTAGCATATGTCAAACTCCTTGATTGGATCAGCGGTGGATCTCGGAACTCGTAAATATTGAGATATTTAGATTTGACATATGGATGCTTACTAGTAGTAGTAAGTACATTGGATGACCTACCATGAGATCATCACATGGATATTATGTCAGTGAGAATCTCATCATAGCAATGGTGCAAGTATCCTTAGACTTGAGGTACTCGAGGATATCTTGAATCTTGATTACGTGCTGACTCCATTCCTTGTTGCCTTTAGAGGTCATTTCATAGGGTGGTGATTGGAGTGCAGTTTGAGGTATTCGAAGGTAATTGAGTAGCCAACAAAGGATTCACCACTTCTGTGATATTAGCAGAAGAGATACCCATGGCCTCTTGTGAGGATCATTACTTGCAAGTCTCTGGCGCCGGAGCACATATGTCATGAAGGCGATCTTCATGGACATTAAAGTAATGAGTCTAGGACGAAGCGATTACACTTGGACTAGATTTGATCGATCGGTCTAGTAAGAGTTGACACTTGCCCATACTCAAACCAAGTGGGGTATAGCATGGTGAAAGGACGAATTGCACGGCAATTGTATGGAAAGGTTTGTAATTTGGTTCGTAGTTTATATAACTTCGTCAAACCAATTACTTTCCGGTCAATTGGGGGTCATGATGTGTTGCTAGATACCGCTCATGACTTGCTTAGATCAAGTGTTAATCTAAGTGGCCAACATAACCGGGAACCTAATGGGTCACACGCATAAGAGTGTCTCGGAGAACTCGTAAAATAGTTTTGGATAGTGATCCAATACCGGAGAGCAAACGGATTAAATGGATCCCGATGAGATTGAGATATGTCCCGATGAGATCGCGACATCGACATTGCTGAAAAGGGTCTCCGGCGATTTTTCGCCGGTGGGGCCCGGTAGGCCGGTAGGACCGACCCCAGTTTGACTGGACCACTTCAGCAATTATATATATTAATTAATTATGTAAATAATTAATTAATATATATATTTATATGTGTATACGTAGGTGGAGGAATGGAAGCATGGGAAGCTTCCATCTTTATGCTTAGTCATTAGTCATTTAATGACTAAATGACAAAATAGCATAAAGTGAAAGATGATGGTGCACGTGGATGAGTATAAAAGGGTTTAAAATTTGTTTTAAACCTAATGAACATGGTGATCATCGTGAATGGGAAGAAAGAGCAAAGGTTTTTGAAAACCTAAGTATTCATCTTCCTCCATCGATTCTTCATCCTCTCATCCAAGAGTTTTGTCATCTCCTCCATTAAGCCTAGCTCTCCAAGAACAAGGTTAGTGCTAGCACACTTCTTACTTTGTTCTAGCTATTCCGGGTCAAAGGGTTTGTCCGGTTAGATTTTCCGACCTCTGCGTGGATACCATTAGAGGCAGACTCGTGGAGTCGTTATGGTTTGATTTAGTTATATAGACACAGCGATCCTGGGTTTGGGAAAGTCCGGGACAAAAATTTTGTTTTCCGCTTTGGGTACATGTGATGTACCCACGGGATTTTCCTACAGTGGTATCAGAGCCACTTGTGTCTTATATAAAGAAGAAACCATGCCTAGGTTGGAGTAGCTTAGTGAATTTGATGATGATGCATGTAATATATGCCAATTTCGAAATCTGTATAAGATATGGTTTCGAAAATTTCTTGCCCAGATGTGTTCATAAGGTGTTATGGCATGTATCTGTAAAAGGAATTAATTTATTAATGTCATTTGATATGGTTTTGCTATTTTATTCCTTAATGTGCTAGTTGCTGTTTTTGTACAAGTTTCTGGAACAGGCATGACTATAAATTCGAGAATAAAATCTAGAAAATGGTTTTCGGATTTTCTTTCACTGACCTGTCTCTAAGATATATGTGAATGTCTATGAGAAAGGAAAAATGTTTTCAAGGTGATTGACTATTTATTTACGAATTTATTGTGTGCTGCTGGGAATAACTGTGTTGGAGAACACAGATTCAGCATTAGCTAAATTGCTGAGGTTTGTTGAGTTTTGATGGAAATAAATCCTGAAAACTTCATGGAGCATGTTCTGAACATTTACTAACCTCTGTAATTTTCTCAGAATTTATTGAAAGTGTTTCAATGGATTTTCAAGCAATAAACAGAACATGGCAATGTTGAGACAGTTGCTGGAGCTGTTTTTGTTTGATTGGTTTAGGTGTAATTTTCAATTACAATGCCTTGAATGATTTTAATGTGATTAGAAACATATTACTTGGATGTTGGCATGCTTCCCAAACTGATTTTCTTGAAATAGGATTTCCATGAATTTTCGGATGTCAAATAGGTCACATTAGCGTCTCGTTAGTGTATAGCATTGTCACGATTGTTTTGGCGTCACAAATTATGTGACATGTGCGAAGTGATCTTCATAATGTATAGACTACCTAGAGATACTTAGGATGATAATTTGGTATTCTTAAATTTTATGGAAGTCAAAATGAATAAGTGTATTCATCTATTTCAAGCTTTTCATGCATAGTTTGACTATATGGTGAGCATGGACCTATGAAGGTGTTCATAGATACATCTAGTAATGTGTATATACTTGGTATTGTGAATTAGAATTGCATGAATTGAGAATTAGCCAATTGGATAGCAAAACCTAGTGTAAGTCGACTTGCACATGCAGAATAAGTCGACTTGTTAGAGAAATAAGTGGAAACTTATACGTGCGTGAAGCGAGAATAAGTCGAACTTGCATGAGTTGTACAAGTCGACTTGCAAAAGCAGCATAAGCTTAACTTGTACAGCACTGAATGTATAAATCGACTTGCAATAGCACAAGTGGACTTGCACGTCTGATGGCATAAGTCGACTTGCATGGCGCAAGTCGACTTATTACATCTTTGAAATGGGATGATGGATGATTTAGGTTTAAATTCAATATGATTGATGAAATGCCTAAAGCAATCCATATAGTTTGACTATGATCCCATAGCCTGGATGAGTTTTGACTTTAGATGAGACCTGAAATCCTCAAACTGAATATGAAAACTAACGCCTTCCATTAATATGGTAAGAACCGAGTTCTTATAGAGTTGGGTTGTTGGGCAAACTCAAGCTCGCTCTATCTGAATATGTTGAACCATGAAAATATGATTTTGGATTAATGGGTCGGTTTTCTGGAAGCGTTGATTTGTTGGGCAAACTCAAGGTCAGCGTGGACAGAGGCGAAATTGGGTAGTGTGCATCGGATGTACACGCATCAAGTGTTGATAACTTGATGTGTGCATACATCAGATTGATAGCATTTGGCGATAGTTGCATTTTGTAATGCAATTGGTATGACCGATACCTACCGATTGACCTAAGGTGGCTTGTTGGGCAAACTCGAGGTCATTCTTAGCAATGTCGGATATCGACCCACTAGGACATTTGTCACTTTTCCTTGGATTCAGTAATGAGGGTTATGGATTCATTAGGAACTAGTGGAGCCATATGCATATCATTTAAGTCCTTATGATTATGCATTTAAATCTATTGTAACATTCTTTTCTCTCTATTTTAGGTTGTGCGAAAATGTCTACAAGTGTGAATCTTCGCTCACTAATGGACTCAAACAAATTAAATGGACCAAACTTTCTAGATTGGTCGAGAAATCGAAATTGTTCTCGAGATCAAGAAGCTGGGATACGCCTGGATACTCCACTTCTGATCCACTGCTGTCGATGCTTCCGATGGTGATCGAAAGCATATCAAAAGCATCTTAAAGGCGGTGACATGGCCACATGCATTATGCTTGCATCGATGTCACGGAGCTGCAAAAGCGGCGATGAGTCTATGGATGCACATACCATAGTGTTTCATCTTAGGGAGTTGTTTGATGAGCAAGCTCGGTCCGAGCAGTTCGAGACTTCGAGTTGCTCTTCACAACTAAGATGACTCGAGTTCATCGGCGGTCAATATGCTTGAAGATGAATGGGTATATCGAGAGATTGGCCGTCTTAGGTTTTGTCATGGACTATGAATTAAGTATTGACTTAATTCTTGTTGGATTGTCTGATAGTTATTCACAGTTTGTGATGAACTATCGGATGAACCAAGTTTCTCGACAATTCTGAGTTGATCAATTTGCTCGAGCAACACAGAGCAAGCTATCAAGAAGGATAGCAAGCCGATGCTCGTGGTGGAATCTACTTCTTTGGGTTCAAGAAAAAAACTGAAGAAGAAGAAGGGTAAGAAACCCAAGGAAAGTCAAAAGGAAGTATAGCGAAGAAGACCAAAGAGATCGCACTAAAGGGAACCCGCTTCCATGCGGTAAGATCGGTCCTTTGGAAGCCTAATCGCAAAGTCTATCTGGAAGAACTGAAGCAGAAGAAGGCATCAGATGCCTCAACTTCTTCAGGTATGTTTGTCATTGAAGTTAATCATTTTCGATCATAACATATGGGTATTAGATACGGTTGTGGCTCACACATATGTAATGATATGCGAGGCCTCGAGGACGATGGGCGACTTACAAAGAGAGAAGTAGACCTCACGCGTTGGGAATGGAGCAAGGGTTCTGCATTAGCCGTAGGGACTTATTTTTATCACTCCCAGTGGGCTTGTACTTAGATTGGATGAATGTTATTTTGTACTGTTATAACAAAGAACATATTATACATTTCTTGTTTAAATAGAATTTGGTTTCCATTTGACTTTTGGTAACAATGGTTGTTCTATTAGTACGAATGGAATGCTTTATGGTCTTGGTACATTATGCAATGGTATTTACATATTAGATATGTCACGTCCAATTATGAATGTCAATGACACTAAAAGACATAAAGAGATAATTTAAAATCGACTTATTTATGGCATTGTCGCTTGGCCATATAAATGAGAGATGCATAGCTAAGCTCCATAAAAGTGGCGGTTTAGGGTCATTCGATTATGAATCTTATGACACATGTGAATCTTGTTTATTAGGCAAGATGACTAAGTTACCTTTAAGGAAAGGGTGAACGAGCGATTGGATTATTAGATCTAATACATTCGGATGTATGTGGTCAATGTCCATCCATGCAGAGGTGGTTCTCGATACTTCATTACCTTCATCGATGATTATTCTCGATATGGGTATTTGTATCTGATGAGATACAAATCTGAAGCGTTTGAAAAGTTCAAACAATTCAGAAATGAAGTAGAAAACCAACTTGAGAAAAGTATCAAGACATTGCGATCTGATCGTGGTGGTGAGTACTTAGACCAAGAGTTTTTGGATTATCTCAGAGATAATGGGATTTTATCTCAGTGGACTCCTCCTTTCACACCACAGCATAATGGTGTGGCAGAAAGGAGAAATCGAACCTTGTTGGACGTAGTACGATCAATGATGGGCTTTGCGATTACCCAAATCCTTTTGGGGTATGCACTCGAGACATTTGTTTACTGTTAAGCGAGTTCCATCAAAGCGATTGATGTTACTCCATATGAGATATGGAATAACAAGAAACCTTATCTTTCCCATTTGAAAGTATGGGGTTGTCCTGCTTATGTGAAGCGGACACAGTCAGACAAACTGGATGCAAAGTCTGACAAATGTTTGTTCGTAGGATATCCTAAAGAAACAAGAGGATATCAATTCTACCTGCGAGGAACAAAAGTGTTTGTTTGAGGCATGCTGTCTTTTTAGAGAAAGAGTTTCTTCTAAAAGAGGACAGTGGGAGCAAAGTTGAACTTGAGGAAGTTCAAGATGCTCGAACAGACGCAGATCAACTGCCTGAACCTGAAACTGTAACTCATACAGATGAGGTAACAGTTCAACCTTCTACTACACACGAAGTTCGTAGGTCAAGTAGGATACGTTACATTCTAGAGAGATATGGATTTCGTGAGTGAGCAGAATGATGTATTGCTCATAGAAGATAATGAGCCTACCACCTATGAAGAGGTTACGAAGAGTTGAGAATCGATAAATGGCTTCGTCTATGAAATCAAATGGATTCCATGTATGAAAACCAAGTATGGTCTTTGGTTGATGCAGAAGGAATCAAACCCATAGGGTGCAAATGGGTTTTCAAGAAGAAAACCGACATGAATGGTAATGTGATTACCTATAAAGCAAGGCTAGTGGCAAAGGCTTTCGCCAAAGACAAGGAGTTGACTACGACGAAACCTTGATCCGATAGCAATGCTTAAATCCATTAGGATACTCTAGCCATTGCCGCTCATTATGATTATGAGATATGGCAAATGGATGTGAAGACGACTTTCCGAATGGAAATCGGCCGAGGATGTATACATGACACAACCCGAGGGCTTCATATCCAATGATGGCGAAAAGGTATGTAAGCTTGAAATCCATTTATGGATTAAAGCAAGCATCCGGAGTTGGAATATCCGTTTTGATGAGACAATCAAAGAGTTTGGTTTCTCACAAAATCCGGATGAACATTGTGTGTATAAGAAAGTCAATGGAGCAACAATCGTATTCCTTGTATTGTATGTAGATGACATATTGTTACTAGGAAGCGATGTCTCAATGATGTCAATAAAGATTTGGCTGTCCAAACAATTTGCTATGAAAGACCTTGGTGAAGCAACTTATATCCTTGGGATAAGGATCTATAGAGATAGATCTAAAAGGTTGCTTGGTCTTTCACGATCAACGACATAGATAAGATGCTAAAGAGGTTTAGCATGGAGCAATCCAAGAGAGGTTCCTTCCATCACTCATGGGATAACACTCTCGAAATCTATGTGTCTGAGACACAAGATGAGAGGATGCGCATGAATATGATCCCATATGCATCCATGATAGGATCTATCATGTATGCTATGCTATATACGAGACCCGATGTATCGTATGCTCTAAGTGTTACGAAAGCGGATACCAATCGGATCTGGTGAGGGTCATTGGGTTCTTTGTCAAGAATATCCTCAAGTACTTGAGAAGGACTAAGGATGTTTTCTTGATATATGGAGATGGAGATCTTCATGTGGCGGGCATCAGATGCGTTTTCAATCGATAAGGGCGATTCAAAGTCTCAATCGGGTTATATTTTCACATCGAATGGCGGAGCGATCGGTTGGAAGAGTTCCAAACAAGAGACATTGCAGATTCAACGGCCGAGGCAGAGTACATTCTTTGCATCGAGGCGGCAAAGGAAGCGATTTGGATCGAAGTTCATCTCGAACTTGGTGTGGTTCCTAGCGATGATGGGCCCATACTGGTTGTATTGTGACAATAATGGGGCTATTCGCGCAGCAAAGGAGCCAAGGTCTCATCACGATCTAAACACGTACTCGCCGATATCATTTGATTCGGGAGATCATCAAGCAGGTGATGTCACGATAGAGAGGATTCCCACAGTAGAACATTCTTGATCCGTTGACAAAGCCATTGTCACAGAGAAATTTTGATTCTCATGTACTCGCTTATGGTATTAGATACCAAGGCGATTGGCTTTAGGTCAGTGGGAGATTTGTAAGTACAAGTCGACTGTATATGTAATAAGTCGACTTATGCATTGTAAGAGTGTTAGAGTAGTGCCTAAAGACAATCTCCTTTAGCGCATTTTGTACAAAGATGTTTGTATAAATAAAGAAAAGGCATATTTCATTAATTTGATGTTCATATTTATGAATTGATTTTAATCTTAAATCGAATTAATGAAGTCCATGATATATGACATAGCATGAAGGAAATTATGATGTGATCATACTATTGAGATTCCTATCATGTGCAATTATGTCACTATCTAAATGATCCTAGTCATAGGATTAATGAGGCTGGACATCGTTAATCCGGATAGACTAAGATATGTCAAACTCCTTGATTGGATCAGCGGTGGATCTCGTAACACGTAAATATTGAGATATTTAGATTTGACATATGGATGCTTACTAGTAGTAGTAAGTACATTGGATGACCTACCATGAGATCATCACATGGATATTATGTCGGTGAGAATCTCATCATAGCAATGGTGCAAGTATCCTTAGACTTGAGGTACTCGAGGATATCTTGAATCTTGATTACGTGCTTTGACTCCATTCCTTGTTGCCTTTCGAGAGGTCGCTCATAGGGTGGTGATTGGAGTGCAGTTTGAGGTATTGAAGGTAATTGAGTAGCCAACAAAGGATTCACCACTTACGTGATATTAGCGAAGAGATACCCATGGCCTCTTGTGAGGATCATTACTTGCAAGTCTCGGCGCCGGAGCACATATGTCATGAAGCGGTCTTCATGGACATTAAAGTAATGAGTCTAGGACAAGAACCGATTACACTTGGACTAGATTTGATCTGATCGGTCTAGTAAGAGTTGACACTTGCCCATACTCAAACCAAGTGGGGTATAGCATGGTGAAAGGACGAATTGCACGGCAATTGTATGGAAAGGTTTGTAATTTGGTTCGTAGTTTATATAACTTCGTCAAACCAATTACTTTCCGGTCGATTAGGGTCGTGATGTGTTGCTAGATACCGCTCATGACTTGCTTAGATCAGTGTTAATCTAAGTGGCCAACATAACAAGGGAACCTAATGGGTCACACGCATAAGAGTGTCTCGGAGAACTCGTAAAATAGTTTTGGATAGTGATCCAATACCGGAGAGCAAACGGATTAAATGGATCCCGATGAGATTGAGATATGTCCCGATGAGATCGCGACATCGACATTGCTGAAAAGGGTCTCCGGCGATTTTTCGCCGGTGGGGCCCGATAGGGTTTGTAGACCGACCCAGATTTGATGGACCACTTCAACAATTATATATATTAATTAATTATGTAAATAATTAATTAATATATATATTTATATGTGTATACGTAGGTGGAGGAATGGAAGCATGGGAAGCTTCCATCTTTATGCTTAGTCATTAGTCATTTAATGACTAAATGACAAAATAGCATAAAGTGAAAGATGATGGTGCACGTGGATGAGTATAAAAGGGTTTAAAATTTGTTTTAAACCTAATGAACATGGTGATCATCGTGAATGGGAAAAAAGAGCAAAGGTTTTTTGAAAAACCTAAGTATTCATCTTCCTCCATCGATTCTTCATCCTCTCATCCAAGAGTTTTGTCATCTCCTCCATTAAGCCTAGCTCTCCAAGAACAAGGTTAGTGCTAGCACACTTCTTACTTTGTTCTAGCTATTCCCGGGTCAAAGGGTTTGTCCCGGTTAGATTTTCCGACCTCTGCGTGGATACCATTAGAGACGGGCTACGTAGGTCGTTATGGTTTGATTTAGTTATATAGACACAACGATCCTGGGTTTCGGGAAAGTCCCGGGACAAAAATTTTTGTTTTCCGCACCGGGTACATGTGATGTACCCACCGGATTTTCCTCTAAGATGGCCTTTTATATATATATATATATATAAAGTAAAGATGATAAGGCTTCCTCTCCATCTCCCACGTATCACATATATATATATATATATATTAATTAATTATTTAATTAATTAATCATATATATATATGTAAATAATTATAGCGTCCAATCCTGCCGGGTCTGGTCCTACCGACCCTCTATCGCCCTGTCAAAACAACTCCTAAACCTTTCTTAGCAATATTGATGTCGCGATCTCATCGGGACATATCCCAATCCCATTGGGATCCATTTAATCTAATGCTCTCCATAATTGGAACTCATCCAATACTATTTTCTGATTCTCGAAACACTCTTATCGTGTGACCCTTTAGGCTTCCGCTATGTTGGCCACTTAGATTAACAATTAATCTGAGCAAGTCATGAGCGGTATCTAGAACACATCATGACCCCAATTGACCGGAAAGTAATCGGTTTGATGTATTCATCACGAACCGGATCACGAACCCTTCCATAGACAATTACTGTGCAATTCGTCCTTTCACCATCCTATACCCCACTTGGTTATGAGTATGGTCAAAGTGTCAACTCTCACTAGACTGAGTCTAGCCCAAGTGATAACAGATCTCGTCCATGAAGACACTCTTCATGACATATTCACTCTGGCCAGAGATTTCCGAGTAATGATCCTGACAAGAGGCCATGGGTATCTCTTCTGCTAATCCAGAAGTGGTGAATCCTTTATTGGCTACTCAATTATCTTCGAATACCTCAAGTTGTACCCAAGCACCACCCTATGAGTTACCTCTGGAAGGCAACAAGGAATGGAGTCAGTACGTAATCAAGATTCAAGATATCCTTGAGTACCTCAAGTCTAAGGATACTCGCACCATTGCTATGATGAGATTATCACTGACACTAGATAAGATATCCATGTGATGATCTCATGGCAGGTCATCCAATGAACTTACTACCGTTAGTAAGCATCCACATGTCAATTCTAAATATCTCATATTTACAGTTTCTGAGATCCACCTTGATCCAATCATGAATATGACATGTGCTAGTCTATCCGGATTAATGATGTCGATCTCATTAATCCTATGACTAGGAGAATTTAGATCTTGACATAATTGCACATGATAGGAATCTCGGAGTATGATCACATCATAATTTCCTTCATGCTATGTCATATATCATGGACTTCATTAATCGATTAAAGATCCAATCAATTCATAAACAATGTTCATGAACATCAAATTAATGAATTATGCCTTTTCTTTATTTATTCATTCACGATGACATCGACCGTGAATAAAACGCGCTAAAGGGATTGCCTTTAGGGCACAAATAAACAGTACCGTCCTTTAATAAGTCGACTTATGCAATGTACAAGTCGACTTATCGGTACTTTTCAAGAACAAGTCGACTTATCAGTAGTACAAGTCGACTTGTACTTACAAATTCCTATGTCTTGAATTTTGATTTTGAAGAGTTTAGAACATAGTCAATTGAATTATGGTATTAGGAATTGCTATGAATTAGAGTGAAAGAGCGGAAAATTGATGATTTGGGAATAGGGTCGGAAATGTCATAACATGTATAGTATGCAATTTAGTCGATACATATACATTATTGACTATTGGAAATTGTACAATTAGTAATATTTTCGTATTCTGATTGTTATAAAGGCTCAAGTGGAGCGTCGATCGCCCGCCATAGCTGAGACTTCCCGGCAGTAACTCAGAAGTTCAGAGGTGAGTAACCTAGTTGGTTCCTCAATCCTTGTGTGTTAAATGTTCTGTGAATATTTGAACTATTTGCCAATGTGAGTGCTTGAAAATGTGAATTGGTGGACAGAATAATTATTAATCTGTCTGAGTTCAGTTAATGGAATTGATTGAAATATGTTATTCATTGTGCAAGTGTGAACACATGCTAGGCATGATCTGAAATGGGTAATTAATGGTTGTGACTGGTGCAATCACTGAATAGAGCTATAAGCCCAATTACTGAAAGAGAGCCTAAGGCCAAGTAGGGAATAGTGCATACCCAGAGGGCTCTCCTATCCCTATTGCGCGTGGGCAGTAGTGTATACCCAGAGGACTCTCCTACCCCTAAAACGCAATCACTGTTTGATGTGCCCGAAAATGGACTCAGATCTTGGCCTTGATACAACTTTGAAATAAAATGAAAAACGTCATGCATTAAGTATCTGATTGTGCTGTGTATTTGGAAATGGGTTAAATGCATATGAGTGATAATTGTTTAGTGAAGTTTATGATTGTTGTTCTGAATGTGTTATTGTGTTGATCTGTACGCAATCTTGCGTAATGCATGAATTGGGAGAACCATCGATGATGGTTTCTCATTGAGTTCGCAAACTCACCAACATTGCGATTTATTTTTCAAGACAGTGATTGTAGACTCTTAGCTCCAGTTAGCAAGATTTTTTCCTACTGTGTGAGCGCGGGCAAGAGAAGTATGGCTCATAGGTCGGTTAGCTGGGATCTTTTGGGGATGACCTAGTTAGGAGTTATTTCAGTTCCTTTTGGATTTGTACAGTATGTAATTATGACAGAATCGTGTATTTATGGTTTTTAAGAAATGAAATGAGAAGTATTTCGGTTTTAAATTTTAGTGAAATTTGTAATTACAGTTTTATTATATCGATGCCATGTGGATTATAGAAATGATCGAATCGTAGTGCACCCTCATCATAGGTTATGTGTCGGAACGACCTACGGGCATCCCGGTGCGTAGTCTACGATAAGGGGGTGCTACATTAGGTGGTATCAGAGCCTGGTTTGGCATCTTTTGAGCATAGTGTATTTTAGGCTTGAATTTCAGTAAGAAAAGCAGAAATTGATTGATATTGTGGTTTTGTTATAGGTCATCCGTCCTTGGTGATCAGGTAGACCAGCTAGCTGACCATGGTTCTATCGGAGCAAGTAGAGAGTCTTCTGCGCCTCGATTTGAGGAGCAGCCTCTTAGAGTCCCCGTGAGACGGGAGAGGAGGTATGATCGTCTCTGTAGGTGGAGTCGTTGACTTTATGGGCAATGACAGACCTCGCCGAGGTCGAGGATGGTGGAGAGGACCGAGCGGGTTCTCGACCAGATGGATTGTGATGCAGAGGAGAGGTTTGATTATGCCGTGTCTCTCCTCCAGGGTTCGGCTTATCAGTGGTGGAAGACTGTCCCGGGTAGTACCACCAGACCCTGTATGCTGACATGGGGTGATTTTCTGAGGGCATTCAGAGACAACTACATGCCCAAGGTGTATTTGGAGATGAAATGTAGGAGTTTTTAGATTTGAGACAGGGTCAGATGTCAGTGGCCGAGTATGAGGTGCGGTTTAATGAGCTGATGGGATATGCCTCATTACGATTGCCACGAGTCGGCAGTTGGGAGATTTGAGGGAGGGCTTAATCTGGAGATCCGTACCAGGTTAGCCCGATCTGATATGGGTACCTTTGTTGAGTTGAGAGTTGCAGCAGTGCGAGTGGAGCAGCTTCTGAGATAGAGTCAGACTGAGACTGGTCAGGGGTCCCGGAGTAAAAGATTTAGTGATAGTCAAGGCAGCTCTGGTAGGAGTTTCAGCAGGCGCCAGAGCAGGTTCAGATCTTCAGGAGGATCCAGACAGTCTAGTTTTGTTCAGAGGGGGAGGTTTTGGCAGACTGGCAGTGGCAGTGGTAGAGGTTCAGGCCAGATTCTCCCGTTGTGTGAGCTTTGTGAAAGGAGACATAGTGGAGAGTGCTGGAGATTTACCGGAGTTTGTCTCAGATGCGGCTCTATGGAGCATCAGATCAGGAACTGTCCAGATACTTTGAGAGTTCAGTCTGCAGTGAGTGGGAGAGTTGGTAGTAGTTCGACAGTACAGTAGAGTCGCGGTGGTGGACCTGGATTCAGGGGCCGAGGCAGAGCCCGAGGGAGAGCTGGAGATTCCTTTGTGGGGACTGAGGGTCATGGCAGTCGACCACAGTCCCAGGCCAGGGTCTACGCCATGACTAGGCAAAAGGCACAGGATTCTCCGGATGTTGTTGCGGGTATGCTTTTGATTTCCAGCTTTGAGGTTTATGCTTTGATAGATCCAGGTTTCACGCATTCTTTTATTGCACCGCATGTGGCATGTAGATTGCATGGGGGTAGGAAGATGTTGCAGTATAGGCTAGAGGTGAGTACACCTCTAGGTAGAACTACCACGTTGGGAGAGGTCTGCAAGGGATGCTCGATTCAGATAGATCAAGTAGTGTTGAGTGCAAACCTGATAGTGTTGCCTCTGAGAGAGATAGATGTGATTCTGGGGATGGACTGACTCACTGCTCATAGGGTTGTTATGGATTGTTATACTAAGGAGGTCGTGTTAGAGTCTCCTAGTCAGCCTAGAGCTGTGTTTCGAGGTGTTAGTCAGGCAGTGCCAGCCAGGATGATTTCCTTTCTGAGTGCCTTGAGATTGATGCAGGGAGGTTGTGAGGCTTATTTAGCTTATGTGATTGATTCTATAGTTGAGCAGAGGTTGCAGGATGTTCCCGTGATCAGGGGATTTCCAGATTTGTTTCCCGATGAGTTACCGGGTTTGCCGCCAGATCAGGAGACAGAGCTCTCGATTGATCTCGTTCCAGGTACCGCTCCTATATCTATACCTCCATATAGGATGTTACTGGTAGAACTGAGAGAGCTTAAGGCTCAGTTATAGGAGCTTCTAGATAAGGGATTTATCAGGCTGAGTGTTTCACCGTGAGGAGCTCCAATGTTGTTTATAAAGAACAAGGACGGGACTTTGAGGTTATGCATCGATTATAGGCAATTGAATCGGGTGACAGTGAAGAACAAGTATCCACTGCCTAGGATCGATGATTTATTTGATCAATTGCAGGGGGTTCAAGTGTTTACTAAGTTAGATCTGAGATCTGGGTACTATCAGTTGAGGATAGCAGAGGCCGATGTGCCTAAGAGTGTTTTCAGAAGCAGGTATAGGCATTTCGAGTTCCTAGTGATGCCGTTCGGGTTGACTAATGCCCCGATAACCTTCATGGCCTTGATGAATAAGGTCTTTCAGCCCTACTTGGATCAGTTCGTGATTGTGTTTATTGATGATATTCTGGTGTATTCGAGGAATAGACAAGAGCACACTGAGCATCTGAGGATTGTATTGCAGATCATGAGGGAGAGGCAGCTGTATGCCAAATTCACAAAATGTGAATTTTGGCTGGATGAGGTGATATTTCTGGGCCACATAATGTCTGGTGAGGGTATCCGGGTACATCCTCACAAGATTGAGGCAGTGAGGAGTTGGGAGACCCCGAGGAATTTGTAAGAGATGCGGAGTTTCCTCGGATTAGCAGGTTATTACCGGAGGTTTGTCGAGGGGTTTTCAGTGATCTCAGCCCCTCTGACAAAACTTCTGAGGAAGAATGTGGCTTTCAGATGGACAGAGGAGTGTCAGCAGAGTTTTGAGGAGCTTAAACATCGGCTGACTACGGCGCCGGTGTTAGCCTTGCCATCAGGAGCTGGAGGCTTTGAGGTTTTCAGTGATGCTTCGCAGCAGGGACTGGGTAGTGTATTGATGCAGCATGGGAGAGTGATAGCGTATGCCTCGTGACAGTTGAGGTCCCATGAGAGGAATTATCCTGTGCATGATTTGGAGTTGGCTGTAGTTGTGTTTGCTCTGAAGATCTGGAGACATTACTTGTATGGTGAGACGTTCCAGATCTTCACTGATCACAAGAGTTTGAGGTATCTGTTGAGTCAGAGAGAGCTGAATCTGAGACAGAGGAGGTGGATAGAATTGTTGAAGGATTATGACTGCACGATTGAGTATCATCCAGGGAAGGCCAATGTGGTGGTCGATGCATTGAGTAGGAGATCTCATATCAGTGCAGCTCAGATTCAGATTGGTAGATTGCCTGGTTTGATTCAGTTGAGAGCTCTGAATGTGTAGATGGATTTGGCTCATAATGGAGCTCTGATTGCTACTTTGAGGCTTAGGCCGATGTTGCAAGATCGGATCAGGCGAGTTCAGGACCAGGATCCTGTATTAGTAAGATTGATTGATAGAGTGAGATCTGGTTTGTTTTCTGAGTTTGAGTTGAGAGATGGGACAGAGATTATGTGTTCCAGATGTAGAGGATCTGAGGCGTGAGATTTTAGAGGAGACGCATATGGCTACCTATGCTATGCATCCTGGTACTACCAAGATGTATCGCACTCTTAAGTTGCATTTTTGGTGGCCAGGCATGAAGAGGCAGGTGGCAGAGTATGTTTCTCAGTGTTTGACGTGCCAGCAGGTTAAGGCTGAGCACCAGGCCCCAGTTGGGAAATTGCATTCGTTGCCCATTCCAGAGTGGAAATGGGAGCAAATTACGATGGATTTCATTATGGGGTTGCCTAGGATGCCGAGGCAGCATGATGCTATCTGGGTCATAGTAGACCGATTGACTAAATCGGCTCACTTCTTACCAGTGAGAGAGAACAACACTCTCGATCAGTTGGCCCAGAAGTATGTGGCAGAGATTGTGCGACTACATGGGGTCCCAGTGTCTATAGTCTCAGACAGGGATCCCAGATTTACTTCGAGGTTCTGGAGGAGTTTACAGTCGGCTATGGGGACTCGGTTGGACTTTAGCACAGCATTTCATTCTCAAACAGATGGGCAGAGTGAGAGGACTATTAAGACCGTTGAGGATATGTTGAGAGCTTCTGTATTGGAGTTCCGAGGTGCATGGGATCAGTATTTGGCTCTGGTTGAGTTTGCTTATAACAATCAGTACCAAAGCAGCATTAGGATGGCACCGTATGAGGTGTTGTATGGAAGGCAGTGTAGATCGCCTCTTTATTGGGATGAAGAGGGTATGTGGATGTTAGGGGGTCCCGAGTTGATCCAAGATACTGTGGATAAAGTGAGACTAATTCGGAGTCGCATTAAAGCAGCTCAGGATAGGCAGAAGAGCTATGTGGATCAGCATAGGAGAGAGATGGAGTATAATGTGGGAGATAGGGTTTTTCTCCGAGTGTCACCTTGGAGAGGAGTTCTGAGATTTGGCTGGAAGGGCAAGTTAAGTTCTCGGTATATTGGTCCTTATGAGATCCTCGAGAGGATAGGACCATTGGCTTATAGATTGGCGTTGTCGAGTGAGATGTCGCAGTTGCACGACGTCTTCCATGTGAGTATGCTCCGGAAATATCGTTCAGACCCGACCAATGTGATTTCAGCTCAGGAGATTGAGTTAGCAGGTGACTTGAGTTATGTCGAGGAGTCGATTCAGATTGTGGGGTCTCGGATTAAGCAGTTGAGGAGCAGGGTGATTCCATTGGTGAAAGTCCTCTGAAAGAACCACTCCATTGAGGAGGCGACTTGGGAGACTGAGGAGCATATGAGGAGGCAGTACCCTCACTTGTTCGATCAGTCAAGTAAGAAATTTCGGGACGAAATTTTTATTAGGAGGGGAGAATTGTAACATCCCGTTACCGATGTGAAGGGCATATTGGTAATTGGGATGAATTATGATTTGGGTGCATACGTATTTTGATTTCCACATGCATTTAGCCTCTATAAAATTTTGATAAATGATTATTATTGCACGAGCATATGTATGTACATGCATGTATGACAATTTCCCGATTTAACCGTGTAAATTGGAAAAGTTTGGTGATAATTGTATAGATTAAGTTTTGAATATGGAATTGGAGTGAAAATTGAATTTAGGGGTTTGAAAATCAAAATTTGAGTATAGGATTAGGTATTTCCTAATTTTGAGGATTTATAGAAATTTTTCGGGAACTTTTTGAAATATGAGTTCGGACCGAAAAAATGGCATAATGACTAATTAATTAGATTCCGGTTTCGAAATTTATTGACAATTGACATGAGATAATTGGAGTTATGATTTTAGGATTTATTATTCATAGTTATTGCGAAATAGGGAGAAATTAGAATAAGAAATTGGGTTTTTAGACCCTAAGAATTGGACATATGGCATAGGAGTTGCCAAACATGCCTTAGTTTTAAATCCTATATAAAAACCCCAACTTTTAAACTTTGATCCCACGATCCTCCCTCTTGCTTTGAAAAGAAAATTTGATTTTCTCTTTCTCTTCTCCTTTGTGGGTTTCCATCTTGGTTTGATTCCTTCCATTTCTTCCTTTAAATTACTCCAATCATCATCTTTAACCTAGCTTAAGTCTTGTGATGGAGAAGAAAATATTTGGTGGAGAAATAAAGGATTGCCGTGGATGTGCCTAGGCTTGGGAATTGGAGTTTTTGGTGATTTGTGAAAGGGTCAAGGCTTGAATCAAGTAAGTTCCTACTTCTCTACGTTTTAAGTTGTTTGATTTGATCATTGAATCAAGTTATAAATTGTTTAGAAAGTTATAAGTTTCGGATGATATAGGGTCTGAGAATTTTGTTGACTTTGATTTGGGTATTTGGAGAATAATTGATTTTAGATGGGATTGAGATTAGAAAAGAGTTGTGTTTAGAATAGGAAGTTGTTTTGGAGTGTTTAGAATGGAATTGGAGGAAGTAGAAATCTGCAGATCTGAGAAATTCTGGGTTTCGGATGCATTTCTGGGTTCGCACGTCACGACGAGTAATTAATTTGACGCAGCGACGAGCAGATTCGTCCGCACGCCACGACGAGCACTGGAACACGTCGCGGCGAGCGTCAGCGATCACGCCGCGGGGCGTCTCACGGGTACGTCGCATCGAAGGCGAAGCATCTCGCCGTGGCGAGCGATCTCGCGCCGCGGCGAGGATGCCTGATTTCTGAAGGTGAATTGCTTATTTTATAGAATGATTTTTTAGGTTAAATTCTTAATGGATTGGTGAGTGATTAGTTGATTTTGATTTAGAGACTAAGAATCGTGAATTGATAAGAGGAAAATTCAGAATTTATTTGGTGGTTCTAGAGATCGAACGGTAATTGAATAGTGAATTTAATTTCGATTTAAGGATAATTCCTATGTCTTGGAATTTGATTTTGAAGAGTTTAGAACATAGTCAATTGAATTATGGTATTAGGAATTGCTATGAATTAGAGTGAAAGAACAGAAAATTGATGATTCGGGAATAGGGTCGGAAATGTCATAACATGTATCGTATGCAATTTAGTCGATACATATGCATTATTGATTATTGGAAATTGTACAATTAGTAATATTTTCGTATTCTGATTGTCATAAAGGCTCAAGTGGAGCATCGATCGTCCGACATAGCTGAGACTTTCCGGCAGTAGCTCGAAAGTTTAGAGGTGAGTAACCTAGTTGGTTCCTCAATCCTTGTGTGTTAAATGTTCTGTGAATATGTGAACTGTTTGCCAATGTGAGTGCTTGAAAATGTGAATTGGTGGATAGAATTATTATTAATCTGTCTGAGTTCATTTAATGGAATTGATTGAAATATGTTATTCATTGTGCAAGTGTGAACGCATGCTAGGCATGATCTGAAATGGGTAATTAATGGTTGTGACTGGTGCAATCACTGACTAGAGCTATAAGCCCGATTACTGCAAGAGAGCCTAAGGCCAAGTAGGGAATAGTGCATACCCAGAGGGCTCTCCTATCCCTATTGCGTGTGGGCAGTAGTGCATACCCAGAGGACTCTCCTACCCCTAAAACGCGATCACTGTTTGATGTGCCCGAAAATGGGACCGTACTGACGCCCAGTCATAACACTGAAATAAAATGAAAAACGTCATGCATTAAGTATCTGATTGTGCTGTGTATTTGAAAATGGGTTAAATGCATATGAGTGATAATTGTTTAGTGAAGTTTATGATTGTTGTTCTGAATGTGTTATTGTGTTGATCTGTACGCAATCTTGCGTAATGCATGAATTGGGAGAACCATCGATGATGGTTTCTTATTGAGTTCGCAAACTCACCAACATTGCGATTTATTTTTCAGGACAGCGATTGTAGACTCTTAGCTCCAGTTAGCAAGATTTTTTCCTACTGTGTGAGCGCGGGCAAGAGAAGTATGGCTCATAGGTCGGTCAGCTGGGATCTTTTGGGGATGACCTAGTTAGGAGTTATTTCAGTTCCTTTTGGATTTGTACAGTATGTAATTATGACAGAATCGTGTATTTATGGTTTTTAAGAAATGAAACGAGAAGTATTTCAGTTTTAAAATTTAGTGAAATTTGTAATTACAGTTTTATTATATCGATGCCATGTGGATTACAGAAATGATCGAATCGTAGTGTACCCTCATCGTAGGTTATGTGTCGGAACGACCTACGGCCGTCCCGGTGCGTAGTCTACGGTAAGGGGGCGCTACAAACCCACCCTCTCAAGACACGTACCCGACATCTTGAGTGATGTCTGAGTGCGTACCCCACAAGGGTGATATGCTAGGACAGTCAAACTCTCTTCAACTCAGTAAAAAAAATTTATACACGTAAGTGAAAATTAGTAATCAAATTCGGGCCGGTACTTTGATTTAATTATACATCTAGAACACAGTTATTATTACACTCCAGATCATTCTCATTTGCAAACCTTTCCATTTTGGAAAGTTATTACAGACAGAATATTCGAATATACATGTTACAATAATTACGGAAGACTCAATTTAATACAAAAATAAGAAATTACAAATGGAGACACAAACTGAATGCGACCTCTACCTCTTACTTGAATGCAGTGGCTATAATCCTGTTTGCCCAACGGGATAACTCTTCTAAGCCTGAAAATTAGTGCAAAGTTTGGGTGAGTTTTGCAAACTTAGTGAGTGACTATCCTCAATGGCTCATTCAATCATATAACATGTACAATTCATGAATTCATCGGATCAATTCACATAAATTACACATTCATTTAAGCATATATCACTTGATCATTTATTTCATATTTCACTTTCAACACATATTATATTCATAAATCGGTTAAATATTTAAATCATACTTTCATATGCATATGCAGTGCTTATGAGACTCATTTTCAATTTGTTACTTCGTTGTGACCGAGTGCCTCAACTGTCCCATATCTATTGTGGATATCGGGCTTATTGGTAATTGTCCCATATTTGTTGGAGATACCGAGCTCATTTTACATAGTGAGCCTTTGGCTCTTATATACTTTCTGAGCTTTAAGCACTTTTTTTAGTGGCTACTCCGGTCATAACTGCCTTTATATTTCATGCATTCCTATAATGGAATGCATCACATATCATATGCTTAATCGGTCACATGTTTACATATTCACATTCAATTCACATTTTCCATCGGACCCAAAGTTTGGCATTCAACATCATTGTTGAGTAACACTTTTTCAATCATATGCATATTCGCATGTTTCTTCGGAAATAGGTCCGGCATTCAAAAATCACATTTAAAAGCACTTAATTTCATCATGTTCACATACAAGTAACACTTCAATATTGCATTCAAGCATCAGAAACCTCAGACCTTCATTGTCCGGAATCACACAATCAAATCACATTTGCATCTCATTCATAATCACTCAATTCATAACTTAAACAAAACAAACAATAAAGTAAGATCATCTAGGTATACTCACAATACGCTCCAGATTAGCATTTGCTTCCAAGATCTGGAATCGTCTTAATATGGATGTTTATCCTGCATATCAAAGTTATGCAATACACACGTTGCACATGCATTATTAATAATTGCATAATCATATAACATTCAATTTTACACATATGTATGTGTGTAATGTATGATGCATGCTCAGTGACAAGCCTGATTATATTATCCAATTTCACATCTTATGCTCCTTTTTATATCATAATTCAATATCACTCATCATTTATTTTTTAGTATTATTTACTCTTATTTTCAAATTCTCATTCACTTTAACTTGATATACTTTACTCCTCTTATTTGAATCACAACCTCAATCATGTAAATATCTTTATTCCCAAACAAACTCATACCTTTGGTACTTTGATATCAATAGTTGATTCGCTAATGTTATTCCAACATTACAAGATTACACATTATCCAAACTCTCCTTTTTTCTTATAAATTTCTCCAAATTTCTAAACTTTTGGGTCTATTTTCCATTATCAATTAGACAATACAAACGAAGTAATTTGGCAACATTTTGTTAGGCCCCGATCCCTTTTTCTTATTGAATAAGCTTGTGAAAATTTATTTTTGAGGTTGAGTTTGATTAGATGCATTTGGTAAGAATAATTTGAGGTTTTAGTGCTTAGGTTGATAGAATTTAAATGGAGGAATTAAGTTTAAATTAGAGTTTTATATGTTGTTAGAAAGTAAAGGAATAAGATGGTATGGGGGCAATTTGGGTAGTTCACTTAAGTTTGAGAGGCTAAGGCTTATATTGAAGGGTATAATGGACATTTGATGGTTATTAGGAGTGGAAATTAGAAGAATAAAAATAAAAAGGAGAGGGAAAGAAGAGAGTGTCGTGGAAGAGAGGAAGAAAAGAGGGAAAAGCTAGGGTTTTGGGAAATTTTGAAGAATTTGAAGACTTTGAGGCTAAAACAAGTAAGTATGAGTTTATTCCATCTTATTTTGGTTAGATGAAACCCCAAATATAGCTTAACATGTGTGGAAAGTGTTAGTGAATGCTTTATGCAAGTGTTCTCTTTTAGGGTTAGTGATCCAAGATAGATTTTGATGTTTTTTTAATGATATTGGTTTGAAATGAGCTTGGAAATGAAGTAGAAGAGATGTTTTAATGTTAAGATAGGTTATATTTGAAAGATGGGAAGTGTATGGGTGGTGAATGTTGAAAAAAGATCTTCAGAATGAGTTTCTGGTAACGTTCGCCGCAGCGAACTGCTAGCCTCGCCGCAGCGCACACCACCAAATTCGCCACAACGAGCTTCTTTCCGCCGCGGCGAGGACCCATTTTTCTATACAAATATGATTTGGTATTGTGAGCATAACTTTTGCTGTATATGTACAAATAAGGTGATTTTTTATTTGTTGTAAAATAGAGACATAGGGCTACAAGTTTTGTGAAGCAATGAAGTTGAAATTCAGTCTCTAAGAGTCTTAATTTTTGGATGGAAGTTGAGCATAGAATTTTGTTTCAAGCATAGAATTTTGTCTCATGCATAAGGAAGGTCTGAAATTGTTTAGGTGGTAACTCTTCGATTATTGAACCAAATTGAATGAAATTTTGGTTATTGTTTAAGGAAATCAATAGAGGCAAGAGGAGCAAGAGGAAAATCACATTTGAGCAAGTAACAAGCAAGGATTTCAGGTGGGTTACAATTTTATGATTAAGTAATAAGCCACTAATGTTTTCTTTCAAACGATAGAAATAAACGATTTCAACTACTCCATGAACATGTTTTATAACTCTTTGAATGCTTTGAAAAAGCATTATGTGTTTGGTATGAGCTTATTGCATTGATGATTTGTGAAAAGAATATGAAAATGATTTCTGAAAAGATACTATGTTTGAAAAAGATTAAGTTTCGAAAATTTGCCATTTTGGGCAACAAGTTTACAAGATATGAAATACATGTTATAAGGGTTTGTGGTGGTCCCCTAAGTTAAGTCAAGTGCACTTGTCAAAGGCTTCACCCGCCTGCCTGTTAGTGGCATTGGAGCTCCTTTAAGAATTCCCATAAGTTCACGGCTACACAGGACCGCTACGCGGGAATGTGTAGTACATTCTGTTCACAGCTGCACAGGATCCTTAAGGGAAATGTGTAGTACGTTCTGTTTTAGATCCATCCAAGCCATTTTGTTGTACCTATGTGTTTATGATTTGTGAACAAATTGAGGAATGCATGATTCATGTTGATTAGGAATTGTTTGACAAATGAAAATTTTGAGCTATATGTGATTTATGATTCGATGTGCATTCTTAAATGAAAATGAGTATTTCAATGGTTTTGCTTGTTACTGGTTATAAAATTGTTTCCCATGAGCTTTATAGCTCACCCCCATTCTCCTCCCCCCATTCAGGTGATGAGCAAGAGATCGACTAGGTCCAGAGTTACGACATCACTCCGAAGTGTCATACTTTTGTATTTTGTTAGAGTTTTGGAAATTCAAGGCTTTAGCCGCATTTCAAGTTTTATTAGTTCAAGTGTATTTTGTATTTTTGATTCTTGAACTCAACTGATGTATTATGGCTTGAAATTCCATTAAAGCTTTGTAAAACTCTTCTTTTGGTTATCAATGAGATATGGTTAATATTGATTTTAGCTTCAAACCTTTCGCATTAAATCGTTTTATCATGAGGATAAGATTTTGAAAGGTTGTGTTTATATTCAAGTTTATTTTTGTGTTGGGTTGTTTTGACGAAAATGGTTGAAAATTTGAAGTTATGGGTTCTGTGGAAAAAGACTCTCGCCGCGACGAGACCATTTTCTCACCGCGATGTAGATAAAATCGCGGGTTCGCCGCGGAGAAAGTTCATTCGCTCATCGCGGCGTAACTACTCGAAAGGTTTCGCCGCGACGAAACAACATACGCCGCAGCGTCGCCCGCCTTTACTTCCGAGGGATCTTTCTTCTAAATTTTCAACTTCTAAGTCTTCCCTCCACGTTCAAGTTTCATGCTTCTGTTTCCGATGTTGGGCTTCAAAAACAGGGTCCAACACATTTTCTCTAGAAAAATTTTCTCCATTGTTTTAAGTTTCTAATGACACTAAAATCATTCAATTTGGTTTAGTAGTTCAAAATTTATACCTCAAATATTTTCAGACTATTCTTATAAGAAAACATTACATTATACTCAAATTCCATCCAAAAATTGAAAGTATTAAAGACTAAATCAAAATTCTACTTCTTCATATAATTTGTATCCTTATGTCTTAGTTTACTGAAATCAAAAATCATCTCATTTAGATGATTATAGAATTAGATATAACTGAAATACCAAAACATGTTCAGTGAACTCATACAAGTTCATACTATTTCAATCGATTCCCTCACTTTCCATCAATTAATCTTGTAACACCCCACTCCCGCATGACCCGAACCTGACATCGATGGTGATATCCGAGTTCGTGCCCTGTGAGAGTGGCGTGCTACATCACTCTGTCAAAACTCAGTATAAATTTTTTTTTTGAAACATAAACATACACAACATATATATATATTATACGGAAAACAATTTACATACAATCATTAATATGTACATTGGCCGCGGGGGCCCTTTTCATGAATACAATTTAGTTCAGTCTGTTAACTTTACAATATGACCTGATCATTTGTACAAAAAATTCAGAAAGTACAATTTTTCTTAGACACTAATGCAGACACGAACTGATCTCGACTTCTTCTAGCATTATAGGCCCGTTGCCTAACGAGGTATTCTTCTAAGTCCTGAAAAAAATAATTGCAAATTTTGGGTGAGTTTTGCGAACTCAGTGAGGTAACCATCATCGATGGTTCACTCAATTTATTCAACACATCAATTCACATAACGTATATTCACATTCTTGCATATTTGACCACATTTCACAATTTTACTTGAGCATAGACAATTAAATACATTTCATACGATTAGACATCCATAACCAATTGAATTCACCAAACACTCAAGCATAATATAGTTGTTTCATAATTCACAATCAGAAGCACCCCATGACTATTATCATATCAGTATATGGCATTTTGCCTTTCATTCAACCAAATAGATCAAATCAAAAGTAGCATGTAACATTTTTTTTCAATTTATTTCAGTGTTGTGACCGAGTGTCTGAACGGTCCCCATAAGGGCACATCAATCGTTGATCCATAGGCTCTAGAACTGTCCCATTAAGGGCTCATTATTCGTTGAGCTTGTAGCTCTGAAACTATCCCATTGAGGGCTCATTAATCTTTGAGCTTGTAACTCTGAAAATGTCTCATTAAGGGCTCATTAATCATTGAGCTTGTAGCTCTGAAACTGTGGCTGCTCCGGTCACAACTATCATTAACTGATTTTGCAATCATGCACATATCCATTTATGCTACAGTTCAATCACTTTATTCATGTATTCCTATATCACAATCATTTTCAAATTATCACAATCGGACAATTTATTCACAATATTTCATATTAAAAACACAATGACAATTTCACATACCCATGACACTTCTATACCATATCTTTCCAAGTACTCCAGACCTTCTGTCCGGAATTTACAATCAAACAATATCCCACCATTATCCTCCACAGAGTCAAAATCAAATAATCATAAGCCAATGATAAGTAAGAAACCATCTAGGTCACTCACCTATAGCTTCCGAGCTAATGCTTGGAAGTCTCAGCAACGTCCGTATGCTGACGTTCCAAATGTGCCTCTATAACATTCAAAATATACAATTATTACCAAATGCACAATTAGGACTATTTAATAATGCACATGTAGCAATTAAAATGTGTACAATGAATGTTTGTGACATTCCCGACATTATCCCATAATTCACATCACAAAAGATTCCCCTATGACTTAGGAAACCATAGGCACCAAAATCACGCATTTTGGATCTCTATAGGTCCAATTATTGATAAAACACGGAGCAAAAAAATCACTACCCGATCCTGTCACTTTGACCTAACCAATCCCCAATAACTTCGACTCAAAAAATTCCCAATTTCACAAATAAATGAAATTTAATGTTTCATGGATCCGATGCCTCGAGAATCAGGTCAATCGGATGTCGGACGGAAAAGTTATAAGCAAAAGAGAGGAGAGAGGTCAGTTCAGGAAAAATGCATGTCCTAGTCGACTAGTCAGAGGTTGTAGTCGACTAGTGCAGGAAAATACATGTCCTAGTTGACTAGTCGGAGGTTGTAGTCGACTAGGTAGACTACAGTGATCGACTGGAAGCTTTATTCTTTCTTTTTTCCGACATCCCAACTTTCACAAGTCATAACTCCTTGCTCCGAACTCCAAATTGGACAAACTTGGTATCAATTTCAAGATAAAAGAGAGATCTACAAGATTTATGAAGGATACAAAAACCATTTTTATCTCTAAGGGTGTCACAAATGCACCCAAAGTTACTATCTGAACAATGTTTCACAAAACAGTATACCATTTTGCAAAAATCATAACTTTCCATCCCTTTTGCCAAAAATTCCAAACTTTATATCAATAAAAAGAGAAAAACAAATGCTACAACTTTCATGAACAACTTGGAAGCCAATTCCATCTCTAACCAAATCAAATTCTCAAGCAAAGCTTAAGCTTCTGCCTACCCAAATTATTCTCAACAATAACCTGATCTTTCAAAATTCATAACTTCTTATCCCCTTTTCGAAAAATTTCAAGCTTGGTATCACTGAAAAGAGAAGAACACATGCTACAATTCTCATGAAGGACTTAGGACCAAATTCCATCTCTAACTAGGTCAAATCCTCCCATAAATGTGGTTGTCCTGTTAAAGCTTATTAAGCAACCATTTCACCTAAACCATGTTCAAACTTTGAAAATTCGTAACTTACAATCCTTATACCCAAAATTGACATATTATACCTCATTAGAAAGCTACAACAATCCTCTACAACTTTCTAGAAGATCACTTGAGCCAATTTCACCCTTAACAGTCCAAAATCAACATCAAAACACAAAAAGCACAAAACCTATACACTTAGAGCTTTCAAAACATATATTCAGCTGAATGACCACCTGAACATTAACAAATCATAACTTTCAACATACAAATCAAAAAAATTCATACTTAGTGGCGTTGGAAATCTAACAAGTAAATCTTCAACTTTCATGAAGACCAAATTTGCAAATTCAATCCAAATCAACCTAAAAACAATCATCAAAGTTTCAGGTCACAAGGTTCGGATTACTGCTCATATAGCACCTAACAACTCACTTTCCAAGCAAAATTTAAGACACTTAAAGTCAGAATTGGACAAAACTTCCTCCATATGAAATCTAGCCATACTTATTAAGTTTAATTTAAGCTAAACCTAAACTCAATAGCACAACCATAACAAAAGTTATGACCAAAAATCTAAAACCTACATAAAGTAAATTTTCCAGATTCTCATATCTAACTCTACTCCTTTCATTCCAACATCATTCCTACATCAATAAACATCCCATTTAGCCAAGAATTCAGCCACAAATTCATCTAGATCTTCACTTGAACACTTAATCATAAAATGGAAGCACACATAAAAAAAAAAGGTTCTTACTTTAATTACCAATCATCTAACATCATGAAAACTACTCCAACACTTAATTCACACATTACACATGTTAAACATCATCCTCAATCAACCATAAATTCACCAAGCAAATAATCTACCCATTTACACTAACCACAAGTTCAAGTAATTAATGTACAATTCATCATAAGGAATGCGTCTAGCTACCATAAAACATAAAACTTACCTATTAAAACTTCAATCTTCTAATCTTCCTAACTTCTCCCAATCTTTCCAACTTTTCCCATCATACGACCATCAACTCTCAAAGCTTAGCTTAGGATTTTTCTTTGTGAACAAAGGAAGAGGACGCACATATCATAGGAGGGGTTCTTGTGTGGATGGAGGTGAGTAGCAATTAAGCTAAAAAGAGGAAGAAAAATTCGATGAAGGAGAAGAGGAAGCTCCATCCGATGAAAGAGGAAAATAAATCACTTTAAAAGCCCTTTTTCCCTTTCCAAAATGGAAGCATCGTGAAGCCTCCCAAAGGTAGATATTTATATAACACTTACACATAAGATTAGGTAGGCAAGTGACATGTGTCACTTGCCACTTGTCATGTTTTTAATGGTTCATTTATTTCCTTTCCAAAACAATTTAATTTCTAGTCCAATTTCTCTCCAAATTCCAATGGCTCAAAGTAAAAATTCCTAAAATCATGTATCTAATTTTTCAGTGCCATTGGACAGTGATTTTCGGTACCGAAAACCAAATCAATCTGTCACTTATAAATTTTCCAATCCGGAAAGATATCCCGAAAAATTTCCAAAAAATTTTCTAAAATTCCACAAAAATGAAAAACACACAGAAATCCACTCCAATTTGATTTTCAAGCACTAATTTATCTGTTTCTCACAATAACACATATGCCGGGAAATGTCATGAATGCATTTACAATCATGTGCATATACAAAAATTACAATTTATGCATATATGGAGGCCATATTAGGCATGACCATGCCGAGATACATTTTCACACTCATATCATATTCCAAATTACCATTTTACCCTTCCCATCGATGATGGGATGTTACAAATCTTTTTAAAATCAATTCATAATGCTACCAATTTTCATGGAGAGGTAGAATAATGTGTTAGTAAACTATTGGTTCAATAGTAAAGTCATTTGGAGGTCTAGAGAAGAAGTTATAGTCGAAAGAAGCAAGACTATATAGTTTGCAAGATGCTCTCAGGTGCATATAATATTAGAGATCATAGTATCATAATGTGACAAATAAAACCAATAAACACTCACGGGAATGAGGAGGAAAATTCATAGGTGTGAGTGACTCACAGGTGTGGAAAAAGTCATGCATTTGAGTGACTCACGGCTATACACACTCAACCATACATGTCCCACGTTTTTCATTATATCTCTCCCAAATGATTTCAGATGGGTAATATATTTTGTTGTTAGATGTAGATTAGTGTGTTATGAGTCCAACGGTTCAAGTCTCAAGCCATTTGGAGGTCGAACGAAGGAGATATAGTCAAAAGATCGAAGGAAGTTGTGTTAGCCTCCACCTCAAAAGTCGCAATCGTGCGACTTTTAAAGTTGTAATCGTGCTTCAGCACGATCGCGAGTCTTCAGTCTTTAAAGAAAAGTTGCAATCGTGTTTATTTTAAATTCTTACTTTTCTTTCAAACCAACTTCTCTAACTCTTCTCAACCCCATTCTTGACTCTCATTTAACTCAAAACATTCATAAACAAATCCAAAACCAAGAATTAGATCTAACTTCAAAAATAAAAAATTATCTACATATGTCTTCTTTTTCTGCATTTGTTCATCTTTTTCTCTTCTTTCATTAAATCCTACACTTTAAATTCATTTCTATTCTTTCTACTCCATTTCCATTCAAATTATTCATAACACATTCACAGTACAACTAAATATACAAGTTTACTCAAAATCCCCAAAATCATCAAAAACCAAATATCAGTCGTGCATCTCCTTCATCTTTTGCGTTTCACATTTTCTGCTACACTCATTTTTCTGCACATTCAACATTTACATTATTTTCCATTTCTTCCTCAAACTTTCATTTTAAAAATTCGTTCTCATCTTAGAACATCATTTTAAAAATATTCTTCAACTCTAAATTCATTCTTTTATCATTATCTAAAAACACTCAAAACTCACGTATACATAATACACAGTGAAAACAGTGTTCTCACTTCTGTTTTCTTTAATAAATTTCTACACCTAGTTATACACATTTTCATGTTCTATCACTCCTAAAAATCATTTCTACACTAACTTATAACATAATAATCATCATATCTGAAAAATCATCAATCGCACATTTTCACTCTATACACGGTTTCCATAAAAATGTTCATTTTCTTATAATTATGAAATATCAAACTAATCACCATTTTTGTTTCAGAAAATAACAACTCTGAAGGATTATCAAGATACTTACTTGATATAGCTCCAAGATCTGTAGAAACTCAAAAAGGCCTAAGCTTCAAGCAACTCAAGTACACCATTATGAAAGTTAACAAGTTTAAGTTTTTCTTGTAGGGAAAGGAAGAAAATTGAAGTTGGGAGTAGAAAAAGGTAAATGGAAACCAAATTCTTTCTTTGATGGAGTTTTGATGAAAAACTCTGTGTAAAGGAGGAAACTTTGAAGAAGAAGCTACGAAGAAGGAGATGAAGACAAGCACAGTAACTTATCTTTCAAAGTTAAGGAAACTTAACTTTAGACTTGGACACTTGTCCTATTCCTAAGATCTTAGTTAGTTTCCTAACTAACTAGTTCCTATTGGGACTAGTTCCCCAACTCTCATCTTTTCATTTCAATTATCTCAACAATTTTCCAATATCATTTATTTTCTTATTTCTATTTTCCATTCACTGATTCACTCGCTAAGCGGCATATTTCCTAGTCTAATAATATTCATCATTTTCAAAATTTATTCCTAAAAATTCTCCAAAGTCTAATTTAACAAATACACTCTTCATATAAATTTTCAATACAACAATCTCACAATTCTCAATAATATCTCATTACAATTCAATTATACCCAAAATTATCAATGAATGCATGTACAATTATTTTCATATGCAAAATACAATGTTCACATGTATGTGTGTATCATATAATGCATGAATATGAAATGCACTTCTAATCTCTCAATAATCTCTCTCATATTTACTATTTTAACATGGACGTGAGTAATGGGATGTTACACTTATCCTTTAACTTGAGATCTCTAAAGTATTTAATATAGGGATTATTATGTTTGATATTACTTATAACCTATTTTAGTCAATCGATAGTCATTGGATATAGCAAGAACTAAATAGATCAAATCAAGTGATCAATATAAGACTCATCACCTTAAAGTTCTTAGGGAGAATAATCTAATGTTCTTGATTAGTATTGATTCAGTAAATCCTTGACTAAGGTGGAATGGCACTTTGAAAATAGTTTTCAAATGTCATTAATTTAAATCGTTACTAAAGGAGGATAACTAATATGATTGGTTGGACTCAAATACAATAGACATTATTTACTTGCTTTATGTCTAATAGGAGCATTGTATAATGAAAGGATTTAATTTTACAAAAAAATCATGCATGAAAAGATTAATCAAAACTATTTTGGCATTCCTAAATATTTGAATGATCGTGATGCATTGTTAGGCGTCAATCTTGATTTAATAGATACAAATTACTTAATTAGGTATCAAAATAAATTAAAGGCACTTAAATTATCTAATCCTAAATATGATTTATGATAATTATTTATATTCATTACCAACATATTTGGAATCTAATAGGCCATACCTAAAAATTAATTGAAGAAAGAATATATGTTTTAATCATGTTAGACTTGATTACAAAATTTGAGAAACTTTATAATTAAATTTATGATATTTAATAAATAATGATCAATATGAGATATTGAATCTTATTTTAGCATATTGGTACTTAATTATAATTAAAGTTTAATCAAAATTAAAATTAAAATTTTATTTAAATTAAATTAAATTAAATTATCAAAATGTCCAAAACTTATCATAAATAGACTTACGTTCTAAGAGAGTTACCACTTCTTGTCTAAGTCTCTCTAAAAAGTTGTAGAATTCTCTCAACATATTATGTTGATACCATTAGAGGCTAGACACATTTGTAGTTATAATGGTTGAGATGAAATAATTTTAGAAGTGGGTGTTGAGCAAGTTTTATATATAATAAAACTCTCAATACCGCAATTATATGACTTGTAGTATCAAGGGTATCATTCCTATAAGGACTATGACATCTAAACAATTTAAATCAAACTTTGTCTAAGGTATTAAATTTTTATTTGAATTAAATTAAATAACAAAATTAAAACAAATAATCAAATAAACAAATGAGATGCTAATAAAATGGAGATTGATCAAAGTTGAATACTTAGGAACTATTATATCCTTATGTTATTTCCCTTAATTTTTTAAATTCAATTTATGTTTGATTCAAGATATCCTAAGGTTTTGATTACTCTCTCTTAAGCTCTAACTAAGTAACCCTAATTGAATTTGATATTTATAAATATGTAATCTCTCGATTCACAAAACTATTTCTAACTTATTCAATTAGATCTGAAGCAATTTTATAGATAATTAATTTTAAAATTCATATATATAGCACCCCACTCTCGCAAGACACGTACCCGACATCCTGAGTGATGTCCGAGTACGTATCCCATAAGGGTGGCATGCTAGAATAGTCAAAAACTTAAGAGTCAATGCAAATTTTTCAAAAATAGCACAAGCGTATGCGGAAATCAATAATCATTTAGGCCCACTTTATTCATAAACTTTTTTAATCACAAGGGTTACAATCATTTCACAAATCATCCGAATTTCATTAGTCATTAGGCCCATTACATATACAAAACACTTAAATTCATAATTGTTATTACAATACAGAATCATTTTTTCCGTGTACAATAATTGCGGAAGACTCAATTCGATACTAAAATAAGAAAATACAAATGCAGACGTGAACTGATCCTGACCTCTATCTCTTATTTGAATATAATGGTTATACTCTCGTTAGTCTATCGAGGTAACTCTTCTGAGCCTGAAAAATATATTTCAAATTTTGGGTAAGTTTTGTAAACTCAATGAGTGACCATCCTTAATGACTCACTCAATCACATAACACATCATATCATATTTTCACATAATTTATATCACTTCATTTAACATATAGAATCACATTCAGAGCAATCAAATCGATCATTTCAATCATTTAAAAATGCACACATCACTTATAATGAAATGCACATGAGACTCACTTTTATTTATTACTTTGTTGTGACTGAGTGCCTATTTACTAGCTCATATCCCTTAGTGGATACCGAGTTGTATCAGATAATGTCTCATATCCCTTAGTGGATACCGAGTTGTATCAGATAATGTCTCATATCCCTTAGTGGATACTGGGTATATTTACCACTGAGCTAGAGGCTCTTTTTCAATTTCTGAGCTTTAAGCTCTTTTTAAATGACGACTCCGATCACAACTACCATTATCTTTCATACATTCATAAAATGGAATGCATCACATTCTCATAGTTTCAGTTAATCACATGATTTTGGATTCATAATCACTTTCATATTTATCATTGAACCTTGGTCCAGTATTCAACAATTAAGTTGAGAAAACACATATTTATTTCATATTCACATATAAGGAGCACTTCAATGTTCTCACTTTTAACAAGCTCCTCAGACATTCAATGTCTGGAATCAGCACATTCACATCAATCATATTCGTATTGCATAATAATCATATCAAAAATCATTTAATGTAGAAATTAAAATCAGAATAAACAAAGAAATGAGACCATCTAGGTCGACTTATAGGACGCTCTAGATTAGTATTAGCTTCTATGATCCAAAAATGTCTAGATGCGAAATTCTATCCTGTGTATCAACATCATACAATACACATTTACACACATTATTAATTGCACAAGCATATGAACACTCAATTACACACATATGTATATGTGTTGTGTATAATGTATGCTCAATGGCAATCCCGGGTATATCATCTAAATTCACATCTTATGCTCATTCTTATTTCATGATTCATATTTTTTTAATTGAACTTAGATTTACACTTCATTTGTACATGATCATTCTAAGTTCACTATTCAATCTTTACCCTTTATATGTGTCTAGCTTATTCTTAAGCTTACACCTTAAGAACACTTAGTTCTTCTAATGACATAATCCAATTTCTTGTCATTTCTTTTCTAACATTATATTCTCTCATAATACTCAATTCTCATTCACATTTACTTAATACATATTACTTAACTCCTTTGGATTATAACTATAATCATATGCACATCTTCATTCTCATTACACCCATGTCTTTGGTACTTTGATATCATCCATTCATTCCCTAAGTTATAACCCCAATTATCACTTCAAATATATCACACATTAGTCGTTTAATCAAAGCATCATTCTAGGTTCATTCCAAGTCCTATTTAAGCCTTAATATTCACCAATTGACCCGTGAATGTTTGTTAGGTGGACATCCATGTTCGTTAAACAGACCTTTACGGGTCTCTTACAGAAACTTGAAATTTTGACCCTCTATACATCAAAATATCTTTTTGAGGTCTTCATAGAAGTTGTAGATCTCGAAGTCCTTTTTAAGACCATACCTAAATAACCTCAATCTAACTTCTAAAGAGAAATTTATGCCTCTTTCCCCAAAGTATATCCAAACGTATCCACATTTTCCAGACTCTAACTCTTTACTTACTATATTCACTACCTTAAGCTTGTCTACCATTTCTAATTTAATTTCTCTTCATTTTCCCATCATTCTAACTCGATTTCGACTCAATATCATCCATAAAAAAATTATAGTCTATGATTGATCATGAACACTATCCAGTTGTTCTGCACTTTTTTCTACACCCTGTACTCAACTTCAGGTCAAAATTCGAAACTCTTAAAGACAGATTTTGAATTTGATGTCTTCATGAAAAATGTATCCATATGTCTCTAGTCTAATCCAAACTAAGAATCATCTCATTTGGATAATTACAAATCAAGTTATGGCCAAAATACAGAGGCATAATCAATGGAAAATGTTACAACTAGCATTTTTCCAACACCCTTTAAACACCATTTACTCAATTTAATCCAACATTATATCATTTCATAATCTATTACCCATCAAAACAAAAAAGCAAGACATGAATCTATCCAAATTTCTCATCCACGTTTTTGCATATACCCATCCTCAATTTATGAACATTTAACCTCTAACTATCATCAAAATATCCTTCATTCATCAAAGCCATAAAGAGTAATAGGTTACTTACTTGATTTACCCAAGGCTTCTTCAAGATTCTCCAAGAACCCTAACTCCTTTAACATCCACAAAAATCAAATTTTGAGGTGAAATGGGTTGGATCTTTTCATAAAGAAAAAAAAGAAGGAGAAGACAATGAATCTTAAAGAAACAAAGTGAAAGAGTGGGACAAAATCAACATGGTGAGGGTGAGAGTGAGTTTGTGAGTGAAGGAGAGAGATGAAAAACAATTGAAGAAGATGAAGAAGAGAAGCATATATCATGAATGGGCAAATGAAAGACCATGAAATGGTCTTTAATTTAGGTAAAATTCGTGAGTGGATGCCACTTGTCACCTTTTTGTGGTCTCCAATTAGCTCTTTTAAAAAGCCAATCCATTTGTCTCCAATTTTTAACCCAATTTTCGATGACATCTGTCATTAAATCTTAATGTCATTCATAAAAATTTCCATTGCCATTTAACTCTTATTTCTACTACTATTCATCAATTATTCTACCACTTAACATTTTTCCTAGTCCAAAAATACCCTTAAATTCTAGAAAATTCTCATATTTCACCAAAAATTCTAATTCACTATTTATACACTCCCACACAAATATTAAGACACATAATTCATAATTCACACCATATTCACATTAAAACAATCATTTATACCCAAAAAAATATCGAATGAATGCATGAACATTTCATTGTAATTTGTGCAATAATCAAATTCACATATGTGTATGCTAACATTATGCATGAACATGAAATGCACTTTCTAAACTCCTATTACTATTTTCTCGATTACATAAATCCAGGGTTCTAACCCCTAGTATGGGAATGAGATGTCACAATATATGTCTTTAATTGATCGTTAATTTGATAATTGTGGGTCTATTAAGTTGTCAATTTTCGTTGCACACCTTAACACTAATGACTTGACTCACTCTCTCGATTCATTATCAAGTATATGCATGATAATTATGCAAAACATTAAAAAATACTTTGAATTCAACAATAAATAAGGTTCATAGAATAATTCCTAATCTGGATTTGGAAATCCATAAACATGTTATACATTATAGAAATTCAATTACACATCAAGGACTATGAAGAAAATAAAGGAAAAAGAATGGTCATTGTTTGAAGCCTTGATGTGGAATGCTGGAATTTCCAGGAGCTCTTCTTTAATCTCTCTATTTTGATATGTTGGCTACTACTTCTTTTTGTATTTTTCATGTTCTTTTATAGTGCATTAAGGTTCTAAGGTTATGTTCAAGTTTTTTCCACTTTGTTTGGTTCCAAAAGTAGCCTTGATCAAAACTTGAAAAAACTTGCCCTTGGAGAAACCTTACACAATTATGCCTCACGTTGTTAAATCCTCTCTATCATGATCATGCCTTTTGGCATAATTGTGCCTTCCTTCTTACATCCAGCATCTTCTTCATTCTTCAATTTCCTTTTTCCAACCCTCACAAACACATCGAGCACTTAAAAAAACACAAAATTAAGATTAAACTCTTGCTATAAACCAAACAAACACTTAGAATATATACAAACATTGACAATAACATAATTCTAAGCCTAACATATGATAGTCATATAAGAAATACTTATAAACACAAACACACTTAAGCACCTATAAAAACATAATATAGTCTACACTATCAATATCTCCACACTTAAACCTTTGCTTATCCTCAAGCAAAAATTAAAACACCAATTAAAAACACATAAATACATAAGCACACAATCATGAAATAATAAAATAATTGTACAATGACATCAAATCTCATGGAACGAACTTAACCTCAAACATCAATCACTCTAAACATACCAACATACTAACTCATTATATTCATGTTTAATAACGTTGATTTAAATATACATATCAATCAAAATATTAACACCCTATTTATACTCCTACGGCACTTGTAAGCATGCATTTATTATTATTGATCAATTAAAAAGGAACACTATCACTAAGTAACCTTTTATGAAAATTCTTGTTATTTATAAAAGATCGGTAGGTTTAATTTATTGTAAGAACTATTTTTATTTTTCTTTAACGATAACCTAGTCTTTTGACACAAAGATAAACACCTTGTCATGAATATCCCTTGGTTACTCAACTAGATTACAATGTTTATTTAGCTTAGTTGGAGTGTCATTCTAGCCTTTTGACCCAAAAACAAACATTTTTTCATGAATGCCCCTAGTTACTCAACTATATCACAACTCTCAACTGACTACCAGCTCTATTCTTAACCCACCTTTTTCAAAAAGGGCTAGTGAAATAGGAATTTTATTTAAAAATTTTAATTTCTTAGCCTACTTTATTTCTTTTTAGTCAATCATTCTCATGAAAGGATATTAATGATGCTAATCAATTCAATTGACTATAATTATAAATGTATACGAACAAAAGTCATAAAGTGAAAAAATATGTGTCATCTTAATTAGCATATATATTCACCCCAAAGACACTTAAAATACAAAATTCATAAGTTACTATGCCTTTACAATTTAAGTGGCCGCGTTCAAAGCTAAACTAATTCTATTCAATTCTTACCATTAACACATTCACAAAAAGCGCACATCACAATGCCAACCTAATAAAAATATACAATTTTAAAATGAGCACACGATTGATACATACAAATGCAAAATTCACACACATATGATATGCAATTGCATATACATCCCCACACTTGAACAACACATTGTTCTCAATATGGAAAACAATACAAATAAAGATAAATAAAGGAAAATAAATACAAAGTTAGAGAAAGAATACCTATGATGTTTCAGTAGTGATGCTATAGATAATGGGATTTGGAGACACTCTATGCCATTAAATTCATGCAGTTCACCCCTACAAAATAAATATAAAAATAAAAATAACAAAACACCAATGAAATAAACTAAAAATAAAATAAAAAATATCCTAATTCTTAGGTTGCCTCCTAAATAACACTTATTTAATTTCATTAGCTTGATGTACTTTGCCTTCTACCCTTAACCTGGGTCTATAATAAGTGGTTTGTTGTCACCCTTTTCTCCACATAGGAGTTTAGTAGCCTGTAAATAAGTTACATATTATAAGATAATAAAAAGGGCATAATTGATCAAATTAAGAAAACCAAGTTTAGTATTTCCTTTTTCAGTAATAAATTGTCAATAAAATAGGGAATGGTGAAACTCCTTGAATCGTCTATCGAATCCAACAGTTTATCCTATATGAAGGTGAATTGCTCTTCTTCTGTAATCAACCTCGTCCCTTTCTCTTCTTCTGCTTCTTGAATAGAGACTTCCTTATATTCTTCAAGTTCTATATCTATCATCTATTCCTTTTCCTCTTCTTCATCTGCTTCTTGAAAAGAGAATTCCTTGTATTCTTCAAGCTTAATGTCCTTTGACCTCTGTTCCTTTTCCTCTTTTCCACTTCATAAACAGAGACTTCCTTAGCTTTTTCAAACTTTATGTCCGTTGTCATCTATTCTTCTTTCTCTTCTTGAATGGCAACTTCACTTATGAATTAGACCTTGATTTCCTTGTCAAACTAAGGCATTACTAGGCTTTGATAACATATTGTATCTGGCTCAATGTCTTCGGCTAAATAAATGCTCTCTTGGAAGACACTATGGCTAGCTTCACTATTGGCAAGATCTTCCTTTAAAGATTCAAACGAAGTATAATCAATGCATCAGTGTAAGAGTTACTCCACTCTGTATTATCGGTATACTCATAGAGTGCATTTTGAGACTAGTTTCTCAAGCAATATAGATTCTCTTGTATATAATTTAGTGTCTAACATTGAAAATTATAGTGGTTACCCCTATAAATGTCACAACATAAGATGAACGTCAATTGTGCTTTTGTGTCACTTAGAAGACTTCCCACATTCCTTGTTAATAATGCATTAAAAGGTTGCTCTAGTTGAACCTTTGATTTATGAAGAGTAGAGGAGTAATTCATTATGAATTTATCTATTTTAGCTTCAATCCTCATCTCACTTTCCTGCTTGTTATTCTTATCTATTAAGTTGTCAACCTTAGAACAGAACACATCCATTATCTTATCTAGTATTGAATCGAAAGAGTTTAACTCCAAAGATCCAAGCTTATCCTACTAGAAACTTAGGGGACCTTGTTCTCTCATGTAATCTCCCACATTGTTAATCCATGAATAATTTAGATGGTACTGCTACCCAAGATTATATGTGTTATAGTAATTACCATCCAGGTTGTAATGCCTTTATTGGGTTGAAAGAAAAAAAAATGCACGTTGCTCAATTTGAAGGTTTTTTTTAGGTACCGACACTCACAAAAGAAAAGTATCAAATCCTTAAATCAAAGGAATCCAAATTGTAAAAGATGCCCATTTGTAACATCCCGTTACCCATATTAAGGCTAAAATTGTAAATGTGAGAGATTACGGAGGAAATAGGAATGCATTTCCATCTTCATGTATATTATGTCCTACACATACCTATGAATAGTGAAGTTGTGGCACATGAAAATAATTATACATGCATTCATGAATAATTTCGGGTATAATTTGATTGACTGGTGATTTTTAGATGTTTTGAGAATTTTGAAATTATTTATATTGAAAATTTTATTGGTTAGTAAGAATATTGTATTTGTGAATTTTAGTGAATTTAGGCATAAATTTTGGAAAATTATGGAAAATAGGAAAAAGACATTAAGTGAAGACCTGGAGATAGTTGGATTGCAAAGATGAGAGTTAAAGGAGTTAGTTTCAAAAAAAAACTAAGTTAAAGTTTAAATATGAGGAAAATGACAAGTGTGACTTAGGCTTTGTACTTTTGCTAGAAGTAGGTTACTGTTTTCTAAGAGTTGAAAAGTTAAGTTATATGTCTAAGTTCATTCTTCATTATCATCTTCTTCAAATTTTCTTCCTTCAAACCTCTCCTAAGAGATTTCTTTGTTTTTCCTTTCCTACACCAAACCCACTTTGCTATTTGTGTTTTCTACCTTAAGAAAAACCAGAAGCTGGTCATTGTACTCAATGAAATACGTAAATTGCATGGAGTTTAAGGCTTGAAGATTTTGGAGTTTCCAATAAGTAAGTAGTGAATAAATCCTTTAGTGTTGGGGATTTATGTAAGAAAGTTGATGAGTTACTGTCATTTACATGAAAAATGGCATTTAAGTGTATATTCATAAATACTGTGTGGTTGGGAGGAAATAAATTTGGTCATAGTGTTAAATTAGTTTTTTGAAAGATTATTAGTGATTAGGTGATGTAAAAGTGATGTTGGAGTTGAAATAGCAATAACTCAATCTGAAACTTCAGTAAAACTTCTGTACCAATCTTGATAGATTCGTCAAAATGACCTTTATGAAAGTTATAAATCTTCCTTTTATCTTTCCAACAATATATAGTATGAAAACTTGGACATCTGAGCTTAAAGTCAGGGGCCTTGTAAGGGAAGATGTTCAAAAACGAAGTTGTTTCTTCTGTCTTTAGCTTCTTTTGTGTTTTGTTCCTTTTGTGTTTTGTTTCCTCTGTGTTTCGCTCCTTCTGAGTTTTCTTCCTTCTGTGTTTTGTTCCTTTTGTGTTTCACTCCTTTTAAGTTTTCTTCCTTTTGTGTTTTGTTCCTTATGTGTTTCGCTCCTTCTGAGTTTTCTTCCTTCTGTATTTTGTTCCTTCTGCGTTTCGCTCCTTTTGAGTTTTCTTCCTTCTATGTTTTTTTCCTTATGTGTTTCACTCCTTCTGAGTTTTCTTCCTTCTGTGTTTTGTTCCTTCTATGTTTTGTTCCTTTTGAGTTTTGCTTCTTCGATGTTTTGTTGACGTGTCTTCTTCTGTGTTTTGCTAACGTATTTTCTTCTGTCTTTTGCTCCTTCTAGGTTTTGTTTCTTCTATGTTTTGTTGACACATCTTCTACTGTGTTTTACTAACGCATCTTCTTCCGTGTTTTGCTTCTTCTAAGTTTCGCTTCTTCTGTCTTTTTTTTTCGTCTGGCCATAACTTCTTCTCTAGACACCCAAATGAATTGATTCTTGAACCATGGGACTCGTAAGACATTACCCTACATCTCCACCTAAAAATCATAGCCATCTGAAATGAACTAAGAAACATTGAGTGAGAAACATAGAACGGGTACAGTGAGTGTGCTCTTAAATTTTATGAACTGGGGTTATTCCACTAAACATACTTCAGTATTTTGATATATGGATTTATAGGATTCCAAATGAGATGATTTTTTATTTGGAGTAATCTAGAGATATAGGCCTACAAATTGTATCAAGAAGTCCAAATTTATGATTCAGCCTCTAAGATTTTTAATCTCTAAATGGAAGTTAGGCATAATTGTTGGACCCTGTCTCCGAGGCCCAACATTCGGACTCACACAAAGCAATAACTCAGCAGCAACTCAACAATTAATAATACTCATACACACTATTTCAAGGCCATACATAGTACACAAATCAACATCAATACAAGATAAGAGAGTATTGGAGCTCTCATACTCTTTTCAAATCATAACAAAGATTCATGCTTAGCTTTGGTTACATATTGGCATATTCATCAAGATCAAGTACAAAATACAAAAGATGAGATGCTCAATGATCAATATACTTACAAAGCTATTCCAAAAGCTAGTTACTAACTTAATACAAAAGTAGCTAAATTTCTTGGAGTGATGCCCGAAGCTTTTTGCAAGGTTCAGCTCTCAACTTGAATTTGCACCTGAGGAGGGAAAATGGGGTGAGCTAACACGACTCAGTGGCTAACATGTTTATAGCCATCAGGTAATGAGCCACACAATACATCATTAATAATCCAAAGCATTTGCAATTTACATAATATGCTGAAATACTCAACTTTGTCACATAAATCACAATTAACTCAACTCATCACATAAGGCATAACATGGAATCCTCTTGCAATTAAAAACACATATTATGCATCATAAACATAATTAAATGGTGAAATGCACACAATTGGCTCAAGAGTTCCATAAACACGACGAAAATCAAAGTTTACCGTAAACACGACGAGTCCATTTTCGGATCTCGTCGGCCACAAGCTGGCTGCCGGGAGCAGGTAAAAAGGGGGGTCAACGTGCACGTGACTTATCGAAGTAGGTTCTCTCTCGCCCAATCACAACCAATTTATGATCACATATTCAAGCACAAAACTAGCATTTTATGCTTCTTTCATTCTTTCGAATCATCATAGTTTCACACTTTACTTTCAAATCAAAGGAAATACACTTTCAATATGCACATAATTATCAAAGATAGCACACATAGGACATTTTCTCATTACACAACAACTATAAAAATGTTACCCACCTATCGTCGGTATTCGAATTCAAGATTGCCCTTCCTCCTTGTCTTGAGTGGGGTTCTCTTGATTTCCTTCAATCAAAACATACTCTTATTTTGCTTGATTTTTATGAATGCTATGCTTTCTTTTAGAATATGATACCAAACAATGTTAGACCCCATCTCCGAGACCCAACATTTGGACCCATATAAGCATAGCGGACCCAAAACCGAACACAAACCGACCACAATCCGACCACAATTAGAGAAACTTTTAATAGAAAAAAAATAAATTGGGATTGGCTTTTTAAGAAAAATTGTTCCTCATGATCCCACGATTCTAATGCCACTGAAATCGCTCGATTCGGATTTGAAACGAAAAAGTTATGGTTAAAATACCATCTTAAAGAAACAGCGAAAACTGACCTTCCACCGACTTCATGTCAGAATTTGAAAACTTTAGAGGCTAAATTGCTGATCAGTTCCTTCATAAAACTTGTAGGTTTATGTCTCTAGTTTAATTTAAAACAAGAATCGCCTCGATCGGAGCTCTGTAGCTCAAGATATTTCAAAATTAGTGAAGTATATTCAGACTTGATCAGCCGACCTCCACACTTTGTTTCAAACCACCTTTTTCAAATTAAAATAAAAACTGATAAATAAAGTGTAGAAAGATAGAAAATTTACTTAGAAATCCATCGCTTCAAAAATAGGGGCAATCGGAAGTCTACACAAAAAGTTATAGCTAAAGGAAGGGAGAGGGGTCGGTCGGCCAAAACCGACCCCCAAACACGCTAGCTCGCCCAAGGGCGAGCGCTATCGCTCGGCATATTGCCGAGCGCTGGGCACTCGCCCGTGTTGGGCGAGCGCTGGGGTGCTCGGCAACATGCCGAGCACTGGGCGCTCGCGGGCCGAGCGACCTGCCCAGCGATCCGACCTATCAGTCTTCTAACCTCAATAACTTTTGACTCCGAGCTCCAAATTAGACACGGTCGGAAGCGTTGGAAAGCTAGAAGAAAAATCTACATTTTTCAAGGAGTCAATGGCAAGCTCGGATTCTAAGGGAATAAAAAATTTACACTAAGACTGATCGACTAGCTCTTCTTGAACAGTTACTAGAACTTGCGACCTCCATTACTTTTGACCCAGAACTCCAAATTTAGCAAACTTAGTGTCTATGGAAAGGTAAAAGAATAAATGTTGGATCCGGGTGGATTTTAACCCCACGAAAGGGACCCACCACCGGACCCATGGATCTGGGTGGATTTTAACCCCACGAAGGGGACCCACCACCAGACCCAGGTACTCCACCACCCCATTAATTAGTACTGTCCTCTTTGGTCAAGGGTGAGCCACGACTCGAACCCAAGACCTCAAGGTTTTGTTCCACCCGGATCCAACAATAGTACACTGTTATTGAACGTGAACAGTAGACCCAAAAGTGTGACTTGGATAAATTGGAAGTGATTCAATGAGAAAGAAATAGAGATTTTAATATTTTAGTGAGGCATAAACCTAAGTATGAATATTACTTAAATGAGTTTTGGATATAAGACTGATAATGTGATGAGAATAAGGGAAAGATAACCAGAATTGTCATGAACATGCATGGTACATATTTTATATACACACTTGTGCATAAGGGAATGCTTATAATTGTGCAATTATTAATGTGTGTGCATCTTGTGTTTGTCATATTGATGTGTAGGATAAACGTCTGCATTCAAATGTTTCCAGATCTTGAAGCTAGTGCTAATCTAGAGCGAACTGTGAGTAGACCAAGATGGTCTCACTTCATTAATTGTTGTGTTTGAATTTTGTATTAATTGACTACTGAATGATGTTATGAATGTAAATGATTGTGTTAGTTTCCGGACAGAAGGTCCGATGAATGTGATGCATGAATGAAATATTGAAGTGTTCCTTGTATGTAAATTGGATGAAATTGTTAAGTCAAAATGACTTTACATAAAAATGATTTTGATGTATAACAAACATAGTGAGATCAAATACAAGAAAAACAAAACAGTCACAGACGTATACAAACGAATTCGGAGATGTAGGCGAAGATGACGATATCTGAGGCAATTCGGAGCATGCGAAGATGGCGATCTGAGCGAAGTTGACACAGACTAAATTGAAAAAGTCGATCTGACGCAGAACCTGAGCCACGCAGACGCAGACGCAAATGTAGATCTGAGGCGAAACAAAAGCGACGCAGACGCAGACGCAGAAAAGAAAGCAGAGCGAAGAGTCGGTTCGAGTTAATTCTGTAACTCAATTGATTAACCGCTTTAAAGATTCAAGATTCAAGAATCAAGAAGCAGTTAGAGACGAAGGCTATAAATACAAGTCGAAGTCGAAAACTGAAGAGCTTGCTGTTTTGAGAAAAATTACACAAAGCAAAAAAGCGATTAAGTGCGAATTAGCTGAACGCTATCCTTCTGTAACAGAGTGTTCAAATATTTTCTGAAAAGAAAAGTTGTACAGATAGCCTGCAGAGGCTAAGTGTGAAAGAATACTGGTTTTAGAGACCTTAAGAGGCTCGTGAAAGAATACTGTAACATTTGAAGAGATAGTGAAATCTCAGAAGAAACTCTGAGGACTGGATGTAGCCCACGGTTTGGGGTGAACCAGGATAAATCTGCGTGTCTACTACTCTCACTCTTTATCTCACTTTTAGTTTCAAAGTTGATCTTTATTTACTATTCATATACTTAGCATTGAAAAGTTTGATCAATCAGATTAATAAGAATTCATAAAGAATCTTAATTCTAACAAGTAATTCTAAAAGATATTCAAAAGGGAATACAATTCAACCCCCTTCTCGTGCATTCTATTGTGTTTTAAGTCTTTGTATTAACGTGTGATTCACTTCAATTGGTATCAGAGCTTAGTATCCAAGAATCACTTTGGCGAAGTGTGGATTAAAGATAATGGCGGAGTCACATGTATACATCGCTGAAGGAGCCTCAGCCACTAGACCTCCAGCATTCAATGGAGAAGACTATCATTCCTTGGAAAGATAGGATGCGGTTATTCATCGAATCTACACATGTAGACCTTTGGGACGTAATAGAGAACGGACCCTATATACCTGTAGATGACGAAGGTAGTTCTATTCCACGAAGCAGATGGACGGCTGATCAGAAAGCAAGAATACAACTGAATTCAAAGGCAAAATTTTTCTTAACGTGTGCCCTAAGTAGAAGCGAGTACGACAAAGTGCATGGTTGTGACACAACAAAAGAAATGTGGGACACATTGTCCATTGCTCATGAAGGCACAAGTCAAGTTAAGGAATCCAGGATAAGTATTATTGTACATCAATATGAACTTTTCAGGATGGAAGATGAAGAATCTATTGATCAAATGTTTGGAAGATTTCAAACAATTATCAATGGATTGAAAGCTCTTGGAAGGACATACAATAATCAAGATCACGTTCGCAAGATTCTAAGAAGTCTTCCTAAGAGATGGAGACCAAAAGTTATGGCAGTGCAAGAAGCCAAAGACTTGAGCATATTAAAGCTAGATGAGTTGCTGGGATCCTTAAAGATTCATGAAGTTGAACTCAACGCTGAAGATAAGCCCAAGCGAGAGAAGTCAATAAATCAAGGTGGACAAAAGAATCATAAGACTCGAGAAGGAGGAAGTCATCAAAAGCATTGAAAATTGAAGAATCAAGGGATGACAACTCTAGCCAATCGATTCGAATCGAGTGATGAAGATAACTAATTATCTTTCATTTCGAGAAAGATAAGGCGCATGTGGAAGAAGAAGCCGAAGTAACGGACATTCGGAAAGAATGGAGAAGATGAAGCTAAGCCGTAAAAGTCTTCTATCATTTGTTACGAGTGCAATCAGCCTGGACACTACAAGTCCGAATGCCCTACTCTCAAGAAGAAACCCAAGAAGAGTAGAGAAGGCAAGAAAAGCATGATGGCAACATGGGAGGACCTAGATTCATCTAAATCAGATACAGGCTCCGAGTCATCAGAACATGCAAATATTTGCCTAATGGCCGAGGAAGATAGTGATGAGGAGGTAAAATCCGACTACGAAAATTTACATGATGCATATTCAGAACTGTTAGAAGATTCTCATGCTATTCTGAAACAGTACAAGTTGTTGAAGAAAAATTATGCAGAGAATATTAGAAATACTGAGAAAATAGAGAGAGAAAATATTTGCTTAAAAAGGAGTTAAGTTAAAAGGAAACTTGTAGCGGATCGGATGAGATTAATCAACTCAAAGCGAGGATCAAGAATCTATCGGTGATCTAGTTACTTTCCTGAGAGTACAAAGAAAATGAATGATATGCTAGGAAAATGTAGACATCCTAGTAATAAGATTTGGATTAGGTTTCTTGGAAACAATACTCAGTCTCGTAATAAATTTGTCTCTCAAAAAGGATGAAATAGGATAACATATTTTAATCAACGTCCGAGTAATATGCATCAAAGATCATATCATGTGCATACTACTAACCATAAAGGACCCAAGAAAATTTAGGTACCAAGAAATAAAATAGTTTCTCCTGCAGATATCCTTCCTTGGAAGATACGGCAAGCACCATTGGTATTTAGACAGTGGATGCTCGCGACACATGACGGGAAGAAGGTCTATGTTCCTAGACCTTCAATTATAAGAAAGGAGGATCGGTAACTTTGGAGATAACCAGTGAGGCAAAATTATTGGAATCGGAAAATAGGTAAAGATTCCTTTGCATGCATAAATAATGTCTTTGCTTGTTGATGGTCTAAAGCATAACTTGATTAGTGTGAGTCGGTTGTGTGATTCGGTTTTATAGTTACATTCAATCAAAATCTTTGTGAAGTCGAAACAAAGATGGGTCTATACTTTTCTCTCGCCAAGAGAAGAAACAACCTTTACAAAATCAACTTAGAAGATTTTCAAAGTCAAAATATCTCATGTTTTCTATCTTCAAGAAGAAAGACTAATCGGCATAAAAAGCTAGGTCATGTCTCTTTGAAACATATTTCAAAATTGGTAAAACATGATTTGGTAAGAGGTTTACCAAAATAAGTTTTGACAAAGAATTTTTCTGTGAAAATTGTTTGAAAGGAAAACAGGTTAAAACCTCTTTCTCTTCTAAAAATTTTGTAACTTCTTCAAGACCTTTAGAACTATTACATATGGATTTGTTTGGTCCTACAAGGACATTAAGTCTTGGCAGAAAGAAATATGGACTTGTCATTGTTGATGATTTTACTCGATTTTGTTGGATATTGTTTTTATCACACAAAGATGAGTCTTTTAAGTGCTTTAGATCTCTATCCAGAAAGTTACAAAATGAAAAAGGAATGTCTATAGCTAGTATCAGGAGTGATCATGGCGGAGAATTTGAGAATGAGAAGTTTAGAGTTTTCTGTGAGGAGAATGGAATTACCCACAACTTCTCGGCCCCTAGAACTCCACAACAGAATGGAGTTGTTGAGAGAAAGAATAGGACGATTCAAGAGATGGCAAGGACTATGCTATGTGAGACGAATCTTCCTAAGTATTTACAAGCGAAGCTATGAATACAAGATATGCTATATTAGAATAGGATCTTGTTGCGACCTATGTTGAAGAAAACTCCTTACGAGTTATGGAATGGAAGAAGACCAAGCATATCCTACTTTCATCCATTCGGGTGCAAATGTTCCATTCTGAATACGAGAGAGCTGTTGGATAAATTCGATTCAAAGACCTATCTAGGAATATTTCTAGGTTACTCATTATCGTCTAAGGCATTTCGAGTTTACAACCTGACTTCAAAGACTGTTGAAGAGACGATCCATGTCAAATTTGATGATAGTTCTCAAACCCATAAGGAAGATGACATGGAGATTGAAGGTCCTTCAAAGAACCTAGATGATGCCTCAGAAACTCCCTCGTCAGACACTCATGAGAATAAGATTGAAGATATTCCAGAAACTATAGAACTAAGACGAGATTGGAAGTATAAAAGTTCTCATCCAGAAGAGTTAATTATCGGTGGGACCTCAGAAGGAGTTAGGACAAGGTCCAGATTCAGACGAGAAGCTAATGTAGCTTTTATCTCTGAAGTAGAACCTAAGAAGGTTGAGGAAGCTCTTCAAGACGAAGCTTGGGTGTTAGTCATGCAAGAAGAGCTGAACCAATTCACAAGGAATAACGTCTGGTCCTTAGTTCCAAAATCTCCTAAGAAATCCATTATAGGAACAAGATGGGTTTTCAAGAATAAGTTAGATGAATCAGGAAGAGTGAGTCGTAACAAGGCCATATTAGTAGCACAAGGTTACAATCAGCAAGAAGGAATAGACTACAACGAAACATATGCTCCAGTAGCGAGACTTGAAGCTATAAGGATTTTGTTGGCATATGCAATCTGTCACGATATAAAGTTGTTTCAGATGGATATTAAGAGTGCATTTCTGAATGGATTTATAGACGAAGAAGTCTATGTGAAACAACCTCCTGGCTTTGAAGATGTTAAAAATCCAGATTATATCTATAGACTTCACAAAGCCTTATACGGCCTAAAGCAAGCCCCTAGAGCTTGGTATGATCGTCTAAGTACCTTCTTAATAGAAAATAGTTTCAGCAAAGGTCAAGTTGATAAGACGCTCTTTAGAAAGATTTTTCAGAATGATTTTATCTTAGTACAGATCTACGTTGATGATATTATCTTTGGTGCTACTACAAAAGAGTTGTGTTTAAAGTTTGAGAGACTAATGAAAAGAGAATTTGAAATGAGTATGATGGGTGAATTAAAGTTCTTTCTTGGGTTGCAAGTTAAGCAGACCAAAGAGAAGATCTTCATTCATCAACAGAAGTATGTGAAAGAGTTGCTGAATAAGTTTGACATGAATAATGTGAAGCCAATGGCAACTCCGATGCATCCTTCAAACCTTTTGTCGAAAGACGAACTTGGTAAGAAGGTGGATCAAACCCTATATAGAGGGATGATCGGTTCTTTATTGTATCTTACAACAAGTAGACCTGATATTCTGTTCAGTGTATGCTTGTGTGCAAGATTTCAAGCCGATCCTAGAGAGTCTCATTTTACTTCTTTGTTAAAAGAATTTTGAGATATCTCGCAGTACTACCGATCTTTGCTTAATGTTTGAGAAAGGTAAAGATTTCAGTTAATCGGATCTTGTGATGCGGACTATGCCGAGATAGAATCGAAAGAAAGAGCACAAGTGGAGGATGTCACTTTCTTGGAGGAAATCTAGTCTCTGGTCAAGCAAGAGACAAAGCTCAATTGCTCTATCAACCGCTGAAGCAGAATACATATGCATCATGTAAGTTGTTGTTCACAGACGTTGTGGATCAAGTATCAGCTTGAAGACTATTCAGTTAAGGAGGAGGAGAATCCAATTTATTGCGACAACACCAGTGCAATAAACCTGTCAAAGAATCCAATTCAGCATTCCAGAGTAAAGCATATAGAAGTCAGACATCATTTCCTGAGAGACTACGTTCAGAGAAAGGTGGTGCTTCTAAAGTTCGTTGAAACAGAGCTTCAATGGGCGGACATCTTCACTAAACCACTGAGTGAAAAACGTTTTCAGAAGATAAGACGCAATCTCAATATGGTGATGCTAAATGAGTAGTTAGGCTAAAATAACGTGAGAAACTAACGGCGTTATACACAGTGAGTTACAACTGGTAATTTTTCTCACAAGGAAGATTTTTGGAGGGAAATGTCTAATAAACTCGAGGTTCTTAATGATTCGAGAACCCATCAGTCCATAACCCTATAAGTAGACTGAAGATGATATTATAGCAGTCTTTTCATCATCTCCTGACGGTTCATTTCTACTTTACCAATTCTCTCAAAATCTTCTCACTCAAAAGCTTTCCAGAAGATAATCTTTCGTTCTATACAATGGAAGCAAACAATGATTTATGGAAGACTTGTGAACTTTGAATCACTAAGGGTGACGGCATGGATGTAGAACCCGAGATTATAAGAGTGGTGGAAGAACTTCTTTCGATACAAGAACTGTCTATATAAATGAGGTATATGAGTTACGGAAGAACGCCGTTCGACGAAGACACTATTGTATCCTCTCGTGGATAGAATATCGCTTAGTGTCACAAAGAATTTGATAAGGAAATTAAGCGATTGCCCATCCGTTGGTAAAAAACTGTCTACCAAGGTCGGATGGATGTCCTCGGTTAGAATGAAAGAAGAAGATGTCAAGAGGCGCTCTATGGCACAAATGATTCAAGAGAAAGGAAGACATCAAATCGATTCCAAAGGCTAGGGTTCGCATGCAATCTGTTCAATTGCATTCTTCCTAGAGTTGGTTCAAGGCATTTGGTGACTACTTTGAGCGAACAATGTACATTCTTTCTTCTCAATCAAATCCTATAGATCTACCCTTCTTAATCTTTCACTATATGGTTATGGGTTAAAGGAAACTTCCATTATCCTTATGGTATGATTTTGATGAGGATCTTTATGGAATCCAAAGATTAAATGCGCACTAAGGTATAAGATTTAACTGCTCGATGAAGAGCAAGATTAATGCTCATACTATTCGCGAATGGGTCCGAATACAAGAGACAAAGATCACGCGGTTCTTCAAAGAAACCAAGAACTGAGGGGGAGCGTATATTGAAGAAGACTCCTGTCTCAAGTTCTCAATCGCCTGTAAGTATCAAATCGCCTACTGTCGAATTAAGGATAGTGCTAGGGAGACCTCTCATGAAAATGGCGAGTCCTCTTGTCGCAGAAAGTCAATCTCAGAGGGCAAAGCAAAGTGCGCCAAAGAGACAAGGAGAAAGTCTCTTGAGCGAAGTTGTGAAGAAAGCCAAGAGATCTCCAAGAATTAGGACTCTGAGGCAACAGGAAGAGAAGATTACCAGAGAACAAAGGCGAGAAGAAACTTCTAAATCTTGTGCAGCCAAAGCCACAAGATCCTTAGTCTCTATTCTGGAAGAGGATACGGCTAGAAGATCTAAAGAGACTGAGAGGAAGAGAAAAGCAACATATGTTAAAGGAAAATCTCCTGTGAAGAAATCAGCAAAACTAACTGAAGCAGAGAAAAAGACTAAGAAGGTTAGTCAAAAGAAGAGCATCTCAAGCTGCCGAGGACGTTAGTCTACAAAAGAGAGGCGACATCGTTCAAGTTGAAACTGAAGCTGAGCATTGTACAGTTCAAGAAATTCCTAGTGCTCAACAAGAAGAACCAGTGGATGAAAGCATGGTTCATGAGACACCTGGCATTATAAAGGAGGAACCAGCAGAAGAATGGCCAGTTCAAGAGACTTCTAAGGGAACACAACCAGAAGCAACTGCAGTACCAGATTTGGCTGATGATGAACCAAGTCTGAAGGTATATAACTACCAGAAGTTCTTGACGAAATATAGGCTGGAAATCAAATTGGTAGAAGTTATTACCAATCTGAGCAATGCTATTATAATCGGTGTTGAACCAGTGAAGAAAATAGTAGCTCTGGTGCAACCTATGTTGATTAATGGTATCACGTGGTAGTTACTAAATGAAAAAGAGAAGTCTTTTTACGATACCTTGAGGCTTACTGATCATTTGCCATATCCCTCAAGACGTCCACCTTGCGTGTACTATGTTCTCAATCACGAGAACACAGAGATAAAGGTTGTTCCGGATATTCAACCAAGGTGTCCTAAAGATTTTACAAAGGAAAGTCAAAATTATTTCAAGATAATGTTGATGATGATCGTCCGCAGATCGTTACGAGAAGAAATACGGAAAATTGATGAAACATGCATTCTCGCACAAGACCCAGATCAAGCGAAATGCAGCCATACAAATAGTGCGTAAGACTGTCCAAGAGGGGAAGTATAAAATAGGAACATTTATTGAGTTCCTTGTTCGCAGTTCTTCGTATAGCCCTTTGTCTAATACATCGCCTATCGAAGAACATGCCCTATCCTCGCAAGGAAGGCAGGTTGTTGATCTTGCCGTTCCTTTTGATCTAAATCTTCTGAAGTCGCAACATTCATTCGCCCACCGACTTTTGAGATTAATGAAGACTACACTCCATCCTCTGATGCCTATACTACTACAATTCCTTTCGCTCCTCCATCAGCAGAAGCAGATCAAGCCTCTTCGTCAAATGAAGTCAGTAGATTACGTGGTGAACTCAATGACATGAAGGAGACGGTGAATGATCTAAAGAAGATGATAGCGAGCTCGCCAAGAACCGAATCGATAATCATTTTTTATTATAACAAATAGGGGGAGAGCAGGAAAAGAAGAAAATAATCAGAAGAGGAGAGGATGTTCAGATGAAGAAGGTGTGACTACAACAGACGAAGACAGGAAGAAGATAAGTTTTTGCATTTTGTTGTTTTGTTTTCTTTTCTTTTCTTGTATGTAATTTGTTATATTCAAAAAAGGGGAGATTGTTAAGTCAAAATGACTTTACATAAAAATGATTTTGATGTATAACAAACATAGTGAGATCAAATACAAGAAAAACAAAACAGTCACAGACGTATACAGACGAATTCGGAGACAGACGAAGATGACGTATACAGACGAATTCGGAGACAGACGAAGATGACGTATAGAGACGAAGTTGACACTGACTAAGTTGAAAAAGTCGATCTGAGGCGAGACGCAGACGTAGATGCTGAGCCTTGACGCAAATGTAGATACTGACGCAGTAAACAAAAGCGCACGTGACGCAAACTCGGGCGCAGAAAAGAAACAGACGCAAGAGTCGATTCGAAAGTTAATTCTGTAACTCAACTGATTAACTGCTTTAAAGATTCAAGATTCAAAATCAAGAAGCGGTTAGAGACGAAGGCTATAAATACAAGTCAAGTCGAAAATCAAGAGCTTCTTTGTTTTGAGAAAAATTACACAAAGCAAAAAGTGATTAAGTGCGAATTAGTCAACGCTATCCTTCGTAATAGAGAGTGTTCAAATATTTTCAAAAGAAAAGTTATCTGAGATAGCTTCGCAGAGGCTAAGTGTGAAAGAATACTGATTGTAGAGACTCAAGAGGCTCGTGAAAGAATCTCATAACGTTTGAAGAGATAGTGAAATCTCGGAAGAAACTCGAGGATCGGACGTAGCCTACGGTTTGGGGTGAACCGGGATAAATCTGCGTGTCTACTACTCTCTCTCTATCTCACTTTTAGTTTCAAAGTTGATCTTTATTTACTATTCATATACTTAGCATTGAAAAGTTTGATCAATCAGATTAATAAGAATTTCAGTAAAGAATCTTAATTCTAACAAATAATTCTAAAAGATATTCAAAAGGGAATACACAATTCAACCCCCCCTTCTCGTGCATTCTATTGTGTTTTTAAGTGCTGTATTAACGTGTGATTCACTTCAGAAATATTTGATACATGACTTGATTGCTAAATGTCAGACCACGGTCTGATGACAAGTGTGTTTTTGAATGTGCATTTGCATATGAATGAAAGGGTGATTCTCAGCTTTAATATTGAATGTCGGACTAAGGTCCGATGATATGGGAATGTGAGTGAATAGGAATATGCAAATGTAATTGATACATTCCATGTCATAAATGCATGAAATATAATGGATGTTGTGACCAAAGTAGCCACCGATCAGAGCTTAAAGCTCAACGAGTGAAAATGAGTCTCAAGCTCGAAAGTGATTCAGAGCCTTAGGCTCAACGTTTAATGAGCCCTATATGGGATAGTTATCAATGAGCCCTATATGGGACAGTATCAATGAGCCCTAAATGGTACAATTTAGGCACTCGGTCACAATAAAATAACAAATGAAAAATGGGTATCATGTGCACTGCATATGCATATTGAGTGATTAAATTGTATTGAATGTGAAGTGTGAAATGTGTAATGATGTGAATTATATGTTATGTGACTGGGTGAGCCATCGATGATGGTCACTCATTGAGTTCGCAAAACTCACCAAAAATTTGCAAATATTTTTTAGAATCAGAAGAATACCCCGTTAGGTAAACGAGAGTATACCTACAGCATTCAAGTGAAGGATAGAGGTCGGGATCAGTTGGCATCTGCATTGCATTTCTTTATTTTCGTATTGCATTGTGTTTATTATGAAATTTTTGTATTGAATAATGTATTCAAAAAAATTTGCACAATGTGTATACAAATGTATTTATGTTGTAATGTAAAGACATTACGATCAAAGTGTTTTGTTTTTGTAATGGGCCCCAATTGGCTATTGAAATCTTATTGATTGTATTGTGTTGATTGAAAGAGTTCATGATTAGAATGGGTCATTTCGATTATTGATTTATGTATACGTGTGTGTAAATTTTACAAAAAAAAGATTTTGTATTAAGTTTTGACTGTTTAAGTTTTCTAACACTCCACTCTCGTGGGGCACGAATTTGGATATCACCCATCGATGTTGGGTTCGGGTTTTGCGGGAATGGGGTGCTACATTTATCATTAGTCCCTAGCAACATTGCCAAAAACTTGTTGAGCAAGTTTTATATATAATAAAAACTTTCAAAATCACAAGTATATAGATCGTAGCTTATAGTATCAAGAGTATCGTTCCCATAAGGACTATAAACACCTAAACAATTTGAGTCAATCTTTTTCTAAGGTACTAAGAATTTGATTTGAATTAAATTAAATAACAGAAATTAAAACAAATAATGAAATGAAACAAATAAGCAAATAAATAGATTGATCAAAGTTTAACACTTAGGAAATATTCTATCCTTGTTTTGTTTCCTTCAATTTTGTTAATTTAATTTATGTTTGATCCAAGATATCCTAAGGTTTTAATTACTCTCTTAAGATCTAATCAAGTAACCTTATTTGAATTTGATATTTATAGATTTGTAATCTCTCGATTAATGTAACTACTCCTAACTTATTCAATTAGATCCAAGTAATCCTATAGATAATTTATTATACAATTATACAATTAAGATCTAATATGATAATTATGGGTCTTTTAAGTTCTCAAATCTTATTCACCTTAACACTAATAACTTGACTCACTCTCTCAATTTATTATCAAATATATTTACGACAATTTCAAAAACATTCAAAGATATGTTGATTTCAACAATAAATAAGGTTCACAAAAGAATTTTAAAATAATTATTAATTTTGATTTAAAAATCCACAAACATGTTATAAATCATAGAAATCCAACTACACGTCAAGGACTATGAAGAAAATAAAGGAAAAAGAATGAACACTGTTTGAATCCATGATCTAGAATGCGGAAAATTCCTGAAGCTCTTCTTTGATCTCTCTACTTTGATCTATTTGGTTATGTTGGTTGTTACTTATTTTTTATATTTTACATGTTCTTTTATAGTGCATTAGGGTTCTAGGGTTTCTCCACTTTGTTTGGTTTCAAAAATAGCCCTGATCCCTCAAAACTATTAAAAAAAACTCACATTTAGAAAAACCTTGCATGATCGTGCCTCACGTTGAATCCTCTCTGTCACGACGAGGCTTTTAACATGATCATGACATCCTTCTTGCATCCAACATCTTCTTCATTCTTCATTTTCTTGTTTTCCAACACTCACAAACTCACTAAACACCTCTTGAAACATAAAATTAAGATTCAAATTTTGCTCTAAACCAAACAAACACTTAGAATATATACAAACATTAAAAATAACACAATTATAAGCCTATACACATCATAATTATCTAAAAAATACTTACAAACATAATTAAACACCTATAAAAAAATAATATAATCTACACCTATCAGTGGATCATGGTGATCGCGGCTCTGTCGATTCGACCTTAAGATCGATCCTTGGAAACCGGTCAAAAATAATAAATTCCAAGATTGCAGTATAGGATGCAACCTCGGGTCGTCTCACTTAATCGAAACCTCATGAAATGGACCTAAGCTAGCCTATATGTCATAAAATGCAAGCGAAATCAGTAAGGAAAAGGGGGTTTTGTTTGAAAATATTAACTACACTAAAAAGCATGTAAAAAGTATTTTTAAACACCTATAAAAAAATAATATAATCTACACCTATCAGTGGATCATGGTGATCGCGGCTCTGTCGATTCGACCTTAAGATCGATCCTTGAAACCGGTCAAAATAATAAATTCCAAGATTGCAGTATAGGATGCAACCTCGGGTCGTCTCACTTAATGGAACCTCATGAAATGGACCTAAGCTAGCCTATATGTCATAAAATGCAAGTTAAATCAAGAAGGAAAAGGGGTTTTGTTTGAAAATATTAACTACACTAAAAGCATGTAAAAAGTATTTTTGGATTTTTGAAAATAGAAAAAGAAAATACTAAAACAAGTGATAAAAATCCTCTTGAAAACGAGCTTTGGCTATCACAGTTCAAAACTAAGTGTGAATGGTAAACCTTAAAGAACTCGTCTTAAGTCCAGGGTCTTAATTAATGGACTCCTGTCACTCTCGACTCCATTTCTCAAGACCCCATTGAGTACTCTTGAGCCTCAGAACCTTAAAGGACTCTTTAAGTCCAAGATCTTGATCAATGAACTCCATTGTTCAAGATCCCGTTAAGCTCATCTTAGTGTGTGCGGTGGGATTAGAAATCACTAAGTTTGAATGGTAAACCTTAAAGAACTATCTTTAAGTCCAGGATCTTGATTAATGGATTCCTGTCACTCTCGACTCCATTTCTCAAGACCCCATTGAGTGCTCTTGAGCCTCAGAACCTTAAAGGATTCTTTAAGTCCAAGGCTTTAATCAATGAACTCCATTGCTTAAAACCTTGTTAAAAGCGTCTTAGTGTGTGCGGTGGATTTGCCAATGCAATGGGTCAAATGTAATCTAGCATCAACTCAATATCAAACACAACTAGGCAGATAAAAGAGAATCGACAAGATCACAAGTTGACATATATGAGACTTCATATATTTAAGCACAAAATTCTACATAAACAGATCCACACACCTTACATTGTTCAACGCTTAATTAAACTCTAATTAAGCTAATCTAACTACAAAGCAATAAACCCCAACTCGGCTGTTCATAACAATGTAGTTAAATGTGACAATGCAAACTACCAATCCAAACAACGGATTAAATGTCCAACATTTAACTATAATCAAATAGCTTCACTACAAATTACAAACCCTAGACCTAGGAATTTATAAATCATAGCTAAACTATAGATTAAGCTACTCCCCTTGGAAGCTCGGTGAACTCCAGCCATCACTGCATCTTCAACTGGAAAGAAATGCCAAGCTGCGCATAGCAACCGGAAGCCTCACAACTCGCAACGACTCCAAGATATCCATGGTGGACGGCGACGGTAAAAATAGAAGATAAAAACTAATGCAGAATTTGTCCCCAGGGAACCCCGAAGGGAACCCTGGGTGGTGGACGATGTTGCTTCCTCTTCTTCTCTCTTGCTCGTCAATCTCCTCTTTTCTCCCTGATTGTCGATTGCCTAGAAGATACCCGTTCTAACCTAATTCAGCAATATTTAAACGATGGTTCACGGGCCGGGTCAGTACAGTGAGTGATTTTTTCATTTAAAGTCCAAATACTCGTCTGCACGTCGCGACGTATAAATTAATTCTCGTCGCGACGTATGCTCTGGCTTGCTCGCCGCGATGTGTTAAATTGTTGGCATCGCGACGTACGATCTGTGTTGATGCGCCGCGACGTGGGAATTACATTTCGCCGCGGCATGATTAGTTCATGCGACGTGCCTTAAGGACTTCATGTCGTGTTGACTCTTCTGATCCTTTTTTACTCCTTTTCTCCTACAATATAAAATAACAATTTGCAGTATCAATTGTTCTTGGAAAAATTATAATGCAATTAATGTCAGTTTGTACAATTTTACTAGAAAATTGCATAAAACATAAGGTCACCGTAAGAGACTAATTTAAACACAAAAAATCATGAATTAAGAGTCAAAAAGTGCATTAACAACTATGAAAGTGTAGCCAATTATATATTAAACTTGGGCTCAATCAAATTCCCCCACACTTAAACCTTTGTACTCCTAGACAAAGTTTATAAGAGTCAAAAAGATACAAGTGTAAAAGAAAAAATCCACCCATGCTCAAAACAATAATAGGAAATTGACACAAAACACTTTCTCAGAATTAAATCAAATCAGATTGAAAGAGTGATAATAAAACAACCACTAAAAGAATTGAATCCAAGAGGTTGGACAAAAGAGATGTCACTCAAGATAAAGTGTTTGCTCTCACCTCACTTGTGTTTAGGGATATTGTCACTCTAAATCTGCTTAATCCATACTCTACCATAAGCTTGTATCAGCTCTATTTCTCCACTACAAGAACTATGATTTTGAAGATCAAGAGGACTTTTCAGGTTTGTAATATATGGAGGGCTAGATGAATGGATGGAATGAAAGAAAGAAAAGATATGAACACATGCACTAAAATTATGAATGGATGTCAATAGTTGAACTAATGATGACTTTTTGTTTTATTCTTCCTCCTTCTCCCCTTTTTTCAGTTTGTTCCTTTTTTAAACACACTTTTTCTGTTGCTTTTTTTTTCTTCTTCTTCTTTTTTCTTTTTTTTCTTTTTGTTTTGAAAAAGGAAATGCAAATCAAACTAATGACATCATATAAAATGTTTGCAAGTGCTCATACATAATAAGGCTCAAAGGGTTAGCAAGGGATAAGTATTTATGGGACTGTGTTTAGGGAAAAAGGGTTGAAGAAGGAACGCCTCTATCATATCAACAAAATTCTAGTCCATAAAGCTTTGATTAAGAATTGAAACAAGTTCTAGAGAGATATGAAATAAGTAGATGCACACAAGAATTGAAGAAAAATTAGGCTCAAATATCCTTCCAACAAGGGTAATATCTCAATGAACAATCTCAAGTCTCAAAAATGTAAAGTTCTACTTTGTTAGCATCCCTTCATTCACTTTGTATTGAAAACATCAAAAGTAAAATTAGCCAAGACCAACTATCATTAAAAGAATGGAAGGTATTTTCATAAACTCAAGTACTCCTTTGAAACTTATAAAATCTTTGCAAACAAGAGTTACAAGATACTAGTGTGGAGAAAGTTTGAATTGAGTAAAAGAGTTTAGCATAAATGTCATTTCTGTAAAAAGGTGGGACGTCACGACGTGTGGACGTCGCGACGTGAAGCTGCGTGCACGTCGCGACGTGCGTGCAAAAATGGTCAGCCTCGCCGCGGCGAGGAACAGCAGAATGACAACAAATTTTAAATTTACCAAGTTTTTACCAACAGAATGCAAGATTGGCTAACACATGTATTAACAAAACATCAACAGGTCGGCAATACAAAAGATAGATAGGGAAACAGCTCCCCCACACTTAAATCACAAATCGTCCTCAATGGTAAACAAGAAAAGATAAGGCATAAGGGAAGGAAACACAAAGGACAATTCAACACAACAACAGGAGGGCAAGAGATAGAACTCAAAAGGGGGAAATTATTGAATGGAAAGGCTACTTACTAAACTAAAAGCTAAACTATTTTTCTACAAGGGTTGTTTCTCCCTGACACTTACTTAACAAACTAATGCACCAATATATATCACAAGTAATCACGAGGCTTAAGTAAGTAAACAAGTGAAAGAAAGAGACAACCTGAGAGTTATGGAGGTTCTTGATACTTCCGATAGACCTTCGAACGATGGCCATGTTGTGGTGAAACAACTTCATCCATTTCCATGTCCGTGTCGGCCTCCACTAAGCCAGATTCACCTGAAATGTTTGTCGCAGAAATAGTAAGAGTTAGGCTCAGCGAACTTTCACAGAAGGTGTAATCTGTAAAATGCTAACTATTAAAAACGAAGGAAAGCTATAAATGAAAATGCAACCTAAAAGAAAAGACTCCTAACTTCACTCAGCAACAAAATGACAAAAGCTAACTTAGAGAACCAATTCGCGGTTCCCCGGCAACGGCGCCAATTTGATCGCGGCTCTGTCGATTCGACCTTAAGATCGATCCTTGGAAACTGGTCAAAAATAATAAATTCCAAGATTGCAGTATAGGATGCAACCTCGGGTCGTCTCACTTAATCGGAACCTCATGAAATGGACCTAAGCTAGCCTATATGTCATAAAATGCAAGCGAAATCAGTAAGGAAAAGGGGGTTTTGTTTGAAAATATTAACTACACTAAAAAGCATGTAAAAAGTATTTTTGGATTTTTGAAAATAGAAAAAGAAAATGCTAAAACAAGTGATAAAATCCTCTTAAAAACGAGCTTTGGCTATCACAGTTCAAAACTATGTGTGAATGGTTAACCTTAAAGAACTCGCCTTAAGTCCAGGGTCTTAATTAATGGACTCCTGTCACTCTCGACTCCATTTCTCAAGACCCCATTGAGTGCTCTTGAGCCTCAGAACCTTAAAGGACTCTTTAAGTCCAGGATCTTGATCAATGAACTCCATTGCTCAAGATCCCGTTAAGCTCATCTTAGTTTGTGCGGTGGGATTAGAAATCACTAAGTTTGAATGGTAAACCTTAAAGAACTATCTTTAAGTCTAGGATCTTGATTAATGGATTCCTGTCACTCTCGACTCCATTTCTCAAGACCCCATTGAGTGCTCTTGAGCCTCAGAACCTTAAAGGATTCTTTAAGTCCAAGGCTTTAATCAATGAACTCCATTGCTTAAAACCTTGTTAAAAGCATCTTAGTGTGTGCGGTGGATTTGCCAATGCAATGGGTCAAATGTAATCTAACATCAACTCAATATCAAACACAACTAGGCAGATAAAAGAGAATCGACAAGATCACAAGTTGACATAAATGAGACTTCATATATTTAAGCACAGAATTCTACATAAACAGATCCACACACCTTACATTGTTCAACGCTTAATTAAACTCTAATTAAGCTAATCTAACTACAAAGCAATAAACCCCAACTCGACTGTTCATAACAATGTAGTTAAATGTGACAATGCAAACTACCAATCCAAACAACGTATTAAATGTCCAACATTTAACTATAATCAAATAGCTTCACTATAAATTACAAACCCTAGACCTAGGAATTTATAAATCATAGCTAAACTATAGATTAAGCTACTCCCCTTGGAAGCTCGGTGAACTCCAGTCATCACTGCATCTTTCCCCAGGGAACCCCGAAGGGAACCCTGGGTGGTGGACAATGTTGCTTCCTCTTCTTCTCTCTCGCTCGTCGATCTCCTCTTTTCTCCCTGATCGTCGATTGCCCAGAAGATACCCATTCTAACCTAATTCAGCAATATTTAAAGGATGGTTCACAGGCCGGGTCAGTACAGTGAGTGATTTTTCCATTTAAAGTCCAAATACCCGTCTGCACGTCGCGACGTATAAATTAATTCTCGTTGCGACGTGTGCTCTGGCTTGCTCGCCGCGACGTGTTGAATTGTTGGCGTCGCGACGTACGATCTGTGTTGATGTGCCACGACGTGGGAATTACATTTCACCGCGACATGATTAGTTCATGCAACGTTCCTTAAGGACTTCATGTCGTGTTGACTCTTCTGATCCTTTTTGACTCCTTTTCTCCTACAATATAAAATAACAATTTGCAGTATCAATTGTTCTTAGAAAAATTATAACGCAATTAATGTCAGTTTGTACAATTTTACTAGCAAATTGCATAAAACATAAGCTCACCGTAAGAGACTAATTTAAACACAAAAAATCATGAATTAAGAGTCAAAAAGTGCATTAACAACCATGAAAGTGTAGCCAATTATATATTAAACTTGGGCTCAATCACATGGAAAATGACAAGATAAATGTAACACCCCCTATGCGGAGCCTACAACCATCCACACATAATAGAGACTAAATTCCTATACATACATTCAAGGTATACAATTCTATTTAATGCTATACATATACACATTACAAAACTCCCCAATGCTTAACATTATCATTTAATAATAGTAATACATCTTTACATTTACATGGTAAGAAAAAATACAATTTCCTTTTTTTATTACATGTGCAATCATCTATAACTGAAAATACATTCCATAATCTTCTATCTATTGGCCTTAGTCTCTGTAGATGTTCCTTGTACCTCACTCGTATAACTTGGACCTGTACGGATTAACACCTATGCTAAGCTTGAAAGCTTAGTGGAGAAAACATTTAGTTTGGATGACCACTCACAGCAGTCATCCACCAATCACACACATTTATATACACTACAACTCATATAAAGAATAATGTCATACTTAATCAATAGTACTTCAATATGTTATTCATATACCTTAAATTCATATTCGTAAGCCAAACATTGATACTCAATGCTCATGTAAACAATAATGGCATACATTGATACTTAATGCTCATATAAACAATAATGGCATAATTAATCAAAGCACATAATGTAAATATGCTTCAATATATTATCCATATACCAAAAATGCACATTTATAAGCCACATATTGATATTCAAAGCTCATTGATACAAATTATCAATATAATTGCACATCATTATAATTCATCATTACAACCAATACAAATGTTCATCAATACCAATTATTCATGGTGTCATATTGTATTTCTTATTTATGACTATTAAGTTTCCTTTTTGTGTTAAGTCTACACATTTTGTTTGGGTGTGATAACGGGTATTGTGGATATTCGAAGATATCAAAATGTGAATACTCGAAGGTATTGAATTGTAGATACCTGAAGGTATCAAACTATGGACATCGGTGATGTCAAACTGTAGTAGCTACACTGTAACCCTATAGCCATCCTTATCTATCCACAACCAAGACAATAGAGCAGGCATTATAATATTTCCTTTAACCATTTGCAAATTTCATAAGTCATATATTAACAAATTATATGATATACATTTCAAGTCATAAAATCTATATTTGCATTCATACATGCAATTCATGGCTTACCACCATTAGAAGGCTACCAAAATCATATTTTTATAATCATACTAAACATATATGAATAATGAATATGCATGCAAATCATTTATGTACATGTAAAATTTCTTTGGAATGCATTGTGTTCAATCTTATATTCAAATGTTTAGTCTCCCAATTCATATGTGGTAAGTCTTATTTCATTTATTTCTAGGTGTTTGAAAAGTTTCATACATATTCAAAAAGGTTTGGATAAGAAGTGGTAAAAATCGGAAACGAAAACAAAATCAAAACAACACAATTTGAGCTAAACCCCAAAATGGGCTAAAAAGAGGCAAACTATCAGTCCACAAACAATTCACATGACGAAGTCTAGTTGTTCCTTAATATTCATATAAAAAAGTTAGAACTGGGTTTTGTGATCTTCTAAGAATTTTTCCATCTGTGTCTCTCGTTTCCGAAAGACTAAAGATCAGGTCATTTGGACTTCTAATAGATGAGTTATAGATCAAATATCACAAACTGCTCCAAAATAGGGGCAGCATTAGGTCCCCATTTTTTATCACAATTTCCCATGTCATAAATTCATAATTAAGTCAGAGTCTCTTCTAAAGATTTCTAATTCTATGTCTTAGTTTTCATATGCAGCTAAAATCATCAAATTTAGAGGTCTGTAGGCAGATTTATCACCTAAACAACGTTACTGGTTTAACAACCCTAGACAGAATTCCACTACATAATAATCTCTTGTCATATTCAACCAATTTTATACAAGATAACACCAAAGCATCGTCCCAACAACCATTCCACATCCAAATGAAACTTTTTACACATTTAGATATACACAAATATAGAAATTAACTAAGTGGAGTCCCAAACCTTAAAATTGGCAAAGTAGTTCTTCTAATGTTTTCCCTTCCCTTCCTCTGTGGCTTTGCTTGAATCACCAAGTGAAAAATAATAGGATGAAGAAGGTGAAATGGAAAGAAGAAAAATATGAAGTTAAGTTGTCAAAGTTTTGTCCATCTTCCCTCTTCATATGCCTTTTCATGAATTTTCTAGTCTTAGACACATGTTTCAATCTCATTGGACTATATGTCACAATCCTATTGGACCATATGTTACAATCTCATTAGCCCACATGTTACAACTCTATTGAACCATGTGTCACAATCCCATTGGACCATATGTTACAATCTTATTGGACCACATGTTACAATTCTATCTGACCATGTGTTAAAATCCTATTGGACTAGGTGTTTGGACTATGTGTTACAATTCTATTGGACCATGTGTTACAATTTTATTAGACACTCATGCTTTAATCTTATTAGTCCATGAGTTGACTTTAGGAAAATTGCTTATTGGTCCTTATTCTTCCTCTAATTCCTGCATTTGCCTAAGATCTTATCAATTAATTTCATTCACCTATGTCTTAAGTTTCTAATGGCATAAATTTCATGCAATTTGGTTAATTATATCAGGCTTTATACTTCAAAAACTACAGATTGTTCAAAAACAAGGATAGTATTCAGAACTCAACTTCAAAATAGAACTCAAAACTCTTATATGCATAATCAAATTTTGATTCCTTTATGAAAGTTTTAGAACTATGTCTCTAGTTTAATCTCCAATTGAAATTATCCAATTTGGAGGTCTACAAACCAAGATATGGTCAAATTATAGATGTTTATTCAATAAAACATATCCATTCAGTGAGGTACACATCACAAATCAACTAACTTCGGTCTTATCATATAAGAGCAACACAAAAATACATCCAATTTAACCAAAAATATCTTATTTACTTATGGAATACTTCTTTTATCAACTTTCCTCACATCACCTTCATAAATCCAAGCAAACATATCAAAAAAATTTATACATATTTTATGTCTAAGTATGTATATCCATGCCAAAACAAACAAATCATCTATTTACTTTTGTCTTTTACATTAAGGATCATTATATCTTTTACTATACTTATATTTACTTAATTCATTATTTTCACGTCTTAATACAACCTAGCATGTTATAATACTTCCAAGATATATGTTGGAGTGATACAAAAAAGATTGAAATGCATACCAAGATACAAATTATGATTAATGCTTTATCATATTTATGTGTTAATTATATTATAGAATTTTAAGTAATCTACTTTTGAAAAATCATACAAAAAGTTTTGTATCGAATTCTGTTAGGATTATCCAACAATAAGAACATCTAATGCAATGTTTATACAAAATTTAATGAAATTGACGAAAGCATGTGAAAGATGGTGGTTCAGTCTGATTCTGTTGGGGCTGGACGTCGTTACTTTGATCCATGATCTTGATGAACTTTAACTGGGAGAGACCTGCAAAAGCAATAAGGCACACCGGGGGTTGATCTTCGGCTTGTCCCTCCGATGCCTAAGTTAGCTATTTGTCGTAGGTTTACGTATTTATGGGAAAAGAGAATCAGGGTTATGAGAGTCGTACCTGTGTCATATTGAGATAATGATCTTATATAGTAAATACCTGACGTGTGTAATTCAACATCTCTGTCGTGTTTGACTCAACCCTTATAGGAATGGGCCGATCGGCCCACATGCCATCCTGAGGCTGGACCTAGGCCTAGCATGACCGACTCGACCATAAGCCCCCTACTCCTCGAGTCTGATCAGGGAGAAGACTCGACGGAGTACGTAGGATTCGTGTATGACAGCTCCCGATAAGCCCGACCAGTCAAATTCATGCGGCTCTCCCGCGTGTCAGCTCGCGATTTGGCCGATCGATCGGATTGGATGTCTAACTAGGGTGTTGAATTTAATCATTACGTGCGGCGCATGTCCTCTAACGGATTTCAAAATTTGAAAAGGGAGCGTCCTTTCATGTTGCTTTTAGGATCGTGCGTATCGTTTTAACCGCTACACCGTTTCGAGTATCTAACAGCCCTAATTCGCTCGGCTCAGATTTGGCCACGTGCCTGACTTCAATTAGCATGCCCGTTCAGTTGATTTCGTGATAACCATTTGGAATTGAGAAACTTCATTATCGTTTCTGCGCATTTGGTTTTCCGACTTCTGCTCTCTCTACTCTTCATCTCTCTTCTTGCAGTCATCGGAATCTCCTTTTCACCGTTATTCCAAACTCCAAACTAGGTACGTCCTTTTTTCTTTCCTCATCCTTTAAACTTCCTTTTTAGTGACCATGTCGTCGACTAGCCCTAGGAGTGAGTCTAGGCTTAGGGATGAAACCACCTCCTCCTCCTTTTTCGACCGAGAAATGACAGTCGAAAGCGTGTTACAGATTGTTCGGCCACTTGAGATAATGGCGGGAGCAATGGAGGTGCCGGATGCAGAGAAAGATAAGGAAATCGCGGCTACTGACTGGAGAGATAGGCAAATCGTTAAGAAGCCGTCGAGCGACCAATTGATGATGACCGAAAGGGAATTGAACCAATCGATTATCAAAAATAATATTCCTTCATCTTGGGGACCCAGGTTGGCCGCAGAGAATGAGCGAATTCACAGCAATATGGGGGGCTATTTTGTTGTTTCAGACAGCTTCTTCTCGATCGGTGGCATGAGGCTTCCATATGCTCCGATCATCGACGAGGTATGTTGCACCTACAAATTGAGGCCGAGCTAGATCCCCCCGAATGGTTGGAGATTCATGAACGGTCTCGTCCTACTGTGCTATTATTTTGGGTGTCCTCCGTCGATCGATATTCTGCGACTTTTTCTGAAGATGAATCGAAGCTCGCTCACTGGGGTCGGGATCCCCCACTTCCAGTATAGGAATGCGTGGTTTTGCCCTGCTGGAATAGCTTTGTCGATTAAGGTTTAGAGGATGAAATACTTCTTTGTGAGACCCTCCGGATCTGCTTTCGAGTCTAGGCCGTAGAGGTATCCCCTGTCCGAGCGATGGAACGACACTTCTAGTCTGTCCTTTACTGGAAAAGAGCCTAAAGTGATCAGCCGAATTAAGGCGCTCAGTTGGTATAATTTCTATCGTCTTATTCTGGGGTATCGTGGAGGGGTATCGGTCGATACCTTTTTAACTAGTCCCCCGGCTCGAATTAACGGGCTAGAAGGAGAAACTGCCCCTTCTGGTTGACTCCTCGTAGTTTAACTGCCTTGTTTTTTATGAATATTAGCTTCGGTTTATGACCTGCTTTTATACTTGTGCAGGCATGGCGAAGCTTAAGAATTTCACCTCGTCCTCCGATGCTTCCAAGTCGAAAGGTCAGCGCAAAGTTGTCGGGCCTTCCTTAAAGATAAAAAAGTGAAGCAAAAAGGTGGCGGTCGGGCAAGATGTCGCTCAGCCAACTGCGCCTATCGAGTCCGCAGCGCTGGTGATCCGATCGGCTAATAAGGACCAAGTGGTCATGGAGGAAGAAGTGGAGGAGGTAGAGCGGCCTCTTAAGGGAAAGAAGACCGCTCGACATGTAGAACGATCGCCCCCCCCTTTGGATAAGGGTAAGGGGAAGGCGCCGATGCCCAGCTCCGAGAAATGGGTGCCCACGATCAGTCTGGATAGGGCTGCGTCGCTTAAGGACGCCAGCGTGGCTCTTCACATTGCCCAGAGGGTTGTCCCTCCTACGGATGAAGAGTTTCTGGATTCATTGGGCGACGAGGAGATGACAGACGGTCTTGTGCACGGCCTAGCGGAGGTAATCTCCATCCATCTTTTTTTTTTAACAAAGTCCTTCAATGTAGAATCTGGCGTACGCCTCTAGAGTGCATCAACGTTTTGATCGGATGGCTAAAGTTTCTCGATCAATGGACCATGAGATTAAAGATCTCCTTAGCCAGGTCACCATTTTGAGGATGCAACTTTCAGAGGCGAAGGAGGTGAAGAGTAGAGCGATGGCGGAGAGGGACGAGCAGGAAAAGGGATGCTGAACCTTGCAAGACAAAAATGAGGACTTACAGATCAAAGATGAGGCATTGTAGGTTGAAAATGAGACCTTGCAGCTCAAAGTTAAGGAGATGAAGGAAGAAATTCTCCAAGCCAACACTAAAGCCAAGATGGAGAACGAGCTTCGCTTGAAAGTTCTCCATGACTGCCACGAGGCGGTGCTGGATAAAGTAAGGGCGGAGAACAATTTGTTTGAGTTGCGAGGCTCTATCAAAGAGCAGAGGGTTGAGGCGATCAAGCAATGGAAGAGGCGGTTCTTGCATGATGAATGCAAGGAATATGCTTACGATTTGGATCTTTCCATCTTGAGGAATTGCCATGGCGTCCTCATCCCTGATGGAGATGGTTCGAATGGTCCTTCGTTCGAGGACTTTTCCGAGCCAATGCTTCCAACAGAGCTCAGTCTTTCGCTCGAGAAGGTGAAGGAGATAGCTGAGAAAGAGATAGAGACATTACTGGATGAGATGCTGGACCTTAGCTCAGATGATGAGGAAGAGCGAACTCATGGGGGTGTCTCTCCAGCTGCTCCTTCGGACCCTGATCCTGTCTCGACTGCTCTACCGACCTCCGAAACTACTCCTGCCGATCTAGTCGTTAGTACTTCTTCCCCTACTGAGGGGCCAGAATGACTTGTGTAGGAGAACCTTTAAGGCTTATCTGGTCGGGCTTGTGACCAGAACAAGTATATAAGGAAAGAAAACTCTTATTTTTGTCCTTCATTGTCTTCTTTATTATCGATCGGTAGTGAGGTTTAGGAGAATCGTTCTCATGGCCGAACGATGTGGAGGCCGAGCGATCCAAGATTGTTTTCTTAGCATCGTCTAGTTCCAAGATCCGGTCTCGGCAACCTGGCCGAGTGTTGTTGAGGCCGAGCGATCCAAGATTGTTTTCTTGGCATCGCCTAGTTCCAAGATTTGGTCTCAGCAACTTGGCCAAGCGATGTTGAGATCGAGCGATCTAAGATTGTTTTCTTAGCATCGCCTGGTTCCAAGATCCAGTCTCGGCAGCCTAGCCGAGCGATGTTGAGGCCAAGCGATCCAATATTGTTTTCTTGGCATCGCTTGGTTCCATGATCCGGTCTTGGCAACTTGGCCTAGCGATGTTAAGGCTGAGCGATCCAAGATTATTTTCTTGGCATCGCCTAGTTCCAAGATCCAGTTTTGGCAACCTGGCCGAGTGATGTTGAGGCCGAGCGATCTAAGATTGTTTTCTTGGCATCGCTTGGTTCCAAGATCCTGTCTTTGCAACCTGGCCGAGCGATGTTGAGGCCGAGCGATCCAAGATTATTTTCTTAGCATCATCTGGTTAGAAGATCCGGTATTGGCAACCTGGACGAGTGATGTTGAGGCCGAGCGATCCAAGATTGTTTTCTTGGCATCGCCTAGTTCCAAGATCCGGTTTTGGCAACCTGGCCGAGCGATGTTGAGGCCGAGCGATCCAAGATTGTTTTCTTGGCATCGCCTAGTTCCAAGATCCAGTCTTAGCAACCTAGCTGAACGATGTTGAGGCCGAGAGATCCAAGATTGTTTTTTTGGCATCGCCTGGTTTCAAGATCCGGTCTTGGCAATCTGGCCAAGCGATGTTGATGATAATCTGTCGGTTGAATATTCTTCCTTTAGCCCGACTTAATAAGACTTTTTCTGCTAAGAAGTTTGGAAACTTTATTGATGATGATAAGGGCGTGAGCCGTTAAAAAACCTGATTAGCAAGGCCAAGAAAAAGGTACCCACTGGTTACATATAAAGAAATAAATAAATCGAACTAAAACTTATCTATTGTTAGAAAGTCTTCAGGTTTTGGGAATTCCAGGGCCTCGGTAGAATCTTGTCGTTCGTGTCGCGCAGAATGTAAGCGTCGTGTCCGGCTTGTTTGACCACTTGATAGGGTCCTTTCCATGCCTGACCGATCTTTCCAGGATGTCTCCCTGCCGCCTCGGCCTTTCTTAAAACATAACCCTCGATCTTTATATCGCTCGGCTTCACCCTTTTGTTGTAAAATTTTGTTACTTTCTGTCTGATGGCTTTAGAACGAGCGTGTTGGACCCCGATTTTTTAGTAAAATTTAGAAATATTAAGTGAAATTAAAGGAGTGGTTTACTATATGTATTGTGTTATGGATGTATTTATGTTTAAAAGAAATTGATAAGAAAAGAAATGTTTGATTTTGATAACTTTGGGATTGACTAGATTGGTATGAGTTATGGAAGTTAAAGTGAATGAGTTTATTGAAAATTAAGCTTAAAATCAAGAAATAAAGAGAAAAAGTGTGAGAATTTGAAGAATTAAGAAAGTTTGACTTTTTGGAGTAAATAGTTGACTTTTGATTTAGGCAGAATTTGAGAAAATGGTCTTCATAAAAATTGTAGTTTTTGTTGAAAGATTTCTATCGCCATAAAGTATGATATGTTTCGATATTGGAATTGAAAGTTATGATTTTCCAAAGTTAAGGTTATTTGACTTTGCTTTTGTAAATATTCTTAAGTGTAGGATTGTGTATGCTGTGCTTTGAGACAAATTATGTACTGATGTGATCTGAATTGAGTTAAGTGATCTTATTGAAAGTCATAGAAGATTTTCCAAGCTTTACAATGATGTATATTATGAAATTAGTGGACGTGAGGATTGGAAGATATGAAATTTGAAAGTTTGAATGTGTTATAGGTTGGCCTAAGGTATGACAAAATCTTTGACTGAGAAATTGACTTAGTTAGAGGTTTAATTAGCCTTTAAGTTCTTCATGAAAGTTGAATATTTTGATTTTATCTTTAGTTTGATATAAAGTATGCAATATTTGGATCATGGAATAATAAGTTATGATTTTTACATTTCTGTTATGGTTTTAGTATGATTATTAGAGGACAAAACTTTTGATTGAAAAATTGACTTCCTTATAGGTCAAATTGATTTTTCTGTCCTCCATGAAAGTTGTAGGTTACTTTATGATCTTTGCATTGATATAAAATATGACATATTTGGACTTTGGTGTTGAAAGATAGAAGTTTTCAAAGTTGACTATTACTTAGGGATACATTAAATAGGGGTAGTATCTTTGATTGGATTTTTGACCCCTTTAGAGACAAAATTGAGTTTTGGGTCCTTCATGGAAGTTGTAGGAATTTCTTTTAGCTTTCCAATGATACCAAATATGTAAAATTTGGAGTTCTGAGTCAAAAGATATGGGATTTAAAAGTTGAGACATCGGTTAAAAAAAAAAAAGAAAAGGGCGCAGGTCCACTGTAATGTCGCGGTCGTGCTTGCGCACGATCACGACTATGGGGTTCCACTGGAATGTCGTGATAGTGTATGCGCACGATCGCGACTCCGCTGGTCCATTTGGATATCGCGGTCGTCATGTGCACAATCGCGACTTCCCAAATTGTCTAAGAAAGACGATTTTCTGAACATACTCCATTCTTTTGATTATATCTTTTCCGTCCGACATCCGATTGACTTGGTTTTTAAAGCGTTAGATTCCTAAGACAATTATCTACATCCTCATAGGAATATTATGAATTTTTTAGATTAAATTGAGGTTTATTAAATTAATCAAAGTGACTCGAGAAATTTTCCGAACATAGTTCAGTCTTTTGAGAAATTCTTAATATGTGGTAATCCGATTGAAGTGATTATTAAGGTAAAATAAAATTAAGACATGAGGCTACAAGTCATATGACGAATGTGAATTTCAATTTAGCTCCTAAGACTTTCAATTCTGAATGGAAGTTCGGATTTGTGTGCAGTCTTAGATTAGAAAAATCTGAAAGTATTTTGGCCATAACTTTTGCTCTAGTAATCCAAATGAGGTGATTCTTGATTTGGATTAAACTAGAGAAATAGGGCTTCAATTGTTATGAAGAAATCAAGTTTCAATTTTGTCTTTAATAATATCAATGTTTGGACGGAAATAAAGTGCTGGAAAATATTTTAGCATAGGACATACTCGAAATGTTTGGAGCATAACTTTTGGTATAGTGATCCAAATTAAATGATTTTTTTGGCATTATGAAATTAAGACAATGAGGAACAATGTTATAGAATGAAGTTTTGACAAATTCCTTCAAATTGATGATTATAAATTGTCCTAAAGTAAGCATGAATTAAAATCAAGTTCAGGGGTATTTGTGGAAGATCACATAAAGATTTAAGACTTTAGGCTTAAGTGGAGGGGCAATTTGGTCTTTTAGCCCTCATTAAATGACATGGCATATATAAAGCACGAGGGCTGTCGTTTTAAGAGAATAACCCACGAAATTGAGAGGAAATAAAACATGAGAAAGAAGAGGAGAAGAGATGATGGGTTCGGTGGTGGAGAAGAGAGAAGAAGAAAGGGAAAGAGCTTAGGATTTTCAATTTTTTGGGAGATTTCAAGAAGCTTTTGAGTTGATTTAAAGGGAAAAGGATGGAAAATGATGAAAGTCCCTTTCAAAGCCATGAAGAATCTGAAAATTGAGAAAAGGAAGGTAAGAGCAATTTTCTTATCTTTGAGTTTTTCTTGAATCTTTGGTTTAGAATCATGGAAAATGGCATGGGTTTGTTAATTCCATGATCAATTTTGGACAGTTCATGTTGAAATTGATTCAATTTTGGATTTATGTGAGTTAGGGTTTAGGTCAATTTTGTGATTTGGGGATTTTAGAATTTCTTGCTTTAGATAGCTTGGAAACATGATGATTATGGGTTTCCTATAGTTAATTTTGAGGATTATGCTAATTATGATGTTGAATTTGGATGATTATGGCTTAGGAAATTTTTAATTGGAAGAAAGAAAGAAGCAATGGTCAAATGGAAGCTAGGGACAAGCTTCTAGCATCAATTCGAGGTGGGCAGTGTGTTTATTTGTTGAATTTTAAGTTAAGCATGTGCTATTGAAAAATCAAGAAGCAAAATTTTAAGAAATTATGGTTTATATGAATGTTTGAAAAATATGATTTCCGAGGGATTAAATTCCTTGTTTTGGAATGATTTTAAGAAAAAGCACGGATTGTGAAATTCACTAGTTTAAAATTATTTGAATAAGTTTGATTTATGATTTAAAGAAAATTATTGCATTCATTGTTATGATTTTGATTTATATGTCATTAAATTGATGAATTGAGATTGAATGTGATTGCTATATCAATTGATGTGATATGTAATCTGTCAAGTATTGACACGATATGAATATATGATTTGAAAAAGTTGAAAATCAAGATTTTTTGAAAAGTGCCTTTGGGCAATCTGAATTTTTATTTTCGATTATGTGTTATGTGGGTTTGGTCAGGTCCCATAAGTGGGACGAGTGCGCACTTGTCTGTTTTTAAGCCTTCTCCCGGCTGCCCGCTAGAGGCACTGAAGTTTCGTTCTCGGACTCTCATAAGTCACGGCTACACCGAACCGCGATGTGGGAAGGTGTAGTACGTTCCGTTCACGGCTGCACAGGACCGCTATGCGGGAATGTGCAGTACGTTCTGTTTTGGACCGAGCCAAACCATTTATTGTGTTATGTGTTTTGTTTTGTTTATAAGTGTGATGCATTGCATGATTTGAACGAAGTTTAAGAAGTGTGAAAGAAATTAAGATTTACACGATTTTTATTTTTGTTCATGAAAAGTGAAAATGTGAAAAATTTTGAGGAATTTGTGAAGTGCGGACTTGAGTTTTTCAATTATGCAATTTTGGAAATTGTTTATAAATGTTTTGAAAGTTGAAAGTTTCAGAAGTAAGCTTTTGATGAACTGTATTTTTGTGAAATGTTTAAACCATGGAAAAAGAGTTTTGAGCAACTGTTTTGCTTATTTTTCAATGTATAAACATATTCTCCACGAGCTGTCAAGCTCATTCCCCCCCCCCCCTTTTCATCCCCATCTCCAAGTATCGAGCGGGAGATCGGATAAAAGAAGTTCAAGGCATCTGTTCGTTTTTGTTTACTTTTGTAGTTTGTGAAAGTTTGGACTTTGGTTTTGGTTTTGGTTATAGTGTAGAAAGCCATTAGAGGTTGTAGTGTATTCATTTCGGAATGTAACTAATTTCTAAATTCGAGTATGGAATTGAGATATAAGATTGTGTATGATTTTGGAAATTGCGATGTAAATTGTGTTGTTCTAATATGTTAAGTTTTATAGAGGAGATATGAACGTATATGGTTATGGGACATGATTTGTGATTGAATATGAATATGATCGATTTTTGGGTTTGGATTGAATTGTGAATTATGAAATGTTGTATAAAATTGAGTATGATGTATTCGATTTTAGGGATTGTGTTTGAGTTTGGATTTCCGGACGTGAGGTCCAAGGAGTGGTGTGTTAATTGAGCTGGTATTAAAGAAGTGAGTTTGAAACCCTTTTGCAGGTTTGGGTTTGTTAAAAATATAGCCGTTATGTTGCCCGTTTTTAGATAAAAATGGATTTTATGGCAAAGATAGAATAAGAATAAGAATTTTTGTTAAAGATGATATTGAGATGTGTATGATTAAGAAGAATTGAATTTGATTGAGAATAGGTTTCCAAATGGTTTTGATTTGTATAAGATTAAAATCGGATGAAAGGAATGAATAAGAAAAAAAGAAAAAAAATTACGCGGATTCAGATAGGTTAAGTCTGAGGTTTCCAACGCGATACGTGTTTGTGTTCGGATGTCGAATCCGCTTTCGCTTTGTTCCGTATTATGATTTGATTGAGCCGTTTGTTTGTATGCTTCGTTTCCGATTGAGCCCCTTTTTGTTTTGCTTATGATTCATTTCATTTACGATTTGGTTCCGATTAATCGGATTTGTTTGATTTCGATGCAAATTTCGCAATTCGAATTCACTTTCAATTTCGTCTCCGCATTTTGTTATTCAATGTTCCGATTCGTTTGTTTTGTTCGATTCGTTTTCGATTCCTTCATTTTCGCATTTGTATTTGTCTGTTCTTTCGCCTTATGCTTTTTGCTTCGGATTCTTTCATTTTTCAATTTCCATTCTCCGTTTTCCTATTAAGGTCCAGTCTCTAGATCGGGTCCCAACAGAGCGGCTGCCCTATCTCTGTCTTCGTTGAGAAGTACGAGTTCCACCCTGCAAGCTTCATTATTTCTTTCTTCTTGATAGCTTGAAACTCTTTGGTTGGGCAGTGCCACTTCTATTGGAACCAAAGCCTCTGCCCCAAAGGTTATTCTAAACGGCATTTCTCCTGTAGCTCCGTTTGGGGTTGTTCTGTATGCCCACAGCACTTTGTCTAACTCATCCACCCAAGTCCTACGTCCATATAAGCACTTCTTGAGTGCTTTCATGATCTTCTTATTGGTATTTTCTGCAAGACCGTTGCTTTGAGGATGAGCCACTGAAGTCAACTGAAGCCTTATATTCAGTCGGTGACAGAAATCTTTGAACTTATCATTATCGAACTGCCGACCGTTGTCTGTAACTAAGACCATTGGCATCCCAAAACGACTCAGTATATTCTTGCATACGAAGTTTTCAATTTTTTATTCAGTGATGGTGGCGACCGCTTCTGCTTTTACCCACTTGGTGAAGTATTCAACTGCTACTATCAAAAACTTCTTTTGCTCAGGGCCGAGAGGAAAAGGACCTAGTATATCCATTCCCCATTGAGCGAAAGGGATGGGATGGCTTACAACTTTCAGCTATTCGGTGGGTTGATGGGACAAATTGTTGTTCCTCTGGCAGGCCTCGCATCGGTTGACCTTTTCCTAACAATCTTTCTTCATTGTCGGCCAATAAAATCCTTGTCTGATCAATTTGCGAGCCAACATTCTGCCTCCTAAGTGATTTCCACACATTCCTTCATGAACCTCGACCATTGCCCATTCTACCTCTTCTTCGTTCAAGCAGTGTAATAGCGGTCAGTCATAAGAACGCTTGTACAGGATATCATTAACAATCACATATTCAGCAGTCTTTACCCTTAGTTTCTTAGCTCCCAGGGCTTCTAGCGGTTGTGTTCCCTTAAGAAGGTACTGTTTGATTGGCTCCATCCAACTTGATTGTTCGACATCTGTTTCAAGAACTTCACTAGCTTTCTGAATACTAGGTTGGTTTATCTGCTCGACCAAAATGTTATTCCTTGCACTTTGATCGGAAGCCATCTTGGAAAGCGCATCAGCCTGAACATTCTGCTTCCTATCTATCCTGCTGACTGAGTATTCTTCAAAATTACTCAACTCTCGCTTTACTAATTCCAGATACTTGATCATATTGTCCCCTTTTGCCTCATATTGCCCGGTGACTTGACCGACCACTATTTGGCTATCACTGTACACCTTCAAATATTTCACCTCTATCTCTCTTGCCAACTGAAGACCAGCTATTAAGGCTTCGTATTTTGCCTCATTATTGGATGCCCTAAATTCTAACCGGAAGGCGTATTCCATCTTTTGTTCCTGGTGGGGGCCGATCAAGACCACCCCTACTCCGCATCCTTTAACGTTGGACGACCCATCGACAAATAAGCTCCAGGCAGGGCGTTGCTCGTTCTGTGAGGTAGATTGACTCATTTCTGCCACAAAATCCACCAATACTTGGGCCTTGATCGTTGTTCGTGGTCTGTAATGTATGTCAAACTCTCCCAGCTCTACCGCCCATTTTACTAACCGCCCAGAGGTTTCAGGCTTTTGAAGGCATTGCCTGAGAGGTTGATCGATCCATACCTCGATTGTGTGACTCTGGAAGTAGGGCTTAAGTTTTCGTGTGGTGGTTATCAGTGATAGGGCCAGTTTCTCAATAGATGCATATCGCGCTTCTGGCCCAGTCAAGACCTTACTGACGTAATAAATTGGGAATTGTTCATTTCTGTCTGATCGAACGAGAACTGCGCTGATCGCCCCGTCTGTTACTGCCAAATAAATGATTAACTTCTCTCCTTCAGCGGGGCTCTGCAAGATGGGCGAACTGGTCAGATATTGCTTCAGATGCTGAAACTCCCTCTCGCACTCATCTGTCCATTGGAAATTAGTCACATCCGCCTTCCTTAAGATTTTGAAAAATGGGAGGCACTTGTCCCCCATCCTGGAGACGAATCTGCTCAGAGAAACTATCCACCCTGTCAATATTTAAACATCTTTTAAGCATCGTGGTGAGGGCATTTGAATGATAGCTTCAATCTTTTCTGGGTTTACTTCAATCCCTCGTTGAGTAATCATGAATCCTAGGAATTTTCCAGATGCCACACCAAAGACGCATTTTTCTGGGTTCAGCTTCATTTGGAATTTATTGAGGGTCAGGAAGGCTTCTTTGAAGTCTTCCACATGCTTGGTAGCCGTCTTGTTTTTGACTACCATATCATCCACATAAGCCTCCACTGTCCGACCGATCTGTTTCTTAAAAACTTCCATAACGAGTCACTGGTAAGTAGCCCCTGCGTTTTTCAAACCAAACGGCATTACCTGGTAGCAGTATATGCCCTGGTCGGTTATAAAAGCCGTCTTTTCTTCGTCTTCAAGACTCATTTGTATCTGGTGATAACCGGAGAAAGCATTCAAGAAACTGAGGAGCTCATGCCCTGATGTAGCGTCTACTAGCTGATCGATTTTGGGTAGGGGGAAGCTGTTCTTTGGGCATGCTTTGTTCAAGTCAGTGAAATCGATGCACATTCTCCATTTTCCATTTTTCTTCTTCACCAGTACCACGTTCGCCAACCATTCAGGATACTTGACTTCCCGGATGAACCCAGCATCGAGTAATTTTTCTATCTCTTTCTCGATCACCTCCTTCCTTTCTTTGCTCTGCCACCGCTTCTTACATCGTCTCGACCGGTCTTTACGAATCCGAGAGAATGAGATGCTACTGCTCGAGAAATTCCAGGCATATCGTTCGGTACCTAGGCAAAGACCGATCTGTTCTCTATCAAGCAATCTGCGATCTCTTTGGCCAGCCCTTTTTCGAGTTCAGTGCCTAGATTCGTGAATTTGGATTGATCTTCTTCGTCCAATATTATCTGTTGCCTTTCTTTGGCAGGGTTCATCCTCTCAGTTTCTTCGTCGACTCTGACATCAAGGGAACTTGTTAAAACTACCGCCCCATCAAGGGCCCTCGTTTCAGCCATGTAGCATTTCCTAGCGATTCTTTGCTGACCCCTGACAAGACCGACTCCATGAGGTGTTAGGAATTTCATCGTTTGATAGTAAGTGGAAACAATTGCTCTGGGGGAATTTTGAGTTGCTCTTCCAATTATTGCATTATATGCTCTAACAAACTTTACCACCAAGAATTCAACATTCTTCTCTATTTGACGTGGCTTTTGCCCGAATTTTACTTTCAAGAAGACCCGAGCGAACAGGTAGGCTGATTCTCCTGTTACCCCTTTGATGGGTCCCTCTATTGGCAATAGTCGCTCTTCCGGTATCTCCATCTGCTTAAATGTGTCATAATAGAGCAGGTCGACCAAGCTACCCGTGTCAATCATGACCCGTTTTACTTCGCTACCATCCATATTCAAGGTGACCACTAATGCATCGTTATAAGGACGGCTAACACCCTCCAAATCAGATTCGTCAAACGAGATCACCCCATCGTTTTGCGTCTTTTTCTTTGCTGACAAGTCTTCAGCAACCTGCCTGGCATACCTCTTTCTTTCTCTGACAGTGGACCCTCCTGCTGCACTCCCACCAGAAATCATGTTTATGACTCTACCCGGTCGGTCATCTTGCTGACCGACATTTCTGTCGCCTCTTGCCCTAGACTGCCTTCTCGTGTCGTGTTGGTCGTCTGAATTCCTGTTCTGCCTCACTCCTTCGTTCGTATCGTTTTGTTTTCAAGGCTTTCGCTAGTTATTAGACCGACCGTTTCTACCCTCATTATCCCGTTCGGCATTTGTATCGTGCTTCAAAAATGTACCGAGCTTGCCCCTCTGAATAAGGGATTCGATTTCTCTCTTTAAATCCTAACAGTCCTCTGTGTCATGACCTACGTCTCTATGGAAACGACAATATAGATCAGGATCCCTCTTTTTGAGAGGAGTTTTCAACTTACTAGGTTCTCGGAGGGATTCCCTTTCTGCTCTCATGGCTACTAGTACTTCCGCATATCGACTGTTGAGCGAGGTGAAGGATTCTCGTCGTTGATCCTTCGGTCGGTCGGCTTCCTCCAACTAGACTGATCCTTCTATCTCTTGTGTGAACCATATGTTATGCCATTTGGCGAATGGTCATTCGCCCTGCGTTTTGTGTTTTTCAACACTTCCTCGAGCTGAATATATTTATCCGCCCGATTTCTTATTTCTTGAATAGACCTGGGCTGATCGAGGGTCAATGACTTTTTGAACTCTTCATCCCTCTTGTTGCTCATGAGGGCAGTCAACATAGACGAGCAGGTGAGGTCAGGGACTTCAACAGCCTCATTGTTAAACCTAGCGATGAACTCCCGTAAACTTTTATTTCGTCCTTGGGTCAACTGCATCACTTTCAAGGTGGTCTTCTGTGGCCGTTTACTTGTGGCAAATTGGTTGAGGAATAGCAACTTAAAATCCTCAAAACAAGTGATGCAGCACGGAGGTAAAATGTTGAACCATCGTCGAGTTCCTTCTTGGAAGGCTGTACAGAAAGCCTTACATTGAATGGCATCGGGGATGCAATGTAGTTTAATCATCGATTGAAAATATTGAAGATAGTCGAGGGGGTCGGTCTTTCCAATATATTTTTTGGGCATTGGAAACTTAGCACCGACCACTGAAAGGCTATCTAGGATCTCCTGAGTGAAAGGAGAGCTGTATTGTGTTGATGACTGATCCGGATGGGAATTCATAGCCATATTGATTCAATCGTCCACGATTTTTTCAAGAGTCTCAGCAGAATGGAGATCGGCTATCATACCCATCGGCCGAGCGGGGGTTTGTTGCTGTTCTGTTTGAGATTGTAAGATTTGTCGAGTTAGTAGATCAACCGCTTCCTGTATTTGTCTTTGGGTAAGAGGGATTCGTTGTGGAGGAGGGTTTGTGTTTATGGGGTGTTGGATGTGAGGGTGTGAATTGTTTCCGATGTTATCCTCCAGAGCTACGCTTTGTTCTTCTTGATCTCGGTTCTGGGGTGGTGATTGGTCATTCAGATGTGAGAATTGTGTTTGGTTATTTGGGTTTAACGGGGGTAGCTCGTCTGTGCTAGGGTTATGGGTAGGTGGAGGATGAGTCTGGAGATCATGATGCGCCCGTGGAAGGGCGACGGCAGGTAATTGCAAACCCATTCGTTGCAGTGCGAGTGTCGCGATGGCGACTACATCCGGGTTTATTCTTCTGCTTTGACTTATCTGTGTGTTTACGGGCGTGGTGCCACGATGCCCTACCTACGGTGACGCCCACCGGTTGATCGATTCTATTGGGACTGGACGTCATTGCTTTGATCCATGATCTTGATGAACTTTAACTGGGAGAGACCTGCAAAAGTAATAAGGCACACCGGGGGTTGATCGCCGGCTTGCCCCTCCGATGCCTAACTTAGCTATTTGTTATAGGTTTACGTGTTTATGGGCAAAGAGAATCAAGGTTATGAGAGTTGTACCTGCATCGTATGGAGATAATGATCTTATATAGTAAATACCTGACGTGTTTAATTCAACGTCTCTGTCGTGTTTGACTCAACCCTCGTAGGAATGGGCCGATCGACCCACATGTCATCCTAGAGCTGAACCTGAGCCTCACATGACCGACCCGACCAGATGGTATGCTTTAGCCTATTATTTATGCCAAAACTTTATTAATCAATTTTTTTTCTTCCAGTCCCAGTACACGGTAAGATGACGATCATGAGAGGAGAGCCGGTGGTTGGTAATTGACCGTAGACCGAGAAACACGCAACCCAACCCAACCCAAACAATACATATTCTAAAGCCCATGATCTGGTCTTTAACACATCGGTGCTCAAACTTGGTTTCCAGACTACGATTGAGAAAGAGAGACACAAAGACAGATCCATGGGAGGAGAAGCGCAGGCGTTGAAGAGAATACCTCGCATCAAGTTTCCTCAGCGACACCCTAATTTCTCTGGTCTGTCTCTCTTCTTACTTCTTCAATATTTGTTTTCTTTTCTGCTGTTTGAATTTTTTTAATTGACATCTTCCGGGTCCCTCTTTAGTACTACTTGTATCCCATTGATGTGGTGAAATGCCTCTTAATGTTTGACACATTTCTATATCGAGGATTCTGTTAGGGTCGAGGTTCATCTGTGATAAAACTCTTAGTGTTCATGTTCATGTTAGAATTAATAGATTAATGGAAAAATGGCACTTGTGGCTTACTGGGAGATGGTGTCAAAGGCATCCTCCCATACTAGGGTTCAAAATCTTGGTGGAGACCAAATTTACTTACCAAAAAGGGAAGATTAATGGAATCGCTAGACTTATATTTCGTGAACTTATCAATCTTGGCTTCGTGTCGTCCATTATCGAATTTCAGATGTGTAAATGGTCCTTGATGTTTTCCTCATTTAAAAAAAAAAAAGATGTGGGAAATGGCCAATTCGTGACTTTTCGTACACCACTTTAGCTTTGGTTGGAGAAAATCATTCTTTGCCAGGTGAAACTTATATCCTGAGGTATAACATGCGGGAATTTTGCTAATTTAATATGCCTTATCATTTGGTGTAAGAGTGAATTTTGGTAGATGTAGTAACATAACAGTTGTGCAACTAGTTATTCAAAGGTGTGAATTCAGGTTTGGAGATTACCCATTCTCTTAATGAAATGCTAGCTTCAGACTCTATGGTTTTATGGTTTGGTTTATGGAGTTGTGCATCGGAGCATGTAGATATTGGGCTGATCAGAGCATTTAGTATGTGTATTGCTCTGGCTACTGCAATGTATGCCACCTTCATTCTTTTAATGATGATACTCAATGAAATCGTGTCTCTTGCAATTAATTTTTCTGCAAACATATAGCATCTTCTCTTTTTGGGTTTTGAGGACGCAACCTAGTACATGGTGTAAGGAGCTCATTGACAGGTTCTGTATCTCAAGAAACATTGGCAACTGGACATGCTGATCTGACTTTGTTCTCAAGTTCAAATGCCTCAACAACTGTTGGGGGAAAAGCTTCCCTTCAGCCCAAGAGAACCCCAGTTTCTAAGGAAGAGATTGAGGCAATCCTGGTGTGTAAATGCTTTATTTTTCCACTTATTTCCCTAACAGCAATTGATATCTTCTGCTTTTGTCTTAGATGGATATTGTATGTTGTGCATTTTCAATTCTGTCATCCACAAATGAGGCATTGAAATATATAATAAGCAGTGGATTTGGGCATTCATTGCTAATGTCTCAAAATGATTACTGACAGGTCTTAGGATTAAGTATTATAGTTTGCCTTAATTTATATGAGCTGTTATTGTATGCTCAATTTTTAACTGGAAAGAGAGGTGATGATGTGTTGTCTAATGGGTGTTAATTCCGTTTACTCAAGTTCCAGTGGCTGGTTTTACAATGCTTAGTATACTATTGCCTTGAGAAAGTTTTATTGGTAATTCATGATGGCCAGGAATTGTCTTGATGATTGGCAATTATATTCAATGACCTGTAAAGCCAGGTGAAGAACTAGTGACGTTGGATGCAAGACATTCCCTTTTGATCACAGTACAGGGAATTAGTCCTTTAAAAGCTGTGAAATGTGTTCAATATGTTAAGGACATCTCATAGAGGGCATATAGATTTTTTTTTTATAATGTGTTTCTTTCTTTCTGTTTAGTATTCTTTTCTTTTTATAATTCTTTGGTTGCTGATTTGTTACTCTTAAATATCTACTTGTAGTTGGGTGGCTGCATCTGATTTCCTGACAGGGCTCTTCAATAAGGAGGCAGACATCTTGATCGTTCTTTTGAGCTGTCAAACACGTGAATTAGCTTTTAACTAAACTCTTACAAAGTTCTTGATTTCCATAAGCTTGTTAGTCCATGTGTTTTGTTATGTTTAACTCACTTGTACAATTTCTTTGCAATGTACTTTGAATAACGTGTTTTAGAGATAGAAAGAGGCAGTTCAAGAAGATGACACTATTCAAATTTTTCATTGCATAATAGAGTCATTACAACGACTATTTAACAGTACATATCGAATCATGATAACAACACGTGTTCATTCTATAGATTGGTTGTTATAACTATTATTGATACGATGCTTGTCTTCCTTATTTACGATAATAGTGCTTACACATCATTTTTGTTTTCTTCTTCATTTATGTGTTGTGATTAATTGTTCGTAACATCCCCTCTTCTTTTGAAAACTCCCTTGTCTATCAGGTTAATGTTCGAAAACCTCTTCTGTAGTTTGAACATGGTTTCCCACATGGCTTCTTCCGTAGTTTCCTTGCATTATACTAACACCTGTGTGATTGCGCGATTGTCATGCTTAACCATCCTCTTTCCCCATATGGCTATCAGCACTTTCTGGACATTGGTCAATGTCTGCAGTAATTGAGAGGAAGTTGGAATATTTTCAGGCACGAACTTTTTCAGTTGTGAGACGTAAAAAGTAGGATGGATTGTTGATCCTTCTGGAAATTTCACCATCCGGTATGATCCATAGCATAGGGGTGTTAATTTCTGATTGGTTCTTTTCTGCAATGGTTGTTGTTTATGAGGATAGAGTTTCACAAAACCCACTACCCAACTTCGAACTCTCTCTCGGATGTCTTCTTGTTCGCTTGTTGCTTCATCCTCTGTTGTGCTCTGTTTAGGTGGACTTAACGATTTGAAGTGTTGCTTCTCTCTCCAGTATTGCATGATCTATTAACACGATGCGAGTGTCCTCTGCTAAGTATGGTACATATAATGGTAGCGGGTACCCAATATAGGATTTCAAAATGGGTGGTTGTTGATGGCCTAGTGATACGTAGTATTGTACCACCATTCGGACATAACCAGCCAATTTGTTCATTTTTGCGGAGTATCAATACAGAAGCCTCGGAGATAAGTTTCTATTGTTTTGTTAACTGATTTTGTCTGTCCATCCTTCTGCAGATGATATAAAGTAGAAAATTTTTAACTTTTTCCCTACAATTGGAACATTCGTCTCTAAATTTTGCTTAAAAATAAAGGGTTGCGATTGCTTATTATTGGTTTTGGCATATCGTATAATTTGAACACATGATTCATGAATACTTGCGCAATGTCATAGGTTGTATAAGGATGTCGGATGGCTACAAGATGTGAATACTTGCTTCATCGATTCACAGCCACATAAATAGATTATTTTACTATCGAATTCAGTAAGCCCTTAGAGAAAATCCATATTAATTTCCTGCCAACATCGGTCAGGAATCGCGAAAGGTTGAAGTAATTCCCGGTAGGTTGCCTGATCACGTTTGCACTGACATGTACCACAGTTCTTTACATAATTCTGCACATTCTTGGCTGCTTGTTTCCAATGGAATAAATTTTGTATTTTCTTAATCGTAGTCGTCACTCCTGAATGACCCCCTTGAGGGTTGTCATAGGCGGCGGTTATAATTTCTTCCTAAGCTCACCAGCACAGCTAATGACAATTTGACCATTCCGATGCAACAATCCGTTCTTCCATTCATAATTCCCTGACTGAATTTCTTGCTTTTCCAGTTTCTTTATAAGGTCCGTGATCGTAGCATCTTTCTCCCATCCCTCTTGGATTTCCACCATCAATGTCGACTGAACAAGAGAGACTGACATTGCTTGCATTTGACAACTTGAAATTCTGGATACTGAGTCCGTCGTAATGTTTTCATTTCTGCTTTTGTAAGTTACTTCAAAATCGTACCTGATTAATTTCGACAACAAATTCTACTGAAAGGGAGTGGAAATTATTTGCTCTAGCAAAGCAAATACTTTAAGCTTCGATGATCAAGTCCCATGCGCTTTGGAGGTTGCGGGAAGGAGATATACCCAGATTATTGAAGGGTGTTCGAAATTTTTACAAATCAAAGTGATTGTGATCGTGTGCTTGCACAATCGCGAGATTGCAACAAAAACCTAAAAGTCGAGATCGTACTTTGTCGCGATCACGATTTCCAGTCCAAAATAAGAATGTCGCGATCGTGCTTCCTTTTTCTTCAAAAATGCTGCGTTTTTTATAGAAGTCCTACATTTTCACTTTTTCTTCTTCTTCTTTTCTTTAATCCTTATCAAAATGTTTGCTTTCTCTTGATCATTTAATCACAAATAAATTGTCAAATTTATCTCATATAGCAACAATTCATTAAGATTTACAGGTATGTATAATAACATTATTATATATATTAAATGTACTCAATTGATTATATTATAATAACTATTAATCATATCAAAAGGAATTCTGTTTCAATAAGATCAAAAAATTCCGTTCAGATGAACTATATAATGACCGATAATAATTACAATGTAATTAATACGATTACGTTTCTACCCGATATTAATACTGGGCACTTATTTATGAAAGTCTGGTTGTTTTGGATTAAATTATAAATGTTTTGTTTTAATAAAAAATCAAAAAATGTTAATATATATGGTCTGAAATAATGAATAATAATAAGCAGTTTATATTAATTCAAAATATTTAATATACCCAAGTATTATTAATTTCGATACAATATAAAAGAACTCGGAGTTAAATAAAAGGTGTTTGAAGTTTTTACAAACCAAAGTGGCTGCGATCGTGCGTTTGCAAGATCGCAAGATTGCAATAAAAACTCGAAAGTTGCGCTCGTGCTTTGTCGTGATCTCGATTTCCAGTCCAAACAAGCAGCACGATCGTGATTTCTCATCCTTTTTCCTAAAAAACGCTACGTTTTTTGCAAAAATCTTGCGTTTTCACTTTTTCTTCTTCTTCTTTTCTTTAATCCTTATCAAAATGTTCGCTTTCTCTTGATCATTTAATCACAAATAAATCGTCAAATTTATGTCATATGGCAACAATTCGTTGAGATTTACATGTTTGTATAATAACATTATTATATGTATTAAATATACTTAATTGATTATATTATAAGAACTATTAATCATATCAAAAGGAATTACATTTCAATAGGATCAAAAAAATTTCATTCGTATGAACTATATAATGACTGATAATAATTACAATGTAATTAATACGATTATGTTTCTACCGGATATTAATATCGAGCACTTATTTAACTCGAGTTCTTTTATATTGTATCGAAATTAATAATAGTTGGATATATTAAATATTTTAAATTAATATAAACTGTTTATTATTATTCATTATTTCAGATCAAATATGTTAACATGTTTCGAATTTTTATTAAAGCAAAACATTTATAATTTAATCCAAAACGGCCAGACTTCCATAAATAATCCAAGAAAAACTCGCACAAAGTATTGAGCTACTCATGACCTTAATTTATATGACAAAATACATCCTTTTTCTAAAAGAACTTTGCTGAGGGTTATAATAGGATAAAACCTTAAGTTTTGTGAAAGAAAGTTCACAGCTCATCATAAACTCCTAGAGTGTTAAATACACCAAATGAGCCAGAATTATTTGTGAAAAATATTAATAAATATTAGCAATTATTCATCAGTTCTTGTTGTTCCTACATCTCACTTTTTTTGTTTTCTTTGTTCTTTTTTTATACGATTTTTGAAGTAAATCACTTGCTAATATAGAAATAAGATATAATATGTAAAATACACAAAAAGGGGGTTGAATTGTGTAATATTTTCAAAATATTAATCTTTTGAGATTTCTTGAATTTCTTTACAAAATTCAAGTGATTACAAAAACACTTTGTTAAAGTTGATAAGTAATGCAATCGCAAATAATATTATTTACTCTTCTAAAAACAAGAAAATTAAAAGATAAGGGTTAAAGAATAGACGCTATGATTTTATACTGGTTCACTCCAAACCTTGAGCTACATCTAGTCCTCAGAGTTTGTCATAGATTTCACTATACTCTTCAACTTTACAAGTATTCTTTCTACACTTGCAGAGCCTCTTCAGGTCTCTCTCACAAAGTATACTTTTTTTGTTATCTTAGCTTCTCCAAGCTTTAGTCTTTCTTTCTCTGTCTATGAAAGATATTTTTTAGTTTCACGTTACAGATGTATTCGCTCTCTTTTTTCGCACTTTGAATACAAAATTTCTCTAAGTATTGTAAAAAAGTTATTTTAGTCTTCGACTAGAACTAGTATTTATAGCCTAAGTCTCCAACTGTCTTCTTGAGAAACTGCTTCTTGAATCTTCTAGAAACCGTTATTAGTTTAGTCATATAATTAACTCCAACTAACTAACTGATTGACATTCTAGAATATCTTCCTTTTGTAGCGTCTAGAATAATACTTCTTCTATTATCACATTTCGTTTAATATTGTGCTTCGTTTAGTATCACGCTTCGTCTGATGTTGCGCTTCATCTGTTGTTGCACTTCGTCTAGTGTTGATATATCATCTGTTGCTGGCATATCGTCTCTTGTAAATATATTGTCTGTTATTGACCGCGCATCTTCTAGGTTTGACTAAGTATTACTTACATTTTTCTGCACACTTAACAAACTTATAAAAAAGGTTCATATATTTCTAAGATTATTATTATTTGATTGTCATCTAAATTAATAGAAGTGAAGTCTTCTTAACTTAACAATCTCTCCTTTTTTTATGATAACAAATAATCATAATTTTAGAAGTTAAAATTATATTCATAAATGATATTCAGACGAATAGACGAATAGTATTCAGACGAATAATAAACAAAGCAAAAACGTAAGAAATGCATACAAGATATATACAATGCTTTCCATGTTCTCTTCTCGTTCTCCTTTTTTAATTAGTCTTAAACCCTTACCCAAGAAAAGTGTCATTCATCTATCACAATAAGTTAATACCCTTTTAATTGAAAGGCACGTCAACCAATTAATGCATGCACCTATATTTATTCACTCATATTATGCATTTATAACCCTGATTGAGTTCAATCAATAATCACACATCTCTAACAATTAATCAAAAAAATAAACACGATACATATAACAATCATAATTAACATTATAGAAAATTAAACAAAGCGACACTAATTCAACTAAACGATAAAATAAAACGAATTTATTCACAAACAGTCAAATATAATCAAATAAAAATTAAAAATACAATATTAATATATAAGGTGACGCTTTCTGGAGTGAGGATTCAAATTTGCTAACAAATCCTTAATCTCGACGATATCTTCCTCAATCTTTAGCAATCTCGCACCTGTTCATCTTTCAAAAACAATAAATTGATTCATTAATGATTGATATTCAACAGAAGTAGGTGCAATGATACATTACGTACCTTCATGTTCTGAATTACCTTCCTTTTGTGTACCTTTTACCCCTTTCCCACTGACTGTGCTCACTAGCTAAAGCCTCTGTTGCTTCATCACTAATATTAACATAATGATCACCTTGTCACTTCGCAATCTTCATTGACACCAAAGACTGCAAGTCTAAACTACAATTCCCTGAAACTAACTATATACTTGTTCTGTCAATTAGTAAACCTAAATGCTCTGCAATTTGAGTTATAAATGCCCCAATAACTATTTTCCTAACACTAACTTTAGCTACATCCATTATGCGTTCACTTAACCACAAACCAGCATTAAACTATTTGTCATACACCATGCACCACAACACAAACAATTTAGATTTAGAAACTAAACCCTGGCTATCTCCTCTGCTAAATATTGTGCAATTTAAAAACCTATGAAGATAGCGTAAGCTAGGATTCACTAAAGCTGACGATTTAGACCTACTTGGAGAAAAAACATTTCTTGAATTTGTAATTTCACTCCAAAATTTTCTAGGTCTAAATTCACCATCATAACTGTATAATTCACTGTGTCGAAATCCAAACATATCATTCAAATCATTCAAACTAATAGCATGCATCCTATTCATTAACCTAAATATCAAATTAAGCACAACACCATCCTCCCTATAGGTCAATTTTAAAGTTGATAAAAATTCTAAGGTTAATTCAACATATGAATTTTTCCTAAAATTTGTGAATCTATCCCATCCTATGTTATGCAATAATTGATTGACTCAATTTCTGATTCCTAACTCAAGTATAGCTACATAATCAATGAACCTATTTGGTACGATTGGACGATCTTTTAAACTTACATACCTTAACTGGTTCTCCTCATTGGTAAAATGAAGACATGAATTACCTAAATCAACGACATCGCCCACTTCAAAGGATGAAGATGACCCAAATCTCGTACAAGGCATCACTAAATAACAATCAGAAATCAAAATATTTTCACTAATCTCAAACCAAACACAACAATTTATCACTTTATTAGATTTATATTACTATAGGATTTGATGTTTGTTAATTATATTTATCTAAGTATAGGCTTACAATGTAAATTGTTATTCCTCATAAAAATTATTTTAAAATTAACTGACAAACCCATACAATTTTATGTTTATTTGCTTTTAGTTCATTCTAAATATAACCTAGTAAACCTTCCAATGTAACTCAAACCAAACAGATTTATCCTATACATAAAGTCAACATAAAAATTATGAACCGTTGTTCACTGTAAGAATAAAACTCCGTCCAAATACATCGACTGAGTGTACATCTAACATATCGAATTACCAACATCAAAAAAATGTTATTTTCTTCGGTAGTTAAAAATAATTACACATTAAGAAGTAAAATATAAAAAATTACCCACCATGATTCACACAACGTTATTTTAACAGGAGAGAAAAAAGGGACGATTCAATATATGAACTCTACGTTGCGGTGTGATTTGAGACTTAGCCTCACTTAGGTTAAAAACTCCTAACCCCTTAAACTTTTCTCTTCTCTCATTGTGATTAACCCAGTCACATGTTTTTTTTTCTTTTTTTAATTAATTAAGTTATTATTTTTCACAATTAAAAAAACAAAGTTGTTAAAATTTAGTAGACCAAAAAAAATGATTTATTTCAAATTTACTTAATTTAAATTAGCTATTTAAGATTTGTTAAGAATTTATCAATCACAGTGTGAGTAAAATAACTCCCACCTGTGACTCCTTAATTTATTTGTTACTTACGACTTGAATAATTCACAGCCATGATTCTAATTTTAATAATTTATACTCTTATTTTTTTTATTTCTTTACTCCACATTTATTTTAAAGTTAAAAATATATGTTTAGTTTAATTAAACATCTTAGAAAATAAATTATAATTCCACTTCTTCAGATGATTTATAGCTATATATCTCTAATTTATTCAAAATTAAAAATTATCTCATTCTATTATCCAGAAAAAAAAAAGTTACGGTCAAAACTGCTCAGCTTGTATAATGTTCTATGGTGCACTGAACTATTGGAGAATATTGTATCGTGATGTGACAAATAAAGATCAATCTACCAATTAACACCCAGAGAGAATTACGACCGTGCAACACTCACTTACCCCTGTGTAGGAGTTACAGGCGTGCAACTTTTCGCAGAATGATTTAAGATGGCTAAGATTTTTAATATAAATTAATAAATTTAAATATTCATAATCTTACAACAAGATTTTAAATTACACAGCACTTATTTTTTTTCAACTTTTTTTTAATATTCTACCTTTTATGTTTTCAATATAATATATTTAAACCTTTTTTATTAAATTTATGTTTGATATTTTAAAATTTCTATAATTTGATTACTACTATTTACGTATTACAAATTTAGAATATTTATAATTTAATAACAGATTATTAACAAAGCATTATTACTGTACACTATTACTCTGCTAGTCCTTATTTACGAGACAAGATCCTGCATACAGTATTACTGTTTATTCGTCTAATGAAATCTCAACCATTTATTTTGTGGAGGCCTGCACGCGTAATTTACATTTTAATCATATAAATAAATGGTGGTATTCATTAGACATAATAAAGACTGTAATATTGGACAAGAGATTGGACTACTTATTTACGATAATAGTGCTTCAACGTCGTTTCTGCTTTCTTCTTCATTTACATGCTAATTGTTCGTAACACCATGTATCCACAATTGAATGTTCAATGTTAAAAGAACAGATCAGATATTTGAAAGTGATGTTTTTCCTGAAATGTTGAAAGTTAATGCAAGATCTTTACATATGGAATTTACTAGTTCTTGGAACAGCCGGAATCATATACATGGCATACGATATGACTGAAGCTACAGAAACCGTAGACGGCAAGATGCTTAAATCAATTTGAATTCTTTTCAACCACGGTTTCGAGTATAACAGAATTGGGATTCTTCCCTGGAGGGCCCTTTTCCCTACGTTCAAGCTCTTCCAGCCGGAATGTTATTAACCGATCCCAGTTTCCTCCTTCAAAGAGCACTCCTGCTTTTCCATCGGTGATTCTCTGAACAATCCCACAATACATATAATATGGGCTGTTGGGATTCTTCACAATGGCTATCATGCCAGGCAGTAATAGTGGTAGTTCCGGGGCTTTTGGCTTCTTTGAGGCAGTGAGCACCACCACACTATCTGTATCAGCAACAGACTGTTTCTTAGGAGGTGGATTTTCCCCTACAAACTTTTTCAATCCCTTTTCTCCACCGGGGAATCCCCCAGTTAGCCCCATCAGCTCCTTCTCAAAAGCATTTTCTGGGACACTAACTGTTGCTGACACATCCGTGCTTTCTGTATTTGCTTCTCTAGCTGATGATTGTTCTACAACATTCCTCTTCAACTCTTGCTGCAGACCCTGTTCTCCATTGCAGAGTCCTCTGCCTCCTAGGATCTCAAAGATATCAAATTTGGCGCTCTGTAGCTTCAGTCTGGACTCTTTGGTTATCAAAGTGAGGGATTTATGCGGACGGTTGGGGAGGTTTGTTAGGCCAAGAAATTGGGATCCGGGCAAAGTGCCCTGAAGGGTTTGGAGAGAGATGGAGGAAGCCATGGCGTTGCAGAAAGCCGAGTCTCTGGAGGCAAATTTTCTACTTCTGACCACAGATTGGATCTTTTGTTTGGATAATCTTATCTTTCACAATTTTATAGCACTGCTCTTTGTTGGGTGTCTGTGTCACCAATGAAGTTATCAGCTCGGTCTTCGTAATTTTCACATTGTTTGTTTCTAGAAGATACGTTCAGTTTGCGTGAAACAACATTTCCCTGTGTCCTTTTAACGAAGCTAAATTAGTATCCGACGAGGGCCTCAGAGAAAAGATCCGTCTTTTCCTAGGGCAGATCAATCCTCAATTCGACGATTCAATCGAACACTCCTTTTTTTTTTTTCCCACTTACGAGATATTTTAGAAAAATCTTAATTAATTATAGAAAAATATTTTTAAGCCGTGCATGCTCAAATTAATTTTCGCTTAAATTAGATAAGTTTCTTGAGAAAAATAAAATTCTGACTTTAAATTTTAAACTGCCACATATATGAGGTGGTTCAAACTCATGACTTCACTTAAAACTAGAGAACCCCTTATAAACTCAATAAAACATTCCTTTTACACCCAAACAAAAGAAAAACCAATTTAGGCTCTGTTTGTTTGGAGGGTTATTAATGGAATGGAATGGAACGTAACACACTTCCATTGTTTATTTGAAGGTTTCATAATGGAATGGAATGGAATGGGATGGAAGCGGAGGTTTTAAGTGTTACGTTAATTCCATCCTAAGCAATGAAAATAGGAAGCTCCGATTTTGGGGTTTAGGATTAACATAATATAATAAATACATACTACCTAATATACCTCAACAATTCTTTTTAATATAAACTCGACTAAATCATAATATGAATATATCAAATAGAATATAGTAATATTTAATATAATAAATTTTATTAAATAATTAATAATAATATTTTCATATTACTAATAATAAATTATTTATATTTAATAATAAAATATAAAATTTTATATTTAAAATTTATTTATTTATTTATTTATATAGAAATATATACAAACAATTAAATAATAATTTTTACATATTTTCTATTTTCATTAATAAAAAATATATTAAAATTATTCTTGTTTGTATATATTAATATTTAATATAATAAATTTTATTAAATAATTAATACTAATATTTTTATATTATTAATAATAGATTATATATATTTAATAATAAAATATAAAATTTTATATTTAAAATTTATTTATTTATTTTATTTATATAGAAATATATAAAACAATTAAATAATAATTTTATATATTTTCTATTTTCATTAATAAAAATATATTAAAATTATTCTTATTTATATATATTTTATATAAATAAAATAAATAAATAAATTATTTTTATTTAAAAATTTAATATAATAAAATTTATTAAATAATTAATAATAATAATTTTATATAATTAATAATAAATTGTATATAATTAATAAATAAATAAAATTTTATTAATGAAAATAGAAAATATATTTAAAATTATTCTTTAATTGTTTGTATATATTTCTATATAAATGAAAATAAAATAAATTATTTATATATATAAATCACCTAGAATAGAATAGAATAAAATAAAATATATTAAATAATTAATAATAATATATTAAATAATTAATAATAAATTGTATACAATTAATAATAAATTTAATAAAAAATTATTAATGAAAATAGAAAATATGTAAAAAATATATTCTTTAATTGTTTTATATATTTTATATAAATAAATTATTTTAATATAAATCATATAAAATAAAATAAAATATATTAAATAATTAATACTAATTTTTTATATAATTAATAATAAAATAATAAACCTCCTACAACAACCATTTTAATATAAAGGGTATAAAAGTCATTTATTATACATTACATTACATTCCATTCATCTTCCAAACAATGTTTCACTACATTACATTATGAACCCTTCTATCCTTCCCAAACAACTTTTTACTATATTACATTCCTTTCCATTATAAACCATTCCATTCCCTTCCATTCCATTAATTAACATTCAACCAAACAGGACCTTAGAGAGCCTATTCTTGAGTAAATGAAAGCTGAAATCTAATCGACGTTACGTATGTTGTACAACATAAATGTGTGAAATATTAAAGTGGACAAAAATAGAGTGGACAATACGTATTAGAGCTAATTTTACTTTAAAGGGATTAATAACAATTTTAATATTTACAATATTCTCACTTAAAAAGTAGAATTGATTGCAATTGATTTAAAATTTTGGGCTGCACACGTAATTAAAATTTTAATATTGTATGAAATTTATAATTTGAGTTACAATACATAATTTTAAAAAATAAAAATTATAGAAGTGGAACCATAGGTGGATTAATAATAGTACAAGGGTCTGTTTTGGGGCCGCTGCTATTACGATTTTAGATTGGCACCTAACGGACCACTAAGACTTTTTATTTTTATTTTTGCTTAAAAGAAAATAACTGATATACCTACCTACCGTTCAATATGCCGTGTGTATTTTCATGGGGTCAAGCCACTTTCCGTGAACTAAAGAAGTACTTCGACGAGCTTCCCATCTTTTCTCCGTTAATAAAGTTCTCTTTCTGCGGACAAATACGGTAAAATTACTGACTTTTCACTCGGTTTCTTTCCTTAGATGCATGAATACAAGTTAATGAAAGCTCCCATCTGTTGGTCAAGAAGGTTAGGTCTATAGGGTTTGATTTTCGTGGATTTGTTGCTTGTTTTCTGATCTGATTGTATGTCATAGCTCTATCTTCAAGTGTTTGAAATTCCTAGGGCTTCATCCAAATGTAAAATCATTCAAGAACTTGATGTTGGTGACTTTGGTTTTGAGGGTAGAGGCTAATCTTTGATGGTTGGTACGAGCACAAGCGTGCTTCTTTAACTTTGTTTTGTACTATTTCTGGGAATTGATATTTAGGCCCTCTAAGCTTATTGGATATTGGCTCTTGTGTTTTCATGCAGGTTTCTCTTTGTAGAAGATAGAAGTTCCGTCCTTCATGATGGATAATTTATATGTCCTGGGATTAATTAATTGATCCATAATGTTCTCATTATTCCATAGGTGTAGCTCTCAGTGATAGGATTCTTTAACTTTTACCTTTCCTCGTTCACCTATATCGGGCTCCTGAATGGATGTCTAACTTTGTTTGATGCTTCCAACATCCTTGGACGCAAATTCTCTGTTATCGCAGAGTCTGCAAAGTATTTCTCTTCAAGCTGTTGCGAATTATGTCAAATTAACAGCCGTACGACCACTAGGATTTTATTGCAGTAGGTAGTATCTTCTTACTTTGTGTTAAGTTTCAAGTCTTTCTACTTCTATCCTTGCAGGAGCAACTGAGAAACCTTTAGGCTGACCCATATTCACATATGCCTATACCTGACCCTACAGGTCTACATAATATAGGACAGTTAATCTGGGAATGCTTCATGTTGATAACTTTCTTGTGCTGAAGCCTAAAGATGCTTGTTTTGTTAAGTTTGATTGTCTATCACAAACTTCTCATTCTGAATCTTTACGGTTGTTCTTTGTAGGTTTTGTAACTTTTTCTTGGACCATATAAGCTTCATGGAAGATGGTCTTAATAAGATAAAAATTGTGCCGGATCACTTTCAAGTTTCAAATTCCATTGAAGAAACACCTAAAAGCAAGACATCATCTATTCCACCACCTAGGATCAGTAGTTCGTCAAGGTATTCCTTTTGTTCTTCCAAAAGAAAAAAAAATAAACAAAGGCTTACATAGACACTTTGAATTAACGTCAACTCAGTTCTGATTTAGAATAGGTCTCGTAGCTGCATTTGGACTGGAAGAAAACTGAGGACTGCAGTTATGCGGAATTTTTTTAGTATGCCAGGGTTGCCATGGGGTTCAAGCTCTGATGGGCAGGGAAAGGTTCATTTATAGCTCCTTTTAATTTGCTGTTCAGTGATATTTTAAATTAACACATTACCAGACACCAAAATTTTTTACCTCATCTTCAGGTTCGGTTAAATGCAGCAGAGTTAGAATCTCTTAGATCAGAACTTGCTGAACTAGAAGAGAGAGAAGCTTACTTGAAAGCTCAGTAAGGACAGCTTGATCTTCTGGATGTTATGATGTAGATTGACTTTTATTTGGAAAGTGTGTAATCTGTTTACCTTTTCATCACATGCATAGTGATTGTATCAGCAAAAGTAAACCAAGGAAGGATGTTAGGCTCTCTATTTTCCAAAGTTGGCTTTGGGCTCTGGTAGCAATAAAGAACATAAATAGTTTATCAGATATGTGACAATCACTCTTAAAAATATATTTGGATTAACTTACCCATTAGTTTGTTATTTGTCTATTTCATATTTATATAATAAACCTTAAATTCATCTCTGTTAGCTCTTTTGGGAGAGACGGATCTTAGTTTGTAGATGACATGTATTTTGTGCATGAACTGTGAAAGTTTATTGTTTGCAGGTTGGAGCATGTTGATGAAATTCTGCGCTACGCCCGACTCTCAGGCTATTTGTACATTCGAACTGTACTGATGCTCTTCTTTCTATTTTGTTCCTTATGACTTATACTGCAATATGTTTTGCTCATTGCTGTCCTAACCTACTCTTACTCTTATCTACTTTTCTGCTTTCTAGAGGTGGACTGCTCTACCCGGAGAGCCTGCTCCAATTGATGATACTGATGTTGATGATTGGCTACCTCGCTTTCTTGTACTTCATGGTCCATGTATATTTTTCTATTTGTCATGTACAGGTAATTGATTTAGATGATGGTGCATGATGTTGGCTATAACTTTGTATGCTTGCTGTGCTACATTTGGAGAGATATGACAAAACATAGGTTCATGACTAACTCTGTCTATGCTGTTATGATTACAATGATAAAAACTCCACACTTGTATGCATAATATTTGGTGCCTTTATTTAAGCACATTCTACTTTTAAATAAATAACTTTTAGTACTGTTGGCTGATAAGAAGTTGTCTTGCAGATTTGAGTCCACAAGATTCGACTCTACTATCTGATATTGTTGAAGTAGGTTCTCTGCCAAGCTTTACACGAGAGGATGATGAAACACGACATTGCTTTTATATCTTAACAAACCATGGACTGCGATATGAGTGCTCAAATAATTCTAAGATGCAGGTATTCCACTTGGCATTGTGGATAATTTCCAATTTTCTAATAATGCACTCAACCATAACTTGTTGCTCTTTATTGCAAAGAAGTAGTGATTTACCTTTAAGGCAGTTATACCTTGATATTACTTTTTGATTGTCCACATAAGAAGTCTCCTTGGAAAGTGTAGCATGTTTAGTTGTCATGGTTCTTCGATATGCAAAAGTTTGTTATGCTTAGATACAACCAAGTTACTGACAGTATCATTCACTTCATCATTAAGATAAGAACCAGAAATGCTTTGTTCTTTACTTGCAACTAACTTTGACATTGATTATTTCATTCTGGAACATGAAACAATTTAGTGGGTGATCTTTGTTGGAATTGTCGTCTAGTTCATGACTTGGTAACTTGTTTTGCAAGAAGTTGATGTCCATTCTATTGCAGTGTACTGTATGAGCTGTTGCTTGACTGCAATGCGTAGTTTCTTTCTGTTTGGAAACTTCTGTTTTAAGAATTATATACCATAATAGATCAACAATAGCATCTTCATTAAGTTTGATTCTCTTAGTTTCCTCAGGTGGATTTGTGGCTGGAGGCGTTAAAAACTGACTGCAAGTTGGATTCTGATACAAAAGCTCCCAATGGTTTGAGTAGCAGATGATGTATTTACGGATTTTCACACTGAGCTGTACATATAGTAGAGATGAAATGTACATAGAGTGAACTATGATGTCACTAATTTGTTCATTAAATTTCTCTGCCTAATAGAACCAAACTCTGATTAAAAAGAACAAGATTAACCGAAGGTTTTAGTAAATGATATATTACAAGTTCCACTGACAAAGTTGTTCTCATCGGCATTCCAGTTAGTGCAATTTCCATGTAGTCGATAACATAATGCCCTCGTGAAGGTACAGGGGGCCATACATGACCGTCACTACATACCTCAGCACATGCTCGCTAAACACGAAAACACCATCAAGTTCTTGCAAGGCATTGGTAACTCTTATCATACACCACGCACAGTTGGGTTGTTTTACGCAAAAGGACTCCTAGCTTAATTTTGATACCTTTTTTGAATGACCAAAATGAATAAGTTTGCTTTTATAGAAAGGAATGAGTTCCCCATTCAACTCATTCTGTACTAGTCCAAGCGTCACCACAATCTCTGTAGGCACTGCAGAGAGAAAGGTTCCTCACCTTTTCAAGTTAACCCGTAAGTTCCGTAAGGAACAGATTATCTTCTCTCTATAAAAGACTTTGTCAAATTGTTACGCTGGAAAGAAGTGCGGAGGAAGGATCAACGTGAGGATGGAAAATGACTACGTTTGTATAAAGCGGAAGAAACCAAAACAAATTTGTCTTTAATCATTTTATTCTCTACTCATGTTTGGAGTTATTCTTTTTTAAAAAATTGATAAAATTTATTTTTAATTGCATTTCTAGCAATGTGCCTTACTTAGTAAGATATTCTAAAGTTTTATTAATTTGATCAGATAACGAGGGATCATATGGCGATCGTTCATGTGTTGGAACTTTCATGTATATCGTGATTAGCACTGTTTGAAATAATTAAGGCCCGTTTGGTTCCATTTTTATTTTTCTATTGTTGCTTTTAGTTTTTGTTTCTTGTTTTTGGTTTCTGTTTTTTTACTTAAACAAATGAAAACCTGTTTGGTTGAGATTTGTAACATAAAAACTTAAAATAAAAACCTGTTTGGTTAAAATTTCTAATAAACTTATTATTATTATTATTATTATTATTATTATTATTAATTATTGTTATAAATTTTCTACTTATTATTATTATTATTATTAAACTTATTATTGTTATTATTATTAAGTTATTCTTATTCTTATTAATTTTATTATGATTAATTTATTATTATTATTATTATTATTATTATTATTATTATTATTATTATTATTATTTATTGTTAATAATAATAATATTATTAATAATTATTATTAATTATTGTTATAAATTTTCTACTTACTATTTTTAATACTATTAATATTATTAATTTTATTATACTAAATTAATTATCTTATTATTAATTAATTAATTAATTATTATTATTATTATTATTTGAGATAGAAACTAGGGTTATGTTGATTTTTTGGCGAAGAAAACATGATATCAAAATTCAGAGAAACGATGTTTTTTGGTTTCTGTAAAACTGTTGTAGTTTTTTTTATTTTCAGAAATAAAAAATCGCAACAAAGTAAACCAAACACGTTTTACTTACTTATTTTTTTTTTTACAAAAACAACAATAAAAAAACGAAGAAAAAAACAGAAATAAACAGCCTGAGATACAAATATTGGACTGAACATGTTTTAAATATGTTAAACTCCAACTTTATTGTCAGTAGTGTGCGTCAACGATGTGCCCAGAAGCCAAAGTCTCTTTATTAACTTTTTACTCCGTTCTAGATAAAGTTGTGTATTGTTTTGGAGTTATGGGAGCACGCATGTACCGCAATTGAAGATGCACGTATCAGATTGTTCTACTTTTACGTGTTTCAGTAGCTATTTCGGATTGTTGCTGATTCAACAAGTATATCCTGACGTCAAATTCTACAGTTATGGAAAAGATCAACATGAGGATAGAAAACAACTGCGTTCGTATAAAGTGGAAGCTGATGGTTGTAAAAAATAAAAATAGGCAACACTCAAAAGAAATGGACGTGTGTTCTATTTTGTTTCTACTTAAGGTTTTTAATGAAATAGTTTATAGTATAATAAAATGTAAACGAATGTAATGTTAGAAAATTGTTAAATATAATAAATAAATAAATAATAAATAACTATTTTATCCTTAAAAGAACAAAACATATATTAATAAATCAAAACACATATTGAGCGTATGATTGGTATTATACAAAATTAGTAAAAGTATATGAGGTAGTATATATTTGTCATTTTACATTTCATCATAAATTTTAAAACGAAAATAACTCATTTTACTGTTTAGAAAGGAATATGACGTAATTTAAAACTCTCATCTTCTAATTTATTTCATTTCATTTTATTATAAACCATCATCTCAAATAATGAAATAATATTACATTTCATTTCATTTCGTTACTAACTACTGTACCAAGCAAAGCCTAATGGCTAAAATACTTATTGAATATAATGCTTGTGACGATGAGGAAGTCGTTAAGATCGAACATAACATATTTATTTTCTCTCTATCTTCGCATCTCTCTATTTTTATAATTCTTGATTGTTGTGCAATTACTTACGAAATCACAAATTACTTCTGGGTAGCTCAGTGGTGAGAGGCGTGCGTCTCAACGCAACAAAATCCTCAAATTCTGAGTTCAATGACGAGATCCGCGCTTCAGCGATCAAAGGGACAATCTTAAATTGAGTTGGGTGTACAAGACGACAAGATCCGTGGCCCACCCAAACTAACTTCATAAATTCAGTTAACATAAATAGTAAAAGAGACAAAATCTGGATTTAAACGAAAAATTCTATTATTCCAACTTTAGATGCTAACGACTTTCTTCTTTAATATTAGGTAAAATGATCACTTTTGACTCTAAGTTTTTTATCAATCGACCGGTTTAATCTAATATTCCAAATAGAACATTATAACCCTAATATTTAGAAAAAGTTAAATTTAGACTCGATCATAAAAGAAAATTTAACCTTTATTTGTTAAGTGTCAAGTCAATGTTGATTTGGTAAATTTTAATAATTTTGTATTTTGTGACCCCAAGTGCCTTATCATTAATGACGTGGTAAGGTAGGATTTACATTAAAAAAAATTAATATTTTTTTATTTAAAAGTGTGACACCCACCCCTTATATTAAACATGTCTTAACATAAACAAAAATCAACTTAAATATGTCACTGAAAACTTAACAAAATGATCTCACCCTAACTTGTTTTGCTTAGCTTTTGTCCGGAATCCCCCCAACCCTCCCTCACCGTCTTCTGTTTCTGCGTTTGGAATCACCCACTATTTGGAATCCCTCAATCGCTATCATTACAAGGTTCAGAGGTGCTGGATTGGGAGAGTATTTGCTGCAAGCATCGTTGTCTAACAATCACTCTCACAGGTGAGTGTTTGTGATATTTGGTTTAGCATTTGGTGGGTATGTCATGTTTTGTTCTTTCATTTGTTCTATTGTATTGAATTCCTTACCTTTTGTAAGACATGTTTTGCTCTTTCGTTTGTTCTGTTGTGTTACATGTTTTAGATGCCAATATGTTGTATTTTATAGTCATGTAACATGGAATACTACATTAAATTAATGAGAATAGAGTATACTAGACATTTTTGCTAATCTTGGGCATATTTATTGAATAGACTTTTATGTTTATTTATGCTTTCTCTATTTAAATAACATATGTTGTAATGAAAATGCTCATAAATTTGCTTAGTTTTGCCATAAAATGCTTGATATTAGACGATAGTGTGGCAATTATGATATTGAGCAATATGATTGCGATAGTATAATAAAGTTGATCATGTAAAGTGTATGCCAAGTTAGGCAAGTTCAACAAAGAGGCCGCCTCCTTCATGTTAATAGTTTTGATATTCAATGTAAGTACAAATTATAAGTAATGGAGCATATAAATAGTGATTTTTCAGCTTCAAGTATTTTGCAATTAGCAGCATTCGACTAGATTATTACATATCCGAGCTTAGTTAAATATTGTTTAAACAACTCTTGAATTCAGCTCATTATTAGTTGAATTGAGTTGGATTCGCTTTGTTCAAACATAACTTCACATACATGGTTAAGCCTTTAAATAAATAAGAGATATTCTCCATTTCTTTATACTCTGTATATTGCGAAAACCAGAGTGCTATACATTTCATATAAAAAATCAATTGTATCATGAGAGAACCAAACATATTGATGTCAGGAATCATTTTATAAAGGAAGTTATGTTACAAAAGAATGTTGGAGTGAAGAAAATTGCTACAATAGAGAATCTTGCACATATGATGACAAAGCCTATTCTTGCATCCAAGTTCAAGCTTAGTTTGAACTTGACTAGTATTTGTAGTAACTGAGATATAAGGTGGAGACGGTGAAGGAAACTTTTGAGGTATGTGATACTTGGACAATTCAATCCAAGGTAGAGGTTTGTTGAGATAGTGGCTTGAATGGTCTGTAGAAGGGACAAAAGAAATCAATTTGTCTACCATGAATTATTGGCCAACTCACTTACCATTATTTGCTTGAATGTGTGGTACCACGTAAGTGTCCATTTGTTTGTCACTTTGAGTGGCTAAGATTGAATGGTACATGGCAAATTTATTGCCACAAATTTGGCTACATTTTCTCCTATAAATAGAGACTTCTCATTTGAGAAAAAACAAGTAGTGAAGTAGAGAGTTTTTCTTAAGGTAATAAATTAAGCCTTAAGTAAGAGTAAGTTTTGGGTGTATTGGGATATTAGGTAGTGAGGTATTTTGAGTGACATAATTGTAATCTTCTTGATTCACATAGTAAAATTCTTTTTATCATCTTGCTTGTGGATGTAGGCTTTATAGCCAAACTAGATAAATTCTTGTGTACTTATTTGCTATTATTATTTCTCTCTCATTAATTGACACTAGGTGTGGGCATTATTTCGGACATAATCACAACAAACAACTACATAAGTAGTTAGTTATTCCTCTCTGAAACTAAAGCAATAAAAAAAGTTACTACTTTGGGTTGAAATAGGAATTAGTTCAATTCAATCATATGCTGATATCCTTAATGGCCTAACAAGAAAGCTATGTTGAGTTCCAATAACTTGAAGGAGGCATTTTATGTGACTGAAAATTGATTCACCTTAGTTTACATTCACAAGCAAGAAAAAGGAAAAGCTTGGCAAAATGGGTGTTGGTCCTAAAAAAAGGTTAGTTTCATGGTTCATGATGTACAACAAACTTACAAGAAATTGATTGTAGGAGAGAAACTTGTAATGATCCATATATATCATCATTCCTAGCTTCTGATTAGGCAGACAGATACAAAAAAATGTGATACAAAAAATGAGATTGTTGTTCTTGGCCTATCAAAATTAAAATAAACCCAACACAATTCCATAAAGAACAACGAATAAAAAACCTCATACATCATTCAACACGACCACATTACCTTAATAATATATTTCACTTTATCAACAATATGAACATATAACTTATAAAGTAAGAAAAAATGTGTATGCATACAAAGAAAGATTTCATCATACACCACAAAGTGAAAAAGTGAAATGAGCAAGTTGAGAAAAAGTGAAGGAGACTAGAAAATTACAATCCTCTTCTAAATTGATTCAAACAAAGGCTAACATTCTCCTTTGGAGATTCTTTTATGTGAGATTGGGATCCCTAGATATTTAAAAGGTAGCTTGTGAAGGCCTTGACAAGAAATGCTTATAAGGATGTGAGCTCATCCCTAGGAATCAATGGATACATATATGTGACTTATTTTTATTAACAGAGAGGTTGACATATTACCAAACAATTGTAGGGAATCCATGAGTAGCTATTTTAATAGGATATTAACAAAAGAGAACTAAAATAGTTCTAGCTTCCTACATTTATTAAGAAACTTAAAATCCTATTCACCTGTTAATTCTTTGAGCTAACATTTTGGTTAATAAATCAACGTCACAAAGTAATGCATAAGAGGCTTTAAAAATGCATTGCTCAATCTAGGCTATCAAGATGCCAACAAATCCAAAAGCTTGCAAAATGTCTAAAAGAAATTAGTTGATCTACTAAAAAGCCAATACAAGAAAGGACTTTCCAAGAAAACTACATTCCAACAAAAGAAATGATAAAATAGTCTCAAGCATGTTTGAAGTCCATTTTTGGTGCAAACTGCAAAAGACAAGAAAGCAGCCAAATATGCGAGCTTGTGTAGACCACAAGAGAGCAGCCAAATATGCAAGCATGTGCAGACCACAAAACACATTTTCTATTACAAGACCAAAACAACCAAAACAAAAAAAGAAAGTAGAAACATTATGATATTATATTTGAGACCACACTTGAGGCAAACCAACAATAAACTAACAATAAAATCTAATATCTAACACACACCAACAATGAACTAACAGACAGAAACAATAAACGTATGTGTAGTCCACAAGAAGGAAGCATCCAAAACATACGAGAATATCTAATAGACAACAAGAATAAAATATAACAAACCTTAGTAAACTCAACATGCTTCGATGGTGACTACTTCTTTTGACGATTGCTGATGACTACATTGCCCGAATGCTGCTTTCGTTAACCAAGATTACCGTCGGTGACCAATAATGATGAAGAACGAAAGCCAATTGAAAACAATGGAGAATGAAGACAACGATCGAAGAATTTAGGAACAGATCATTGCCATCGAAAATGAAACATTATCGTATATACATGAAACAATGCCATATGCATGAAACATGAAACACTACCGTATGATCGTTTACTTAATCTGTGTTTTACTTCAACTAATTATTAGGCTAAATCTTGTTAGGGTTAAGAAATCTGTTAACTTAAGAAAATAATTAGTAACTTTAATTACTCTAATTAAGACATGTTTAAGGATTAATTTAAAGAGTGGGTCCCACTCTTTTAAATAAAATAAAATTTATATTTTAAAAAATATAGGTCCTATCTTATCACGTTGGTAATGACGTGACACTAACAGCCTGTTTGGTTTAAAGGCTAGAATAGATAAGGAATAGAATAATTATTATTAAGAATAGAAAAGATGAGAAATAGAATAGAATGAGTATTACTTTGTTTGGTTCACTGCTAAAGAATTTCTATGCTAGTGTTTGGTTTAAAAATATAAACTTGGAATGACAAGTGAATAACTAACAAAAAGACCAAAATATCCTTATCTTTTATTATTATTATTATTATTATCATTATTATCATTATCATCATCATCATCATCAATTTTATTTATTTATTTATTTATTATTATTATTAAATTTCTTATGATTATTAATTTTCTTTCTATTATCATTAACTTTATTATTCTTCTTATTATTAATTTTATTATCATTAATTTTCTACTAGCTGGTAAAATTATTATTATTATTATTATTAGTTATTATTATTATTATTAAATTCTTGTTATTATTAATTTTATTAATTATTATTATTAAATTCCTTATTATTATTAATTTTCTTCTTCTTATTATTAATTTATTATTATTAATTTTGTTATTTTTATTAATTTTCTACTTACTATTATTCTTATTAATATTAATTTTCTTAATTAGCATTAATTATTAAATTCCTTATTATTAATAATTTTCTTCTTCTTATTATTATTTTATTATTCTTATTATTATTATTCTTTATTATTATTATTATTATTATTATTATTATTTTCTACTTACTATTATTCTGATTATTATTATTATTATTATTATGATAAAAAATTTCAACAACTAATTCTATTCTTGGAATAGTTAAAGACACCTTTTGATGATCTTTAGCTATTCTTAAAATAGATGAATACCTAATCATAAGATTGGGTCTAACCAAACAAAGAATTATTTAAAATTTAAGAATATACCAAAATAGAATTATATTTTAATGAACCAAACATGCCCTAAGGATTCATAAAATATAAAATTATTAAAACTTATCACTAATCCAACACTTAACAAAAGGAGGTTAAATTTTTTGTTATGGTGAGATTCTCAGAATTATAATTGTTCTTTATAAAATGTTGGGTTAAATTCATCAGCAGGTGAAAAATTTAGGATCAAAATTAAACCTTTTGCCTTAATATTAACGCGCAGTTAGCGCACAGAATTTGGCGTAGGGTAGGGGAAATCGTAACCGTTGGACACTAGCTAGAGACAACGGATGGTGACGAGCGTAACGGTTCGGGTAGAGCTTGACCTGACCACCACACAGGCGCTCCCATATTACATGAAAGCTTTGCCTTTTCTCTCGTCATTACTCACTCGCTTTCAGTCATGAGCTCTCAGAGTTTAAGATCCGCTTCTAAAGCCGCCAGATTTCTTCTCTCCGCTTCCAAAACCTCTCGCTTTTACTCCGGTAACTCCTCCTCATAACTAACTTAGAATTGCTGTTATTTGTTGGTTCTTCCCTTCTTTTCTTTTTTTTTAATTCATCCAATGGTATTGTTGTCCAGTATGTTTGATTTATATTCACTGAAGAAATGTATATTTTCGTCGTTTTGTTTGGTTGGTACTTGAAAAAGTGAACTTGGTATAAATTGATATGACCCTAAAATTTGTGAATTGAGTGATGAGAAAGAAAGATTTAATCTTTTGTAGAAGGGAGAGGTGTAGCAGCACTAGCAGTATCGTTGAGTGGTAAGGCGCCTTTGGTAGCATCAGCTTACGGGGGGAGGACTGCTTCTCCAAATCCTTCCTCTTTTCAATGGATTACAGGAGCTCTTGCTATTCCTGCTGCAGGTGAACATCAGCATTTCTTCTTTACACTGCGTCTTTATCATAATTGGCTTTTCCTTCAATACTTTTCTGATCGGGCCAAAACCTACATTCCGGTGTTGTTTGATGCGTCCGAGGGGTTTATCTCTGCAAAGAATCTTTCATTTTCTTAAAAGAAAATGTGTATGAAAAAGTTATATATGTCTCACAAGAATTTTTGAGATGTAAAATCAAGGGAAGGTACGTTAGGATAGAAACAGAGTTTGAGAACTGGTGTTAAAAAGGTCGACGGGCCTTGTCCCTATGCTGAAGCTTTTGTGTTGTGGCAACCATGACCTCTTCAACAACACTCATGCTTTGCATAGCCACAACAACGGGTGAGATTTTACGCACGGGTTGCAATTTGGACTTGATTGTTTCCATGTATTGATCCCAACAAAGTACCTGAAATCAATCATTCTGAATTCATAGTATTCTCGTGAGACTTCCTAATATAATGCGTCTTGGAGCTGAAAATGTCGTTGTTTATACACCGTAGACTTTTCATCCTTTTCCATATGGCATCATAAGCTTTCTCTCACTGTATCAGTGATTTTCCTTGTTATTTAATGTTTTTGTAGCTTACATGCTCCAAGAACAGGAGGCACATGCTGCAGAGGTATTTTTATGATAATTTATTGCACCTCGATTGACTCTTGTACTTGTTATTTTGTGAATGAGTCAAGTTACTCCCATTGTTCTTTATTTAGATGGAGCGAACTTTCATTGCAATCAAGCCTGATGGAGTACAGAGAGGGCTGGTAAGAAGAGCATGTCACATCCTTGAAAACCCTCCAACAGGGAAATATTCTCAAACTTAAGTTCGGAATGTCCCACCTTGTAGCATAGGGTTCTTCATCTTCAATGCACCGGTAGCATTTGTTGACTAATTTCTGCTTCATCAAGAGGCAACCAACTGAACTTGAATATTCTCATCTGTTCCAGATTGCAGAAATCATATCTCGTTTTGAACGTAAAGGATTCAAGCTTGTGGGAATCAAGGTAGTAGTTCCTACGAAAGAATTTGCCCAGAAGCATTATCATGATCTCAAGGAAAGACCCTTCTTTAATGGTCTGTGTGAATTCCTAAGCTCTGGCCCAGTTATAGCCATGGTATGAAGAACCAAAATAGTTTTGCTCTTTATGTTTTGACCCGTAATTTTGAGTTTGGTAAACTCATTTAATCCTGCAGGTCTGGGAAGGAGAAGGTGTGATTCATTATGGTAGGAAACTTATTGGAGCCACTGATCCTCAGAAATCAGAGCCTGGAACGATCAGGGGTGATCTAGCAGTTGTTGTTGGAAGGTATTATCTGCATCTCATTTCCTACTTTGATATGGCAAGCTTTATGTTTGCAAGCATCCTTATTGCAAATTCACACTTCAGTTTGCTTTAGTCTTAGCACATTTTGCGTGATGGTTGTGTTATGGCTTTCTTTTTTGTCAAGTCTGTTCTTGTTCTATGTTGTAGAAATATCATTCACGGAAGTGATGGCCCAGAGACTGCCAAGGATGAAATTAGTTTGTGGTTCAAACCAGAAGAATTGGTTAGTTACACAAGCAATGCGGAAAAGTGGCTGTATGGAAACAACTGAGTAAAGTTTTTCAAGGATCATGTCCCCATAGCAATAGACTTTGGAAAGCATAATTTATGAGAATAAATTTGTAACCTGTTGAGGTGAGCGAGACTGCACTGCACTATGTTTGGCGGACAAGTTGCGATATCAAATTCATCAATAATTCCACCTCGTTTTGTTAGCACCTGTGCTCATTCTTAGTTCGGAGAATTAAATTATCCTGCAATGACAATTATTAATGAATTCTGATTTTTGAAATATGATTCACAGTGATTTTATGCCAATGCACTTGAGATTATATCGGTTTCTTTTCCTCTGTTGAAACGCCAACGAATACCAAAGAAAGCACATGTAAGTTCAATCTTTTAAACGTTTTAAGTCAATTTTCAAATTGTCCAAATTGCATCAAAGAAATATTAAATCACTATTCCAGTTTTTTTTTTTTATAAATGGAATCCACTAATACTGACCTAAAACCTACATAACACGGGTAAGTTGAACACCTAAAATGAGATAAAGCTCTTAGAAAATATTCAATTCTTCATCTCATCGTGCAAACCCCTTAAATTCCTACATGACCCAGTTCTTCAGCCAACATAATCCTTCTACAGTGAACATCTCACAGGATTCCAATGCTTTGGGAGAGACGACAACTCTACTCATGAACCAAATTATTGAAGTCCACTTTCAATCACTTTCCTCCCCATTTATGCCAGTTTCTTTGCTCTGCTTCCCATCTTTGCCTCACCATCCACCATAATTCTATGTTACGTGATCAATAGTAAAACTCTAACTTGTAATTGTGAGATTAAGATTAAGGAAGAAGAAGAACAGACAGCTAGAGTCTAGAGAGAGACAGAATAATATTCGCTATTCATTGTATCCATTAGTTTACACCTGTTAATAATGACCCTTCTGTTATAAAAGATAAAATAATATGATGTACCACTAATTGTAGATGCACCATTTAATAGTTAGTGTACATATGGACTGGTTTGGTTTTACCTAACACAAGAATGAAGTAGGTGATTATTGGTTAGGTTTTACCTAACACAAGAATGAGGTAGATGGTTATTGGTTAGGTTTTACCTAACACAATAACATATATGGAGTAGTTGGTCACATGTGTATTAGGTGGTTAAAATGTACTATAAATAGAAGGATTAACTTGATGTAAGTGACACCATTTTTTCATAAGAAGAATTCTCCTCTCCCAAATATTCTTACATTTTAGTTTCGGTTTTATAACACGTTATCAGCACGAAGCTCTCGTTTCTAAAATTCGGCTTATCAACATCAAGCAATCGTAAGGTTCTTCCGTCTACCTACATCGTACAAACGTTCTTCAGTTTACGTACATCAAACAAACGTAAGTTCTTCCGTTTATTTATCCTACTTACGATATTGTTAAAATAATGTTCTTCCTTTTATCTACATTAATTCTACTTATGATATGATTAAACCAAATTATAGACGACTCACTATTTTACCTTCTTTTAATAATGAAAAGTTATTACCACCTCTAAATACGTAATTTATTGTATAGTATACATCATCGTTGTTAAAAAATAAAAAAATTAAAAATATTTATAACGGCTATATATATAACGGTAAATTTATAACGGCTAGGTAACGATAAAAAAATTTCTATAAATAGATACCACTCCTTCATAATTTACTTCATCCCTATCTCTTACCTCAAATTTCTTACAATTTTTTTTCAAATGTTGTCCGCTATTTCATTTTTGTATAATTATAATCATTATATATCTTTGTTTAATTCTTAGTGTAGAAGCTAGATAATTAGGTTCGCATATATTTTCTCTCGATAATACCATGTATTATGATCCCTATGTTGCTTCTTGGCATAGCATTTGAACATGTCATGTAATTTATTTAATGTAATATCTCTTTGAATAAGCTGCTTAATTATTTCTCTCTATTGTATAATAGTTGTCAACATGTCCAATCTTGCCAAAATTGAGTTATTTGCTCTTGATGTTGCGGGCAATAATTATATGTCGTGGATGATTGATGTCGAAATGCATCTTGAATCAATGGATCTTTTAGATACCATTAAAGAAAATAATACAACATCAAAACAAGATAAAGCCAAAGCGATGATCTTCATTCGTCGTCATCTTGATGAGGATTAAAATAGAATACCTCACAATTAAAGATCCAAGTCATTTGTGGAAAAATTTACAAGAAAGATATGACCATCAAAAGGAAGTTTTACTTCCGCTACTCAGAATGAATGGAGCGCTTTACGCTTCCAAGATTTTAAAAGGTCAATGAGTATAACTCATTATGTTTAGAATTGTCTCACAACTACAATTTTGTGGGCAAACAATCATTGAGGAAGATATGTTAAAAACATACTCTACCTTCCACGCAAACAAATGTAACATTGCAACAACAATATCGAAGTCGTGGATTTAAAAAATACTCGACCTGATTTCATGTCTCCTCAGGCGAGAAGAATAATGAACTTTGATGAAAATCATCAATCCCGCCTCTCTCATGGCGGCATTTCGAAGCAAATATTGCAATTCGAAATGAAAGAAAAAATCATCATGGGCCTAGTTGTGGTCGCGGTCGTGGTCGTGGTCGTGACCATGGTCGTAACTACATTCGTGGACGTGGCCGAGGAAGTTATCCATATAACTCTCTTCAAAGAAATACGAGCCACCACAATAACAAGCACCATATTAATGATGTTCATGAAAGTTCTTATAGGACTTCAGGAGATTCTTGCCTTAGATGTGGTACAAAAGGACATTGGGCTAAAGTTTGTCGAGTTCCTGAACATCTATGTCAGTTATATAAAGCATCCTTAAAAGGAAAAGAAAAGGAAGTGAATTTTACTGAACAACACCCTTTAGGTGATTCAACTGACTTTGGTACTTTTGATTTTGATTTCATTGAGAATCATAATCCTTCGATGACTCTACATATCCGAATGCTTGGATTTTCTTGATGATTTTGTGGATCAGGACATTGTTGGTGGCAGTAGCAATTAAAATAATGTACTTATGTTTGTGTTAAGTATTATTATGCTTATTATGTCACTCAGTTTCAATTGCTTGTTATGTTACTAGTTTCAATTACAGTATTGCAATATTTTTTTTTAAGTTAACATAACATCTCTTTCTCTTTATTCTTGCGCAATTTTCTCATTAGATTATTTATTTTTATGCGAAGTTTTGATATGGATCGATTACGTAAGAGGAGCGCAAATAATGATAATTTATGCATACCGAGATAGTGGCACAACGCACACTATCACGAAGATAAGAGGTTCTTTTCAGAATTAAAACCAATAAAAACAATTGTGAACACAATATCAAGTCCTATAGACTTGATTGAAGGAATTGGCAAGGCAAATTTTACATTACCAAATGGCACAAAGTTCTCAATACATGATGCCTTATTTGCGCCAAAGTCTAAAAAAAATTTGTTGAGTTTTAATGATATATATTCTCATAAATATGATACTCGATGCAATCGAGGGAAATATGAAATGTATGTATCTTACAACTGTCAATCGGAAAGATAAACATATTGGAAAACTACCAATGCTCCCTACTTGGATTGCATTATACATATATAAATGTGATGGAATCTAATATGGTAGTTAAAGCAAAACACATTGATCCTTCAATAATCTCTATTTGGCATGATCGTCGGGTCATCCGGGATCAACAATGATGCGAAAAATAATTGAGAATACATGGACATCCATTGAGTAATAAAATGATTACTCAAATAAATAAGAGTCCATGTACATCTTGTTCTCTTGGAAAACGATCATAAGGCCATCACCAACTAAAATAAAATTGGAATCACCGCTTTTCTTGAGCGTATTCAAGGTGATATATGTGGACCAATTCATCCACCATGTGGACCATTTCGATATTTTATGGTATTGATAGATGCCTCCAGCAGATGGTCTCACGTTTGTCTACTATCAACTCGTAATATGGCATTTTAAGATTTCTTGCACAAATTATTAAATTACGAGCACAATTTTCGACTATACAATAAAGAAAGTCGACTCGATAATCTTTGGTGAATTCACATCCCAAACTTTCAATGACTATTGTATGTCAACTGGGATTATGGTCGAGCATCCTGTTGCTCAAGTGCATACTCAAAATGGTTTAGCTGAATCTTTAATTAAACGCCTTGACTTATTCTAGACCATTGATGATGAGAACAAAGCTTCCAATTTTGTATGGGGTCATGCAATTTTACATGCTGAGGCATTAATTCGCATCCGACCAAGTGCATATCATACATACTCCCCACTACAACTTGCATTTGGTCAAGAGCCAAATATCTCCCATTTGAGAATTTTTGGTTGTGCAGTATATGTGCCTATTGTACCACCACAACGTAGTAAAATGGGACCTCAAAGAAGATTGGGGATATATATGGCTATGAAAGTAAATCTATTATTAGATATCTTGAACCTCAAACGGGTGATATGTTTACAAGACGTTTTCTGATTGTCATTTGATGAAAATACTTTCCGACATTAGGGAGATAATAACACGGTGATGAAAGAAATTACATAGTGCGAACCATCATTATTATATCTTGATCAACGACAAAACAATGCGAAATGAAGTGCAAAGAATTGTGCATTTGCAAAGAATTGCAAATCAATTACCGAGATGCTTTCACAGATACAAAAGAGTGACTAAATCATTTATACCGGTTGTAAATGCTCCCGCCGGATTGAAATCCCAAAAGGACAATCTGAGAACATGGTCACTCATGAATCTACGACACGCATGAAGCGTGGTAGACCAATCGGTACCAAAGATAAAAATCCTCGAAAAAGAAAAGGAGCAAATGTGATTAATGACCCCAAGATAGATAAAAGTGTTCCTTTAGAAACACAAGATGAGGATAGTGTCCCAGAAGAGACACAAACTGACATTAATCAAGAAATCACAATTAATTATATGCACACAAAAGAATTATGGAACCGAAATGATATGAAAGAGATTGATGAAATATTTTCTTATGCTATAGCATGTGATATCCTCAATGAAAATGAAGATCCTGAACCAAGATCTATCATTGAATGTCAAAATAGACATGATTGGGTTCAATGGAAAGATGCTATTGAAGCTGAATTAAATTCTCTTAACAAGCGTAATGTGTTTGGACCTATTGTCCTTATACCCCAAAGTGTAAAGCACATGAGGTTACAAATGGGTTTTGTTCAAAAACGAAATGAGAAAAATGAGATTGTGAGATCAAAGCTCGACTTGTTGCCTGAGGTTTTTCTCAAAGACTGGAATTGACTATGAACAAACATACTCTCTGTTATGGATACAATTACGTTTAGATATTTAATCGACTTAACGCTTCTCTTGAAATTGGAAATCGTCTTATGGATGTTATTACGACTTACTTGTATGGATCACTTGATAGTGATATTTACATGAAAATCCTCGAAGGATTCAAAATGCTGCGACATTAAAATCACAACCAAAGGAAAAGTATTCGATCAAATTGCAAAGATCCTTATATGGACTAAAGCAACGGACGCGTGTGTACAATCGTCTAGCGAGTATCTATTAAAGAAAGGATATGAATAGTCTATTTGCCCTTGCGTTTTATAAAGAAAACAACATCCGGATATGTGATTATCGCTGTCTATGTTGATGATTTGAATATCATTAGTCTCGCTTAAAGAAATCCAAGAAAAGTGGTGTACTTAAAGAAGGAATTTGAAATGAAAGATCTTGGAAAAACTAAATATTGTCTTGGTGCGCAAATTGAACATAGACCAAGCGGAATCTTTAATGCATCAATCGACATATCTACGTAAAAGGTATTGAGGCGTTTTAACATGGATAAAGCAACTCCATTAAGTACACCAATGGTTGGTAGATCGCTTAATGTTGAGAAGGATCCATTTCGCCTCTGCGAAGAAAGCGAAGAAGTTCTTAATTCGAAACGCCATATCTAAGTGCGATAGGAGCTCTCATGTATCTTGCTAATTGTCTTAGACACGATATAGCTTTTGCGTTAATCTACTAGCAAGATTTAGTTCATCTCCTACGAAAAGGCCTTTGGAATGGAATTAAACATCTATTCCGTTATCTTGAGGTACAATTGATTTGGAATTATTTTATACTAAAAATGCAAAACAAGTTTTGGTTGGTTATGCAGATCTGAGTTACTTATCGATCGCATAAAGCGGATCCCAAACCGGTTATATATTTACGTATGGAGGCTTTGCAATTTCTTGGCGTTCACGAAACAAACACTTGTTGCTACTTCTTCAAATCATGCTGAAATCATTACACTTCGTGAAGCAAGTGAGAATGTGTATGGTTAAGGTCAATGACGCACCACATTTTAACAACTTGTGGCTTATCGACCAACAAAGAATCAACAATCATATTTGAAGACAATGCGGCATGTATCGCTCAAATAAAGGAGGGTTATATCAAAAGTGATAGAACCAAACATATCCTCCGAAATTTTCCAATTCACCCAAGATCTCGACAAGAGCAAAGAAATCAACATCCAAATATATTCAATCACAACAATTTGCGAATCTTTTCACAAAGGCACTTCTACTATACCTTTCGGGAAGCATGTCTACGAGATTGGAATGCGACATCTAAGAAATTTATGAGGAAGAGCTCATTGTGTTAAATGAGGGGAGCTTACGATTCACTCTTTTCCTTATCATGGTTTTTATCCCACCGGGTTTTTCCTGATAAGGTTTTTAACGAGGCAATACCAAATGCGTTTAAAGGCCAGAGAAGAGACAATTATATGGCACACCAAGGGGGAGTGTTATAAAAGATAGAAATAATAGTGTACCACTAATTGTAGATGCACCATTTAATAGTTAGTGTACATATGGACTGGTTTGGTTTTACCTAACACAAGAATGAAGTAGGTGATTATTGGTTAGGTTTTACCTAACACAAGAATGAGGTAGATGGTTATTGGTAAGGTTTTACCTAACACAATAACATATATGGAGTAGTTGGTCACATGTAGACCTGGCAAACGGGTGGGTGGTCTGGGTATGGGTACGGGTCTCACAGTGCAGGTCACATGAGTGCAGGTTCATGGGTAAATTTATAGAAGCGGGTAATGATTTTGAAAATCCATACCGCCCTTGGTGGTATGGGTGAACCCATGAGTTACCCGCTATATTTTTTATTTTCATTTTAAAATTTTAATTAATAAACTTATTTAACAAGTTTAAATTAATAAGTTAATAATATAAATCAATTATATTAATTGAAATTCCATTGCGATTACTTTGCTTGTGTTTCAAGACATAACGCTTTGGTGACCCCCTGTTAAACTGCTAAAGTCTCCACACACTTTAATCTACTATTATCTGCTGCGTAAAAACTCTTTCAAGTAACTAAGTCGCTAATTGGTGCTTGACTTTTCCTCTTCTTTTGGTTTTATAAACCACAAGACAACTACGCTACAGACAAATTTGAGTGTCGTCGATAGATAAGCAAAATTGACATTTAATTAGGAAAGCAACTTGATAAGTCAATTTTATTAAAATAAATAAATATTTATTTATTTTAAATAATTTTTGGTACCCACGGTACCATGGATTAGACCCGACCCACCCATAAAATTAACGGGTGGGTGCACGTAAATATAAAAGCGGGTAAAAATATATCAACCCATACCCGATGGTAGTATGGTAGTGCAGGCGGTAAGCAGGTGACCACTTGGTTTTGCTGTGTCTAGTCACATGTGTATTAGGTGGTTAAAATGTACTATAAATAGAAGGGTTAACTTGATGTAAGTGACACCATTTTTTCATAAGAAGAATTCTCCTCTCCCAAATATTCTTACATTTTAGTTTCGGTTTTATAACACCTTCCAATATTTTTTGCACATTTTATTTCTTTCCTATACTTCACTAAAATGAGCTATGTCGTTTTGACTTTGAACGACATTGTGAGCTACTTTCGTTATTCATTGGTATCTTCCTTTCTCTACTCATTTGTCACTTCCTTCTATCACAATTAGCTCCCTCCTTGGTAACTCCTGCAGGCACTTTGTAATGAACTCTTTTTAAGTACGGTAAGTGAACTTGAACTTTTGTATTTAACTCAACTTTATCAAATCTGTCATGTTTAGGTGTTTCTCACATAGGATAAAGAAAGCTTACGAAATTCACTAGACCAACACAACAGAATGAATAGCAATAAGAAGATAAAAAATGTACCAAGTTTTAAGGCAAAACTATCAACTTTTATACTACTCTTAATTGATATAAATGATATAAAAGCTCAAACTCTCCTTAATAAATGAAGTGTTTACTCAAATAAGTTATTTATAAGCTTTTAAAAATTTGTTGATCAAACATACTAGAAAGTGAATTCAGCGACACGAATTCATTACCTCAGAGATTGACATCTCCAACCACTCTAGGTACTTTTTAGTGGGTGGTTTATATATTTTACCACTATCTCACTTCTAAATAAAAGGAACATATGAATTATTAATTTAGACTGCGCATTATCACCAGAAAAATTATTACTCGAATGGTCTAACAAATTAGCATTAGTTCTACAATTAGAAAAACTTCTTAATTTAGATTGCAATTATTACCGAAAAATTATTACTCGAATGATCTAATAAATTAACATTAGTTATACAATTAGAAAAACCTTTTATGGAATAACAAATATAAGTACTTTATGGAATTTTATTACCTATAAAACTACTGGTATTGTACTAAATTTTTATTAGATAATGAAATATATATATATATATATATATATATATATATATATATATAATACTATTGAATTTCTTAATGCTATCGAACTAATAAAAACTTTTCATGTAGTTACTAATGAGATTTATAAAGAATTTATTGGTAAAGATATAACCTCCTATAAACAAAAAATTGAAAATGAAGAAAAAATCGCCTTATGGCATTTAAATAATATATGCTTATGTGACATATGTTAATTAGAAGAATATACTTGTGAATTTTAAAATATTATTATAAATTAGCTCGTACAAAACAAGAAATATATATACAAATATTTATCCAAAATTACCTTATCCAATAAACAAAACAATAGAAGAATTATTTTAATAAAAATGCTAATTTAGTAGCATATAACTTAGGTGGTGCTACTTCGATAACAAAAGAAGTATTATCACAAAAATGTTTAAAAGTAAAATTACATAAAAATTATATGAGAGAGATATACAATTATGCTTTTCTAAATATTAAGAGGTTCCTCAACAATATGGATGTGATTTTCTACCTATCATAAACAAAGAAAACAAACAAAATATAATAAATATAAATGGAGAAAATATCCCAAAACACATATAAAAATATACATTTAAACCTTATAAAAATTTTAAGAAAAAAGCTTATAGACAATATACACCAAAAAGAAATATTTCCCTCAAAATAAGAAAAATGTAGATGTTAGTTATGTAACGAAGAAAGTCATTTTAAATTCAGTATTAAAATATAATTTAGAACCTCTGAGAATCGGAATATGAAATAGATTCAACAATTTCTTCATTATATCAATATGACCTCCAAACTTGAGAATAAACAACTAAATCTGAATATCACTTTTATTCAAGTGATTATTCAAAACAAAAACTTAATGCTTATATAGATACGAAGCTACTATTTATGCGACTTTGAAAACATTATTAAACAATTGGAAAAATTAAGTAAACCTTTACAAATAAGAATAGTAGATGGAGCGTTAAATTGATTTGGTATGTCAATTATTATAATAATGTTATTATTGAAAATTATACCTTTATAATACCATCAATAAATTAACAAGAATCGGGACTACCATTAATTTTAGGAAACAATTTTCTTAAACTGTACAATCCTTTTTTGGTAAAACTATACAATCATTTTGTCAATATCTACATTACATAACTTTAAAACACCAATAATAAAATCTTTAAATAAAAAATCTATAATTCTTAAAATTCATATCTATCATACAACTTATTATAAAACTCTATAACTAGTTACCAAAAATTAAATCAATTACGATTCCATCTTCTTAATAATCTTATTTTACAAAATGAAATAGAAAGTTTAATAGAACAAGTATGTAGTGATCATTCACTTGACCTATAAAAATATTAATAATCAATTAATTGAAATAAAATTAAAAGATCCTATCTGAAGTTAATATTAAAATAATAAACCATATACACAATAGGATGTACAAGCATTTATTAATCAATGTTCTTATTTATTACAAAAACAACTAATTTCACCAAGTACAAGTAAACATTCACTCTCGCCTTCCATGTAAACAATCATTACGAACAAAAAAGAGGAAAAATAATAATGGTAATAAATTACAAAGAATTAAATAAAGCTACTATAGGCGATGCATATAAATTGCCCAGAAAAAATATATTATTAGTGAACTAAAAGAACATCATTGGTTTATTACATTAGATGCAAAATCAGGTTATTAGCAATTAAGATTACACGAAAATACAAAACCATTAATAGCCTTTACTTGCCCACCACAAAAATATTATCAATAGAATGTACTACCTTTTGGATTAAAACAAGCCCCAGTGTTTATCAAAGATTTATGGACGATAATTTAGAAGGGTTAGAAGACTTTACATTAGCTTATATAGATGATATTATTATATTTTCTAACAAAGATGAAGAAGATCATTAAAAAAAGTAATAACAATTCTTACTAGATGTAAACATAAAGGATTAATTTTAAGTAAAAAGAAAATAAAATTAGCACAACAAAATATCAAATACTTAGGTATAGAATTCTATAATGGTTTTCTTAAATTACAACCAAATATTCTTGAAAAATTACATAATTTTCCTAACACACTAAAAAATATAACTGAAGTCCAAAAATTTTAAGACTATTAAATTATATATCTAAGTAGGGATTTCTTAAAGATTTAGCTAAAGAGAGAAAAAAGTTACAACTTAAATGTAGTATAAAAACTCAATGGACATGGACTACAAAAGATACAAAAACAGTAAAAAATTAAAAACTCTTTTAAGGATATACCCACATTATACAATTATAATGTTAAGGATACATTGATTATACAAATAGATGCAAATATTGATATATAGGTCATTTGTCTTTTAGTACAACCACCCAACTTAAGGAAATATCTTTTATGTAAATATATCAATGGGACTTTTAATCCTGCTGAAAGGAAATATCTAATTCATAAAAACAAACACTTACATGTATTAAAACATTAAAAAATAGAAAGTAGATTTATTACCTATTGAATTTTATATTCTAATGAGCCTAAGTATTTATATGGATTCACCAGATATAATATTAAAACTAATAATAATAGAGGAAGATTAATTCGATGGCAATGTAATTATAAAACTAATTATAATCAATATACTTTCATATTAATTATATAAAATCATCTACTAATAGTCTTGCAGATATATTAACAAGAGAATAGAAGTAGCTATCCTCAGCCTGAAAGATTCACTCATTAAAAAAGAAAATGATTTAGTAGAGCTTCAACAACAAGTGGGTATAGTAACCAAACAAATTAATCAGTTACGAGCAACTATTACCTTCCTTGAAAAACAAATATCCACTTACCAATCACACTCTACCAATCCTCCATTAACCAATATTCAACCACAACCACAAAATATCCAACCAATAACATCCTAACAAATCACTCATACACCTTTGCTTTTCTCTCAAAAAAAGGATCACTTTAAAAAAGTAAAACTTATGTCATTTTCAATGAACTTATGGCTGGAATATATGATAAATGGCATAAAGCTATTATTCGTATCACCGAAAATCTTCCATTATTCATCGAAGTTATAATACCCGCATGGAAGTAGAGAAAGCTTTGGCAGAATTCAAAGAACCCTCTTTGAAACTACAATATAAACAAGTTCTTGAAAAACTATAAACTTCCATTACCATGAAAACTCTTGGAAAACCAATTAATATAGAAAGTATTAATGTTATACCTACCCGAGCATTGAAAGACGAAATGAAGAAAATTACTCTTGAAACATTTTATGATTGTTTCCAAGTACTTAATAAATGGAGGGAAGAATAAAAAATCTTCGAGTATTATCTCCAAAATGGAGGATGTTATGGACCTAAAGCTATCATCTTTCCAGAAACAGATGCCTTCACTGCCTATCTCATTTTCGAAAGTGGTTTAGTTGACACCATTTACTTAACTAATCTAAACAACCTTGCTAAATTTCCAGCTACATTCACTCTGGCAATCAAAAATAATAAAGAAAGATTTGTAAAAGAAAGAGAAATCTTCATCAAAGTTTTTACAGCCCGTTTGGAAACCTTCAAATTGAATTCATTAACGAATTAAATTCAATTACATTAATGAAAGTATAATTGAATTCAATTTACACTGTTTGGAACAAATCTAGTAATATTAGAATTGAATTCAATTACACTTTTTGGAACAAAACCAGTAATATTAGAATTGAATTCAAGTACACTGTTTGAAACAAATCCAACAATATTATAATTGAATTCAATTATTTCATATGATACATTTATCCCTCACTATTATTATTATTAATTGTTGTTATCATCATCATCATCATCATCATCATCATCTTCATCATCATCATTATTATCATCATCATCATCATCATCATCAGGCAAAGATAAAAGAATCATTACTTTTAACATAGAGGCACAAATCTTTTTCCATAGCTTCCTTGAATCCATTCATTTTGATAAGATAGTTGTTGAATCAAAATGGATAGCTCACTAGGCCAAGGTTAACTCCCATAGAAGTTTCTATAGGAGTATGATCAATGTAGCACCCCCTTATCGCAGGGTACGCACCGGAATGCTTGTGGTCGTTCCGACGCATATTCCACAATAAGGGTGCACTACGCTCGATCTATCTAAAATTCACATGGCATCAATACGATAAAACCGCAATATCAAAATCACTAAATTTTAAAACCATAATGCTTTTCTCATTTTTTTAATGTAGAGCCCGGCCTCTACCGCCATCACTCCAGGTATTGTCCTCTTTGATCAAGGGTGAGTCCACGACTCGAACCCAAGACCTCAAGGTTTTGTTGCACTTTAAGTGCATGCCTCTTACCATTGAGCCAATGGCTCGATGGTAAGAGCGTGCACTTAAAGTGCAACAAAACCTTGAGGTCTTGTGTTCGAGTTGTGACTCACGCAAGTGCCAAAGAGGACAATACCTGGAGTGATGGCGGTAGAGACCGGGATCTACATAAAAAATTCCTCTATAATTAGAGGCCATAAGAATGTTTAGTCAATAATATGCAGTATGAAATCCTACCCCGTCCCAATTTACCAATATGCTCATCACATCGGTAACGGGATGTTATAATCAAAGTAAAAAGGCCAGTTGAAAAAAGTTGCAATGGTTCTGAAGCGTGCTAGCCACTCTGGATTTACTAAAGCATGATATATTTTCCTCCTAATTAAGGTACTTATTCCTTGCCTGTTACTCTATGTATAGTATTCTCCTTTATAATTCATAACTGAGAGAGAAAGAAGAGTTTAGGTAATCTAACAAACTATTCCCTTTCATATTCATATACGAAGATGTTAAAGTTAAAATCTCTAACAACCAGCCTTTCAATTGAGCCCCCTATCACCTTCAAATCATTCTAAAGAGATCTCCATTGAAACTCAAACTTGGAAGCATAAATAAAGATGACTTCTAGACATTCAGAATCCATTTTGATTACCAAATAAATATATTGGTTTGAGGTTATTTTTTGAATGATATTGACTTAGTGAGGATCAAATCCCACAACAATCCTGCCTAAGTATTGACACTAGTTGTTTGATAATAGCTCCCAATTTTTACCAAAAACTCCTCTACAAATTTGTAACTTTTCATTTTTAACCTTTGTTTGTAAAGGTCTCATTTAAGGCATACCTTTTAGAGACAAGATAATCTTTGACTAGCCATCTTTTTGGAGACAATTCATAGCTCTCACATTTCAGAACAATATAATTAGATTAAAAGAGAGCCCAATGCCCTTTCTTCTTAGATTTTCTACCATGTCTTCTCTTTGAAATTACCACTTGTTTTTGTTAAAGAGCTGACCTGGATCTAACAAGCCATTTTTTATACTATGTTTCAAATTGAGGACCTTTAGAGAGCTTGGAAGTGAGAGCATTTCCTCCTCACTATTCTTCAACTTTTTGGGGCTTTCATCTTTTTCAGAGTATACCTGTCTAATTCCCATTTCTTTAGGTTCTGGATTGTTTACATTCTCAACATTAACACTTTCAAGGCCAAGTGAAGTTTGAAGACTAAGAAACTCATCCGAAAATTCAATCAGGAATCTCTTTCCAGTTTCCCTTCATCTCTTCTTTTCTGAATCTAAAGGTTGGGGTTTCCATTCATAACTAACTTCATTGAAGTCTTCCATTAATTCCCTAGTATCATCCAATCTCATAATAATTAAAGAATTAGAAAGGTTAGTATTCATTTCTACTTCCTCACATATCCTAGCATAGCTAATCTTTCTGATAATTATAGTCATTTCATCCAAGCAAAAAAGTCTCCTAATGGCACTAACTAAATGACTAAGATCAATGGTTGTTTAATACTTAAGTAAAACGCCATGAAATCTTAACCAAGTGAGTGATGCTTTAGATTCATATTCTTTAAGTTTATCCTAGGCCTCCACTTTAATAGCAGTATTGGGGGTCTTTGGACATGCCAATGTCCTGTTTATAAATTTTTTTGCACATTGGTTAAGTCTATGCATAAATAACTCTTCTTCTTTTAGCAGGACACTCTACAAACCCAATTTCGATCAAGAGTTCATTATCGATCTATAAAATGCTGAAAAAGCCAACTTCTTTTAATGACAAATGTAAAGCTCACTCATAAAATAAAGCAAACCAAACAGCCCAGCCCAACCTACAATTAGTAAGTTATATAAAAACAACATCTGAAAATAACATTAAGAGCACCAACGTGACAACACCCTCTTCTCCATTGTCTCTCAAATTTCCAATCGATAAATGTGTCTAAATGCACCATTTTTTCTCGCATGTGACACTTCTCATGTATGTTCACTTCTCATGCATGAAGGGATAAAAGTGGAGAAAATAGGGTTGGAAAATCATGAAAAAAGAGAAGAGAGAAGGAGAGTGGAGGCTGAAGATGATGACATTGTTTTCAAATTTTAAGTTTTTTTTTGAGTTGCATGTAGAAGTAGAATAGGAAGTGCAGAAAATGAAGGGTAAATATGAAATTTACCTGCATGAAGGACATTTTTAATATTACTTGAAATAGGCAGGGTAAAATATGGCTCTTAATTAGTTAAGAATATTTTAGTAATTATAGAAGTTAGCTTAGTAAGGGTATTATTTTTATAATTAAAAATAAATTAGAAGAGAGAATAATGTTAAATTATTAAGTATAATTAGGTTAAATTTTTTTCGTAAATTAATCTAATAAAATTTTGTAAATTTTTATTTTAAAGGTATAGTCAATTACTCTTATTGAGTAGGCAGTTCATCCCTTCCCATCAATTTTTTTAGAGATCGAGTTATTGTCGACAACTCCAGTGCACTTATAGATGAGGCCAGTAAATTACTCGTGTAAAGTTGTTGAAATGTATATATATATATATTTTAATATGACAGTTTAAATAGTTGTGTTGTATAGAATATTTTTATATTTAACAAACAATCACTTAATGAAGAATTTAATACTTAATGTTATATATTGAAAATTTTTTAATTAATTGTAATTTAAGATTTTTTAGTAGCACACAAAATCCGACTAGAGTATTTGCCCAATTTGCTACTCTCTACTGCAAGATTTTTAATAGGCGAAAATCACTCTTGTACTAATTGAAGAATAAGAGCGGTGTTAGAACGCACCTCAGTTTATCAAATATTGTGGAATCTTTGACAACTCGACTTCAGGTGTGTTTGAGGTCGGGAGTGAACCCATCATCTCGAGATCTGAAGCTCTGAGCTAGTAACTGGACCTTCGATGCTGTAGAGCCCGACCTCTACCGCCATCACTTCAGGTATTGTCCTCTTTGGCACTTGTGTGAGTCACGACTCGAACACAAGACCTCAAGGTTTTGTTCCACTTTAAGTGGACGCCTCTTACCATTGAGTCAATTGGCTCAATGGTAAGAGGCGTGCACTTAAGTGCAACAAAACTTCGAGGTCTTGGGTTCGAGTGGTGACTCATCCAAGTACCAAAGAGGACAATACCGAAGGGAAATTCACCCCGGTAGCGGTCGTGGGCCTCTTGAGGTGCGCGAGAAACCCACCCGGTACGCAAAGTTCGGGTCGCTACAGATGCTGGACGTGTCAAAAGGACAGAATGATGATGAACGAAACATAAGCAAAACAAATATGAGAGAATAAAAATTATATATTCCATGAGATGTACATGTCCTTATATAATACAATAGCTTTACAAGATCACTTCATAAAAAAATATGATCACTATGTTCCATATAACAAGGGATATGATCTCATCTAAAATAGTAAAGTCAATCCCTATAATTAAGTAAAAGATAGAGATCTTCAATACTCCCCCTCAAGTTGGAGCGTGAATGTTGTGAATGCCTAACTTGTCTCTTAAGCTCGTGAATTGGTCCTTCTCAAGTGGCTTCGTGAATATATCTGCAAGTTGGTAGCGAGTCGGCACGTACGAGGGACTGATCATCTTAGCTTGCAGCTTCTCACGCACAATGTGGCAGTCTATTTCAATATGTTTGGTCCTCTCATGAAAAACTGGATTGGCAGCTATGTGTAATGCAGCCTGATTGTCGCAATATAATGGTGTAGGAGATTTCGGCAATACGCCTAAGTCTCGCAAAATGTAATGAAGCCATTGCAGCTCAAGGCATGTGTTGGTCATGGCCCTATATTCCGCTTCTGCTGAGGAGTGGGACACATTAACCTGCTTTTTCGATTTCCAGGACACAAGCAAGCTTCCTAGGAAAATGCAGTAACTCGTGATGGATCTTCTGGTGGCACGACAACCGTCCCAGTCAGAATCACAGAAGGCCTTCAGCTGAAGATTATTGTTGGATGCAAGTAATAAACCCTGTCTAGGAGTCCCTTTTATGTATCGGAGAACCCTTAAGGCAGGATCCCAATGGGGTTTATGAGGCTCATGCACAAATTGACTTAATTTGCGAACAGAGTAAACTAAATCCGATTGTGTGATAGTGAGGTAGATCGATCGGCCAATCAAGCGGCAGTACTTAGTGGGGTCCGATAGTGGTTCGTTGTCGTCAATGGACAGTCGGAGATTCTGCTCCATAAGAAACCAATCAGGACGGGCTCCAGTAAGTCCAGCATCATCAAGAATGTCCAAGGCATATTTTCGCTGAGAGATAAAATACCCTTAGAAGAGCGGGAGAATTCAATGCCAAGGAAATATTTCAATGTGCCAAGATCTTTGATGTAAAAGTGATCAAGTAATTGCTTCTTAAGACGTTGTATTTCATCGATGTCGTTACCAGTCAAAAGGATATCATCGACATATAAGAGGACCATTGTGATAGATGTACCCACAATTCGAACAAATAAAGAATAATCTGCTTTGGACAGGCGATACCCATATCGCTAAATAGTGTCAGAAAAGGTCGAGAACCAGTTTCTGGAAACTTGCTTTAGACCATAAAGGGACTTGTTAAACTGACATACCAGATTCTCTCCCTGTCGGTTGTGACCGGGAGGCAAGTCCATGTAGACAGATTCGTGCAAGGTACCATGTAAAAATGCGTTCTGAACATCAATCTGATGGGTATGTCAGTTTCAAGAAGCTGCAACAGAAAACAAACATCGAAGAGTGGTCAGTTTAGCAGTGGGAGAGAATGTTTCCCGATAACTGATGCCCTCAACCTGATGTAACCTTTGGCTATAAGACACGCTTTGTAGCGCTCAACACTGCCATCAGAATGGAACTTGATCTTGTAAACCCACCGACAGCCAATAGACTTGTGATTCGGCGGAAGTGGGATCAAGGACCAGGTATTGTTTAGCTGTAACGCATCTAACTCCGCGGCCATTGCATCACGCCACTGAGGATCTTGGACAGCTTCTGCATAGGAAATGGGTTCCTTGTGGACAGTAATATTGGCAAGAAAGCGACGGTGTGTAGGTGATAATTTATGACAAGAAAGAAACTGAGATAAGGGATACCTGGAACCTTGAGAAGGACTGTACGAGATAGAATGATTGGCTTGAGGACCCATGTCATAAATGGCATGCCAGGAAGGATGCTTTCGTTCTCGTTGTGATCGACGGGGACTGGGCGCAGGAGGATTGGACTCGTTCAGAGGAGAGAAAAGCGAGGTTGGCTGGGAGGTATCGGATGAGTGAGAAGGAGATTCTGACGGTGGCAAAGGAGTGGAAGTGGAAAGCGAATTATGGGGAGTGTGAGAAGAGAGGGAGACGGGAGATGGTGATAAGGTAGGTGAAGTAGAAGGGGACAGATCGTCATCCAAGACGGGAGAATGCAACATAGGCGAAGATGTAGGCGAGTCTAGCAGTGAGGGAATGGAATATGGGAAAGTATCTTCGTGAAAAGTAACATCACGGCTGATGAAGAATGTGTGGGATGAAAGATCAAAGAGTTTATATGTAATATCCCGTTTCCATCCAAAGGGTTAGAACCCTAACGATTTGATGCATGTAAGATCAATAGGAGAAAATGGGATAACACATCTCATGCTCATGCATTACATAAGGTGCACATGCACATACATAGTGAATCCTTGCACATAACAAAAAAATTGTACATGCATTCATTGACATTCCCGGTATATTTGGTTTTACTTGTGAATGGGTTGAGAATTGTGGGTTATTGATTTTGAAAATTTATTTGGAGAGTGAAATTATTGATTTTATAATTTTGGAGAATTTTAGAAATTTTTCTGGGATAAATCCCGGACTAGGAAAAATGACGAGGGGCAGACCAACTGATAATCGGTATTAGAATTTAATGCCTATGGAATTGAATCTTGGCCATATGGTTATAGGAATAATTGACAAGTGTTAATTATGGGAAATTGGGCTTGAAATTGATTAGTTTAAAAAGAAGTTAAAGGTTAAAGCTTGGCTTGACGTATGGCATGTTTAGAGCCATGTATTAGGTTAGATAACCATTTAAATTGAAGCTCCTTTAGTCTCTCTCACGACACTCACTCTTCAAAGCCCTTTGGGATTGTATTTTGGGATATTTTCTTCTCTTCTTCGTGAGCTTCTTCTCCTCCTCTTCATGTGTTGTGATTTCCTTCAACTTGAGCTTAGCTTTCATCTATTCCTTGTTCCTTGTCATCTTGCTCTTGCTTACTTGTCATAAACCTACCTCTCTACTCCTTTGGATGATGATGATCGATGGTGATGGTGGGAGCTAGGTTTTGGTGTGTTACTTGGAGTACTTGAAGATTTGTAGCTAAAACAAGTAAGTTTTGTGTTATATGTAGTGCTTATGGTAGAATTGAAACTCATGAATTGATGATTGACTTATGCTTGTGTAAGACTTATGTATGTGTGTTAATTGATGCTCATAGATGTTCATGGTTGTGTTTTGGAAGTATGTATGATGAGTTTACCTTCATGTAAATGTATAGAGAAGTTTAGGACTTGATGTCTTTCAAAAGAGTTGATGGTTGATTGTAGAAAGTGGTTATAATGGATATACATTTGGGTATGCCCTGTTTTGGGATTATGATAAATTGTAGCTTTTGCTTTGTTTGTGAGTGATTTCTTGAATTGAATTAGGTAGGGATTGATGAGGAATTGTCATGGAAAAGATGATCTAGGCATGAGATGGAATAGATGAGTTGAATGTTGCTTAAATGATTGAAGAAGAGAAATATGGAAAATTTCAATAGCTTGATCTTTGAGTGTGCTTCAATTGCATAGTCACAATTTCTTCTATAGTTGTCCAAATGAGTTGAGGCTTGATTTAAATGAAACTAGAGGAGATTGACTACAATTCTTATGAAGATGTTGATTGTGAATTTTGTCTTGAAGAATCTCAAATGTGAGTGTAGAAATTGTTGTGAATAAAGCTATAGGATTGTGTTTCATTTTGGATGTGTATAAGCCATTAGGGAATATGAATTGAGTAGGAATGATTTGGAACTCAATTTGAGTTGTTTATGTGTGTATTCACCAACTTGGACATGATGAATTGTGAGTAGGAAGTTTGGTATTTAGGACTAAAGTGCGAGATGAAGAAGGATAGAAAGTTAGGGAGAAGAAGATATAAAATGAAATAACATTGATGTTTAAGTTGTTTTATGCTAGAATTGGTGAATTTGGAAGTGCTTAAGAGTGTATGGAAGGTTAGAATGGGTTTAGGACCCTTTGGAGGAGTTTTGGGGGTGAAAATTTTAGTTCACCCAAATCTTACACGGTCTGCCCGGGTAAATTTCACACGGGCCGTGTAAATCTAGGCACAGGGGACACATTTCACCCGAAGGTTACACGACCTGACCGTGTAAATTTCACACGGGCCGTGTGTTTTGACCCCCTAAACGACAACATTTCAAATTGTGGTCTTCATGAAAATTGTATCCCTGGATGTCTAATTTCTAACCATCCAAGAACAAAGCAATCCGATATCTAGAATGAAAGTTATGACATTTGCGCCAAAGTATGTTCGATTGGAGGACAATTATGAACATGGTTGCTTCTTTTGACTATAACTCCTTCTCTAAAGCTCCAAATGACTTGATTATTGTGGAAATGGATTCCTAACACATTTTCCTATATCTCCACCAAAATTTGTATTAATTGGAGTTAAATTGAAAGAGATTTATCAAATGCAAGTGTAAGAGTCTATTGGAACATTGTCAATGGGAGTAGTTTTACTGAACAGAGTTCAATGTTTTGCTTATATATAGAGATATAGGATTCCAAATGAGATGATGCTTTCTTTTTAGTAAATTTAAGATATAGAGCTACAAATCATATGAAGAAGTTCAATTGTGATGCAATCTCTAAGATGTTCAAATGCTAGATGGAATCGGGTTTAGTACACTTTGAATAATCCATCAATGTTTGAGGTATATCTCTCAATCTACTAAACCAAATTGAGTGATTTTGGTTCCAATAGAATCATAAGACATAGAGGAACACCTTTCTAGAAGGGAGCTTGATCAAATTATTTCATATTCACTTTCCTTTTTAATGTGAATCATAGACCCGAAGGTGTGACGTGGGAAAAGATGAGTTTTGCTTTGTGAATGATGGTTGCAATCAAATTTATAGAATGATACCCCGGGAATCGTCATGAACATGCATCGTACATATATGAGCATGAATAAATGTTTATAATGGTGCAACATTATTAATGTGTATGCAACGTATTGCATAAATGGGTTGTGCAGGTCACAAGTCCGCAAACAGACGTTTCCAGAATTTGGAAGCAACTGCTAATCTCGAGCGTACTGTGAGTAGACCTAGATGGTCTTACTTTATTGTTTGTTAATTGAATTCTTGTATTATTTGACTATTGGATGATTGTGTAAATGTGATTGAATATGTTGGGTTTCGAACAGGAGGTCCAATGATTATGATGACTGATTTGGATATTGAAGTGCTATTTGTTTTTGAATTGGAAGAACTAAATGTATTGAGTGATTGCTATGTGTTTCCTGAATGTGTAAATTGCATGCAAGTGAAAGTGTGATTTCTCAACTATCTGTTGCTGATCGCGGCTCTGTCGATTCGACCTTACGATCGATCTTCAGAAATCGGTCAAAAATAATAATTTCCAAGATTGCAGTATAGGTTGCAACCTCGGGTCGTCTCACTTAATTGGAACCAAATGAAAAAGGTCTAAGCTAGCCTAATTACCAAAAATTGCAATCAAAGTTGATAAAACGGGGGTTTTGGTCATTGAAAGAACTAAAGGAATTTAACAAAATTTAAGACAAAAGTGTAAAAGTGTGTTTTTGGATTTTTTTTACGAAATAAATGAAATTAAAAAAAACTCATATAGTAATCAAATTGATAAAATCCTCTTGAAAATGAGCGCAGGCTATCACGGTTCAAAAAATGATTTTAGGGAATAGAATCTACTAAGTTTCGAAAGATCAACCCTAAAGGACTCTTTAGGTCCAAAGATTTAATTAATGAACTCCATTATTTAAATCTTTGTTAAAAACCTTAGTGTGAAAATTAGACAAGTAAATGCAATCGGTCAATTGGATAAAAACACAACCATCTAAATCAACACAACTAGGCAGATTTTGAGAGTAGATGCAATAACCGAATGACATATATGAGACTTCATATATTAAGCATGAAAATTCTACAAATAACTTTGTCCAAATCGCAACATAGTGTTCAAAGACATGGTTAAAGCGTTAACCATGCTAATCTAGCTATCTGAGATGCAATCTCTAACTCGAGTTTACACAAATATAACTAAACTTGAGACACTATATGATTACTCCCCTTTGAAGCTTCCGGTGAACTCAAGCCATTGCTACATCTTCAAGAGGAAATGTGACTTAGCTACGCATAACTCCGGTCTGTCTCTCGACTGCTGAAGATTGAGCGATACTGATGGTGGCAGAAGATACTGATGGTGGCGATGATGATGGTGATGGTCGACGATTATGAAAACTGGAAATGAAATGATGGTGGAGTAGAATGTCGTCTCTGCTGCCTCCGAAGCGTCTCTCTGTATCCCCCTCTGTCTGACCTAAAAATAGCAAAGTTTTTATATAATGGATGCGGGTCGGGTCAGAGCAGTGAGACAAACTTTCCATTTAAGGTCGAATATCTGCTCGTACGTCGCGGCGTGTAAATAAATATTCGTCGCAACGTGTAGAATTGCCTGCTCGTCGCGTCGTGCGAACTAACATACGTCGCGACGTGTGGAAGTGATTTGCTCATCGCGACGTGTGGATTAATATTCGTCGCGACGTGCGGATAGGACCTCATGACTGTTGATTTCCTGATGTGTTGACTATTTTGCTCCTGCAATAAAATAATAACAATTTGCAGTATCAATTGTCCTCATGAAGATTATAGAGAAATTAATATCAGATCATGACAATTTACTGACAAATTGCGAATTAAAAGAGCTCGTTATGAGGAACCAATTTGAGCGCAAAAATCATCAATTAGGAGTCAACGAATGCATAAACAGGTATGAAAATGCAGCCAATTTATAATTTAAACTTGGCTCAATCAAATTCCCCCACACTTAGACCTTTGTACTCCTGGACAAAGTTTACAAGAGTCAAAAAGAATACAAGAGGGAAAGAAAATATCTGCCCATGCTCAAAACAATAAAAAGAAATTGACTCAATTCTCTTCCTCAGAATTCAACCCCAGCAAATTGAAAGAGTGCTAATAAAACAAACACTGAAAGAATTCAAATACAAGAGATTGAACAAAAGAGAATCACTCAGGATATAGTGTTTGCGCTCATCTCACTTGCGTTTAGGTATATTTTTGCTTTCAGTCTGCTTAATCCATCTCCTACCATAGGCTTGTGGCAAATCTATTTCTCCAATACAAGAACTATCATTTCGAAGATCAAGAGGACTTTTAGGGCTGTAATGTATGGAAGGCTAAATGAATGGATGAAGTGAAAGAAAGAAAATATGAGCACATGCACGAAACGACGAACTGATGTCAACAATGGAACTCAAACTAAACACTTGCATAAACAGAATGCATATATATATATATATATATATATATATATATTTGTCTCATTTTTGAGATACTTTCCCTTTCTGGACACACAAAATTCACTTTTTTTGACATTATTATTAACTAGAAGTGAAAGCAAAACAACTAATGACACCATAAAAGTATGAATGCAAATGCTCATAACAAGAGGGCTCAAGGGGTTAACAAGGGATAAGTGTTTATGGGACTGTATTTGGGAAAAGAGTTTGAAGAAGGAACGCCTCTATCATACCAACAAAAATCTAGGCCATTAAGCTTCGAGTAAGAATTGAAACAAGTTCTAGAGAAGAATGAAATAAGCAGACTCACACAAAGATAAAAGAAAATTTGGCTCAAATATCCTTCCAACAAGGGTATTGTCTCTATGAACAATCTCAAGTCTCAAAAACTTAAAATGTCACTTTGTTAGCATGCTTTCATTCACTTTGTTTTGAAAACATGAAAAGCAGGATTTTGTCAATTCCAACTATCATTAAAAGGATGGGAAGCGTTTTCAAAAACTCAAACATCATTTTGAAACTAGTAAAAACTTTGAAAACAATAGCCACAAAAGTCCAGTGCAGAAAATGTTTGAATTGAGTGGAAGAATGAGGCAAAAATCATTCGTGCATAAATGTGACGTCGTGGCGTACCGAAGCAGACGTCGTAGCGTGCGGACGTTGCGACGTGTGACATGGGTGACGTCGCGACGTATATGCACTCGAAAGAATAGCTTCACCGCGACGTGTGATCGCTCGTCGCGGCGAAGAGATGCAGAATGACAGAAAAGTGTAAAATTTACCAAGTTTATCGACAGAATGCACCAATAGCCAGCAATTCATAATCATAATGTCAACAGTCATGCAATATGAAAGATAAATGGGGAAACAACTGGCTCCCCCACACTTAAAGCACACATTGTCCTCAATGAAACAATAGATGAAGCTCAAATGCATAGAAGTTCATGAAGGGACCGAGAAAGTATTATTGGAAAATGAAAGGAAAACAAAAGAAGCTATCTATCTAAATGGCTCTCCTCCAAACTTGTGAAGACAAATAGTAAATGCGAAACACAAAAAGTAAAGAAACAAGTGAAGGAGACGGAAAAACCTGATATTCACAGTGGTTTTTGGTTCTCATAATAGAGCTTCAAAAGATGGCCATTGACCTTGAGTCGTGTTCCAGTTTCTTCATGTAAAAGCTCTACCATACCACAGTTGTGCACCTTCGTGACCAAATACGGTCCCTCCCAACGAGTATTAAAAGTCCCATGTTTGAAAGCGAAACGAGGTTTGAATAATAGGACTTTGTCTCCTTCTTTGAAACTTTTCCTCCGAATGATCTTGTCATGCATCAATTTTGCTTTTTTTTTGTAGAGTCGTGCATGCTCATATGCCTCTAACCTTAATTCCTCGAGCTCTTGAAGTTGCAACTTCCTCTCCATTCCGGAAGATTCCAAGTCCACATTGCATTGTTTGATTGCCCAATATGCTTTATGCTCCAATTCCACAGGTAAATGGCAAGCCTTGCCATAGATCAAACGGTAAGGGGACATACCTATGGGGGATTTATAAGCAGACCGATATGCCCGTAGTGCTTCCTCGAGGCGAAGGCTCCAATCCTTCTTTGATGGCTTTACAATTTTCTCCAAAATGTGCTTCACCTCTCTGTTTGAAACTTCGGCTTGTCCATTGGTTTGTGGGTGATATGCAGTGGAGACTTTGTGAGTGACCCCAAATTTCAAAAATAAGTTATCAATGACTTTATTACAAAAATGGGTTCCCCTATCACTCACCACAGCTCTTGGTATACCAAATCGACAAAAAATGTTAGACTTAAGAAACTTAGACACGACTTGGGCATCATCTTTTCTAGTGGGGATAGCCTCTATCCATTTGGACACATAATCCACAACTAAAAGGATATACACAAAACCAAAAGATGGAGGAAATGGGCCCATGAAATCAATTCCCCAAACATTAAAGATTTCACAAAATAAGAGAGGTTGTTGTGGCATTTCATGTCGTTTGCCTAATCCTCCAAATCGTTGACATTTATCACGTGACCGACAAAAGTTAAATGAATCCTTAAAAAGGGTAGGCCAATAAAAACCAGACTCGAGAATTTTCCTAGATGTTTTTCTTGCACTGAAATGCCCAGCACAAACCATTGAATGACAAGCCGAAATTATATCATCATACTCTTCATGAGGCACACATTTTCTGATCACCTAGTCACTACACATTCTCCACGGATGAGGGACATCCCAAATGTAATGTCGAGCTTCACTTTTTAACTTCTGAGCTTGTGCTTGAGACATAAAAGGAGGATTGAGTCCAGACATTAGGTAATTAACAATATGCGCATACCAGGGTTCTTTAACAATTGAAGCACATAAAACCAAATCAGGAAATGAATCACAAGTAAGGTCGGAAGAATCCACTCCCTGAGTGTCGTTAGGTAGCCTGCTCAAATGGTCGGCTACATGGTTTGCTGCGCCCGCCCGATCCTTTATCTTGATATCAAATTCTTGGATCAACAATGCCCACCGTATCAACCTAGGCTTGGATTGTGGTTTCTTGAGGAGATACTGAACAACTGCATGATCAGTAAAATTGGTAACATGTGAGTTCAACAGATATTGCCTAAATTTTTCCAAAGCAAAAACTACTGCAAACAGCTCTTTTTCAGTTGTTGTATAATTGATCTGAGCTGGATACAGTGTTTTCGAGGCGTATGCGATAACTCTTGGTAATCTCTCCTCCCGTTGACCCAACATAGCCCCTACAGCACAATTAGATGCATCACATGAAAGCTCAAAAGGTAAGTTCCAATCAGGAGCAACTAAAATAGGTGGAGAAATGAGTTTTGATTTAAGCATGTTGAAGGCAATCTTGCAGGAATCATCAAATTCAAAATTTTCATCTTTTTGTAAAATCTTGGAGAGAGGTAACGCAATTTTGCTGAAATCCTTTATGAAGCGCCTGTAAAATCCTGCATGACCCAAAAATGATCGTATGTCACGAATACAAGTTGGGTAAGGCAAAGAAGATATAACCTCAATCTTAGCTTTATCTACTTCAATCCCCTTGCTAGAAATTAAATGACCAAGCACGATACCTTCACTGACCATAAAATGACATTTCTCAAAGTTCAAAATCAAATTCTTTCAATGCATCTTTGTAAAACTATTGCAAGGCTAGACAAACAAGCATCAAAAGAATCACCATAGACTGTGAAATCATCCATAAATACTTGCATACATTCCTCTAAAAATTCACAGAAAACAGTCATCACACAACGCTGGAAAGTTCCTGGGGCATTACATAAACCAAAAGGCATCCTTCGATATGCAAAGGTGCCAAAAGGACATGTAAATGTGGTTTTGTCCTGGTCCTCCGGTGTAATGGGTACTTGAAAGTATCCAGAAAAACCATCCAAGAAACAATAATGTGATTTGCCCGCAAGCCTTTCAAGCATTTGATCAATAAAGGGAAGAGGGAAATGGTCTTTTCTTGTGGCATCATTTAATCGTCTATAATCTATACACACATGCCATGAATTTTGCACTCTAGTAGGAATAAGCTCATCCCTATCATTTTTTACCACTGTTATTTCAATCTTTTTAAGCACTACATGAATTGGACTAACCCACTCACTATCAGAAATGGGATATATTATCCTTGCACTCAACAACTTCGTGATTTCCTTTTTCACAACATCTAAGATGAGTGGGTTAAGTCTTCTTTGAGGTTGCCTCACCAATTTTGACCCCTCACTCAATAAGATCCGGTGTGTGCAAATGGCTGGGCTAATACCGGGTATATCTGCTAGAGTCCACCCTATAGCTCTCTTGTGTTTCCTCAAAACATTCATGAGTCTCTTTTCCTCAGTGTGGGACAAGGTGCTAGCAATTATTACAGGTAATCGCTCATTAGACTTAAGAAAGGCATACTTTAAGGTTGGAGGGAGAGGTTTGAGCTCAATCTCAGGAGGTTTCACAACAGAAGGAGTCAATTTATGAAGTTCAAGAGAAAAGAGATCACTCCCTCTTTCTTCTGGCGTTAAGTTTGGCTCCTTGTAGGTGGTCGTGGCTAATCCCTCCTGCTTCCCTGAAACATGGACAGAAAACCTTTTTCCAAGATCAAGTGAATGTAATCCAGTATCCAAAAAATCTTTTTGTGACTCATATTTTTGGCAAGCATTTTCCATAACTAAATCAATCATGTTCACACCCAAAAGTGAATAATCCTCATGTGGGTGCTTCATTGCCTCGTACATATTGAAGCTTACCTTATGGTCACCAACCTCCATGGTGATCTTACCTTCTGTCATACTGATCATTGTGCCTGCTGTTCGCAAAAAGGGTCGCCCGAGAATTAAGGAGGTATCCTGCACAACTTTAGAAGACATATCAAGCACATAAAAATCAGCAGAAAATACTAACCCTTTAACCTGGACCAAGATGTCCTCAATGATACCCACTGGATGCCTAAATGATCTATCAGCCAACTGGAGGACAACAGATGTAGGTTTTATACTCTTCACTCCTAGGGCCTCATAAACTGACTTAGGCATCACATTAATGGAAGCCCCCAGATCTAACAAAGCTCTTCCTATAGTCACTTTCCCTAAGATGCAAGGGATGGTGAAAGATCTAGGGTCTTGACACTTGATAGGTATTTGCGGTTTGAACAAGGCTGACACATTGGAGCTCACTTGCACTCTCTCATTTGGCCTAAACTTTCTCTTGTTAGTGCACAAGTCCTTCAAATATTTCACATAGGCCGGAACTCTCTTCACCAAATCAAGCAAGGGAACATTTACCTCTACTTTCCCAAACAAGTCAATGATTTCCTTTTCATGTTTTAGCTCATTCATGTGCTTTCTCATCAAATATGAGTTTGGAAAAGGAAGGTCTTGAATACTTACCTCCTTACCTTTGCCGGCTTGCTTGCTTGATTCTCCATTTTCAGCTTGATCATTGGAACTCTCTGAAGTAGTTCCCTTGTTTCTTGAAGCATGCTTTTTCTCTCTCAATAGCTCTTCTTCCTTCACACTTTCTGATTTCTTACTCTTTTCCCTGGGTAGGGGTATTGCCTCACTCTCAACATCCTCATCACATGCCTCTTCATCTACCTGAGGATTAAACCTCACTTGCTTCCCACTCCGGAGGGCAATTGCATTCAGACTCTTCGATTTCATCACAGTATTAGAAGGAATAGTCCCACTGCTTTTCGCTTGATTCTCACTCATGTTGTTAGACAACTGAGTGACATATGAATTTATGTTCTCCGTCTTGGTCTCCCATTGTTCCATTCTCTTCTCCAAGGCATTGAACCTAGCAGCAGTCTTTGAGGAATCCTGTTGAATAAGAGAAGCAATGGCATTAAACTGGTTAGCATTAGAATCCCTCTCTTCCTTCATCAGAGTCATCATACTGTGAAGCAACTGGTTGGTGTCTTCTTTTGGTGGGACCATTAGAGCTTGCTGTTGATTAGGGAACTGGCTAGTGGAAGTACCAGCTCCTCCCCTTGTGAAAATCTATTTGGGGCCCTATTTTCTTCATTCCTCCAACCAAATCTTGGATTGGACTTCCATCCCTCATTGTATGTGTTGGAGTATGGGTCCCACTTCTGATTAGCTCTCCTTGGATACACTGCTGAAACCTCTTCATATCTTCCAGGGCATACACTTGATATGTGCATCACCGATCCACAAGTGTCACAACTGGGTGCAGTAATATCAGTTGAAGATGATGGGCGATGCACATTCAAGTTCTTCAACTCTGCAGTAATACAAGACAACTGTGAGGTTATCCTGTTCTCCATCGAATCCACCTTTGTTTCCAGACTTTCCATTCTCTTGGCTTGAGCTGTTAAAGCTCCCAATTCATTCAATCCTCTGGAATCTCTCACACTGTATTGTTGATGGTTTAAGGCCATCTTCTTTATCAAGTCACATGCTTCCAATGCTGTAAGGTCAATCAGAGATCCTCCAAATGCAGCATCTAACATACCTTTCTATTGACTCTTCAACCCAGCATAGAAATACTGCACCAATTGTTCATCAGGAATTTGGTGATGGGGGCATCTGGACAGAAGGTCTTGAAAGCGGTTCCAATAGTCATACAGTGATTCATCATACTCCTGGCGGGCTGAGTAAATTTCCTTCCTCATCGAAGATGTCCTGGAGGCTGGAAAATACTTCTCCAAAAAGGCCTTCCTTAGGTTGGCCCAGCTATGATAAGCATTGGCCACATGCCTCGGAAGACTCATGTACCACTCTCGCGCCTTTCCTTCCAAGGACAAATGAAATACCTTCCACAGCACTTGATCCAAAGTAGCTCCTACTAGCTTCATACTCTGGCAAATCATCGTCAAAGCTTGTAGGTGCATGTATGGATCTTCTCCTGCCAAACCATGAAATTTAGGAAGGGAATTAATCAACAAACCTTTTATCTCAAAATTAACATCAAAATTAGGGCAAGCAGCAGTAAATGGATCATAATGCACATCAGAGGTTGTTGCTTCCCTAATAGTCCTACGTCTCTGGTTCTCATTGTTCTTTCCTACTCTCTCATGCTCACCATTTCCTTCATTAGTCCCATTTCTAGGTTGGTGTACAGGAAAATCAGGATTTGGGAAAATGTGAGGATTCTCAACCATAATCTCACTTTCTCTCTCAACTACTCTGCTTCTCTCTTCCTCTCTTTCCTAAGTCTCCTCAAATGTCTCTCAACTTCAGGTTGGAATTGAACAAGTCTACCTCTCCTGGGCATGCACAAAAATCAATCCTCAAACAAAAGAAATGGTAACAAAATTTCTAACAGTCACACAAAATCGGATAAAAGTGAAATGCCATGAATGCGAGTGTATGAGTGTATGATGTATGTATGAGTGTGTATGTGTGAAAATTTGCTAAGTAAAAGAAAAATTAAAGTATGGAGTATGCTTGTGCAAAAGAAAATCAAACCTATACTATGAACAAGTGTGAAAATCAAACTATACTAAATGCAAGCAAAAATAATGATTCCAATTATCAACGACAATTGAATTGAATGACAATGGCTATCCTATGGTAAACCAATTTCTTGGTTCCCCGGCAACGATACCAATTTGATCGCGGCTCTGTCGATTCGATCTTACGATCGATCCTCAGAAACCGGTCAAAAATAATAATTTCCAAGATTGCAGTATAGGTTGCAACCTCGGGGGTTGCAACCTCGGGTCGTCTCACTTAATTGGAACCAAATGAAAAAGGTCTAAGCTAGCCTAATTACCAAAAATTGCAATCAAAGTTGATAAAACGAGGGTTTTGGTCATTGAAAGAACTAAAGGAATTTAACAAAATTTAAGACAAAAGTGTAAAAGTGTGTTTTTGGATTTTTTTACGAAATAAATGAAATTAACAAAAACTCATATAGTAATCAAATTGATAAAATCCTCTTGAAAATGGGCGCAGGCTATCACGGTTCAAAAAATGATTTTAGGGAATAGAATCCACTAAGTTTCGAAAGATCAACCTTAAAGGACTCTTTAGGTCCAAAGATTTAATTAATGAACTCCATTATTTAAATCTTTGTCAAAAACCTTAGTGTGAAAATTGGACAAGTAAATGCAATCGATCAATCGGATAAAAACACAACCATCTAAATCAACACAACTAGGCAGATTTTGAGAGTAGATGCAATAACCGAATGACATATATGAGACTTCATATATTAAGCATGAAAATTCTACAAATAACTTTGTTCAAATTGCAACATAGTATTCAGCACACGGTTAAACTGTTAATCATGCTAATCTAGCTATACAGATGCAATCTCTAACTCAGAGTTTACACAAATATAACTAAACTTCAGACACTATATGATTACTCCCCTTTGAATAAGAGCATGCAATTATGAGTGATGCATTTCAATGCATATGAATGACGGTTGAATTCTCAACACTAAGGTTAAATGCCGGACTAAGGTCCGATGATATGGGAATGAATGGGTTTACGAAATTGTGAGTGATGCATTTCATTTCATGAATGCATGTCATATAATGGCTGTTGTGACTAAAGTAGCCACCGATCAGAGTTACAAGCTCAATGATTAATGAGCCCTATATGGGACAGCTATTAATGAGCCCTACATGGAACAGTTATCAATGAACCCTACATGAGACAGTTATCAATGAGCCCTACATGGGACAGTTATCAATGAGCCCTACATGGGACAGTTATCAATGAGCCCTATAAGGGACAGTTTAGGCACTCGGTCACAACAAAGTAACAATTAGAAAGTGAGTCTCATATACACTGAGTATGCATGACATAAATAATTAAATGATATTGAATATGAAATAACTGAACAAGTTATAGGATTTAATATGGTTGTTAATGAAATGATATGAATATGGGGAATAATGTGATATGTGATGAGTGAGCCATCGATGATGGTCACTCACTGAGTTCGCAAAACTCACCCAAAATTTGCAATTATTTTTGCAGGATTCAAATGAAGGATAGAAGTCGGGATCAGTTCGCGTCTGCATTGCATGTCTTTATTTATGTAATAACATGTATATTTATATTTGAGAAATGGGCCCGAGTGGCTATTAGAAATTGTGTATAATGAAATTGTATATGATTGAATGAGGACCCAAATTATGCATTGAATTTCGCATATATTGTTTTAAAAAAAAGTTCCAATTACTGAATGAGTGTTTTAGTACGCCACCCTCGCGGGGCACGGACTCGGATATCATCGTCGATGTCGGGTTCGGGTCGCGTGGGAGTGGGTTGCTACATTATACCCTTTTTGGTTATTGGGATAGCCGACAAAAATGCATTTTCGGGCGCGAGAGTGGAATTTTTGAAGGGGTTGGACGACGGTAGTGTAGCAGAGACAACTAAATACTTTCAAGTGATGGAGAGATGGAAGTCGATGGTAGAGTAGTTCGTAGGGAGTGTTATTGGCAAGAAGAGGTGTGGGAGTGTAGTTAATTAGATAGGCAGAAGTGAGAACATAATCACCCCAAAATTGAAGAGCTAAACGTGCTTGAAATAGTAGTGAGCGGGCAACGGTGAGAAGATGACGGTGCTTGCGTTCCACGATACCATTTTGTTGTGATGTGTAAACGCATGTACGCTAGTATTCAATTCTATTTTACATAAAGAAATCTCGAATGGAAGAAAATTCGAGCCCATTATCAACTCAGATAGCTTTGACAGATGAATGAAATTGAGTGTATGCATAGGTGATAAAGGATTTGAGTAATTGAGAAGTCTCTGATTTATTCTTCATTAAAAACACCCAAGTGCAGCGTGTGTAGTCATCGACTATGGTGAGAAAAAAAACGTACACAGGTATGAGACTCTATTTTATGAGGCCCCCATATATCACAATGCAAGAGATCAAAAGCAACATTTGTATTGATTGTGTTGGAAGGAAAAGGCAAACGTGTTTGTTTTGCTAACGAGCAGATGTCACATTTATTTGTAAGGACAACACTTTTATTGGGTAAAATGGAAGAAAACAATTTAAAGCGCTCGACCGAAGGGTGTCTGAGTCTTTTGTGCCATATATCGGAAGTGTTTGTGATGTGAAAGGTACGAGGAGTTGGTTTTATTGAAGGAGTGACGTAGTACAGGCCATCACGTTGTTTACCCAAGCCAATCATCTTCCTCGAAGCCAGATCCTGTAAAAGGCAACCATAGGGGGAAAAATGACACAGCAGTTAAGATCAGTGGTCAATTTGCTTGCTGATATAAGATTTAAATTAAAGTTAGGAACACACAACAGATTATCTAGTGTAATTTATGGGGTAAAAGGAATAGTGCCTGTGGATGTTATTCGTGCTGTGGTGTCTGTGGGTAAATTGACGGATGAGATAGTGGGTGATGTAGTGTGTGAAAATAATGTAGGATCAAAGTTGATGTGGTATGTTACACCACTGTCCAAGATCCAAGGCTTTGTGATAGCAAATTAATGGACATATTTTAAGAGTGTAAACAGACCTGCAACATTAATGAACACATCATTATTACCGGAGTTCAAGCTTTGATTTAGGGAAGCAACAACATGAGCCAATTGTTGAATCTGATCTACTGTGAAGCCAAGACCAGCGATGTTGCCACAATTGACGTCAGTCGCTGTTTGGGAATCGACCGCATTGGCTGTCGTGCGAGGATTCCCTTTAACGTCCTGCTATGATTTCTTTTGCCTGCATCTGTCCTCAGTGTGTCCTTTTTTATCACAAAATTTGCAGTGATATTTTAAAATCCGACACTCCTCAATTGTGTGACCTGGCCGAGAACAGTGATCACAAAATTTGCCTTTCTTTGAAGAATTATTTCCTGCACTTTGTATAGATGTTGCAATGAAAAAATTATCAGTAACTTCAGAAGATAAACGATGTTGTGTTTCTTCCTGAATAATAAGTGAATATGCCTGGCGCACATTCGGCAAAGGAGTCATCATCAAGATGTTGCTGCAAATCTTCTTAAAACTCTCATTAAGCCCCATGAGGAATTGAATTAATTTGTCTTCCTCACGTTCATCACGGTGCGCCTTCATCTGATTACAAATAGGACGAACTCGATAAGCATCAAATTCTTTCTAGAGGGCCTTAATTTTTGTGTAATAAGCAGCCACCATCATTGAGCCTTGAGACATTGTTGTTATCTTCTTCTGTACGTCAAATATGGCTGGGGCGTTTTTCTGGGAATACTGATCTCTGAGGTCCTCCCAAACTTCTTGTGTCGTCTTTGCGTGGACGATGCTTTTGCCGATGTGTGATTTGACAACATTGATGAGCCATGATAACAGGAGGCTGTTGGATTGCTTCCAGAGATTGTATTCAACGGGTTCTTCGTCCTCTAACGGCGGTTGAATGGAGCCATCGAGGAATCCGAACTTGTTCTTGACAGTGAGAGCACAAATGATGGATTTGCTCCAAGAGGGGTAGTTAACTTCATTCAATTTAACTGGCACAATCACCTGTCCCGGCTGATCGGACGATTGAATGAATAAAGGAGATGACGCATCCATCTTGGTGACAGTATTGTTGTCGTCGCTAGAAAAGATAACGCGAAAGGGTGGTTTGGATCAACACCAGGAACTTATTGCTCTGATACCATGTCAAAAGGACAGAATGATGATGAACGAAACATAAGCAAAACAAATATGAGAGAATAAAAATTATATATTATGTGAGATGCACATGTTCTTATATAATACAACAGCTTTACAAGATCACTACTTAAAAAAATATGATCACTACATTCCATATAACAAGGGATATAATCTCATCTAAAATAGTAAAGTCAATCCCTAAAATTAAGTAAAAGATAGAGAACTTCAATAGGACGAGAAGAGGATGGATTCATTTCATCTCCTCTCGCTCGCTTCTTTTGCCCTGTTCGTTCTGGCCTTCAGCTACCACACGTCTCCTTCTGTCCAATTGCTTCTGTAATTTTGCTTTTGCTTGATTAACCTGCAACGTTACCTGTGCATTCATTGCTGAATCATATGTTTGCAGCTACGGAAAGTACAAGCTGACGTTAATGATGAGGCGGAAAGACCCCTCAATTCCCAGTTCTGTGTGCCGTCAGAACTACTTTAGTAATTTTAATATATTTGAGCAAACCAACTCCTGTTTAGTTGGAAGTTGAAACCAAAAAAAACAGCCAAGTCTTCCTCGCCAAAATTGGGGAACAACCACACCCTCAATGATTAGTTCTGTAAATTCAGGGATTCGAATTATAGCCGCTTGTCTGTCCCATTGAGTGATACTAGCATCTTTTTTGGTGGGTCCTTTGTAAAATGGTGGGATCACATCATCTGTACAAATAGAGAAGCTTTTAGTCTGGATCGTTCTCCGGTCAAGCTCTGTGTGTCAAATTTCTATTTAGTTTTTGATGATATAATGGAAATGGTTTCTTTTCCAGCCATCTAGCCCATCTGTTTATTAGGCAGGACATGTGTCACGCCTACCTCTGCCAATCTCCAGAATATTTATGGTCTGTGAACTGTACATATTAATAGAAAAACCCTTACCTCACATGGGGTTGTGGTTCTCCTTCTCACTTGGTTGCCAACTGAGCCAATCCATCTGTTGCTTTTGCATGTTAAAAAGGCAAAGATGGGAACGTGGCTAGATGTTATTACACGGATGAAGTTGCCTTTTATATGTAAATCCAACCAAGGAATCCACAGCTACTTTTAGTTTTTGTTTATATAATTCGGTCATTTGAAGTTAAGATGTATTGCAGTCTAGAAAATGAGCTTATTGTCCAAGAACCCATTTTGTTGGCAAATTGGAATAGTTTAGTTCGACTTTCGAGAGGGTTCACATTCTTTGTAAGTTGCACGCAACACCTATAAGCTGTAAAACGCAAGATGTAATGGTGAATGTCTAGTTGATTCCACCACTATCACGAATATTCCATCAACTATTATTGCGAATTTAAGAATCAATAAATGGAAAAACGTATCTTATTCTTTAATTCTTTTGCTTTGATGCATTTGAATAAATAAAAGGTAGATATAATAAGACCGTTTGTGAAAAATCAACCCTAACATCTTTAGGTGAGATATGGTAATCATATCTCAATAGTAAAAACAACCATATCTCAAAAAAGGAAAAACAAGGGACTTCCACCCCCATCATCTTTTTGGTTATCCGTTACAACGAGATGAGAGCTCCATGGTCAAACTTCACCTTTCACATCAGCAGATTAGCAAAAGACATTTATGCCCTCTTCCACTACCCCAGCCCCAACCATAAAACAGTCCTTATTAACTAACTTTTAAAAGCTATGAGCACAATCCTGCTTGGTGTGCGGTAACATGCTCCCTCCAGAAGCTGTGGTCTAATGTCTAATAAAATAAGCTTACACGACAATTCCTTACTAGCCCAAATCCCAACATCAACTAACAATTTTAGGAGAAAATGTTGGTTTATTAACTGGTGATGCAAAAGAAGGCAAAAGAAGGTCACAGTTAGAGTGGTTCAACACTCTCATCTCTTAAATAGAGGTCTCGAGTTTGAATGATGAGAATGAAAAAATCTGTTTGACCAGCACTTTATCTCTTACGGGCTGATCCAGTGCGAGCATGAATTAGTTTAAAAATGACAGGCTTAAAGATGTCTTCTCATGAGTTAAAACCCTCTTAGAATACCTCGTAGACTTAAGAAAAACATTAATAATTATCTTAAACCCAAGTTTAACCAAACTTCATCTGCTTCAACTAACTCACGCCGACCCTATGTGTTAACAATTTGTAAATTGCCTTGAGGTTTGAAAAGGTGGGGAGTGCAATAAAGAAGGCGGAAAGTAGCGAACTGGAGTCGACACAGATGTCCACCAGAGAATCTCAGAATTTAACTAGACGCTTTGGAAGCCTCCAATAAAGTTCTGCCACTGACCAAGATCTCAGCAGACAAACTTCTGCCACGTGCCCAATTGACCTTTATTCGTTGCTTCTCTGGACCCACTTTTTTTTTCAATTTTTTTCTTTTTAACACAATTAAGGTTTGGTTTTTAGTTATATATATATATATATTACTTACCTTAGCGTTCTCCTGTTCACATTCTCTGCCGCTTTTCCCATAAACCACCGGCGGACTCCGTGCTCTTATAAATTTCTCCACACCTTTCTTGGTTTTCCTTTCATAATCATCCAAAACACAGAAATCCCATAAATCTTTCTCTCAAAAGTTCTGTTCTTTGGTGTTTTGACCATGCCTAACAGTACAATTTTGGTCACCGGAGGTGCCGGTTACATTGGGAGTCACACGGTGCTTCAGCTCCTTTCAGGGGGCTACTCCGTCGTCGTCGTTGATAATCTCGATAACGCCTCCGAGGTTGCGCTTAAAAGGGTGAAGGAGCTTGCTGGAAAACATGGCAAGAGCCTCTCTTTTTACAAGGTTAGTTGCCTGTTTTATCGAGCTCTTTTTGGGGTTGGTGTGGAGTGGAAAGTTTTTGACTTGTTTTGATGTTTTGTGATTATCTGAAATTTGGGTTCTTGTGTTGATTAGATCCATGAATTTTACCTTGTAGCCTGATGGTTTTGTTCTTTTCGTATGTTTTATTCATTATTGTTTGGAAGCAATAATGTGTATTAAAAATACCGAATTCCTGACATGGAAGTTGTCTAGTTCGGGTCTACTAATGATTTCTATACTTTCTTTAGTTTCTTACCAGTGCTAACGTATAGACTGCTGGCTTATTCTGATTCTTGGAATTATGTTTTGACCTTAAGGTTGACCTCCGTGACAAGCCGGCTCTTGAGAAGATTTTCTTCGGTTCAAAGTACGAGGAGCTCTTTTTTAACCATCTTCTATTGGTTTTATAATTATAATTATAGCTTTTGGCTAATGTTTTAGTTTTGTTCTGTTTTCACTTTTGAAAATTACTTTTCTGCAGATTTGATGCTGTCATACACTTTGCTGGGTTGAAAGCAGTTGGTGAGAGTGTGGAAAAACCATTGTTGTATTACGACAACAACCTTATTGGGACCATAACTCTTCTGGAAGTAATGAGTGCACATGGGTGCAAGAAGGTATAGTGAGCCTTTTGTTAACTAATGATCTGTGGGTTGTATTTGCTGATATTGCAAATTTTGAAATGGTTTCAGCTTGTGTTTTCATCGTCAGCAACTGTTTATGGCTGGCCTGAAGAAGTTCCATGTACAGAGGAGTCCCCCATATGTGCTATGAATCCATATGGACGAACCAAGGTATGTTCCTGACGTTCAATACTTGCATGCTAATAACTTACTCTAGGTAATTAGTTAGTTTTATATAGACTGGAGATTATTCAGATAATTTTCTACTTTAGGTGCCTTCAAGTTTTCCTGAAAATATTTCTTCCTTTAATAAGATCATCTAACAAGGCTGGTTTTTCAGCTTTTCATTGAAGAGATATGCCGTGATATTCACCGCTCAGACCCTGAATGGAAGATTATTTTGCTCAGATACTTCAATCCTGTTGGTGCTCATCCTAGCGGTCATATTGGTGAGGATCCACGTGGAATTCCTAACAATTTAATGCCATATGTACAGCAAGTGGCTGTTGGTAGGCGACCTCACCTGACAGTCTTTGGAAATGACTACTCAACTAAGGATGGAACAGGGGTATGCTTTTATTTTCTATGCGCTGTTCTTTTGATTTTTTTGGCATATATGAATGTCTTGAAAAACGAAAAATGTAACCACCCTTATTTTTCCCAGAATTTGAACCCTATTTAAAGTTCTTAGTCAATTTCTTACCTTTTCAACATAAGGATTAGAAGGGTTAAATTTTAAAGATGGGTTTTCAAAGAATTATTTCAAAGATGGGTTTCCTGAATGTTCCTAGGTTTGTTTGTTTCTAGATTTTGTCAACCATAAGGGTCATGTAAGGTCTTGCTGTGCTAATTGATATAGAATTTGCCTCATATGTGTTAGTCTGCCATGAAAATACCTTTCCCTTGGTGGGAAGATGTTTTAAATCCAGTTCTGCATATTTTGAATGTAATATTCTATTTTCAGGTACGAGACTATATTCATATTGTTGATTTAGCTGATGGGCACGCAGCAGCATTGCATAAGCTTACAGCTCCTAAGATCGGTACGTTCTTGTGTTGTGATCCATGACAAGTTTTGTGATTTATTTTTTTATCCATGACAAGTTTTGTGATTTATTTTTTCATTTGGAGTAGCTACTTAATATAGGCAGCAATTTTTTTGTCGATTTCAGTTCATGCATTGAGATATTATTTGTTATCTATACTTTGAAGTCTTGGAATATGATGTATCTACATCTTGGTATATGTCATTATCTGTGTGGAGGTTAACATGATAATAATGAGTGAAGTGTCTCGAGCTCTGGGTAGTTGTTAGAAGATTCGTCTGGGTCCAACTGGTAGTTTTTTGGCTTTTCCTCATCTTCCTTGATCATGGTTCAACTTTTTATGCAAGTTCCCTTAGTTGCATCATTGGAGGTTTGACCTATTTCATATTATAATTTGGTTGTATGATATCTGACTGTTGTGGGATATTGATCATTGGTTGGTGGAATTTTTGTGCTCCACAGGTTGTGAGGTTTACAACTTGGGAACAGGGAAAGGAACATCGGTTTTGGAGATGGTTTCAGCTTTTGAAAAGACATCTGGAAAGGTACAAATTTTCCATTTATACGTCTGAAATTCTCTTAAGACAGTCATGCTTACTACAGCGTATATGCTGGTGGATTTGTTTCATTGGAAATATTGAGCTTGAGTTACGATTGCAAGCAGATTTGTTAATTTTGATCTTGTTCCTTTAGTTTAGGTGAAGGCTTCCATATCTGAATCGTACAAAGTATTTAGAACTTTCTCCAGTTTGATTTTTGCACTTCTAAATTTTCATTATATATATGATGGTTTGAATTAAAAAATAGTGACCAGATCTTTTACGAGTCAATAAGCACCTTCTGCAAACCATGAAGGTCACGGAGTTGACGCAACTCCATTAAGCACCTATAAGCCAAGAATAAAAGTATCATCTTATCGTTTCCATTGTATGGCAGAAAATTCCTCTTCAAATTGCTGGAAGAAGACCTGGAGATGCTACAATTGTTTATGCATCAACAGCTAAGGCAGAACGGGAATTAAATTGGAAGTAAGTTTTGAAGATGTGAACTCTTTGTCCTGCTGTTTCCAGTGATGATTAATTGCGTATGCTCAGTCAATAACATTAGATTTCATGTCCGCCACAAAGGTCAGTGTCCTATTCTCTTTAGTTTCACTAACACGAATAATTTGATTGCAGGGCAAAGTACGGCATTGAAGAAATGTGTAGGGATCAGTGGAATTGGGCAAGCAAGAATCCATATGGCTATGGATCCACTGAATCTACTAACTAACAAGGATTCGGCCAACCAGTAGTTTAGTCTATATCTTGTGTCACCCAAGTTATGATGCTTAGGAGACCTTCAGAATGTAGAAAATGAAGTAGCAGATGTCTTGAAGGTGACAACATTGTGGAGATAGTATAGAACAATAATCTCTTGGGTCATTGACCTTCATATAAGTAGATGTGGATCAGGCTGTAGTTATTGCAATTTGTCCTTAGTATGGATAAAAATAGAATGATATATTATTAACCTTTTCAAATTAGCTAGTGTAAATCAATATTCTTTTTTAGTCTATTCTTGTTCTGTTCTTTGTAGAGCGTTTAATCAATGAGGATAATGGTTTATATAATATTCTGTTCTCTGTTGGGGCAGTAATTAGAGCCACAATTTTGATGCGTATGACTATGGGTTGCCAAATGGACAGTAGTCTCATTCCAGTTCGCAGCAGCTGTATTTGCTAGTGTCAATCTGGTCCTTGGTGGCTAATTTTATGGGTGGTACACAAAGGATGACAATTACCTTCCCCATCATTTTACTAAACTATAGTATTTATGGAAATTGTGAGATCCTCTTGATATACAATACAAACGACAACATTATCGGAAACAATTATCTCTGTTAAGTATTATTGAATCCCTTCAAATAGACATTTCAGCGTAATTTTGAGTTTGTGTCGTTGTTATTATTGATGCAAAAAGATTGGAAGAGGATGACCATAAAGTTGCATAAATTATGGGACTGAGTGAAGAGCCCAATCTTTAGATGTTGAATTGGTTATCTCGGGCTTTGACTTGTATAAAGAGGAAATGTTGGAATAGCAAGTACAACCCTGATACTAAAGTCATACTACTAAATTTTTCTACACACTGTAATATTCAGTTTTAATACTCTTTTGACAAGAAGATGAGCGGAAAGATGCAAAGCTTTGCAATACATTCACAGTCGACCATCCAGATATTTATTACAAGTGTGTTTAGTTAATTATATTAATAAATAATTAATAAAATTCAAATTCAAATTCAAATTAAATTTAAATTTATTAAATATTATATTATAACTTTTAAATATTTAATTTGTTATTCTAATTTTTATTTTAATCGTAAAAAAGCAGAACTTGGATTGTCACACATTTATCTCCCAGTTGTAGTATTAATAAATTTCCTTGTCAAAAAAAATTAAGGTTTGGTCAAGTTTCCTATTCCATCTTTTAAAACTTAGTCAAGACTTGATCTGGTCTCCAATTTATGTGTCTACATTGCTCTCTCTTACAACTTAAAAGGGCTTATTTATGCATCGAAAATTTCTTTTTGAAAAGTTCATTTATGCATCATTTATTTGGTCAAAATTGTTAGAAAATTTTGTCATTTCTCATAAAATTAGACAACAATTAATTGTATTTTTTATTTTTTATAATAATTTACTGGTTCAGTTACTTAACTTGATCCAGATAAAGGTAATAAAGTAGTCCAATAAATGATCTAAATCAATAGATCAAAATCTAAGAAGAAAATAGATTCCGATTAGTGTGGACCGAACCCTTATTAGGCATGTCATGAAGAAGCCCGATATAGAAGCTATAGATGAAAGTTAAGGTCTCTTGCTTGCTCATATCATTCGTAAGCATATGAATTCTCTGATCCGTTAAGAGCGCGTACATATTGAGAAAATTATAGAAAGACGTTAACCAAGTGTCGATGAATGATTCCCGTAAAGGTTCCAGAAGATTGGAGCTTATTTTTGCCATGAAAACTACTTCGGAAGTCAAGAAGGAACTGATATAAGGTATTCCACATTTCCTTCGCTTTTAACCCTTTCATGAACGATATGGAACAAGTAATAATGTCTATGCTACATGTTACAAGTGAGCAGAGCGGTTACGTAATAGGATTGCTAGAAACAAAGGTTTTTCGATTTTCATCAATTATAGTTTTCATTAGTTTTTTTTTCCTTTTTTGGTTTTTTTTACGTATACGATTATTTGAAAGTGGTATACATGAGGTTAGCTATGAAAAAGGGTCAAAAACGAGTCAAAAAGTATGAAAATGGGTCTTTGGTTGCCAGAAATTGCCTTTTCCGTCGGAGGGCAATTGCATTGTCAGGCGCGTAATCGTTAGAGGGCAGTTTAGTTGGCACGTGCAACTACGTCCTCCTACGTGGATCCACAAGGTGACGGACATGTATGGCATGTACAACGCATTTGTCTCTCCCGACTCGTTCTCCCACGAGCGAGGGATGGGCTGGCGTTTGCACTGCACATGCCCGCCATCTGTCTTGACAAGTGGACAGCTAGGATGGGGACACTTGGCGGTGCGTGCATAACATGCGCTATACAATATAGATGTATCTGCGAGTGATGGTTTGTGTGTAACACATGCTAATAGTGACTGCATGTGGGGGAGCGTACGCTGCACCTCACATGTGCCCCTTCCACGCACATGTATGACAACGAGCTGACATTAGCATCGGAAAAATAAAAAAGGGAAAATTACAAAATTCCCATAAAAGTTGCCCCAGGTTCATTTTGGGTCTGTTTTTAGGTCAGAGAAGTTTTAAAGTATTTTTTCAAATTTTTTGGATTTATTATGTTGGTAATTGGATTCTAGAAAAAGGTTTTTATAGATTTTTAAAGCTAACTTTGAGTGATTTTTTTGTGCTCTAAACTACACATAAGGGAGACACTTAAGGTTTTGTGTCTTAAGTGGTAGGTTCAGTATTCGGGAAAGCGCGATAGTCACTCTTATTAGGGGTTTTAAGATAAAAAGTCTCAAATAAAGTTTAAAGACAATGCTTTCAATACCAATGTGTGATTATTTGACTGTGCATTTGATTTTTGTATTTATAACTAATTTTTACATGCATTATGCTTATATAGAATGTGAAGATAATGTAACGATGTATCCCTTATGTTTGTGGTCTTTTTAGGTACTGGTGAAATTGTAGTCACCACAATGGTCTTTCAAGTTAGTATTTGGATTGTATTGCTTGCATGTTGGAAGATGTCTTTGATATCATGTTTGGTTATTTTGCCACATGTGTTAGCCTTATATAAGATTTTGAGATGTACTTGAAGGCATTAGATTGAGGAAAATTGTTGCTTGAATGATCTATTCACCCACGGGTAGTAGTGTCGTGAGAGTTGATAGTTTATACTTTGATCGTTTTTATGTAGAGGTCTATTATTTATTCACCCCACAGGTGTTTCATAATATGTGTGATCAGATTCTCAGTATAGATACTAATTTAATGCTTTGAGTATCGTTGTTATCCTACATTTATGCTAATCTTTACATTGTCTTTTCTGTTTTGCACTCACCTTTTCTATAAACAACAATGCTATCACGATTGAGACTTTAATTAGTTTCAATTTCAAGAAGTGGAAGAAGGATGTTAAGTTTACCCTAGAGTTAGCCGACTTCAACATGGCAATGCATATAAAGAGACCTTCTTCACTCACTAATATCAGATCAGATGCTGAAAAGGCAGCTATGGCAATTTGGGGGCGATCAAATATGATGTGTTATTTGACCATCAAGAGGTCGATCCCGAACCATCTGCTTAATGGATTACTAGATACAGTCATAGCAAAGGAGTTTATGGATTGTATTTCCTAGAGGTACAAGGTGTCTTTCGATGAGAAACAGAGCACCTTGATTAAAGAGCTATTCTCCATAAGGTAGACAGGAGAAGGAGGCGTAAGAGAGTGCATCATCAGGATGGTTTACTTTCAAAGTAAATTGAAGGCACTTGATGTACCCATTCCTGACAAACTCATAGTGCATCAGGCACTTAATACTCTCCCACGAGAGTTTGAGATGTTGGTGACGTCAAATATCTCTCAGGATGAGGCCTAAGACATCAATGCCTTGATATTCTGATGTGCTGCAGTTGAGAAGAAGTTTAAGAGTTCTCCTTATACAACCTTGTATGTAGCTACCAAAGGTAAGGGGCAGGCAAAGCCCTAACAGTCTAAGGGTAAAGGTAAGAAACTTAAACCCTCTTCACAGATTCCGACTGGACAATTTAGCATTGCTAAGGGCCCACATGATATGAAGACTATGAGGTACTTCTTTTGTAAGAAGAAGGGGCATAGGAAGGTTGATTGCCTGATGTACAAACTTTGAAAGGTTAAACAAGAACTATCACATAAATCCTTAGCTTACATGATTCATGAATCCAACTTAGCTATAGCCGCATCATGTTCTTGGTCGCTAGATAATGAAGCTTTTAATCATATTGCTTCCACAATGCAGGCATTCAGATCTACCAGAAGGTATACTAATGGAGAGGAGAAGTTGGTGGCCAACAACAATGAAGATGTGGACGTTTTATATGTAGGGGATGTAGGTTTGAACCTCAATATAGGGTTTGTACTGGTTCTACTAGACACTCTTTATGTACCGTCTTTTAAATGGAACTTGATCTCTATATCAATTTTGGATAAAGAGGGTTATCTCTTTGTATTTGATACTTCGGTTGTAAATATTTATAGCAATGCAATACATATCAAAACAGCCTTCTTATCCTATGAATTATATAAAAGGTGTCTCACTCCTAACGAAATGTATCCCTCTTCTTATAATGTCTAACCTATTACTCAAAAGGGGGCCTTCATAAAGGAAACATCGTATATGTTGTGGCATAAATGCCTTAGCCACATTCCTAGGGAGAGGTTTGAGAGATTAATAAAGGATAACATTCTCTCAACTCTAGGCTTTAGTGATCTGGAAATACAAAGGGGTCAACTTATGATTTTGGTTTATTGGACCTCATACATACAGATGTTAGTGATCCCTATATAGTCACATTATGCAATGTTAGATATTTTTTGACGTTTATAGACAATTATTCTTGCTAAGGCTACGTGTTCTTACTTAAGGAAAAGTTTGAAGTTTTAGATAAGTTCAAGATCTTTAAGATTGAGGTTGAGAACCAGTTGGATAAATCAATAAAGATTGTCAGATCTGACAAGGAAGGGAAATACTATGGCAGAAAAGGGATTGTAGGACAAGCAAAGAGTCCGTTTGCAGGTATTTGGAATTAGTTGGAATAATGACTTAGTTCACTTTGCTCGGTAGTCCTGAGCAAAAATGGTGTAGCTGAAAGGCACAATCGTACCCTAAAGGAGATGATAAGGTCAATGCAAAGTAGGACTAACCTACCCAAATGCCTTTGGGGTCCATCAAGACGACATTGTATATTTTGAATAGAGTCCTAAGCAAGTTAGTACCTAAAAAACCTTCTGAATTCAGGAAAAGGTGGAAACCAAACCTTTCACACATTTGTGTATGGGGCTACCCTATTGAGGCACGATTATATAATCCTTATAATAGAAAATTGCAACCTCATTCTACTCATTGCTATCTAGTAGGATATCCTGACTACTCTAAGGGCTACAAATTTTACTGTAAAGAAGGTCAAAATAGTAGAATCATAGACGACTAAGTTTCTAAAATATGATGTCTATAATGACAGAGGATCCTCGCAACCTCCAGGAGATAGTAGGACAGATACTATGATTATTTCGTATCTGCCCCTCGTATAGTCAAGTCCAGTGGATGAAGGTCTAAGTACTATACCTATGCATGCACAGGGACTTATACCCATTCAGGAAGAGGTTCCTGAAGTAGAAGAAGCTATGCAGTTGTGAAGATCCACCAGAGAGAGGCGACTTGCTATCTCACCAAATTATATAGTCTATTTGGGTTAACAAAACTATGATATAGGACAAATTATGAATCCAGTTACTTTTACATAAGTCATTTGTGGCCCATGTAGACTTATGGTGGTAGGCGATGAAGGATGGGATGCGATCAATAAGGCGTAATAAGGTATGAGAGTTAATTGATTTATCTCAATATTGCAAGTCTGTCAGTTGCAAATGGCTATTTATGATCGTGAAGTACACATGGTGTAACATTCCACTCTCGCAAGAATCGTACACGACATCCTGAGTGACATTCGAATACATACCTATTAAGTCAAAAAGATTTTACGAATAATAATTTTGTTGATAATCAAATAATAATAATGTTGAAATATATGAACTGTTTTGATGAGTGTGTTAAACGTGCAGTAAAAACACAGAAGAAGTGGCGAAACACAGAAGAAGTGACGAAAACACAGAAGAAGTGGCGAAACACAGAAGAAGTGATGAAAACACAGAAGAAGTGACGAAACACAAAAGAAGTGGTGAAACACAAAAGAAGTGACGAAAACATAGAAGAAGTTCATAAACACAGAAGAAGTGGTGAAACACAGAAGAAGTTTGAAAACACAAAAGAAGTTAGAAAACACAGAAGAAACAGTTTGAGTTAGTTATAGAACTCAACTGAATAACGATTTTTACAAGAAATAAGAAGCAAGAAGCAGTTATCAAGAAACTAGAAGTGGTTGGAGACTTAGGCTATAATTACTAATCATAGTCGAAGACTAAACAACTTTTAATCTTTAACTTCTTTAACTTCCAAGTTATTACTTACAAAAATTCTGTATTCAAAGTGCAATACAAGAGAGCAAACTCTACTGTAACAAAAAACACACAATATCTTTCTAGTGAGAGAATGAAAAGGATAAGATCCTGGAGAGGCTAAGATAGCAGAAAGAATACTCAGTGTAAGAGACCTGAAGAGGCTCTGGAAAGGAGGAAAGAATACTTGTAAATTTGTCGAAGTATAGTGAAAACTCAGAAGGATTCTGAGGACTGGACGTAGCCCAAGGTTTGGGATGAACCAGTATAAAAATCGCAGTGTCTACCTTCTAACTCTTTACTCTTAATTTCTCTTGTTCTTATACAAGTATATAGAAGTCATTTGCTATTTAACTACGTAACTATTTGACATTCTTTTAATACTTGAAAAAATTCCCTTTTCAAAAAATATCAAAGGTTTTGTGTATTCATAAAAATATTACACAATTCAACCCCCCTTCTTGTGTACTTCATATATTGTATGTGAGTTCTATATTAACGTGTGATTTACTTCAATTGGTATCAGAGCTCAGTTTCCAAGAACCACCTTTGCACAGTGAGGATAAAGATCCATGGCTGAATCACACGTTTTAATCACTGAAGGTGCCTCCGTCACGAGACCTCCTGCGTTCAATGGTGAGGACTATCATTGTTAAAAGGATAGGATGCAGCTCTTCATCGAATCCACACACGTTGGTCTTTGGGACATCATCGAGAATGGACCATATGTACCAGTAGATGATGAAGGAAATACTATTCTACGTACCAGATGGTCAGCCGATCAAAAAGCGAGATTTCAACTAAAATCAAAGGCCAAGTTCTTTCTGAGTTGTGTTTTAAACAGAAGTGAATACGATAAAGTTCATGAATGCGAAACTGCGAAGGATATGTGGGACACCTTATCCATCGCACATGAAGGCACAAACCAGGTGAAGGAGTCCAAAATCAACATTCTTGTACATCAGTATGAGTTGTTTAAAATGAAAGAAGATGAGTCTATTGATAAGATGTTTGGACAATTTCAAACTATCATTAATGGACTTAAAGCTCTCGGACGAATCTACGATAATCAAGACCATACCAGGAAGATTCTCAGGAGTTTGCCCAAAATATGGAGACCTAAAGTCACTGCAGTATAAGAAGTCAAGGACTTGAACAAATTAAAGCTTGACGAGCTGCTTAGTTCTTTGAAGATAAATGAAGTGGAGTTTGATGTTGAAGACAAACCTAGAAGAGACAAATCGATAACATTAAAGGTTGGTCAGAAAAATCACAACCCTCAGAGAAATAGAAGTTCATCGTCAAAAGCACTGAAGATCAAAGAGATAAAAAATGATGGCACCAGTGAATCTGAACAAGACTCAAGTGAAGATGATGAAGAATTATCCTTTATCTCAAGAAAGATCAGAAGAATGTGGAAGAAGAAAACAAAAGGAAATAAGGATTTTTCTTTTAAGAAAAATAACAAAGAAAAAATCAAGAACGAGAAGGTTTCTATCATTTGCTACGAATGCAACAAACTAGTACACTACAAGTCGAAATGTTCGTTGTTTAAAAGAAAGCAGAAGAAGAATAAAGAAAATAAAAAGAGTATGATGATAACTTGGGAAGATTTGGACTCGTCCGAATCTGATTCTGATTCAGAAGCTTCAGTACAAACAAATATATGTTTGGTATCCGAAAAAGAAGGTGACGAGGAGGTAACTTCTAACTTTAATGAACTCCAAGATGCATACTTAGAATTGTTAGAAGATTCACATGCTATACGAAAGCAGTATAGATCTTAAAAAAAAGTATGTAGAAAACTTGAAGAACACGGAAACATTAGAGAAAGAAAATGTCTGCCTAAAAAAACAAGCAGATGATATGAAGAAAAAAGTAACAGTAGATAGATCTGAGGAGATTAGTCAGTTGAAACAAAGGATTAATTCACTTTCAGCAGACTTATCAACCTTTACTGAAAGAACGAAGAAAAAGAATGACATGATTGGGAGATATATACCCTAATGATAAGAGTGATTTAGGGTTTACTAAAAGTAATACTCATCATAAAAAGAACTTTGTCCTTATAGAAATAAATATCACCAATCTTCTTATCATTATTCTATGAATAATTATCAGACTAACCTCAAAAGACCCAAGAAATCTGGGTATCTAAAAAAAACATAATATCTCCTGCAGATCTCCTTCATTGGAAAAAACAGTCAGTACCAATGGTATTTAGACAGTGGATGTTGGCGACACATGACAGGAAGAAGGTCTATGTTCCTAGATCTTCAAAATAAGAAGGGAGGAACAATAACTTTTGGAGACAACCAGTAGGGCAAAATAGTTGGAATCAGCAAAATAGGTAAAGATTCCTTTGCATTTATTGATAATGTTCTGTTAGTTGAACGTTTAAAAGATAACTTGATTAGTTTAAGTCAATTATGTGATTCTGGCTTTGAAGTATCTTTTAATCAAAACTCTTGTGTAGTCAAAAATAAGGACGGTTCCATATTCTTTTTTGCCAATAGACGAAATAATCTTTACAAGATCAATTTAGAAGATTTGCAAAGTCAAAATATTTTTTGTTTTATATCAACTGATGAAGAAAAACTGATTTGACAAAAAAAAACTAGGTCATGTTGGTTTTAAACATATTTCTAAGTTGATTAAACATGATTTGGTAAGAGGTTTACCAAAAATATGTTTTAACAAAGATTTCTTTTGTGAAAGTTGTCCTAAAGAAAAACAGGTTAAAACATCTTTTTCTTCTAAAAATATTGTAACTTCGTCTAAACCACTAGAGTTGTTACATATAGATTTATTTGGTCCAACGAGGACAATAAGTCTTGGTGGAAAGAAGTATGGTCTCGTAATTGTTGATGACTTCACTAGATTTTGTTGGATATTATTTTTGTGACATAAAGATGAATCTTTTAAATTTTTTAAAGCTCTTTCCAAAAAGTTACAAAATGAAAAAGAAGTTTCTGTTGCTGGAATTAGAAGTGATCATAGTGGTGAATTTGAAAATGAAAAATTCAGAATATTTTGTGAAGAGAATGGAATTTTTCATAATTTCTTTGCTCCTAGAACTCCACAATAGAATGGAGTTGTAGAAAGAAAGAGTAGGTCGATTCAGGAAATGGCAAGAGCCATACTATGTGAAATGAATCTTCTTAAGCATTTCTAGGCAGAAGTTGTAAATACAGCTTGTTATATTCAAAATAGAATACTTTTGCGACCATTGTTGGATAAAACTCCATATAAGTTATGGAAAGGAAGGAAGCCTAATATTTCTTACTTCCATCCATTTGGTTGCAAGCTCTGTTTTAAAACCCGGGACCGGTCGACTCTCCGGTCCGGATGACTCTTCAAAATTGGTCTTTAATTGAACCAGTGCGAACCAGTGAAAACCGGTCAATTGACCGGTTAAATCGGAACTGGTCGAACCGGTTCAACCACTGGTTCAAAAATAAAACTTACCTTTTTAAAAGTAAAACCCTTCGCCGCCTTCGGCCTTCTCTGTTCTCTCTGTCGCTATTATTCTCTGTTGAAGTCTCTGTTGTTGTTTTCTTCTCTGCCTCTTCACTGTTGGAAACGTGGCCTGCATGCTTCATTAAATAAGGTAATCCTTCGTGACTTTTGTGTTTCGTTTTCTATATATTATAATGATGATTCGTTGTAGGCTTGTGGCATCAAACATCAAATGGATTTTCTCTCTCGTTCTTGTTGGAATATGTAAAAGAAACTAACCTTTTTGGCTTACTTTGGTACTCGTGCATTGCAATAATCTCTGTTCCTTCTTTATTAAAGCTCTTAGAATCAGAATTCAAGATGATGTGTGTAACACCCAAATACCCCCTGGGAGGATACATGGATGCCACCCAAGAGTAATGCATAAAACCAAACATCACATCGATATTTATTTTATTTAATAACTCAAACCCACACATATATTACATATTGTAAATCTCGAGTAAATCCAAAGAATATTTACAAGTCCAACCAAAGGAAACAAAATACATTTTCAAACTTTATGAACAGACTTCTTTGGCGGTAGAGACTTGTCCCGATCTTTAAACTCTTCGCTCGAACCTACAGGGCAAATCCATCGTGCTAAGCATATAGCTTAGTGAGTAATAACTAATCTAATTTAATGGATTATCATATAAAATTTAACTTCAGCGTAAGCATCAAGAAGAAACATTTATCGAAAATCGACATAACACATTTGAAAGATGATCACTTACTTATCGTAGCTGAATATCACAAGAGGGTATAAACCCGTCAAAATCATATCTGCTTTTGTCAAACACATATCAAGACTGTAAATCCATTTATAGAAGCGGGTAACGGGACTTATATAGGAGATACTGTAATTAGTATCAGCAGGAGAGACATATGTCTCGATATCAGGAGACACCAAAGTGTCAAATAACAGGAGCAGGTGCAGACCCTTCTAGGCATGCCTATTTACCCACAACTAGGACTTAACAGGTTTTAAAATGAACAAGGTCATTTCAGACATTTCATGTACAGGCAAATAGTACTTCCAATAAATCAATCCCGGACATCATCTAGGTTGACTCACAAAATTGACAATCCAAATTACTTATCAAATTATTTTACAGATTACTTACCAAAACTGTCCTTATCGCTTATTGCCTTGAAGTCCGGCAATATCCAAAGTGGTCGTTCCTCTATAATAGGGAACACAGATACAAATCACTATTGTGCATAATTATTGTATGAAGAATGAGTATGATGCATGTTCATAACAAATTCCGGGACCAAACCCTAAATTCTTAACTTATTCCATAATTCACAACTCAAATTATTAAATCCTTAATTCTTAATTAATTCTGAAAAATTACAAATTTCATATAGAGAGGTAGAAAATTCTCTTATGAATCCAACGCTTCGAGAATCAGGTCATTCAGAGGTCGGATGATAAAGATATGGTCAAAAGAGTGAAGTATATCACACACAAGTCGACTTATACTTACACAAGTCGACTTATGTAACACGATAACTCGACTTACACTTGCATAACTCGAGTTATTGAAGAGTGGAGATGTCCGTTCATGCAAAACGTTGATTTTCATGCAAAACGTTGATATAAGTCGACTTATACACTACAACAAGTCGAGTTATAGCACTATTCATCGTCTTCTTTGCCAAACCATACGAAACAGCAGTCTTTTCTTCCATTTTTCTTTCCATTTCATCACTTCTAAAAGTCCATTAAGCTTGTTTAAACCCACTAAAGCTTCCAACCCACTCAGAAATAAATTAAAACTTCAAATATAACTAATCCGAATCTCTCTCTCTCTCTCTCTCTCTATTGTGTATTTTCAAAACTTCTGCATCTCTCCTTACGGTTTCTATCATTTTTCTTCATAAACCACTACAACTCATTATGCTCTATGTTTTCTTAAAGCTTACCTCATATAACACAAAACTATTAACACAAAAATAAACAAAACATATCATCTTACATTTCTGCATATTTAGAGATAACATATATATATATTTCTCTACGAACAACATTACCGTATATATATAAATCATCTTTAAAACTAAACAGAACACTTAAATATGTTGATAAATCAAGGTTTATATATATAAATAATCTTTAAAGCTAAATAGAACACTTAAATACGTTGATAAATCAAGGTTTTCAAAATAATGCATGACCGTTAATATTCACACCATAAGAACAGAGTATCACCGTATGTATGCATATATATATATCTTCAACATAAAACAGTATGCTCAACATAAAACAGTAAGTATATAGCTACTTACCTGTATAACTAATATATCCAGTAACCTCTCTTGCTCGGTGGTGAGGACGAAGAACAAAACTAACTTAAGCTCCAAACCGGTTTTAAAACGAAACCATCTGAGCATGTGTGACACATGCACAACGTCCACGCGTCTAACCATGTGTACGTGTCATGAAACAATGAAGGTATTGCCACGGATGGGTTTTTTTATTTTCTTAAATTAATAAATTATTCTTAAAAAAAAACAAATACATTGTTTTGAATCTTAGTTGTAACAATTACCAAACAAATACCCAAAAGTTCCAGAAGACTTTCGAAAATTTACCAAAATTCACGGAAAATAATGAATCTGAAAATAAATTGGCAACTCAAAACTAATCCTCCATTAATTTCTAAAATATTTGAAGTATACAAAATTATGAAAATATAATAATAATGTCCAAATCACTCCAAGTTTCATTAAACCAATTAACTTAGGAAAATGCCATGAATGCATGCCAAAATACTTATGCATAATTTAAGAAAATATTTAATAAACAAATAACAACCATAATTAGTACTAATTCCTTTAATATTCTAACCCCTAATTTGGGCGTTATAACTCTTCCTCCTTAAGAAATTTAGTCCTCGAAATTCATACCGATTCGAATAATTGCGGATCTTGAGCTTTCATGATTTCCTCTGGTTCCCAAGTTGCTTCCTCAATTCCATGATGTTGCGGAGGACTTTTACTAATGATCTTGACTTGTTTTGAGTTGTTTCACTTCTCGGCTAGTATGGAAATTGGCCCTTCTTCATCGACAAATCTGTTGTACTGAATCTCTTGCAGGAATCTTATGTGAGGCGTCGGTGATATCTCCTCAACATAGAAACATGGAACACATCATGTAATCTGGCCAATTCTCCAGGAAGAGCTAACTGATAAGCTACGGGTCCAACTCTCTTCAAAATTTCATAAGGCCCAATGAATCGCGGACTGAGCTTACCCTTCTTCCCAAACCGAAGTATGTGTTTCCATGGTGACACTTTTAGAAACACCTTATCACCCACTTGAAACTCAATATCCTTCCTTTTTAGATCAGCGTAAGACTTCTGCCTATCACTGGCAGCTTTCAATCTTTGTTGAATAATCTAAATCTTTTCTTCAGTATCTCTTACAATGTCTGGCCCGATCATCTTATTTTCACTCAGCTCCGTCCAACATACCGGAGTTCTACACTTCCTACCATACAACGCTTCATAAGGTGCCATGCCGATGCTCGTCTGATAACTGTTGTTATAAGCAAACTCCATCAAAGTCAGATAATTATCCCAACTCCCGGGAAACTCTAACACACAACCCCTCAACATATCTTCCAAAATCTGTATAACTCGTTCAGATTTTCCATCTGTCTGAGGATGGAAAGCAGTACTAAACTTAAGTTGAGTACCCAATACTTCCTGTAAACTTTTCCAAAATCTTGAAGTAAATCGAGGATCACGATCAGAAATAATCGATAATGGTACTCCATGCAGTCTTACAATCTCATTCACATACAAATCTGCAAGCCTATCCAATGAATAGTCAGAACTAACAGGTAGAAAATGAGCGATTTGGTGAACTTATCCTGATAACCCATACCGCATCATGTTTCCTTTGAGTAAGAGGGAGTCCAAGAATAAAGTCCATGGTAATATTATCCCATTTCCATTGAGGAATAGGAATAGGATTTAACAAACCAGATGGAACACGGTGCTCATTTTAACTTTCTTTGGCATGTCGGACATTTTGCTACATAATCCACAACATCCCGCTTCATACCGCCACCAATAATATCGCTTCAGATCCGATACATCTTGTTTCCACCGGATGCATAGTAAATCTTGTATTATGAGCCTCGGATAATAACTTCTTTTCAATTCATCATTCACCGGCACACAACCGATCCTTATAATACAATTCACCTCACCGCACGTAAAAATCATCATTTACCTTCCGAGTAGCCAAGATAAGTTGTTGTAACTTATCATCAGCTCTTTGAGCATTACAGATCTCCTATCTCAACGTGGGCCTTGCTATCAATTGAGTCATCAAGGCTCCATCAGATCCCAACTTCCTTCCAATCTGCTTTAGTGATAAAGCCGAGATAGTCTTTCGACTTAAGGCATCTGCTACAATATTAGCCTTACTCGGATGATAGTCTACAATACAATCATAGTCTTTAAATAATTCCAACCAATGTCGTTGTCTCAAATTGAGTTCCTTCTGAGTAAGTAGATACTTCAGACTCTTATGATCTGTGAAAATTCTACACCTTTCACCATACAGATAGTGTCGCCAAATTTTTAAGGCAAACACTCTGCTGAAGTTCAGATCATGTGTAGGGTAATTTTGTTCATGAGTCTTTAGTTGCCTAGAAGCATAAGCAACTACCTTTCCTTCCTGCATCAAAACACATCCTAAACCAATTCCAGATGCATCAGTATACATAACATACTCCTTACCAGCCATAGGTTGAACTAATACAGGAGCTTCAGTAAGCATATTTTTCAACTGATCAAAACTACTCGACATCTATCGGACCATTCATACTTCACTCCCTTAGTAAAAGTTTAGTTAAAGGGATGCTATCACCGAAAACCCCTTAACAAATCGACGATAATAACCAGCCAGACCCAGAAAACTTCTCACTTCTGTCACATTCCGTGGCGGCTTCCAATTAACAATAGCCTCTATCTTACTAGGATCAACTCTAATTCCTTGGAAGAGACAACATGCCCTAGAAATGATATCTCCGGCCGAAATCACATTTACTCAACCGCATACAACCTGTCTTTCCTTGAGTCTGTAATACAATTCGAGATGCTCACTATGATCATGTTCATTCTAGAATAGACCAGGATATCATCAATAAACACCACAACAAACTGGTCCAAATAAGGCTGAATACTCTATTCATCGGATCCATGAATGTCTTTGGAGCATTAGTTAACCGAATGCCATTACCAAAATTCATAATGTCCATAACGGGTTCGAAATGCTATCTTCGGTACATCCACATCCTTTACCCGAAGCTGATAATACCCCGATCGCAGATCTATCTTTGAAAACACGCCTGCATCTCTCAACTGATCAAATAGATCGTCAATCCGTGGCAGTGGATACCTATTCTTCACTGTGACTCGATTTAATTGTCTGTAATCGATACACATTCTCAGGGTACCATCCTTCTTCTTCACGAATAACATCGGTGCACCCCACGGTGAAACACTGGGTCTAATAAACCCTTTCTCCAAAATTTCTTGTAACTGCAACTTTAACTCCTTTAACTCAGTAGGAGCCATTCTATACGGTGCTCTGGATATAGGAGCAGTACCAGGCACAACTTCAATAGATAACTCCACTTCTCTTTCTAGAGGGAGTCCAGGCAATTCCTCAGGAAAAACATCTGGAAACTCATTCACTACAGGAATCTCAAGCAGTTTCTCCTTAGCACCATCCTTCTGTGAATCAAGTACAAAAGCTAGATAAGCTTCACACCCCTTCCTGCGAAGCTTTTGAGCTTGCATAGCAGATACTACATTAGTTAGAGCACGTGTGCAACCACCATGAAATACAAGCTCAGACTGGTCGGGCCTCCTCAAGAAAACTGTCTTAGCCTTACAGTCAATTACTGCCTGATGTTTAGATAGCCAATCCATACCCAGATCTGCTGCATACTCACTTCCCTGAATCATAACGGGACAATTCCTAATCACCTGATTCACCAACACACTACTGCCCAGAGGACTAGTTACATGCATGTCATATTCTAACTGATTTATAAGCATCTCCTTATCAAACATTTCTCCAGCACAGATATATGAATGTGAAGATCCAGGATCAATTAATGCATACAATTCAGAACCAAAGAGAGAAACCATACCAGCAATGACATTTGGTGCATCCTGATCCTCACGAGCTCTCAGTGCATAAGCTCGACCAGAAGCAGTAGGCATAGCTGGCCGATTCACAGTTTCGGAGTGAGAACTCGGATTAGCCCTGTTCTGATTATATCCGCCTCGACCTCTTCCTCGACCTCTGGTCCCAGCTGATGCATGAGAAACCTCTCCACTAACTTGTGCTATCCCAGACTGTCTCAGAGGGCAATTTCCAATCATATGCTCCGTACTGCCACAACGAAAACATGCACCTGTAACTCTCCAACAGACACCCCAATGGTGAATAGAGTAGTGTGGGCACTCTGGAGCACCAGAACCTCGACCCCCAGAAAAACCCTCGACCCCCAGAAGAATCCCTACTAGAGGCAGTCGATGCAGGAAAGTTTTGTTGCCTTCCCTGTATCGCAGATCTCTGAGCAACTCTCGGTGCAGAGAAACTACCTTCCTGATTTCGTTTCCCCGAAAACTGGCCTCCTCTATTAAAGCCTCTTCTCTGACTTCTTTCTTTCCTGATCGTCTCTTGTCTTTCTATTTTTATTGCAGCCTGTACTAACTGATGGTAAGTAACTTGTTGTAACATAGAAAATGCTGCCAGATGCTCCTTGATCGAATCATGCAATCCCTCCTCGAATTGATGACATCGGAACTCTTCAGTCAGCACAGATTCAGGGGCATACTTACTGAGTCGATTAAATTCCCGATCATACTTAGCAACAGACAAACTCCTCTGCTTTAGATTTAGAAATTGTTTCCACCTATCCTTCCTGTAAGCTTCCATCATGTACTTAGTCTTAAATTCTTGGGCAAAGAATTCCCAAGTCAGAGGCATCGGTAGCTGAGGACTCCGAAGAACAAACTTCCACCATTCATAAGCTGCTCCCTGTAGAAGGGAAACAACACAGTGAACCATCTGCTCTGCTGGACAACTAATCTCATCCAGTACCCTCTTCACCTTCTCAATCGAACTCGCCCTTCTTGATTCCTCAGGAGAAGTCCCGAAAATTCTTTCCCCATACTTCCTCAATCGATCAATCGGAGCCTTAGGTGTTGTCATCCGATGCAACAAGGTCATCATATCCTGGGACAACTTAATCAAAGCTTCTCCTTGAGCTGGAGGAGGAGGTGGAACCTCAACTTCACCTAGATTGACCCTTGACGGTCCAGGTATTTCAGAATGAGTTTGCTCTGGCTGATTACTCTCAACAACTTCGTCAACAAATTCGCGTGATCCTTCCATCGTAATTTCTAAAGACAAAACATAGGACACCGCATTAGGCCAAAACACAACTTAGACACTCAACGGAAAACAATAGGCAAGCCGTGGTTAAACCAGAACCGCCTAAACTTGCTCTGATACCAAAAGATGTAACACCCAAATACCCCCTGGGAGGATACATGGATGCCACCCAAGATGTAATGCATAAAACCAAACATCACGCGATATTTATTTTATTTAATAACTCAAACCCCACACATATATTACATATTGTAAATCTCGAGCAGAAATCCAAAGAATATTTACAAGTCCAAACAAAGGAAACAAAATACATTTTCAAACTTTATGAACAGACTCCTTTGTCAATATGCAGAGACTTGTCCGATCTTTATATTCTTCGCTCACTCAACCTACAGGGCAAATCCACCGTGCTAAGCATATAGCTTAGTGAGTAATAACTAATCTAATTTAATGGATTATCATATAAAATTTAACTTCAGCAGTAAGCATGCAAAGAAGAAACATTTATCGTAAAATCGGACATAACATATTTCAATCTGATTCACTTACTTATCGTAATCGAATATCACAAGAGGGTATAAACCCGTCGAATCATATCTGATTTTGTCAAACACATATCAAGGCGTAAATCCATTTATAGAAGCGGTAACGGACTTATACAGAGATATCTGTAATTAGTATCGCAGGAGAGACATATGTCTCGATATCGAGACACCAAAGTGTCAAATAACGAGGCAGTCGAGACCCTTCTAGCATGCCTATTTACCCACAACTAGGACTTAACGGTTTTAAAATGTAACAAGGTCATTTAAGACATTTCATGTACAGACAAATAGTACTTCCAATAAATCAATCCCAGACATCATCTAGGTTGACTCACAAAATTGACTATCCAAATTACTTACTAAAATTATTTACCTGTATTACTTACCAAAACCGTCCTTACTATTTATTGCCTTGAAGTCCCGGCAATATCCAGCAGTGGTCGTTTCTCTATAATAGGGAACACAGATACAAATCACTATTGTGTATAATTATTATATGAAGAATGAGTATGATGCATGTTCATAACAAATTCTGGGACCAAACCCTAAATCCTTAACTTATTCCATAATTCACAACTCAAATTATTAAATCCTTAATTCTTAATTAATTCTGAAAAATTATAAATTTCATATATAGAGGTAGAAAATTCTCTTACGAATCCAACGCTTCGAGAATCAGGTCATTCGGAGGTCGGATGACAAAGATATGGTCAAAAGAGTGAGGTATACCACACACAAGTCGACTTATACTTACACAAGTCGACTTATGTAACACGATAACTCGACTTACACTTGCATAACTTGAGTTATTGAAGAGCGGAGATGTCCGTTCATGCAAAACGTTGATTTTCATGCAAAACGTTGATATAAGTCGACTTATACACTACAACAAGTCTAGTTATAGCACCATTCATCGTCTTCTTCGCCAAACCATGCGAAACAACAATCTTTTCTTCCATTTTTCTTTTCATTTCATCACTTCTAAAAGTCCATTAAGCTTGTTTAAACCCACTAAAGCTTCCAACCCACTCAGAAATAAATTAAAACTTCAAATATAACTAATCCGAATCTCTCTCTCTCTCTCTACTGTGTATTTTCAAAACTTCTGCATCTCTCCTTACGGTTTCTATCATTTTTCTTCATAAACCACTACAACTCATTATGCTCTATGTTTTCTTAAAGCTTACCTCATATAACACAAAATATTAACACAAAATAAACAAAACATATCATCTTACATTTACGCATATTTAGAGATAACATATATATATATTTCTACGAACAACATTACCGTATATATATAAATCATCTTTAAAACTAAATGTAACACTTAAATCGTTGATAAATCAAGGTTTTATATATAAATCATCTTTAAAGCTAAGCAGAACACTTAAATACGTTGATAAATCAAGGTTTTCAAAACAATGCATGACCGTTAATATTCACACCATAAGAACAGAGTATCACCGTATGTATGCATATATATATATCTTCAACATAAAACAAGATGCTCAACATAAAAGCAGTAAGTATATAACTACTTACTGTATAACTAATATATCCAAGAACCTCTCTTGCTCGGTGGTGAGGACGAAGAACAAAACTAACTTAAGCTCCAAACCGGTTTTAAGCGAAACCATCGAGCATGTGTGACACGCACAACGCCCACGCGTCTAACCATGTATGCGTGTCATGAAACAATGAAGGTATTGCCACGGATGAGTTTTCTTATTTTCTTAAATTAATAAATTATTCTTAAAAAAACAAATACATTGTTTTGAATCTTAGTTGTAACAAATACCCAAAGTTCGAGAAGACTTAGAAAATTTACCAAAATTCACGAGAAAATAATGACTCGAAAATAAATTGGCAACTCAAAACTAATCCTCCATTAATTTCTAAAAATATTTGAAGTATACAAAATTACGAAAAATATAATAATAATGTCCAAATCACTTCAAGTTTCATTAAACCAATTAACTTAGGAAAATGCCATGAATGCATGCCAAAATACTTATGCATAATTTAAGCAAATATTTAATAAACAAATAACAACCATAATTCGTACTAATTCCTTTAATATTCTAACCCCTAATTTGGGGCGTTACAATGTGTTAGAATTAGAATGTGGAAAAGAAGATCTTTATTTCTCTTTGAACAAGAAATTGAAAATAAGAGCCGCTATTTTCTCAAATTCACTAGCCTTATTCTCACTTACAATTCCAAAATGAAAATACCATGTTTATATTAGCTTTAATCAGAAATGTATTTTCATCAATTATTGCTAATTACCAATGAATTATAAATTTCTGATCATAGGCTGTAAATAACTTCTTGTTATGCTGACTGCAGCTGGTTAGATTTGACCAGAATTTTTGAGTACTATCACAAACACTTAAAACCATTGTTGGATTTCAAGCAACACATCCATGCTAGGGTGAAATTAGTTATATCTGGGCTATTCAGAAAATGGGTAGAGACCATCTAAACTTTATGGTATACTTCCTAATCATAAAAATGTAATTTCCATTGAGGTCAGACTTCTATTGAATATGTTCAAGAAATTAATACGAATTAGAGTGATGAGCTATTTTATTTTTTGACCTTTAATTGGTGTTATAATGTAAAGTTGTTTATGTTAAATCCACGCAGGAGGTTTAATACAATAATTTTAATATCGTGCCTCGAGCTTCAAACCAAGAGATCGAAAGTCGGTACCTTTAATAAACACGTTGTTGCCAAAGAACTTGGTGCCAATAGTTAGGAATATATTCTTATTAGTGTCCTTTAATAGAAACCTCTTGTTTTTGATCCAATTATATAAGTTTGTTGTAAGCATATTTATTAATGGTAAACACTGATCATACTCTAATTTCATTCAGATAATGATTTCAAAAAGCTTTTGAAATTGTTACAGAATCATATAGCATGATCTTTAACTCAATGTTTCCTCTAATTTCTTATTCAAATATTGCATATCTTGAACCATCTTTGTTTTTTATTTTGTAGTGATGGATAACAATGTTTCTTCTACACCATCGCACACGTCGCCATCCACTGGTCAAAGTTATAGCCAAAATCCTCGTAAGAGAAGTGATATAGCATGGAAGCACTGTTATGAGGTACAAACAAGTGGAAAGAAACGAACCTTAAAGTGTTTGTATTGCGATCAAGAAATTTATGGTGGCAGGATAAACCGAATGAAGCAACACCTAGTCGACATGACTGGTAATGTCAAACCCTATCCTAAAGTTAAACCAGATGTTCGTTTTATGATTAAAGGAAAGTTAATAGAAGCATCTAATAGTAAAAAGGAGAAAAATGACTCAAGGATGAATTTGTATGATGTTGAGACTTGTGAGTTAGATGAAGAAGATGTAATGGAGATCCCTAACTTAGCCGGTAAAGGAGATGTAGGTGGTAGTAGTAAGAGAAAGAAAACAAATGAAATTAGAAGTTACATGAAAGCCGGTGCTAGTATAGACTCAGCTCAACCTAGCATACAAGCAACACTACTAAGTAGAGAAAGATGGCATGATACTGATATGTTAATTGCATTGTGGTTTTGTTGGAACGAAAAAAGAAAGCATGCTTAGTATGGAGAAATGATAGATTTCAAAACTTTTTAAGAAATCATCCTGCAGCGGAAGCAATATATCCAAATGAACATGCTAATCCATACATGATATGGTATAAGGATAATAAAACCAAGAACAAGATAAAAGGAATTACCGACTCCTTCGCTACAGCTTTAAATCCTCGCTGCGCTATCCTCTCCTTCTTATATCCAAATCCTTTGCCTTTGAGTCTTTTCCTTTAGCAATCTATCTTCTTCCTTGTTGTAGTATCCTCAACCAATTAGATTTACCACTTGTTCTTCAAGGACAACTAGGTTAACAAAATCCTTTGGTGGGAAAGGAGAAGAAATATTTGGAGGAGATTTTCTTAGAAGAAGAAGAACCAAAATTGAAACTCTTTCAATTCTTTCACTTAGGAATTTCGGTTCTTCCTTGCATGAAAGGAGATAATGTCTAAAACCATGCAAGAACCCTTTCTTACATCTCAATTTCGAAATATGCATGAATGAAAAGAGTGAGAGGCATCCAATGCATCACTTACATTAATCACTCATCAAATAGCCAATAAATGAGACTTACTTCATTTATCTTTAAAATGGCTATTTGAAAAGACCATAACCTATAATTGAATACCCATTTCGGTTTTGGCAAGAAGAAAGAAGGAAGATGGTCCATCTAATGCACATCTTTCATCTTTAATCTAATGAATGCAAATAGGTTACATGCCAACATTAAAAGCCAACCATTAAACCATTTAATGGTAAGTTCATAACTCCATTTAATAATGATGAACCATAATAAAGACCATCTTTATTTAGTATTTTAATGTCAAATGTGTGGTTACACATCTAACCTAACACAATTTCGAAATTGCTTCTTCTCCATTTTAAAAAATTGTTTTAATATAATTAATCTAATCAATTACATTAAACCAAAACAAGCCCATTTCTAAATGAACATATGGGCTTCCAATTAACCATTAATTAGTATAAGCCCATCATTCAATTATGGACTTCTAAAGCCTCCAAAATACTTCTTACTTAGCTTGATAACCTTCCTTAAAGCCAAGTGGGGAATCTTATTGGACTTTGATAATTCAAGCTCCAATAAGCCCAGAAATAATTCAATCTCATTGGAATTAATTCTAGCTTATTAACTAAATGTCATTCCACTAAAGACAATTAGTTGAACTCTTGAATTATTAAATATTATGAGAATATGTCCAATTGCAAACCCTATTTAGAACCTTATTATAGCGATCCGCACAACAAAGGGTAAAATTACCGTTTTGCCCTTATGTTGGTTTTTCCTTCTAGATCTCTCATTTTACTTTATATGGTGATTAACAAATAAGATCTCATCTTAGTGTTAAGACTTGATGGGTAGCTAGTCCATCAAACTACTTGCTTGATTTAATCACCAAATCTCCTTAAAACATCTAGGCGAGATGATAACACTATAAACTCTTTACTTGAGTGAATGTTCACGATACATGTTTCAATTAATAATTCCAACATGCAGATAATTGGATTAATACCTGTAAAAATCCATTCCGATCATATCAAAATTATAATGAAACACATATGAGTTCACCACTTATCAAGATTGTGGTTCATAATAAGCGAATGCTTAAGTTGTATGTTTTAAGATTAAAGTAACGGCCCACTTTATTCTTGAAAACATACTTGATTCAATTCATTTAATAGTGCCATTATCGATAGTCTACTACTATCATGATATGAAACTCATCATTCCCTTTAAGTAAACTCCTTTACTTATATGGAGATAAATCGCAACACTACTGATCTAAACCATAATCAAGCGACCAACTTGATTATTCAACTGTGAATCAATTAATTCAGATTCTAATAATATACATGTTTCCCATACATCTCTATGTATATGTATATTACTTACAAATGAATCTTGGTACCTTATGACCAGATATATAATGCTCATACAGATAAAACCAAACTCTTTTGTTTTATTAATAATAAATATTTTCATTCTGGCTCAGGCGAAGAAGATAAAGTTATATGTAAATAAACTTGCTTTCCAGGCACTATATTTACATAACTCAACAATCTCCCACTTGCCCTAAAGCAAGTTTGACATATCCTTCATTCCCATCCCTTCTAGGTGACCCTCAAAGCTCTTTTGAGTCAATGTCTTTAATGAGCGGATCGTGAGGTTTTGCTCTCAGAATCTTTACCACATCCACTTCTCCACGTTGTATTATCTCCCTTATGAGATGATACTTTCGCTCAATGTGTTTGGCAGCTTTGTGGTTCCGAGGTTCTTTAGAATTAGCCACTGCCCCACTATTATCACAATAAAGTGTAATGGCTTTTTCTGCCTCTGGAACTACCTCCAAATCATTTAGGAACTTCCGAGCAGATCGCTTCCTTTCTTTGCTTCACAAGCAGCAACATACTCAGCCTCCATAGTCGAATCAGCAATACAAGATTGCTTGACACTCCTCCAAACTATGGCTCCACCTCCTAAAGTAAATATAGAACCAGAAGTTGATTTCCTTGAATCAACATCTGATTGGAAATCAGAATCCGTATATCCTGTCGGAATAAAATTACTTCCGAGTAAACAAGCATTAAGTTCTTCGTCCCACGAAGATACTTAAATATACACTTAACCATGATCAATGTTCCATTCTGGATTGGATGAAATCGCTACCGGTCCCATCTGCGTAATGAGATATCCGGTCTAGTGCTGACATTGCATACATCAAACTACCAACCGCCAAGCATGTGGAATGTTACGCGTCGTTCAACCTCCTCTTGGGTTTTAGGTGCTTGTTCCTTTGAAAGTTTGATTCCATGTCTAGTAGGAGTGAAACCCCTCTTGGAATCTTGCATGACGAACTTATTGAGCATATTCTCAATGTAGGTTAGTTGAGACAAAACTATCTTCTTGTTCTTATGATCCCTTATAAGTTTGATCCCTAGAACATAGGTAGCCTCTCCCAAATCCTTCATTGAAAACTATTCATTCAGCCATCCCTTAACCGCAGATAACATTCCCACATCATTCCCAATGAGTAGAATGTCATCAACATACAGGATTAGGAAAGTAACCTAACCTTCTTGTATTCTTTTGTAAACACAAGGCTCATCTAGGTTTTGTATGAACCCATAGGTTTTGATAGCCTTATCAAACCTAATGTTCCAAGACCTAGATGCTTGCTTAAGTCCATAAATGGACCTTTGCAACTTGCAAACCTTATGCTCATTACCTAACTCAATGAATCCTTCTGGTTGGGCCATATAAATGGTCTCCTCAAGATCTCCATTCGTAAATGCGGTCTTGACATCCATTTGCCATATTTCATAATCGAAATAGTCTTTATGGCCAAAAGAATCTCGATGGACTTAAGCATGGCAACCGGAGAAAAGTCTCCTCGTAGTCTATACCCTCCTTTTGAGTATAGCCTTTAGCTACCAATCTAGCTTTAAAGGTCTCTACCTTTCCATCCGATCCCTTTTCCTTTTGTAGATCCATTTACACCCTATGGTTTTAGACACGGTGGTAGATCTACAAGGACCTGCACTTCATTAGTATACATAGAATCTATTTCGATTCCATTGCCTTGAGCCATTTTCTGCATCAACATCATTAATAGCACTGTGTATACGTAACGGGATCTGTTTCTTCTTGGTCCGAGATGGCAATTAAGCCTTCTCCTAAACCCAGATACCTATCTGGTTGTCTCACAACCTCCCACTACGCCTAGGCACATCTTGATGTTCAAAGTTGCACTTCCGATTCAACTCTTGAATCCATTTCGACATCTTGTTACATCATATCCAAAACAACTCTTGGTTTGGATGAAATTGCTAACTCCTTTAGTACTACTTCACTTCTTCCTTTGTGATTTCTCACAAACTCTTCCTCTAAGAAGTTTGCATTTGTTTACACAAATACCTTCCTATCATAAGGACCTGTAAAAATAGTACCCTCGATTTCCGTGGGATATCCTACAAACAAACATACTTGACCTTGGTTCCATCTTTGTGGATTCGGGCTTTAGAACATGGGCTGGACAGCCCCAAGTCCTCAAGTGCCTCAATGAAGGCACTCGGCGATCCACAACTCCCTAGGTGTTTTAGGCACCGATTTGGATGGAGCAAAGTTAAGAAGATATGTTGCCGTTTGTATGGCATATCCCCGAAACGATTCTCGAAGGCTAGCATAGGACATCATTGATCTTACCATTTCCAATAGAGTTCTATTTCTCCTCTCGCTACACCATTCATTGAGGTGTACGAGGAGTCGACAGATTGAAACAATTCCATTGCCAATTAAATATTGCTGGAACTCTCAGATAAATACTCACCACCTCGATCCGATCAAATTTGTTTTAATGGCTTGCCAAGTTGTTTCTCACTTGACTTTGAATTCTTTGAACTTTTCAAAGATTCACTCTTTTATGCATCAAATACAAACAGCCATGTCTTGAGTAATCATCTATAAAAGTTATGAAATATTCATAACCTCCTCTAGCTTGTACATTCATGGGCCCACACACATCAAGATGTACCATGTCCAATGTGGATTCAAATCTGTTTCCTTTAGAAGGAAATGAGGCTTTTGTCATTTTCCATCAATACAAGATTCACGGTGGGTAATGGATCACTATCAAGCCCATAAGGATCCCATCCTTTACTAGCTTTGTCAACTCTTTTCGATTGATATGACCCATCCTTAGATGCCACAGATACTTTGAATTAATGCTAGAGATATTGGATTGTCTTGGTTTTATCAATTACGTGGTGTTTAGTGAGCCTTTCATAGGTTCTATAAAAACAATCCTCGTTTAATTATCGCTTCACAAATAAAATCCTTATTCTTATATATTGAAACAACCTTTTCAAAATATAAGGAATAGCCAGATTTTATTAGACAAAAATGTAAATCATGTTCCTTACAATCATTGGCATGTAATAAACATCTTCCAAATATAACCTATGACCATTAGGAAAGTCCAAGATAACTACTCCCACCGATTACTTTGAAACATAGGAACCATCTGCTATCTTAACTTGAAAGCGGCCTTTAGGAAGTCTTTTCCTTCTTTGGAACCCTGCAAAGAATTACAAACATGGTTAGTGACTCTCGAATCTAATATCCAAGAAGTAGATAAATCTGCCACATTTCTAGTTCCTAACAAACTTAGGAAGCCCATACCTTGTTTGCTTTTGAGGGACTTTAGGTAGGATCGGACAGTTTCTTTTCCGGTGGCCCATCTCATCACAAAGGAAACACTTTCCTTTGATGTTCTCTTTGGCCTTCTTTTCATGGGTTTGGCCTTGACCCTATTTGGGCCTTTTTTTCATTGGACCCTTCTTTTTCCTTGCCCTTACCCTTGGGCTTAGAAGAAGAAGCTACATTAACCGGCCCATGAGCCTTAATATTCAATATTTCCTCCGTGCTCGGAGGGTATTCATCAACTCACTCAAGGTGTAATCCTCTTTGTTGAGCTCATAGTCCAACTTAAGCTGCTGAAAAGAAGAGTTTAAGCTATTGATGATCATAATCATCTGCGTGTCCGCATCCATATCCGCCTAAGCATCTCGGCCTCGGTGACCGCAGAGATTACCTTCATCATGTAATCCCGCACCGGCTCACTGTGTTTCATCGATATTATGAAAGGTTTGGATAGCTTTCACTCTTGCAGACCTAGTCCTCACACCAAACATCTCATGTAGGTGATGGACCATTGCACTAGCAGTTTTCATACAAGCAATTTGCTTTTGCAACATGCCACGATGACGAAGCGAATATAACACTTAGTAGTCTTGTCAAGATACCTTCGCCAACTCATGTTGTTGGACTTGCCCGGAGTTGCATCTCCACTTAGAGGTGTAGGCTCATTTTCAGTTAACACCCATGAAATACGCTCATATTGAAGAACAATGTCAAGGTTACGTCTCCATTCATTAAACTTGTCTCCATTTTCCAATTTGTTATTAGTCAAGAAGCGGGGTGAGTGGATTCATTTTGTGGTTGATTATGTCGAAAATATAAATTATTAAAACATGAGCATACTAGTCAACAATTTATGGAACTTTGTATAAAATCATGATGCATGTATGCATGATGATAGATTTAACAAAACTTAAAAATTAAAACATTATCTGACGGTTATTTTTCTTATCTATAACAGACTAAGTGACGGTGGGACATCTTATCTATTAAAAGAAAACGGGACCCTCCCACTCAAAAACTACCAAGCATCTCATGCTCAATTTTTAAGAAGCATCTTAATTTGGTCCACACTTTTACCAACAGAGCTACGGTGGGCAGTTTATTGATAAAAAATGTTGAGTGTATAACCATTTGATTCATTCACTAAAGATACCTACAAATCATGCCTCGGTGGGATGTCACATTTGCTATCATTAAGTGGACTTATCCTTAAGGAGACCCAAACCATGCAAGATCTAGGATCCATGCCCTCCAATGGGGAGTAACACTTCACCATATGCAAACGGGTCATCATTTGGAGACCGTGGACTCTCACAGGAGCATCCTCTCCTACTAAATCTTTTTGGGCTTTAAGTTTTAAATACCATCTTGTCTAGATGCAATTTATTATCCATCCTATATTGTTTCATTATATATCTCATACATAATGAATGCATGGCAAGGCCTAGGGTTGACAATTTTCTAAATGACATGCAATCACATAATATCACATATTACAAGCATTCATTTCTCCATTCATCACATGAACTAATAAAGCCACTTTTGATTGTCCATCCTAGAAACATAAAATAATTACAAGCCTTTTAGGCCCAAAATATGCTTCTTCATCTTGGATCTTCCGCTTCGAACTCTTCGCTAACATGATCCGCCCATTCGGTAAACAAAATGTAATGGCATTTATGAAATTAGAATTTTGTCATTTTGAAAATAAAATTCCAGCACTAGATTTTAGAAAACCAAATCTTTATTTTGACAAAAATTCCAGCACTTGTTTTATTAAAACCAAACTCATTTCATGAAAATTAAACAGAGCACTTAGTATTTTAGCAAAACCGAAATTGGATTCTTTGAAACAAAAAACCAGCACTTGTTTTCCAATCATAACTGAAATATGATTCATTGAAACAAAAATTCCAGCAACTTAGTTTTCACAAAACTTATGCCAAAACACAAAAGGATACACCGAAAATTTTACCTTTCCATTTCTTCAATCCATGGCTGCTCCTTCTTCATCATTACATCAATTTGTACATTACAAAATCAAATAAAATAGAAAAAAGAAACCAAGGAGGAAACATGGTGATGATAGACCACCCTCCTTGTAACAACCAAATGAAGAAATCTTACAAGATAAAATTTAACTTCTATGGACAACCAAAAGAGCAACATACACCATATATATTTCTATCACATAAAATATGCAGTATACATAAAAGATTGCCAACCCATGCATCCACCATATAGGAACCGAAATCATGCATGAAAAACTGCTCTCGATACCAATTGTTGGATTGGAAAAGAAAGCATGCTTAGTATGGAGAAACGATAGATTTCAAAACTTTTTAAGAAATCATCTTGCAGCGGAAGCAATATATCCAAATCAACATGCTAATCCATACATGATATGGTATAAGGATAATAAAACTAAGAACAAGATAAAATGAATTACCGACTTCTTCTCTGACTTTAAATCCTCTCGCCGCTATCCTCTCCTTCTTATATCCAAATCCTTTGCCTTTGAGTCTTTTCCTTTAGCAATCTATCTTCTTCCTTGTTGTAGTATCCTCAACCAATTAGATTTACCACTTGTTCTTCAAGGACAACTAGGTTAACAAAATCCTTTGGTGGGAAAGGAGAAGAAATATTTGGAGGAGATTTTCTTAGAAGAAGAAGAACCAAAATTGAAACTCTTTCAATTCTTTCACTTGGGAATTTCGGTTCTACCTTGCATGAAAGGAGAAAATGTCTAAAAACCATGCAAGAACCCTTTCTTACACCTCAATTTTGAAATATGCATGAATGAAAAGAGTGAGAGGCATCCAATGCATCACTTCTTACATTAATCACTCATCAAATAGCCAATAAATGAGACTTACTTCATTTATCTTTAAAATGGCTATTTGAAAAGACCATAACCTATAATTGAATACCCATTTTGGTTTTGGCAAGAAGAAAGAAGGAAGATGGTCCATCTAATGCACATCTTTCATCTTTAATCTAATGAATTCAAATAGGTTACATGTCAACATTAAAAGCCAACCATTAAACCATTTAATGGTAAGTTCATAACTCCATTTAATAATGATGAACCATAATAAAGACCATCTTTATTTAGTATTTTAATGTCAAATGTGTGGTTACACATCTAACCTAACACAATTTCGAAATTGCTTCTTCTCCATTTTAAAAAAATTGTTTTAATATAATTAATCTAATCAATTACATTAAACCAAAACAAGCCCATTTCTAAATGAACATATGGGCTTCCAATTAACCATTAATTAGTATAAGCCCATCATTCAATTATGGACTTCTAAAGCCTCCAAACTACTTCTTACTTAGCTTGATAACCTTCCTTAAAGCCAAGTGGGGAATCTTATTGGACTTTGATAATTCAAGCTCCAATAAGCCCAGAATTAATTCAATCTCATTGGAATTAATTCTAGCTTATTAACTAAATGTCATTCCACTAAAGACAATTAGTTGAACTCTTGAATTATTAAATATTATGAGAATATGTCCAATTGCAAATCCTATTTAGAACCTTATTATAGCCATCCGCACAACAAAGGGTAAAATTACCGTTTTGCCCTTATGTTGGTTTTTCCTTCTAGATCTCTCATTTTACTTTATATGGTGATTAACACATAAGATCTCATCTTAGTGTTAAGACTTGATGGGTAGCTAGTCCATCAAACTCATCGCTCCATTTGATCACCAAATCTCCTTAAAACATCTAGAAGAGATGATAACACTATAAACTCTTTATTTGAGTGAATGTTCCTAATACATGTTTCAATTAATAATTCCAACATGCAGACCTTTGGATTAATACCTGTAAAAATCCATTCCGATCATATCAAAATTATAATGAAACACATATGAGTTCACCACTCATCAAGATTGTGGTTCATAATAGCGAATGCTTAAGTTGTATGTTTTAAGATTAAAGTAACGACCCACTTTATTCTTGAAAACATACTTGATTCAATTCATTTAATAGTGCCATTATCGATAGTCTACTACTATCATGATATGAAACTCATCATTCCCTTTAAGTAAACTCCTTTACTTATATGGAGATAAATCGCAATACTACTGTCTAAACCATAATCAAACGGCCAACTTGATTATTCAACTGTGAATCAATTAATTGATTCTAATAATATACATATTTCCATACATCTCTTTGTATATGTATATTACTTACAAATGAATCTTGGTACTTTATGACCAGATATATAATGCTCATACAGATAAAACCAAACTCTTTTGTTTTATTAATAATAAATATTTTCATTACAAAAGCAGAATCGAAGAAGATAGAGTTACATGTAAATACACTTGCTTTCCAGGCACTATATTTACATAACTCCAACAATCTCCCACTTGCCCTAAAGCAAGTTTGACATATCTTCATTCCATCCCTTCTAGGTGACCCTCAAAGCTCTTTTGAGTCAATGTCTTTGTGAACGGATCAGCAAGGTTTTGCTCTGTAGGAATCTTTACCACATCCACTTCTCCACGTTGTATTATCTCCCTTATGAGATGATACTTTCGCTCAATGTGTTTGGCAACTTTGTGGTTCCGAGGTTCTTTAGAATTAGCCACTGCCCCACTATTATCACAATAAAGTGTAATGACTTTTTCGCCTCCGAACTACCTCCAAATCATTTAGGAACTTCCTGAGCAGATCGCTTCCTTTCTTTGTTTCACAAGCGACAACATACTCGACCTCCATAGTCGAATCAGCAATACAAGATTGCTTGACACTCCTCCAAACTATGGCTCCACCTCCTAAAGTAAATATAGAACCAGAAGTTGATTTCCTTGAATCAACATCTGATTGGAAATCAGAATCCGTATATCCTGTCGGAATAAGATTACTTCCAGAGTAAACAAGCATTAAGTTCTTCTTCCTACGAAGATACTTAAGTATACACTTAACCGCAGTCCAATGTTCCATTCAATTATGGTAGAGTCGTACCTTATATATAAAGCAGATGCTAGGTTTAAGTCTTTACGTATGCATGGGAGACTTCCACCTATGAATGGGCTATGGATGCGTGGATTGGGCCTGGGCTTGGCATAGCCAATAGGTATGAGACTGATCTTTGAAAGATCGACCGATCAACCCACGGGTCGTAATGACTAGGTTCAGGCCCAGCACGACTGACCCGACCATAAGCCCCCCTACTCCTCGAGTCTGAGGGAAGAGAAGGATCGAAGGAGTATACAAGGGTCTTGTAGCTCGTCCGTAGGACAACTCGTAATAGGCTCGATCGGTCGGGCATTGATGCATAGTGCGTGATTGGTCGTATTGGGATCGGTCGATCGATTACTCCGATCGGTCGGCCTAGGTGCTTACTACATGATAGCTCGCGCCAAAGTAGATCGGGTGGACATCGATATTGAGCGCGTGAAGGTACTCAGGGTAATTGTTACTGACGGCACGTGCCCTCTGACAGATTCAGAATTTGTAACCGTTGTGCAGTTGTCACGTTCGTCCTTTCAGCTGTTGCGCCGCTCTGGGTTTCTAAGAACCCTAATTTACCTCCGCTCAGATCCAGCCACGTGTCTGAGCTCAGCTCGGATTTTCACCACGCGTCAGGCGTTGGTTGGAACGCTCGTTCGACTAGTCTTCTATAAGTATTCAGGATCAACAGACTATGGGTTTTCTTCACGTTTGTTTCGTTATCTTGCTTTCATTTCGCCTTCATTTGCTCTTTCTTGCTTACAGTTTCTGAAAATTTCTTTCAACCGTCGTCCAATTTTTTGACCTCCAATCATCAAATAGGTACGTCCTTTTCCCTCGTCTCCTCTTCTAAATTTCTTCTCTGTGAACACGTCGTCCTCCGATTCTAGAAGTGGGGTTTGCCCAAGGGATGAAGTCGCCGAGGGGGCGCCCGAAGTAGTGGCGGAAGTAGCTACGACGTCGGGGATGAGAGGTGTCAAAGAAATCTCGAAGAGAGAATGGAAGGATGGGCTGGTTGTGGAGGAGCCTCCGAAAGATAAATCGACGATGACCGTGGTGGAGTTAAAACGGTCAATCATCAGGAATAATATCCCTATGTCCTGGCAGCCTAGGCTGGCCGTGGGGAATGAACGAATCTTCAGCAATTTGAGTGGGTATTTTGCTGTTTCTGATAGTTTCTTTTTGGTCGGTGGTATGAGGCTCCCGTATGCCCCAATTATTCACGAGGTGTGCGTCGATTTCCAGTTGATGCTGAGTCAGATTCCTCTGAATGGCTGGAGGTTCATTAACGGTTTGGTCTTGCTGTGCCATTGTTTTGACTGTCAGCCTTCGGTCGACATCCTGCGTCACTTTTTGAGGATGAACCAGAGTCCGAGTTTTGGGGCCAGGATCCCTTCTCTGCAGTACAGAGATGTCAGATATCACCCGGTCGGAACAATTTCGAAAATCTCCGCTTGCTGGACGAAGTATTTCTTTGTGAAAGCCCCAGGATCCTCCTTCGAGTCCCAGCAGTGGAGGTATCCTTTAGCCGAGCGGTGGAACGACACATCGAGCGTATCTCTTAGTAGAGAGGAGTGGGAGGTGATCGGTCGAAAAAAGGGGCTTAGCCGATATAACTTCACTCGGCTCATTCTGGGGTATCGCGGAGGGGGGGGAGGGGCTTGGTCGATTCCTTCCTAATCGTCCCCCCGTCACAGATTAGCGGGCTAGGAGAGGAAACCGCCCCGTCTGGTTGACCCTTTGTGGTTGAATTATTTGCTATATTGTTGAGTATTGGTTTCGCTTTCTGACCTGTTTTATTGTTGTGCAGCCATGGTGAGGACAAAAGATTTTGTTGGGTCCTCCCCTTCCCTTAAATCCAAAAAGTAGGCCAAAGGGAAGAAAAAGAGGAAGGAGGCGGAGACTGGTGAAAGGGTCGCTCTGCTAGTGGAGCCGGGCCATTCTACAGTGTTACTGGCCCCTCCGCCCACTGAAGATCGTCCTGTCGTGTCGACGTCATTGCCGAGCGGGTTCAAAAGAGGAGGAAGAGGAGGTGGAGCCACCTCTTAAGAGGAAGAGGATTGCTCGGCTTGCTGACCTACCGTCCGGCTCATCGGGTCAAGGCAGGAGAGGGAAGGAGGGTGGAAGCAAGGGGAGAGGAGTGGCGAAGAGCACCGACAGGTGGGAGTCTGCGATCAGTTTGGCCAAAACTGCATTAATCGGGGACCTCAATGTGTCCCTTCACATTGCTAAGAGGGTCACTCCCCCCGTAGATGAGGAGCTCTTGGACTCGTTGAGCAATATGGAGCTGGGGTCCCGTCTCATCCGTAGCTGTGTAAGAAGTCTGGTGATGTCTTTTGTGATGCACCAGCGTATTAAGCAGCTCGACGGGATCAATCAATCGTAAGATCGGGAAGTCCAAGATCTCCTCGAGCAGGTGAAAACTTTGAGGGGAGAGCTTTCGGAGGCTAAGGAAGAGAGAGACCTCTTCCAGGCTCAACTCTCTTCCTTGGAGGAGGAGCAAAAATCTTGGGAGGAGGCGAGGAGCGTTCTGAGTGCTCAACTTACTACAGGGGAGGAGGAGAGGAGTCGGTTAATTGTAGGGAGGGACCGGCTAGCTCAGGAGTGTGAGGCCTTGAGGAAAGAGGTGAAGACAGAGTAGGAGCGCAGTAGGAAATTCCGTGAGGACTGTCACAGAGCGATGGAGGGTCAACATAGGACCGAGGATATATTGAGGGAGTTGCGATGCTCCATTCCAAAGAAGAGCGTCGAGGCAATCAAGCGATGGAAGAGGCGGTTCCTACACAGGGAGTGTTTAGAGTTCGCCTGCGACTTGACCCTTTCAGTCCTGAAGAGGTGCCATGAGGTTCATGTTTCTGATGGGTCGGAGTGTCCTCTGTTTGAGGATTATGCCGAGCAGATGCTTCCCGCTGCTCTCGGCCTTTCTTTGGAGCAGATGAGGGAGTGGGTCAAGGGAGAGCGGACTATAATCCCGGATGAGGAGCTGGACCTTAGCTCAGAAGAGGAAGAGGTCGCCTTTCCGCTGTCTTCTCCTCCCGGTTCGGCCGCTAGCCCTTCCTTTGTCGACCCGGTTGATCCTGTTGCTTGCCCTTCCTCTCCTCCGACTGATCCTGCTGCTGGCCCTTCCTCTCCTCCGATCGATCCTACTGCTGGCCCTTCCTCTCCTCCCGAGGGATCAGAGTGAATTTGTAAGGCTCATCTGGTCAGGCTTGTGGCCAGAGCTTTTTATTTCGAATAAATAGAGGCTCGTCTTTCATTACCTATTTTGTGTTAAATATTACTCTCTTCGAATAGAAGGTCGCGAATGAGCACACTCAATGTGCGTCGATCGGGTGAATTATGCCGAGTGATAATGAGGTCGAATGATCCGAGATTTTATCTTGGGATCCTGGCCGAGCTAGAGGTCGATCGATGGTTCCAAGGATTGTCTTGGCAACCTTGTCGATCTATAGTCGAGGCCGAGCTATGGTCTCAAGGATCTTGTCTTAGCGACTCGGCCGAGCGATATCGAGGTCGATCGATGGTTCCAAGGATCTTGCCTTGGCAACCTTGTCGATCTGTAGTCGAGGCCGATCTATGGTCCTAAGGATCTTGTCTTGGCGACCCGGCTGAACGATGTCGAGGTCGATCGATGGTTCCAATGATCTTGCCTTGGCAACCTTGTCGATCTGTAGTCGAGGCTGAGCGTCGGTCGAGGCCGAGCGGTGGTCCCAAGGATCTTGTCTTGGTGACCTGGCGAGTTGTGTCGATCGAGCGAAGGTACCAAGGATCTTGTCTTGGCGACCTTGCCGAGCTGTGTCGAGGCTGAGTGTCGGTTGAGGTCGAGCGGTGGTCCCAAGGATCTTGTCTTGGAGACCTGGCGAGTTGTGTCGATCGAACGAAGGTCCCAAGGATCTTGTCTTGACAACCTTGACGAGCTGTGTCGAGGTCAAGCATCGGTCGAGGTCGAGTGTTGGTAGAGGTTGAGCGATGGTCCCAAGGATCTTGTCTTGGCGACCTGGCGAGATGTGTCGATCGAGCGAAGGTCCCAAGGATCTTGTCTTGGCGACCTTGTCGAGCTGTGTCGAGGCCGAGCGTCGGTAGAGGCCGAGCGTTGGTCGAGGACGAGCGATGGTCCCAAGGATCTTGTCTTGGCGACCTGGCGAGTTTTGTCGATCGAGCGAAGGTCCGAAGGATCTTGTTTTGGTGACCTTGCCGAGCTGTGTCGAGGTCGAGCGTCGGAAGAGGCCGAGCGTCGGTGGAGGCCTAGCGGTGGTCCCAAAGATCTTGTCTTAGCGACCTGGCGAGTTGTGTTGACAGGCCTCCTTTTGAACAATTTGTTAAACTGTTTGCCGAGAAATTTGAAATCCCTTTATTGATGATGATAAGGGAGTGGACCGTTAAAAAACCTGATTGGCAGGGCCAGGAAAAAGGTTCCCACAGGTTTACAATAAACAATAACGAACAAAGAAATAACTAAAATCAAACTTATCTATTGGTAGAACGTCTTCAAATTTTGAGAATTCTAAGGTCTTGGTAGAATCTTTCCGTTCGAGTCGCGCAGAATATAAGAGTCGTGCCCGGTTTGTTTGACCACTTGATAGGGCCCTTCCCATGCTTGATCGAGCTTTCTAGGGTGCTTTCCAGCCGCCTTGGCCTTCCGTAGAATGTATCCTCTGACCTTTATGTTGCTCGGCTTTACCCTTCTGTTGTAGAACCTCGTTGCTTTTGCCTGATGGCTTCCGAGCGAGATGCTGCCCTCTCTCTAACTTCGCTAAGAAGTATCATTTCTAATTTGCGGGCTTCTTTATTCCTTTCTTTGTGATAACCCGAAACTCTTTGGTTGTACAACACCATTTCCACTGGGACTAAGGCTTCTGCCCCAAAAGTCATCCTGAACGGTGTTTTCCCTGTGGCTCCGTTCAGGGTAGTTCTGTATGCCCACAACACTTCATCTACTTCTTCTACCCAGGTCTTGCGTCCATCCAAGAGCTTCTTGAGAGCGCTCATTATCTTTTTGTTAGTATTCTCCGCTAGACCATTGCTCTGAGGATGGGCTACTGAGGTTAACTGGAGTTCTATCTTCAACCGTTCACAGAAGTCTCTGAACTTCTCGTTGTCAAACTGCCGACCGTTATTTGCAACCAAAACCATGGGCATCCCAAAGCGGCTCAGAATGTTCTTACGCACGAAGTTTTCAATCTTCTGCTCGGTGATAGTGGCGACCGCTTCTGCTTCCACCCATTTAGTGAAATATTCGACCGCCACTATCAAAAACTTCTTCTGTCCCGGACCAAGAGGAAAAGGCCCTAAAATGTCCATTCCCCATTGAGCAAAAGGAATGGGATGGCTCACAATTTTCAGCTGCTCGGTGGGCTGGTGAGATGAGTAGCTGTTCTTCTAGCAGGCCTCGCACCGGTTAACTTTCTCCTGACAATCATTTCTCATTGTTGGCCAGTAATACCCTTGTCTGATCAATCTATGAGCCAACATTCTGCCTCCTAAGTGATTTCCGCACATTCCTTCATGGACTTCAGCCATTGCTTGTTCTGCCTCCTCTTTATCCAGGCAACGCAATAGCGGCCAGTCGTAAGAGCGCTTGTATAGAATGTCGTTGACGATCACGTATTCAGCCGCCTTTACCCTCAGTTTTCTGGCCTCCAGAGCCTCCGCTGGCTGTAAACCTTTGAGAAGGTATTATCTGATCGGCTCCATCCAACTTGACTGTTCGTCCGCTTGAAAGACTTTTGTAATCTTTTGAATGCTAGGTTGGTCGAGCCGCTCGACCAAGATGTTGTTCCTGGCATTCTGGTCGGAGGCCATCTTAGAGAGCGCATCTGCCTGAGTGTTTTGAGCCCGTTCTATCCTGCTGACCGAGTATTGCTCAAAAGCACTCAACTCCTGTTTTACCAACTCTAGGTATTTGATCATGCTGCTTCCCTTGGCCTCGTATTGTCCAGAGACTTGACCAACCACTATCTGGCTATCACTGTATACCTTCAAATGCTTTACCCCCATCTCCTTTGCTAACCAGAGGCTGGCTATTAGAGTTTCGTATTTTGCCTCGTTATTGGATGCTCTAAATTCCAACCGGAGAGCGCACTCTACCTTTTTCTCCTAGTGTGGACTGATTAGTACCACCCCTGCTCCTCATCCTTCAGCGTTGGATGATCCATCAACGAACAGGCTCCAAGCAGGCCGTTGCTCGTCCTGCGAGTCGGGTTGACTCATTTCTGCCACGAAGTCTGCCAACACTTGGGCCTTGATCGTCGTCTGCGGTTTATAGTGTATATCAAACTCCCCCAGCTCTACCACCCATTTTATTAACTGCCCGAAGGTCTCGGGCTTTTGGAGGCACTGCCTTAGGGGTTGGTCGGTCCACACCTCGATGGTATGACTCTGAAAGTATGGCCTCAGTTTCCGCGCCGTAGTTATCAAGGAAAGTGCTAACTTTTCTATGGACGCATACCGTATTTCTGGCCCGTTTAGTACCTTACTGATGTAGTAGATCAAAAATTGCTCCTTACCATCCGATTGAACCAGGACTGCGCTGATTGCCCCCTCTGTGACTGCCAGATAAATAATCAGAGTCTCCCCCTCAGCGGGGCTCTGCAAAATAGGTGGGCTTGTTAGATATTGCTTCAAGTGTTGGAAGGCTCTTTCGCACTCGTTCGGCCATTGGAATTGAGTCATATTCGCTTTCCTCAAAATTTTGAAAAACGGGAGGCACTTGTCCCCCATCCTGGAGACAAATCTGCTCAAAGAAACTATCCGCCTAGTCAATATCTGAACATCCTTCAAGCACCGTGGCGAGGACATTTGGACAATAGCTTCGATTTTTTCTGGATTAGATTCAATTCCCCGTTGAGTGATCATAAAGCCCAGGAATTTTTCGGATGCCACACCAAAGACGCATTTTTCCAGGTTCAGCTTCATCTGAAATTTATTTAGGGTCTGGAAGACTTCTTTTAGATCTTCCACGTGCTCAGCGGCCATTTTACTCTTGACCACCATATCATCCACATAAGCCTATACAGATCGACCGATCTGTCTCTTAAAAACCTCCATGACGAGCCGCTGATAAGTGGCCCCCGCATTCTTCAAGCTGAATGGCATTACTTGGTAGCAATACGTGCCTTGGTCAGTTATAAACGCAGTCTTTTCTTCGTCTTCAAGACTCATTTAAATCTGATAGTAGCCCGAGAAGGCGTCCAAGAAGCTAAGGAGTTCATGCCCTGATATGGAGTCTACCAGCTGATCGATTTTGGGCAGAGGGAAACTGTCCTTTGGACACGCTTTGTTCAAGTCGGTGAAATCGATGCACATTCTCCACTTCCCGTTCTTCTTCTTCACCAATACCACATTGGCTAGCCATTCGGGATATTTGACTTCTCGAATGAACCCGGCTTCAAGTAGCTTTTCAATTTCTTTCTTGATGACCTCCTGTCGCTCCTTGCTATGCCATCGCTTCTTTTGTCTAACCGGCTTGCAGTCCTTTTGGATACCGAGAGAATGTGATGCGACTGATCGTGAAATTCCCGGCATGTCGCTCGGTACCCAGGCGAAGACCGATTTGTTTTCTACCAAGCAATTTGTGATTTCTTTGATTAGGCCCTTCTGAAGGTCCGAACCAAGATTTGTGAACTTGGAGTGGTCCGCTTCATCCAATACGACCCGCTGCGTTTCTTCTACGGGGTTCATCCTCTCCGTTTCTTCATCAACTCTCACGTCAAGAGAGCTCGTTAAGACTATCGCCCCGTCTAATGTCTTTGTTTCCGCTAAGTAGCATTCCCTAGCGATTCTTTGCTGACCTCTGGCAACACCGACTCCATGGGACATCGGGAACTTCATTGCTTGGTAGTATGTGGAAATGACTGCTCTGAGGGCATTTTGAGTAGCTTGTTCGATTATTGCATTGTACGCCCCCGTAAATTTCACAACCAGGAACTCAACGTCCTTCTCTATCAGACATGGTTTTCGTCTGAATTTTACCTTCAGAAATACTCGAGCAAAGGCGTGGTGATGCTCCATTACCCACTGATAGGTCCTTCTGAGCAAAGATGTCGATCCTTCGGTATCTCCATCTGCTTGAAAGCATCATAATATAATAAGTCGACCGAGCTGCCCGTATCGATCATTACTCGTTTCACCTTGTTTCCATCCATGTTCAGATTTACTACGAGTGCGTCATCATGAGGACAGCTGACGCCATCTAGATCGGATTCGTCGAACGATATCATCCCATCATTTTGCTTGTTCCTTTTGGCCGATAAGTCTTCACCGACCTGCTTGGTGTACCTCTTTCTTCCTTTAAAGATTGATCCGCCTGCTGCACTACCGCCGAAGATCATGTTAATGATCCTAACCGGTCGGTCATCTTGTTGTCCTGCGTTTCTATCGCCTCTTGGCTTGGACTGTCCTCTCGGTTCTCGTCGACCGTTAGTATTCACGTTCTGCCTCCCCCTATCGTTCTTATCGTTTCGTCTCCAAGGCCGTCGCCCATTGTTTGACCGACCGATTCTATTGTCATTGTCTCGATCGACATTCTGTCCACGCTTTAGAAATCGACCCAGCCTTCCCCTTTTGATAAGGAATTCGATTTCTCTTTTCAAATCCCAGCAATCCTTCGTGTCATGACCGATGTCCTTATGGAAATGACAATATAAATCGGGGTCCCTCATTTTGAAGTCAGTTTTCAACTTATTGGGCTCTCGAAGGGGTTCCCCGTCTGCCCTCATGGCCACTAAGACTTCCGCATACCGTCTATTGAGCGGGGTGAAGAATTGTCGTCAATTCCCCCGTCGCTCGGTCGGTTTTCTCCAGCTCGACTGATCCTTCTGTCGCTTGTGGGAATCATCCGACCGTCCACTCGGCCCGTGGTCGTCTGCTCTACGTTTTGTGTTGTTTAACACTTCCTCGAGCTGGATATACTTATTCGCCCTGTTTCTGATTTCTTGGATAGATCGGGGCTGATCGAGGGCCAATGACTTTTTGAACTCCTCATCCCTTGTGTTGCTCATCAGTGCTGCCAGCATGGACGAGTAAGTGAGGTCGGAGACTTCAACTGCTTCATTATTGAACCGAGTAATGAATTCCCGTAAGCTCTCGTTCCTCCCTTGGTTCAATTGCATCAACTCCTCATCCCTTCAACTGCTTCTATGGCCGTTTACTTGTGGCGAACTGATTGAGAAATAGTAACTTGAAGTCCTCAAAACAAGTAATGCAGCTCGGAGGTAAACTGTTGAACCATCGCCGAGCCCCTTCTTGAAAAGCGGTACAGAATGCTTTGCATTGAATGGCGTCGGGGACACAGTGTAGGCTCATCATCGACTGGAAGTGCTGTAGGTAGTTCAGGAGATCGGTCTTTTCAGTATATTTCTCGGGCGTCGATATTTTGGTACCAAGCGCCAGGAGGCTATCCAAAATTGCCGGGATGAAGGGAGAGCTATATTGAGTTGGACGATCTGGACGGAAGCTCATGACCGTATTGATCCGATCGTTCACGATTTTTTCTAGGGCTTCAGTGGGATGGTGATCAATCATCATATTGATCCGCCGGCACTGATTGCGATTATTCTGGCCGAGATCAGTAAATCGCGAATCATCAACAGATCAGTTGCTTCCTCTATCTGTTTTCGGGTGAGGGAGGTATGCATAGGCGCAGGAGGATTTGCATCTAGTGGATGCTGGAAGTTCGGATGTGTATTGGTTTCGGCGTTATCCTTTAGGGCTACGCTCTGTTCCTCTTGATCCGGATTCTGAGGCTGTTGTCAATCGTCCGGATGCGAAGATTGTGTACGGGAGTCGTGGTGTGTCGGTGGGAGAGTGGCTGGCAGCTGCAAACCCATTCGCTGTAGCGCCAGAGCCGCGACGGCGGCGATATCAGGATTGGCTGCTGCCGCCTGACTAATCTGAGTGTTTCTGGACGTGGTGCCCTTCTGTCAGTCCCCACGATGGGCGTCAACTAGTTCGGGCTGATTCTGGCAAGGTTGCACATTGCCGTTTGGATCCATGGAGTTGAGTGCTTCTCGCACGAGTTATAGCTTGAAGGTCCCTGCAAAACAAAGAAGGCACGTCGGGGGTTATTTCCCGATAAGCCCCTCCGACGCTTAAGTCAGTCTTTTGTGCAGGTAGGGTCGCCGTGAGTAGGGAAAACTAGGGTTGTGATCACGTACCTCTATTATGGTAGAATCGTACCTTATATATGGAGCAGATGCTAGGTTTAAGTCTTTACGTATGCATGGGAGACTTCCACCTACGAATGGGCTATGGATGCGTGGATTGGGTCTAGGCTTGACATAGTCAATAGGTATGAGATTGATCCTTGAAAGATCGATCGATTGGCTCACGGGTCGTAATGACTAGGTTTGGGCCCAGCAGAACCTACCCGACCACCTTTCATTATTTTTCTAACAAACACTTTGCATCCATTGTTAAACTGTATTCTATGCTCATCCTTTTTCTTCTATTACTATAACTGTTTGTCCAAATTTTGCTCGTCTTGGTTATCAGGAATTAAAGCAGTACCCCGCTCTCAGAGTAGAGGTTGGAAATGCAGCTATTCAGTCACTTGATAGAATGAAGGAAGAAAGCAAGAAAGCAACCCTTCAGCTGGTTGATATGGAGTGTAGCTACCTGACAGTGGATTTCTTCAGGAAACTTCCTCAAGATGTTGACAAGGGCGGCAACCCAACGCATTCACTTTTTGATAGATACAATGACTCGTACCTTAGGAGAATTGGTAAGATGAATGGGTTCTATGCAGACAGTTCCGTCTGGCATTTAAATTATTAGTGAAGAGTAATGATCCTGTACGGATGTTATGTATGAGCAGGGACAACTGTTTTATCATATGTCAATATGGTCTGTGCAAGTCTTCGGAACTCAATTCCCAAGTCCGTTGTCTATTGTCAAGCACGTGAAGCTAAGAGAAGCCTGTTCGACCACTTTTTCACTGAGTTGGGTAAAATGGAGGTGAGAATGATGTCCTTTCTTTGTTTCATGGTTGTTCATACTTGGATATGTGAAACTGCCTTTCTGATCCTGGATTTTGATGATGCATATTACTGCTATTTGGATAAACTTTGCAGCAAGAGTATTTGTCTTCATTATTGAATGAGGATCCTGCTGTCATGGAGCGACGGTCTGCCCTTGCCAAGAGGCTGGTGTTATACAGGAGTGCACAAGCAGAAATCGACACAGTCGCATGGTCTAAGTAGAGTTGAAGCATTTTTGTACAAGCATTTCCGTTTGATGACTTTTGCCGTTCTTCATCTGTGCTAGGGAAGAACGGAGGTTAGCTGTCTTCCGCTATTGATCATCAGGTCATTAGTATATTCTTACGAGGGGAACAAGATTTATATTTTTTGAATTCCACATATATTTGCGTAGGATACACCGATATACAGTACTAGAGTTGTGTACTACTAAATAGGCAGCATCAGCACCAAAGATCATAAATATAAAAATTTGTTCTCGTTGCGTGCCACTAGCTAGCTTCACTGGTAATGACTAATGACTTCCACTGAAAACCTGTCTTTAGACAACCTTGATGTTGAGGTAGGGGTTTGTAGCAATTTTATGAATCCACTTGAATATGATATTGCAATCGTATCGGTTAATAATGGATATCATTTAGGATAATATTTTAAATTTATATAGTTATTAAGTTCTTTGAAAATTGTAAAATAGTCTTTCAATATATTTTATGTATAATATATAATTTTATATTAAAATTGTCTCTAAAAATTATAGTAATAAAATTTAAAACAATAATCTATTTGGTTTTATTAATTACTTTTACATATTTCACATATAAATAATAATCACTATGAATGATAACCTTTAATAAATTCTTTATTGTTGGTTTTATTTCATTAGGATTCCTTCATATGCATTTAGGGAGATGTAACAAAATTGTGGGTGAATTAAGTGTTCTCTTATTGCTCATATGGTGTAATATATACACAATACATGAAAGAGTTTTCTAGCTATGTAAACAGTAAATTCTTGCTATCTATACATGGCTATTGTGGGATATTTTCCTTAATTGTCTCTTATACTATTTGACCAAATCAACACAAATATACACTTCCCATATTTACATAACTACGTATTATGTACACCTTATTACTTCCCCTCAAGTGGGAGCATACAAATCACGAATGCCCAACTTGTGTAGGAGATAATGAAATTTTTGACGTTCAACAACTTTCATGAAAATATCAGTTAATTGTTGAGAGGTATGCGCATAACCAGCGACATTGGTTTGAATATGATCTTTTGTTGGGCGTAGCGGGTGTATTTTGTGAAAAGGAAAAATAAAATGAGCAAAATGGATATAGAATATTTAACGTGGTTCACCCTTAACTTTGGGCTATGTCCACGGACAAAACTCAGAATATTTCTTCCACTATTACAAATAGTAGGTATACAAAGATAAAACCAAAATAGTGGCTCACAAGGTGTTTCCCAACCTAAAAATACCAACCTCACTATTTTGTCACTCACCAACCCTTTAGGAATAAATTCTTTGTGATGGGTTGAATTAGTATGAGATGTTTTACATTTTGGGAAATAATTGTGAAATGATTTGTGAAGTGAAAAAGTTGGATACTTGATTTTGGAAAAAACGACAATTTGAGAAATTATGTGAAAGTAAATATTTGCAAGAGCCAATTGTGGCTAATGATTATAAATTGTATGAATTATATGATATGCATGCTTGTTTGGGTTTGTGGTGGTCCCTCATGTGTGATAGGTGCACCTGTCAAAATTATAGCCTTCTCCATACGCCTGCATTAGTGGCAATGGAGCTCCTCACGGACTCCTTCATGTGTTCACGGTTACATGACCGCTCATGGAAATGTGTACGTCGTCTGTTTGGATCCACCCAAACCATCAATTATGTGATTATGTGATATGTTTGATCAAGTTGTTTTGTATGTATATTTGTTGGTAATTGCCTTTGATAAATTGATGCACCAATTTGTCTATGCTTATGTGATAGCTTGATGTGATAAATTTATGAGAAGTTTGATAATAAAATTTTAAAGGTTTTCATTAATGTGGAGTTGGCTTTGAAAACAAGGAATTTTGATGGAATGAAAATGTTTTGACCAAAGTAAATTGGCTTTGATAAGTTTGAAAGATCTTTACAAATCTGAAAGTTGCTTTGAGAATGAGAAATAAAAGAATGTTTTTGCTTATTTCTTAATTATTAAGTCATTACCACCGGTAGTCGAGCTCACACCTCCTTTTCCCTCCACAGTAACGGCGGGAATCTGAGTTAAAGTATTGGGATTGAGGCATCACTTCAATGTTCTTAAGTTAGAAGTCATTTTGTTTTGATATGAAGCATTAGGTTGCATTTGGAGATTTGTTTCACTTTGTACATTGACATTTGATATTTGGGTTGTAATCGGGCTAAAGGCCCTATAAAGTGTTGTAATAACTCAGATTGTTAATGTAAATGCAAGAATGTTGGGTTTAAATGTAATCTATGTAAATTTCATGTCTTATTCAAATACCTCATTGTATGTTTGAGTTAGCAAAAAGAAGGATGAAACGACATTGCTTTATAATTGGAATGGAATGGATATCTAGGAATGCAGTTGTTGTCCTTGGATTGTGTTTGGAGACATTTGGGATTGAATGATGTGGTATGGGATTTGGATATTGAGTTTTATGCAGGTAAAGGTGTATGAATTGAAGATTGGTTAGTTAAAGTTGCAAGGGAAGTGCAGTCAAATTTTCATAGAATTTGACAGAAACTTCACTTTAGTTTTAGGTCCTCTTAGGGCCTGAATTGGAACAAGGAGTCTTCATGAAGATTGTAGTAGAGGTTTATACTTTTCCAATGACATATGATTTGTCACATTCGGACTTAAGGTTGAAAAGTTATGGTGTTAGAAACACATCAGTTACTGTTCATGCTGATATTTTACTGTTTCATTGGTCCTTATATGAGTAAGTCATTTGAGTGAGTTTTTACCTCTTTTAATGATGGAATTGAGTTTTGCATCCTTAATGAAAGTTGTAGATCACTTTGTTATCTTTCCATTGAGTAAGAAGTTATGACAATTGGATGAAGATTTGAAGTTTTGGGAATTTGCGTGTCCGTTAAACGGACATGAATGTCCGTTAAACGGACAGCCTCGGGTGTAGAAACACCCCTTCCCTTGCCCGTGTCCGTTAAACGGACTTGCATGTCCGTTTAACGGACATTTGCTAGCCTTTTGGTACCATTTCACCCGTACCTGTCCGTTAAACGGACATGGCTGTCCGTTTAACGGACAGCTATGGGAAAGATGGTGCATTTTCGAATTTTTAGAGGCCGATTCTCGTTTTGTAGTCTTCATGAAAGTTGTATATCTAGATGTTTACTTTCTAATGGTGCAAAAATGAAAGAAATCCGATTTATACATCAAAAGTTATGGTGATCGCGCCAAAAGAGTTTCAAACTGATTCAGGATGTGAACATACTTGATTCTTTTGGGCATAATTCCCTCATCCGACCTCCAATTGAGGTGAGGCTTGAACCATTAGATCCCTAAGGCATATATCTTTCTCTCCACCAAATTTTGTGTCATTTTGTGTCAAATTGAAAAATTTTACATTGAAACAATTGAGAGGTCGGTTTGGAGATCATATTTGGAGTATGAGCTGTTTTAGGTTTTTAAAGCATAACTTGAGTTATAAAACTCCATTTGAGGTGATTCTTGTTACAAAACGAACTTGAGGTTTAGGGCTACAACTCATATGAATAATTCAACCTTTGATTTTGGTGTTTACATAGTGTGCGCTCACCACGAATGTGGAGTTACAGCTAAGGACCCTGCGAGGTTATAAGTACAGGGCTTCAGGACTCGGGAAATTGGGCTTTGGATACTGGTCCAATAAACGTGGAATTAAAGCAAGAGTGATAGTGTGAGGTTTTAAGCAGTTGAGGTCTGGTCTCCGAGTCGGGTTCCAACATTTATGGTATCAGAGCTCGCCAGTATTAGGATCTTTCATGGGCGCATGTGTATAAGTGACACATATAAGAAATTGTTAAGAGTTTCAGTTGATAGAATTAGTAGAAAGGAGAAATAGTGCATGGGTAAAGATGGTAAATAGAGATTTAATGCCATTACATTGGGGGAGTCGAAAGTCTTTGGTTGAGAATTGGAGTCTCGGATTGTTAAGTTGACGTCCTTAACGGTCGGATGATTTCGATCTCGATCAAAGTACGTATCGACATTCCTTTCGATGTTTGGAATGAATTGAGCACAGAGTTTGATAGGATTATGCATTGACGATTTTAAATTGATTGAGGAAAAGTAGGGGGACAAGTGGAAGATGAGATTAACAAGTGGAACTTCATGAACATAGCAAATTTTTATGGTTTTACGAAGATGGAATCGGAACCTCAGTGGGTACAAGCTTATAATGTGAGAAATGAGCTTTTAAGTTTCTTTTTCCAAATCAAGAAATAAAAATTTGTTTTTGAATCAAGAGAATGAAATGTTTTCAATTACTTGAAAAATGTTGTTTTTCTTGCTTGTGAGTGAGTTGAGAAATGTGCTACATGTTTGATATGTAAGTTGTGTGATGATTTCTTTTATATTTACAAATTATGTGATGATTTTCGAATTCATGATGAATTGATATATGTAAGATGTAATGTGAAGGATAATAGGAAAAGTATATGAATAAAGGTGATATTAGTACAAGTCCTAGAAGGTTAAATCGTTATTATTGTGAGTATATGAATAATGACCCTTCATCATACACAAGTGAGAATGTTAAACACGTAGGTAATACACAGATATATATGAATATATGTGGAGATGATAGAGGAAGAAACTTATGACTTATTAGATAATCATTAGTCATAGCTTCCATAGTCTAGAGTTTGAGGGGTAATTTAGAGTAAAATATGAAGGAGCTCATAATGATCATGTGGGAATAGATTGAGATTTTGTTAAAGATGTCACAATGAGAAACAAAGTGATCTGAGAAGAATATTGTCTGGGGATAATGGAGATTAATGAATTGATAAGTGGTCAACATAGGATGAATTCGATGACGATACCCAAGCATGTATGACAAGTAGTATGTTCTTTACTTCTTTGGGTTTTGGGTGTTTTGAACATTATGACCTTGTGGGGAAGACAGAAATTGGTCTTCCAGGGGTATTACGACTAGTTGGTAATAAGTGATTGATCAAGATTTCTTACAGAGTATAGAAAATGGTAACAAGAAACCCTCTTTAGAAGGAAAATTTTTGTTAAGTTAGAATGAGCAGATCAGATAATTTATATGAAGGATGACCAATGAACGAACTGAACATGAAGGAATATGTATTTTTGTTTGGTGAAAAGGGGTCACATGAGTGGACTATTGAATATATGGAGACACGAATTTGCTAGTATGAGGAGTATGTACATTCAAGTTACATTATGTGAAAGTATATTGAGGAGATACAAACACAACTTGATGAATGTCTTAAAATCAAGAAGTTAAGTATGTAAATAAAATTTCAATGTGTGGAGAAATTTGTATGAATGAGCAAGCATGAGAATAATTCCAAGAGAGATATGAGGAAATTCAAGGAATGGAGAAAATCATTCATGGAAGGAAGACAGTAGGCAATTGAAAAGAAAGTGGGAAAATGTACCTCATTAAGGATTAGTTATTTAAGGAATCCCGAGAGCTAATCAAGAGGCATATGAAATTCGATAAAAAAATTGCTTGAGTTAGCAAATGCCTAATAGCACTATGATATTGAGGATGTATTAAAGACATTTGAAGAATTGAGAAAAATAGTTTAAATACATGGAGAAAAAATGTGTAAAGCGTATGAGTAACGTGAGTAAAAAGAATTTTGAAGGAACCATGTTAAGGTAAATTATAGTGTATAGATTTGGAGATTTTATAGTATACACTGACGTGGTATAAGATATTTGGGCTGAAATCCAATGTAGCGTGACAAAGTGATTTCATATGTCTGGAGACAATTGAAGTTCTTTTAGTTGACTATTTGATACATGATTTAGAACTGTTACATTAATGAATATTTTTGAAAGTTTGAAGATAAGATATGGATAGAAATATCTCTAATATAAATATGCAAGTGTAGATCATAAAAGTTTGAAATACTCAATGAATTGGGAGAAATAGTTATAAGACGCAGGAGATTGATATAAATACCAAAGGGCTACGATTGTTCTAGCGAGAAAGTACAAGTGAAGCTAAGTGATATGCAAGATGCCTTAAGTAGAAATGCGATATAGAGGTTATCAAAACTAATACAAAAGAAAGCATAGAATGGAGGGTTTGGTTTACCTCAAATTAAGGATTAAGAGATCGTGAAATTGAAAACAGATATGAGTGTCAAGTTTGAATGAGAAGAAGCGTATAGGGTGAATGAATAAGAAGTATATGAAATCAATAAAGATGCTTGAGTTGAAAGAATTGCATATGAGGTTGAGGCAATAGGTAGAGTTATTCGAAGGGTTATGATTGTATAAGTGAGTGTTATACTGGTAAAGCTAGTGTTTTGTTTACATGCATTGAATGGAGATGTTAATAGCAGTGTTTCATAAAATTTGGTTTTTGAAGTATTTAAATCTAGTGCAGTAAAGAGTGTGGAATGTGAAATTGATTTTTGGGCAAAATGATTAGTCAAAAGTTTAGATCAGTTCATGTGGACCAAGCGCAAATTGGAGATTCAGAAATTGTGAATCTTACTAAGAAATTGGAATGAGTACAAATTTTGAGTTCGAGTGGGAACATGGTACCTGGTGATTGAGATAAGGAGTATGTGTATCGAAAAAGATGAATAAGCAAAGAGACTGTGAGAAGAGTAGTAGTGATTTAAACTATACATCCTAGAAGAAATATGTTAAGTGACTGAAAGTCTGAATTATCGACGATTTTAACAGTCGGAGATATGCATAAAGTTTATAGTTTAGAGTTAGTAGGAACATGAGATCAATATATAGTTTTATTTGACTTTAAGCATCTCAGTCATTGTCATAGTGTTTTCAATAGAATACTGTATGAGGAGTTAGAAGATATAATGAGTCATCACTTTTGTATTATGATGAGTAAGGCCTAAAAAAAAGATTGTTTGTCAGATCGATTGAAGAGGTATTAGAAATTAAGTGATCAAGAAAGATAAATGAATTAGGTGGATTTCACGGCAAAGATATGGAATACAGGACATTGACATAAGAGTTACATGAAATGAGACTAAGTGATGTGAATCATTAAGTGAAAATTGATTTGTCTTTAAAAGTATCACCTTGCTCAGGTATGCTCAAGTTAGGAAAAAGAATCCGCTAAGCTACTATGAATTGGTTCGTATAAAAGTATTGTGAATTAATGCTATTGACAATAGGATTCAAAATATGGTATATGTGAGTATGCTAAGGAATTTTTGATGTGATGAGATTATGGTGTTATCGACACAGGAGTAGAAAAAGAGGAACTAGTTAGGGAAGTAAATGACCAAATAACAAATTGAAGGACCGAGTGAATATACTGCATACTATCATTTGGAAGAAAGTTTTCGAGTGATGACGTTAAATGAGAAATGGAGGAGCATCCTACGCTCCAAGACAATTTGATCAGAAATAATGGTGTTTGAATATGTTACGGATGGTCTTTAAGATAAAAAGTGAAAAACATTATGAATATATGTGGTGAGAAATTTGAATATGAGAATGACTAGAATTATTGGGAAGACATGAGTAATAACATTGTATTACTTGATGTTTGCTTAAGTATGAATTTCGAGGACGAAATTCTTTTAAGAGGGGGAGAAATGTTGGCCTCTGAATTTTTTTTTATTTACTTAAGCATGTCTAAATTATTTGGAGGTATTGTTTAAATTATTTTGAAGTGTTAGTGGTTAAAGAAATGGAAATTAAATGATGGATTATGTTTAAATGAGAGTAAAGTATATTATTAGAAATTAAATGAATAAGGTGGTGTAAGGGCATTTTAGGAAGTTCTTTTATGTTTGCAAAGTCTAAGGCTTTCAAGGAAGGCTTCTTTGGTCTTTTTAGTTTACTTAAAATGAAAAAGAAGGAAACAAATGAGTAGGAGCCATGTGGAATGAAGAGGCCCACGAAAGTTACATGGAAAAACAAGTGACTTGACCAAAACTATGTAGTTTTGAGGTTTAGCTTAGGTGAATAAATTAAAAGACAAGAGTTAATGCTAAGGAAAGAAGAGTCACGAAAATTCTAGAAAAAGGAGAGAGGGAGAGTCGTATAAGGAGAAGATGAAGAAGAAGAGAAGAAGAAGAAGAAGAAGAAGAAGAAGAAGAAGAAGAAGAAGAAGGGGGAAGAAGAAAGGTTAGAGCTCTAGTTTCATCTTGCTTTAGAAAGGAGAGGGAAAAGGAGGGGAAAGGATCAAGCTTCCATTAGAAGACAAAGAGGAATTTTCGTGGGTCACTCTTTAAGGTAAGAGAAAAGTGAAATCTTTTGGTTTTATGGATGGATTTAGGTAAAAATGGCTTAGTATATTTATGGGTAAGGTTAGTTGGGTTTTTTTCATGCTTTAATGTCCTTAGAAATGGCAAATTTTGACATCTCATGTTGATATGGGATTCTCTTGTATTGGATGTGTATTATGAAGGTGAATTTAGGCAATTGAAGGAAGAAGAAAGGTCAATTGTTCAAGCTCCTAGCTTAAGGAATTGAGGTGGGTAATGTTTTAATGATTGAGATTATAGGCTACTGTTAGTTTTAAAATAAATGTTATCTAATGTTTTTAAATGGTTTATAAAGTTGTATAAATAATTCTTTGTGATGGGTTGAATTAGTATGAGATGTTTTACATTTTGGGAAATAATTGTGAAATGATTTGTGAAGTGAAAAAGTTGGATACTTGATTTTGGAAAAAACGACAATTTGGGAAATGATGTGAAAGTAAATATTTGCAAGAGCCAATTGTGGCTAATGATTATAAATTGTATGAATTATATGATATGCATGCTTGTTTGGGTTTGTGGTGGTCCCTCATGTGTGATAGGTGCACTGTCAAAATTATAGCCTCTCCATTTGCTGCTAGTGGCAATGGAGCTCCTCACGGACTCCTTCATGTGTTCACGGCTACATGACCGCTCTCATGGAAATGTGTAGTACGTCTGTTGGATCCACCCAAACCATCAATTATGTGATTATGTGATATGTTTGATCAAGTTGTTTTTGTATGTATATTTGTTGGTAATTGCCTTTGATAAATTGATGCACCAATTTGTCTATGCTTATGTGATAGCTTGATGTGATAAATTTATGAGAAGTTTGATAATAAAAATTTAAAGGTTTTCATTAATGTGGAGTTGGCTTTGAAAACAAGGAATTTTGATGGAATGAAAATGTTTTGACCAAAGTAAATTGGCTTTGATAAGTTTGAAAGATCTTTACAAATCTGAAAGTTGCTTTGAGAATGAGAAATAAAAGAATGTTTTTGCTTATTTCTTAATTATTAAGCTGTTACCCACTGAGCCGTCGAGCTCACACCCCCCTTTTCCCCTCCACAGGTAACAAGCGGGAATACGAGTTAAAGTATTGGGATTGAGGCATCACTTCAATGTTCTTAAGTTAGAAGTCATTTTGTTTTGATATGAAGCATTAGGTTGCATTTGGAGATTTGTTTCACTTTGTACATTGACATTTGATATTTAGGTTGTAATCGGGCTAAAGGCCCTGTAAAGCGTTGTAATAACTCAGATTGTTAATGTAAATGCAAGAATGTTGGGTTTAAATGTAATCTATGTAAATTTCATATGTCTTATTCAAATACCTCATTGCATGTTTGAGTTAGCAAAAAGAAGGATGAAACGACATTGCTTTATAATTGGAATGGAATGGATATCTAGGAATGCAGTTGTTGTCCTTGAATTGTGTTTGGAGACATTTGGGATTGAATGATGTGGTATGGGATTTGGATATTGAGTTTTATGCAGGTAAAGGTGCATGAATTGAAGATTGGTTAGTTAAAGTTGCAAGGGAAGTGCTGTCAAATTTTCATAGAATTTGACAGAAACTTCACTTTAGTTTTAGGTCCTCTTAGGGCCTGAATTGGAACAAGGAGTCTTCATGAAGATTGTAGTAGAGGTTTATACTTTTCCAATGACATATGCTTTGTCACATTCAGACTTAAGGTTGAAAAGCTATGGTGTTGGAAACACATTCAGTTACTGTTCATGCTGATATTTTACTGTTTCATTGGTCCTTATATGAGTAAGTCATTTGAGTGAGTTTTTACCTCTTTTAATGATGGAATTGAGTTTTGCATCCTTAATGAAAGTTGTAGATCACTTTGTTATCTTTCCATTGAGGTATAATATGTACATTTTAGGATTTGGAGTAAGAAGTTATGACAATTGGATGAAGATTTGAAGTTTTGGGAATTTGCGTGTCCGTTAAACGGACATGAATGTCCATTAAACGGACAGCCTCAGGTGTAGAAACACCCCTTCCCTTGCCCGTGTCCGTTAAACGGACTTGCATGTCCTTTTAACGGACATTTGCGAGCCTTTTGGTACCATTTCACCCGTACCTGTCCGTTTAACGGACAGCTACGGGAAAGATGGTGCCTTTTCGAATTTTTAGAGGCCGATTCTCGTTTTGTGGTCTGCATAAAAGTTGTAGATCTAGATGTCTAATTTCTAATGGTGTAAAAACGAAAGAAATAAGATTTATACATCAAAAGTTATGGTGATCGCGCCAAAAGAGTTTCAAACTGATTCAGGATGTGAACATACTTGATTCTTTTGGGCATAATTCCCTCATCCGACCTCCAATTGAGGTGAGGCTTAAACCATTAGATCCCTAAGACATATATATTTCTCTCCACCAAATTTTGTGTCATTTTGAGTCAAATTGAAAAAGTTTACATTGAAACAATTGAGAGGTCGGTTTGGAGATCATATTTGGAGTATGAGCTCTTTTAGGTTTTTAAAGCATAACTTGAGTTATACAACTCCATTTGAGGTGATTCTTGTTGCAAAACAAACTTGAGGTTTAGGGCTAAAACTCATATGAATAAGTCAACCTTTGATTTTGGTGTTTACATAGTGTGCGCTCACCACTAATGTGGAGTTACAGCTAAGGACCCTGCAAGGTTATAAGCACAGGGCTTCAGGACTCGGGAAATTAGGCTTTGGAGACTGGTCCAATAAACGTGGAATTAAAGCAAGAGTGATAATGTGAGGTTTTAAGCAGTTGGGGTCCGGTGTCCGGGTTGGGTTCCAACAATATGGACCTCTGGACATTTCTTCCTTCTCTTCATCTGTAGAAGGGTAATCTCTGGAACTCAATTAAAAGTGATTAGCAAGAGGACAACTAACCGCTTTAGCCTTGTCCATTTTGAATCTCTGAAGTACTTTATCAATGTAATTCTCTTGTGACAACCATAGTTTCTTGGCGCTTCTGTCTCTGATAATCTGCATGCCAAGAATCTGCTTTGCTGATCCCAAGTTTTTCATGGCAAAAGACTTATCCAGCTGCTTCTTCAGATTGTTGATTCTAGAAACATTCTTACCTACAATCAACATATCATCCACATAAAGCAATAAAATAATGAAATCATCATCAAAGAATTTCTTCACAAATACACAGTGATCTGAAGTAGTTTTCTTGTAGCCTTGCTTCCCCATAACAGACTCGAACTTCTTATACCACTGTCTCGGTGCCTGTTTTAGACCATATAGACTCTTCTTCAGTCTACAAACATAGTCTTTTTTTCCATTTCTCACGAAACCCTCTGGTTGCTCCATATATATCTCTTCTTCCAAATCTCCATGTAGGAAGGCATTTTTGACATCCATTTGTTCAACTTCCAGATTAAAACTGGCGGCTAGCGCTAGCACTATACGTATGGATGTCATTTTTACCACTGGTAAAAATATCTCGTCAAAGTCAATACCTTTCTTTTGGCTGAATCCTTTGACCACTAATCTTGCTTTGAATCGAGGATGGTTGTTGTGTTCTTCGTGTTTGATCCTGAACACCCATTTATTCTTCAATGCTCTTTTTCCTTCTGGCAACTTCACCAACTTGAATGTTTTATTCTCATGCAAGGATTTCATCTCGTCTTGCATGGCTTCTTTCCATTTCTTCTTGTGTTCATCATTCATAGCTTCATCAAAGCTTTTTGGTTCTCCCCCGTCAGTCATCATTACATACTGATCAATTGGATATCTAGTAGATGGTTGTCTATTTCTACTAGATCTTCGTATTTGGACAGGAGAATCTTCAGGTGCTGGTGGTTGAATGTGAACACTATCATCATCCTCTAGTTCAACTTCATTGGGGGCATCTGTATTATCAGCTTCTAGCTGATCATTATGTACTTCATCTCCAACTTATCTCGGCACCATTGTTGGAGGATTCAATCAGAAGTTTGTTGAGCCATCATCGGAGCTTGGAATTTCCTTCTCCGTTTTGTTGATATCTTCAATAATTTGATCTTCAACAAACATAGCATCACGACTCTTAATAAGTCTTTTTTGCACCAGATCATAAAACCTATAGCCAAATTGATCTTGACCATAGCCAATGAATATACACTGTCGTGTCTTGACATCAAGCTTTTTCCTTTCATCTTTAGAAACATGGACAAAGGCCTTGCAACCAAAGACCCGCAAGTGGTCATAGGAAACATCCTTTCCTGACCACACCTTTTCTGGAACTTCATACTGGAGAGGAACACATGGTGAACGATTTAATGCATAAACAACTGTAAGTAAAGCTTCACCCCAAAATACCTTAGTCAACTTTGAATGTGAAAGTAGACATCTGACTCTTTCCATCAAAGTCCTGTTCATCCTCTCAGCTACGCCATTAAATTGCGGTGTTTTTGGTGGAGTCATTTGATATCGAATACCATGCTCTTTACATTAAGCATCAAATAATTCGATGTACTCTCCGTCATTGTCTATCCGGATGTACTTCAGCTTCTTCCCAGTTTGTCTCTCAACTGAGGCGTGAAATTGTTTGAACACATCTAGCACTTGATGTTTAGTCTTTAGAGTATAAGCCTACGCTTTCCTGGAATGATCATCAATAAAAGTCACAAAGTATTGTTCATTACCTAGTGACTTTGGCAATGGTCCGCACAAATCTAAATGAATCAGATCTAGGATTTTCTTCATTTTGGATGGAAGAGAACTCTAGAAAGAAATCCTGTTTTGTTTCCCTGCTAGACAATCTGCACATTTCTTTTGATGTATCTGATTTAGACCAGATAGCATATTCCCTTTTACAAGCTGACTCATTCCTTTCTCACCAATGTGGCCTAGTCTTTTATGCCATAAATCAATTGTAGTATCATTCTCCACCGTATTGATAACATCGTTGGAGAGCTTTGCCTGCATCATATACAATCTTGAGTGCTTATGACCTCTAGCCACTACTAACGAGCCCTTAGTAAGCTTCCATTTTCCATTTCCAAAAGTATTTCGGAAACCTTCATCATCTAGCTTCTTTACAGAAATCAAGTTTAGACGCATATCAGGAATGAACCTAACATCTTTCAGCAACAATCTTGAACCATTTGTTGTCTCTAAAGAAACATCTCCTTTGCCAACAACATTTGACAGTTTTCCATTTGCCATCTTAACAACGCCATAATTCCTAGGTGTGTAAGATGAGAAAAATTGTCTGTGAGATGTAACATGCATAGTAGCTCCACTGTCAACTATCCAACTTGTTTCTTGCGACACCAGGCTGACTATCAATAAAGAGGTTAAATACATCAACAATGTTACCTTGTTCATCATCACTGCTATCTTCTTTCTTCACATCTTTGCCTTTTTCTTTCTTCACATCTTTGCCTTTTTCTTTCTTCAACTTTTGGCAAAATTTCATGATGTGGCCCTTTTTCTTGCAGTAATGACATTTCACATTTGCATATCTGTTTGACTTTCCTCTGCTTTTGTCTCTAGACTTTGGACCTCTGGATTGGCTCCTTCCTCTATTTTCTGTAAGCAGAACATCTGAATGTGATGAAGAGGTGGCATGCTGTGATTTACGTCTCATCTCTTCATTTAGTATACTGCTTTTAACAGACTCCATATTTAATACGCCATTTGGTGCAGTATTTGTCAAAGACACCTTCAAAGTCTCCCAAGACTCTGGTAGTGAAGCTAACACCATCAAAGCAATCACCTTGTCGTCAAACTTTATGCCCATCTTTGGTAACTGATCAATCATTCTTTCCATATTGTTTAAATGATCAGCTACAAAAGTATCTTCTTGGTATTTTACCTGCATCAACTTTGTCAGATAAAATAATTTGTTATTACCGGTCTTTGAAGCACTCAGCTGCTCTAGCTTATTCCACAACGTTCTTGCATGAGTCTCGTTACAAATGTGATTGTACACATTATCATCGACAAACTGTCGAATATAACTACATGCTCGTTCATGCTCAAACTCCCATTCTTGGTTGGACATCTCCTCCGGTTTAGTTGTTGAAAATACCGGCAAATGCATCTTTGTAATCATCAAGAGATCCTTCATCTTGGTTCGCCATATACGGTAGTTCATACTGTTTAAATTGATCATTTTGCTCGTCTTCACCTCCATTTGTCAAATTAAGCCAAATTTGAGAACACCGACCTCAAAGATGGAACCAAGACGTCAAAATTTGGCAGAAAAAATATCTTCTAAATTTTCACCACAGGATCGGAATAGTGTCGCTGGACCTCACCAGAATAGTACTGCGGGACCTACTAAATAGTAACTCGTCAGACCCCGCTTGAATAGTATCACTGGACTCGGTAAATAGTAACTAAATAGTGTCACGGGACCCAGTTACTATTGATGCGCGTCACCTTGCAAATTAATTAAAACAACGTAAACTTACTATTTAGCACTATTCATCACCTTTTCCGTTTTACGTCAACTTATCGAACGGAGCACGCCAAAAAATTGGTTGTAATTTTCTCTTCCCGATGATGTGCTTCTTTTCAAAAAATACCTACGGTGAAAACACATCTCTGATACCACTTGTTGGGTGCAGTGGGTGTATTTTGTGAAAAGGAAAAATAAAATGAACAAAATGGATACAGAATATTTAACGTGGTTCACCCTTAACTTTGGGCTACGTCCACGGACAAAACTCAGAATATTTTTTCCACTATTACAAATAGTAGGTATACAGAGATAAAACCAAAATAGTGACTCACAAGGTGTTTCCCAACCTAAAAATATTAACCTCACTATTTTGTCACTCACCAACCCTTTAGGAATAAATTTTCCTAACTTCAGAGCAAAAACAACTCTCTGGTTTCTCTCTGAATTTTTCTCTATGATTTTCTGAAGTAGGGAGTACCTTATATAGGCACTCCGCCGCCTGAAGATAGCAGCCTTGCAGCTGTTTCGGTGCCGCAATATTTGAGTCAAAAATGACTCCCTCTATGAAGTGGGACCCATGACTTAACATCTTTAACATATTGATAGTCAATTTCTATACGTTTTCATGAATAATCGGATTAGAAGCAACGTAGTGAGCTGCCTTATTATCACAATACAAGCGCATAGGAGTACGATGATCGACACTAAGTGATTTCAATAGAGCTTTAAGCCAAATGAGCTCACATGTGTTAGTAGTCATGGCTCAGTATTCAACTTTAGTTGAGGAATGGGAGATAGGATGTTGCCTCTTTGACTTTCAGGAAATAAGAGACTGGCCCAACATGATAAAATTGGCAATCAAAGAATGTCTGCGTAAAGGAAAATTTGCCTAGTTAGAATCACGTAATGCATAAAGCTGAAGGTCACTATTGCGTCGCAAGAAAAGATTTTTGACTCGGATGGCCCTTTAAATATCGAAGGACGTAGATCGTAGCATCCCAATGTTCCTATCGGGGAGATTACATAAACTGAGCCAAAATGTGTATCTAATAACTGAGTTCTGGTCATGTAATGGTGAGGTAGATAAGCCACCCAATGAGTCAACTATAACTTTCAGAATTAGAAAGCAATGATCTGGAAGCCAACGCTAATTTATGATTTTGCTCCATTAGAAAATCAATAAGTTTAGAGGTAAGAAGACCGGCCTCTGTTAAGATATCCAAAGCATATTTGCATTGGAAAAGAAAGAGACCATTGGAATTGCAAGTCATATCAATCCTGAAAAAATATTTCAAACGACCTAGATCCTTTATGTGAAAATAGTTACTTAAATGATGCTTGAAATTAGCAATAGCAGTAGCATTATTACCAAAGACATTAAGATCATCTATAAACACAAGAACATAAAGGAAAATCAAACCCTTATGAAGTGTAAATAATGAATAATCTATGTATTGTTAGGGTCTTAATTACTCCCTTTAGAGGCGTAGGTCTTATAAGGATGGTTTCCTTAAGTTTGGCTTCTCCAATGATAAAGGCTTGCTTCTTTTAAACTTGAAAGTAGATTTTTGTCACTGAAGCCTTCTTTTTCAGTTCAGGTTAAAAGTATCAAATTCCTAGCATGCCTTACTCTTTGCCACTACTAAGGCAACAACATCCACAACGATACCAAAAGTCAAGGCTATCTACATTGAAAACTTAAAATTTTAGGATCATAACTTTGGTTAGAGATTTGGTTGAATTATGTTTTGTGATTTTGTCCTGCAATTTCTACTTTTAGTTGGATGCTTGGATCCACTAAATTTTAGAATTAACATTAGCATTTAAACCATAGTTGTGAATAAAAATGTTCGTACCTGAATTCATCACTGAAGCCAAACGATCTTTTACAATCTTCAACTTCCTTTTAAAATCTAGTAAAAGATGTAAATTGACCTCAGTGGCATTAACAACTGCAACTAATGGGAATGGATCTTCATCTATTAGCATTGCTTGGATAGCTTAAGCGAATAACTTAATTCCCTTGTTGACTTGATCTTTGATGACATTCTTAAACCCCCAACAAAAAATTTTCGGATGAATCCATATATTATGGTATTTCTAGCAGTCGTCCCTTTGATTTCTCCCTTTATGGGAATTTTATGATCCAACAGCAAAGTAATGAATTTTTTTATAATAAAAAATCAAAGATTTTTTTTTGTTTTAGAGGTGTTGAAGATGTACTAAATCTGAGTTGATGGAGCATACATTTTTCTTTTTTTATATAAAAGGGAGAAAGCACAGCCTAATTCGTGGCATGTGGGGTATCTACCCCGTATATGTCCTCTAAGAGGAGACTAAGGCATCCCGAGGGAGGAGAAGGTAAATAATGAATGCCTAAACCAAAATGCCCTGCATGAGTCGCTAACCAATCCGCGCAACAATTTCGTTCTCGACAAACGTGGCAGTATTGAATTAACCATGGTTGGTTAAAAAGAGCTCGAATTGCTTGAACTAGAGATATGGGAATGTACGTCCTTGAACGTGAATAGGAAAGAATATTAATGACTTCCAGAGAATCTACCTCGAGTTTGACCCGACGGTACCCCAAATCCCATGCCATGGATAAACCCGTGTAAACCACCCATAACTCGGCATCTAGAGGGGAGCACTGTCCAATAAGATGGAGGAAACCTCCAAGCCAAGTACTAGAGCGGTCGCGAAGGAGTCCCCCAGCGGAAGCATACCGAGGAGACTGATGTTGCACCCCATCCGTGTTCAATTTGATCCATCCCTCTCTCGGTTTTGTCCATCCAACACTCCGTATGTGACAAGCCGATGGACCGACGGCAGCGCGGGACATTACAGTAGCAGTTTGCTCTACGCTGAGGGTATACTCAATAACAATATTTCGACCCATAGCTGGCTAGGAAAACCCAGGCTTGAATAAGCTTTTGTTCCGCCAATGCCTCAGGAACCAACACGAGATCCCCCAGATAAGGGACCACCTTAGGCCATTTACTGGTACTGTCCGCCAGATATTTGACATAAACCATGCCGAAAGAGGAAGACTACAAAATTGCTCCATGTCAAGGTCTGAAGAAAGCATAGACCAAAATTGACGGACTCTAGGACAATCCCGAAGAACATGGAGACAAGATTCAGTAATCCCACAATAAGCGCATCGATCATCCGTCGTGAGATGGCGAAAAGTACGTTGCTAATTAGTTAACAGTTTTCCTTTGGCAAGCAACCATAAGAAAGATCTGATACGTTGCGGTCCACTCCATTTCCATATCAGAGTCCATAAACGGGGATCACCCACAGCTCCAAGATTAGTAATTAACTCGTACGCCGATAAAGTTGAGAATGACCCATTGGTAGATGCTGCCGATACCACACTGTCTTCATCAAATTCCGGTTTTGGAGCCATAATACTAGCTATTTTCAAACACATTGAGGGCGGGATAATGTGTTGAAACTTCTCCCAACACCAATTCCCGTTAGAATCCACAAACTCGCTCACTGTTGCATATAAGATACTGTCAGGAATCGGTTGAACAGCCAAAAGAGCAAGCGGTTCGTCGTCGTCGACCCATTTATCTACCCAGAATAGAACAGAGTTGTCGTTCCCTATGCTCCACCTGGTGCCAGTAAGGACATATTTCCATGTAGCGGATATACCCCTCCATACCGCTGACTCTCCTCTATGCTCTATCACTTCAGGAAGGTGTAAAGAATCAAAGTGATATTTAGCCCGAAGTATCTGTGTAACACCCCACTCTCGCATGACCCGAACCCGACATCGATGGTGATAACTCAGTATAATTTAAAAAAAAAAAACATAAACATACACATACAATATATATTATGCGGAAAACAATTCACATCATTAATGAACATAATCACCAGTAATTCCAATGACCACAGGGCCCCTTTTTATAAATACAATTTCATTCAGTTTGTTGCCTTTACAACATGACCTAATCATGATTAATACAAAAATTCAGAAAATACATTTCTATCAGACACTAATGCAGACGCGAACTGATTCCAACCTCTTTTCTCACTCACACGCGGTTGATATATACCCGTTGCCTAACGGGGTATTCTTCTGGGTCCTAAAAAATAATTGCAAATTTTGAGTGAGTTTTGCGAACTCAGTGAGGAACCATCATCGATGGTTCACTCAATTCATGCAACACATCGTTTCACATAACATATATTCACATTGTTGCATATTTAATGACATTGCACAATTTCATGTGAACATAAACAATTTGATACATTTCATTCTATTTGACATCCATAACAAATTGAATTCATAAAACACTCGAGCATAAACCAATTGTTTCATAATTCACATTCGGAATGATTGGTACCACAGAAACATAAGGCAGTTAGCCTTTCACTCAATCAAAGAGATTAAAAATCAGATGCATATGACATGCGCATGTGACACTTTTCTAATTTATTTAGGTGTTGTGACCGAGCGCCTGAACTGTCCCATTATGGGGGCATTAATCGTTGAGCCTGAGGCTCTAAATCACTGTAGGCTCGAGGCCCAAATATGTTGAACTTTAAGCTCTCAGTGGATGCTCCGATCACAACTGTCATTAACTGATCATGCATTCATGCGTGGAATGCATATGTCAAAATAAAACAAAGCCAACATCATAATCAATCCCAAATTAACACATTCACACAAGTAGTTCACAATTAATCACATTAAAATCACATATAGCACTTCTATGTCATACTCTCCCAATACATCGGACCTCCTGTCTGGAATCCAGTCATAAACAAATGCACAAGCCCACCATTCTTCTCCACAGTGTTATAATTGCAAAATAATAAACAAATAATAATTGAGAAACCATATAGGTTATTCACCAATAGCTCCCGAAGCAAAAGCCTGGAAGTCTCAGCAACGTTTGTGGGGTGACGTTCCAAAAGCGCCTTTAAACAGTCCAAAATATTCACCATCACCAAAGGCACACTCAGAAATATTTAATAATGCACATGTAGAAATTAAAATATTTACAATGCATGTTCGTGACATTCCCGGCACTATATCACAATTTTCCGTCACAAAAAATTTCCTCTAAAATTAGAAAGCCATAGACACTAAAATCACTCAATTTGGACCTTTATAGGTCCAATAATAAATAAAAGACGAACAAGAGAAAAATAATTATCCAGTCCCCTCTCTTTGACCTAACCAATCCACGTTAATTTCATCTCTAAAAATTCTCAATTTCACACATAAATTAAATTAAATAATCCACGAATCCGATGCCTAAAAAATCAGGCCAATCGGACGTCAGATGAAAAAGTAATTGACAAAAGAATTTAAAAGGCATTGATAATTAACAAAAGAATAATAAATAATTAAAATAATAATAATAATCAGATGGGTCTCGCCCTCACGATTTGTCGCGGGGGCGAGGTTCCGGAAATCAATTTCATTTCTTTTCTTTTTTTTCGAAAATATTCATTTTCCATCTTTTTCAAAACCACATATTAACTCTCCCTTCTTCCACACTACACAACTCGTTACCCACGTGTCTAAAAATCACAAATAAGGTCTTGTTGGAAAGATCTTGAAAAATCCTACAAGTTTCATGAAGAGCTAAAAATCCAATTTCATCTTTAAGGGTGTCAAAAATGCACTCAAATACATTGCCTAGTCACACATTTACCACAACAGTACAACATCTTTCTAAAAATCACAACTTTTCATCCCCTTAGCCAAAAATTCCAAATTTCATATCAATCAAAAGAGAAAAAAAAAATGCTACAACCGTCATGAACAACTTGGAAGCCAATTCCATCTCTAGCCAAATCAAATTCCCAAGCAAAGCTTCTGCCTATATAAGTCATCCTCAACAATAACACACTCTTCTAAAATTCATAACTTTCTAACCCATTGTTGAAAAATTACATGCTCTATATCAATGAAAAGATAAGAAAACAAGCTACACTTCTCATGAAGGACTCAGAAACAAATTCCATCACTAACTAGTTCAAATCCACCCATTAATGTGGCTGTCCTATTAAGCTTGTTAAAATAGCATAAAACCTAACCCATATCCAAACTTTACAAATTCACAACTTACAAACCTTACATCCAAAATTTGCATATGATACCTCATTATAAAGCTAAGAAAATCCTATACAATTTTCCATAAGATCACTTGAGCTAATTTTAACTCTAATAGTCCACAATTGGTGTCAGAACACATAAATCACCAAAATCCATACTTAGAGGCATTACACACACCAAACACATTAATGCATCAATGACCATCTAAAATTAATCAAGCCATCACTTTCAACCTACAAATCGAAAAATGTCATACTTAGTGGTGATAGAAAGCTAACAAGTAAATCTTCAACTTTCATGAAGACCAAAATCACAAAATCTGTCTATTTTAGTCCAGAAAATTCTCCAAAGTTTTGAGTAACAATTCATTCAATGCTAGAATCACAATTATTCAGCCATCACACATATCTCAACTCCATGCAAAATTCAAAGCCCATCAAACCACAATTGGACAGAACTTCCTTCATATGAATTCTAGCCAAACTTATCAAGTTTAATTAAAGCTAAACCTCAACTCAATAGCACAACCATAACAAAAGTTATGACCAAAAACCTGAAACCTACACAAAAGAAATTTTCCATATTTTAATCCTAACACAACTCCTTTCATTCTAACCCCATTCCTACATCAATAAGCCTCCAATTTAGTCTCTAATTCAGCCACAAAATCATCAAGACATTTACTTGAACATAACCCCACAAATTCCAACACAAATACTCAATCATTTCCTTTTAAGCATTACTCATCTAACATCATTAAAACACTTCAAAACACACAATTCACACACTACACATGTTAAACATCATTAATCCTTACACAAACATAGACTTCTACCCATACAATCAACACACAAACCTCATGAAATTAATGCACCATAAAGCACAATAAATGCTTCTAACTACTAATTTAATTTAATGACAACAACATGGTATAGAACATATGTCTTACCAAAATAAACTTCAAGTCTTCAAAACACCATTAGCACTCTAACTTCCCCACACCCTACACGATTTTCATCATCATAAAGGGGGTAAGGTTTTGACTAGGCTTTTGATGGACACATGAAGAGCAAGAAATAAAAGATGAGTAACAAGTACAAGGAGAAGAAGACTCACGAAGAAGGAGAAAGAGGAGAAGCCACGACTTGATGAAAGAGAACAAATAGGATGGGCTTCTCAAGGGAGAGCATCGTGAATGACCTAAAGAAAACTAAGATATTTATATACTTTAGATAACCACTAATTAGATGCTTTAGTAGGCAAGTGACATGTGTCACTTGCCACTTGTCTTATTCTAAAACACTCTTAAGGTTCTTTCCAATTCCAATTCAATTTTTAGTCCAATTTGTCTCCAAATTCCAATGGCTCAAAGTCATAAATCCTAAAATTATAAGTCTACTTTTCCAGTGCCATTGGACAGTCTTTTCCAGTACTGAAAACTCAATCAGTCAGTTACCTGTCAATTTTTTCGGTCCGGAACTTTTCCTCGAAAAATTCCAGAAAAATTCCTAAAATTCCCCCAAAAATGGAAAACACACATAAATCACTCCAATTCAATGTTTCAAGCACAAATAACAAATTATTCACAATAAACACTTATACCGGAAAATGTCATGAATGCATGTACAATCATGTGCACATACAAAAATTGCAATGGATGAATATATGGAGGCCATATTATGCATGAACATGCCGAGACTAGTTTTCACGCTCATAACCCCTCCCAAATGACCAATTTATCTTTCCCATTGGTGATGGGATGTTACAATCTGTACCCAACGGGCAGAAGGATTAGAGATTAATCCCCATCCAAGTTTAGTAAGCAAAACATAATTATTAACCCAAATGTTCCGAAGACCGAGACCACCATATTTCTTAGGTTTGCATACTTCATCCCAGTTCACAAGATGGACCTTGCGTTGGCCAGCCTTGGAACCCCAGATAAAATCACGCATAAGTTGCTCCAACTCGTCACAAAGCTTCCTAGGCAAGCGTACTGTTTGCATGGTATACATTGGAAGAGCTGCAAGCACAGATTGTGTGAGGGTAACACGCCCTACAAGTGAAAGGAAGCGAGCACCCCATCCAACTAGTTTTTGTTAAGCTTTGTCCAGAATATATTGGTACGTTTGTTTCGTTGAGCGTTCGTGAATAAGAGGAACGCCTAGATACTTGCTAAGATTCGTAGTCAGTGAGAAGCCTAAAGGTTGGCTAAATGAGCGAGCTCGCGATCGAGAAATATTTTGTGAAATGTATACTCTAGACTTATCGTTGCTGATTTTCTGGCCTGAAGCCTGACAAAAAGTATGGAGGACCTGGGATATAAGATCGACCTGTGCCATGGACACCTCTGCAAATAATATGAGATCATCAGCAAAGAAGAGATGAGAGATGGGAGGACCACCCCTATTCAACCGAACTGGATGCCAAGAGCCCTGCGTAACCTCGAAATGAATGAGGTGGCCTAACCTTTCCATACAAAGTACAAAAAGGTAAGGGGATAAAGGATCTCCTTAGTGGATACCTCTGGATGGCGAGAAAGGTTCGGATAATTCGCCGTTCCAACAGACCGTCATTGACACGGATGTAGCACACTTCATAATGAGGCTAATCAGGTCCATTCGAAGGCCAAGATCAATTAAGGTATCCAAAATGAAATCCCAGCGGAGGCAATTGTATGCCTTTTCCAAATCGACTTTTATAGCAAGAATCCCAGATTTCCCTTTTTTTGGCGCATAAAGTGGATAACCTCTTGGGCTATAATTATATTTTTTGCAATTACACGACCTGACACAAAGCTGCATTGATGCGGAGCCACTAAACGAGGAAGGAAAGGTTTGAGACGGTTCACGATAACCTTAGTGATTGTCTTATACAAAACCGTACAGAGGCTAATCGGTCGGAATTGTGTGATGTATACTGGTGCTTGAACTTTCAGGATCAAGACGAGAATAGTACGATTCAAATCTGACTCCCACTGTGCGTGCTGAAAAACAAGTTGAACATATGTAGACACCGAATGACCCACTATTGGCCACTGTTTTTGGAAGAAGAGTACATTGAATCCATCAATGCCTGGGGCCTTATTAGCATCCATTGCAAAAAGAGCATGTTGGACTTCCTCATGCGTAATCGGTGAGGATAGAGATGCCTAGTCAATAGCTGATAAGCGGGGAAAGTTGCCCGTGATGGGAAAGGGAGACATCGGACCATTGTCTTCCGAAAAGAGATGGTGGAAATAATCTTTAATGTAAGCTAGCAAAGTCTGTGGGATACTAATGAGGGTTCCATGAGTATTTTTCAAATTTGCTACCTGCATACGTCTCCTCTTGGCCATAGTAACCGTATGATAATATTTAGTGTTGCGGTCCCCATGAGCTAGCCATAAACTGCGTGAGCGCTGATGCCAATATAATTCCTCTTCACACAGAACTTGGGTGAGATCATCACGGAGCTTTTCTTCCAGTGCGAAAAGGGAATCAGAGTCACGGTGATCCAACACTTACTGGATCCCTTTTAACCTAGCCAACAGTCTATTTTTCCTAGCAAAGATGTTACCAAAACTAGTCTTGCTCCATTCCCGTAACTTCTCGGCAATATCCCATTTTCCTTTTAATTTCAAGAGATTTACACTCTAGAGATGGGCAAACATAAGATCCAAGGATGTTAACCTCAATAACTATTGAATCATATAGATTTGTATTTATAGCACAAGTACCCACCAAATTCTTTTTCTAGTATCCTTCTTCTTTAAGAAGTTCTTCGTATTCAACCACCTTTGCATCCAATTCATAGAAATCATAAAATTCCATAATTATGAAATTTTTATGTAATTAAATATCAAGAACCCTTTTAGCTAACTTCATATATTTGGTCTTTAGGAGTGCAATCTAACATTAACTTCACATCTTCTTAAATCTAGTGAGGAATGTATTAGCATTCTCACCATTTTTTTGTGTAACTTTAAACAAGTCCACTATAGTAACTTTGAGTTCAGTCTTTAAAACTTAGTATGAAACAATATCTCTATTTCAACCCATGAGAGAACATAATTCGTGGGCAATAAAGCATGCCAGGAGAAGGTTATGTTATGAATTCAGGAACAACCTAAGCTTGAATTTATTAAAAATTTTATAATTTTCCAATTCTCTACACTTAATGGTAAATCTAGCAATGTGTTCAATGGTTGATTAGCCATCTTCATCATAAAACAAATTGAATTAAGGAATTCTATAGCCATAAAGGTAAGGATTCTTGTGGTCAATATGCTCTAGATAAGGCTTACAAAATTTTGGGCAACCAAGCTTGTACAATTCCTAAACAGTTTCTCTAACATCTTCTATATAAACTTATAATCTCATTTGCGAAGGGACAATAACAGGATTATGGTTTATGGCTACAATGTTACCCCTTAATCCGTATTATATTTCATTAGCTTTAAACTCCATAACAAATCCTTGTTTGATAAGATTTTTGGGCTTGACCACCTATTGGACATTTCCAGGATTAATACGCATAGGTTCAGTATTAACATCCTCTCTTTTATGAGGAGGGGTGTATCTTTCATCCATATAAGAAGCAGTGAGAAGGAAATTATACTTGCTAACTGCTATTGCATTTGGAGCAGGATGCCCCTCAAGCCCTTTGGAGATCTACTTTACTAAAGTAAAAAAAATCTATCCGATAATCTATATCAAGCGGTAAAAAAACTTTGAACCTTTTTTATTAATATTTTGGAGCCAAATTATATTTCAATTCTAGAATTTCGATAAGAAAGTTTTAATTCTAAAAAACCCTCAATGTTTCGCAAGTGCATGGGTCATAAACGTAATAGTTAAGGTGTTGATCCTATGAGGAATTAATGAACTAATTGAATCCTAACTTTATCTAAGGTCTAAAAATTGTAATTAAAATGAAAATAAAAGTGACTAGAAAATTAAGCAATTGAATATGGATCGGTTGAAAATGAAATTCTAAAATTAACACAAATTAAAATTAAGCATACCCACTTAACAATCAAGAAACTGTACAAGACAAGATTAACCGATTATAAGAAGATGGGATTTATCCTAGCAATTGCTTTTGAGTTAATGAGTATCAATTGATTATCCTTTCTCAAGACCTAATCATTAAACTTGAAATCATAATCTATTGAATCCGAGGTTCTGAAATTACAATTTCTCAATTAACAAAAACAATCTAACGTTTTCAACTAGTTCTTAAGCAATTTATTGGATAATTGAGTTCTCACACAAGATCTTTCCTCGTATGATCATTAATTTGATATTAGCGTGACTTATTAAGTTTTTAATTCTCATCATCCAACCTAATAAAATTACTATTGACTCACTTTCTTAATTTGCTGTTGAACTATAAGCAAACACCAATATCACAACATCCAAAACATTGTATTAAAATCAAAAGTGTTCAAGTCACAAAATAAATCAAGAACAAATCCTAATATGAAATTAAAACATCATCAACATGTATAACATCTTCCATTCCAATTCTCACATCAAGTTTAATGAAAATAAAAAAGGAAAACCTGATTTGGAGCTGAATTTATAGGTTTAGAAAATGTTGGACAGCTAATGCTCCTTTTGATCTTCCTGGGATTAATCTCAATTTAGTAAGATGGAGGCTACTCTTTTTTTAGTGTTTTATATTCTTAAATAGTTCTTGAGGTTTCTAGGCAAGGTTAACCCACTTCATTTGGTTCCAAAAATAGCTCGAAAACATTAAAATTACAGAAAGAGTTGCCTGTTGGAAAAGAAGAAATTCACTGGAATTGTTGTCTATGTTCTCTATGACGATCGTGACCTGCTTCCATACTTCCAATTCTTCTCTTTTTCTTTAATTTCTTGTTTCCATACACTTAAGCACACATCACATGCCTCTTGAAACATAAAATTTAGATCCAAATCATGCTCAAAATAAACACTTAGAATATAAACAGACACTAATAATAACATAATTATAAGCCTATATACATGATAATCATATAAAAAATACTCAAAAGCACACTTAAACATCTATCAAAACATAATATAATTTACACCTATCATCATCCCCACACTTAAATTTTTGCTTGACCTAAAAAAAAACAAAACACAAACTCAAACTCAAATAAACCAAATTAAACAATAACATATACATTCATGCAACATGCACTAATGATACAATGACATCTAAAGGAAACCAATTTAACCTCAAACAACAATCGTTTAAGTTTTTTTAACATATTAACTTATGCAATTTATGGATAATCACTTTGGATTGAATATACATACTAATCAAGACATTAACTTTATATTCATTCACCTAAAGAACTTGTATATATACATTGATAATTAGTAATCAATCAAAATTGCAAGTATCACTAGATATCCCTTTATGAAAAATTTTGCTATTTTTAAAGATCAACAGGATTTATTTATAGAAACATCGTTTTTTAAATTTTAACATTGACCTATTCTTTTGATGTGAAGGCAAACACTTTGGCCCTATTTGGCAATCAACTGATTACATAAGCTATTAGCTGATAGCTGATTTAACCAGCTGATTGCATTAATTGTTTGTTATTTGATGTTTGGTAAATTTAGCTGTTTAATATTAGTTGTTTATATGTAAAATGATTTATGAGGACATGACTTTAAAAAATTATAAGGGTATGGATATTATATATCTTAGTATTTAGTTCAATATTCTTGTAAAATTTAGATTTTAGATATTAAATTCTACAAAATTAAGTTTATAACTCTAATAAGAAACATATAACTAATAATAATAATAATAATAATAATAATAATAATAATAATAATAATAATAATAACAACAACATTAATAATAAGAATCATAATGATACATCCAAACATAAAATATAACAATACAAATGAAGTTTAACAACAACAATTCAAATAGAGCAAAAGAAATGAACTTCATCATTTAAAGCAAAGGTTTATAATAATTCAAGAATGACATCTAAATGTCATTAAACTAGAAGCAATATTATCAAGAATAGTTATCATCTACCGAATTCTTTGTTCTTCAATGTCTTTTTGTGTAGAGTTAAATTCAACGTCTTGAAATACATCTGGAGGTATAAATTCAAGATCTTGATCGATTATGCTAAAAGCCGAGTCGTCAATTGTACTTCTTCTAATATAGTTATACAACGCAAAAGCTGCACAAATTATCCTATTTTGATCCATTAATGAATACTTAGGTATTTTCTGTAGGAAAATCCCGGGAGGTACATCACATGTACCAGGTGCGGAAAACAAAATTTTTGTTACCGGGACCTTCCGAAGCCAGATCCATATATCGTATGAAGACTCAAACCTGAATAGCCAATAGAGACTATCTCTAAAGGTATCCACGTAGAGATCGAAAACCTAACGGGACAAACCCTTTGACCGGGAATAGCTAGAACAGATTAAAGGCTACTAGACCTACCCGTCCTGGAGAGCATAGATCAACGTTGAAGAAGAGCTTGGAGAAGAGAGAGTATTGATGATCATCGATGATGAAAGAAGAAGAAGAGAGAAAACTATTTTCTCTTAAGGTTTTCACAAAAACCTTTCTTCCTTTCCAAAAACCCACGAACATCATCTGCATCCATGGAGAAAAAAAAACTCTTTCTTATTCCTTCATAAGCCATGAATCACGATCATCTCATCTCTCACTTACTTTCCAAACTTTTGTCCTTTTTGTCATTAATGAAACTAATGACTAAGCACATTCAAGAAGCTTCCTTTTGCTTCTTTCTTCACTCCCACGTATGCACACACATATATATATATATATATATATTAATTATTTAATTAATTAATCATATATATATATGTATATATATATTGATTAACTGAGACACTCTTATGCGTGTGACCCTTTAGGCTCCCGGTTATGTTGGCCACTTAGATTAACAATTAATCTGAGCAAGTCATGAGCGACGTCTAGCAACAAATCATGACCCCAATTGACCGGAAAGTAATCGGTTTGATGAGTTCATCAAGAACCAGATCACGAACCCTTCCATAGACAATTACCGTGCAATTCGTCCTTTCACCATCCTATACCCCACTTGGTTCTAAGTATGGTCAAAGTGTCAACTCTCACTAGACTGAGTCTAGCCCAAGTGATATCAGTTCCTGTCTTAGGACTCATTACTTTATATGTCCATGAAGACACTCTTCATGACATAGTTATGCTTCGGCCGAAGACTTCAAGTAATGATCCTGACAAGAGGCCAAGGTATCTCTTCTGCTATTTCAGAAGTGGTGAATCCTTTATTGGCTACTCAACTACCTTCGAATACCTCAAACTGTACCCAATCACCACCCTATGAGCGACCTCTGAAAGGCAACAAGGAATGGAGTCAAAGCACAGAATCAGTATCCAAGATATCCTTTGTTGGACCCCGAACCTTGAGTGACAATTTGACTATGATCAAGTGGATGAGTTGATTGAAATTAAGTTGAAGATCATGAAATAAAGAGAGAAAGTATGAAAATATGAAAAATTGTGAAATAGTTGACCTTTTTGGCATTTGAAAGTTGACTTTTGTTTGAGGCAAAATTTGATAAAATGATCTATATGAAACTTGTAGATTATGTTGAGAGATTTTTGTGGACATAAAGTTTGTAATTTTTCGATATCGGGAGTGAAAGTTATGATCAGTCAAAGTTTGTGTTTGATCGGGTTTGACTTTTATATTGGTTGGAACTTTGACTGAGAAATTAACTTAGTTAGAGGTTAATTGAGCTTTGATGTTTTTCATGAAAATTGAAGGATTTGTTTTGATCTTTATTTCGATATAAAGTATGCAATTTTTCGATCTCGGAAAATTAAGTTATGATTTTTATAAGTTTGTATAGAGGATAGTATCTTTGACCGGAAAATGGACTCCCGTAGGAGTTGAATTGAGTTTTATGTTCTTCTTGGAAGATTTAGAGCTTCTCTCAAGTTTTCTATAGAGACTAAGTTTGTCAAAATCGGAGTTCGGGAGTAAAAGTTATGAATTTCGGAAGTTTTTGATTTTTGAGTGAAAAAAAAAAAAAAAAAAAAGAGAAAAGTTTTAGCGCCCTCGCTAGGGCGACGGCTCGCCTAGCGAGGCGGGCGCCAGATCGCCTCGCTAGGGCGACGCCTCGCCTAGCGAGGCGGGCGCCGCCTCGCCTCATGAGTGTGTCGCCCTCGCTAGGGCGACGCCTCGCCCTCGCGAGCGGGCGCCTCGCCCTGGCGAGTTGGGCGTCCGTACGCTCCGACGCCGTTTTGTTTCTTAAATTTTTTGATTTCTTTGTTTTCAATCCGACCTTTGCTCACTATTTTACCTATATCTTTTCCGTCTGACATCCGATTGAGTTGATTCTTTTTGCGTTGGATTCCTAAGACAATGAATTTCATTTTATAAGAAATTTGTGAACTTTTGAGATTAAATTAATGGTGATTAATTTAATCAAAGTGAGTCGGGAAATTTTCCGAGCATGATTCAGTGTTTTGTGAAATTCGGGATCTGTAGAGATCCGATTGAATCTGTTCGTTTGTTTCGATTAGTTCTTGCTTCCGCTTGCATTTGCTTCCGCTTCGCTACTTTCGGATTTGTTCGCTTCCGCATTTTGTTTTCGATCCGAAATTTCCGCTTCCCTTCGTTTCCGTTTGCTTTGGTTTCCGTTCTGTATCAGTAGTTGGGTTCCGGTAACGGGATCCAACATTTATGGTATCAGAGCCCAGTAATATGATCTTACTTGGGCATATTAGTATGAATAAGGAATTGATACGAGTTTGTAAAGATAAAAGTGAATTTGTGAGAGTGTGCTAGGTGGTCATTTGATTTTGAGGAAAGAAATATGATGGTCTTTAGGAATTTGAAATTGATGTGCATGACTATTTGACGAATTCAAATGATTGGTTTGATTTGAGTGTTAAGAATATGTTTGATTTTCGGAATGTGTTGAGGAAATTAAGATTAGAACTTCTTGAGAAATTGTGATGAATTGATATAGATGAAAGAATGATGACATAATGATGATTAAACCATATTAGGGTTCCTTAAGAAATGGACCATTAATTTGTGCCCATATATGAAGAAATAATGAGTTATAGATATAGTGTTTTGATATGATATGAGTGATATATGATTTAAGGAAGTGAAAATTTTGAAGAGATTGAGAATATGTAGGAAGAATAAAAGTGATGAAAAAGAAATTGATTATGAGTTGTGGAAAGAAATTAGTAAGAAAGTGCTTGATGATCTTTGTTTAAAAAGAAATTTATGCAAGAATGAGTTACTTGGAGTTTAAGTAAGTGTGAATTTCGAGGACGAAATTCTTTTAAGAGGGGGAGAAATGTTGGACCCCGAACCTTGAGTGACAATTTGACTATGATCAAGTGGATGAGTTGATTGAAATTAAGTTGAAGATCATGAAATAAAGAGAGAAAGTATGAAAATATGAAAAATTGTGAAATAGTTGACCTTTTTGGCATTTGAAAGTTGACTTTTGTTTGAGGCAAAATTTGATAAAATGATCTACATGAAACTTGTAGATTATGTTGAGAGATTTTTGTGGACATAAAGTTTGTAATTTTTCGATATCGGGAGTGAAAGTTATGATCAGTCAAAGTTTGTGTTTGATCGGGTTTGACTTTTATATTGGTTGGAACTTTGACTGAGAAATTAACCTAGTTAGAGGTTAATTGAGCTTTGATGTTTTTCATGAAAATTGAAGGATTTGTTTTGATCTTTATTTCGATATAAAGTATGCAATTTTTCGATCTCGGAAAATTAAGTTATGATTTTTACAAGTTTGTATAGAGGATAGTATCTTTGACGGAAAATGGACTCCGTAGGAGTTGAATTGAGTTTTATGTTCTTCTTGGAAGATTTAGAGCTTCTCTCAAGTTTTCTATAGAGACTAAGTTTGTCAAAATCGGAGTTCGGGAGTAAAAGTTATGAATTTCGGAAGTTTTGATTTTGAGTGAAAAAAAAAAAAAAAAAGAAAAGTTTTAGCGCCGGCACAGGCGACGGCTCATCTAGCGAGGCGGGCGCTCATCTTGCCTCGCTAGGCGACGCCTCGCCTAGCGAGGAGGCCAAGGCTTCGCCTCATGAGAGGCAAGGCTCGCTCCTCATGATGTCTGTGCGCCTCGCTAGGCGACGCCCTCATGTGGCGCCTCGCCTCATGAGTTAGGCGTCCGTCTGTTCAAACCGCTTTTGTTTCTTAAATTTTTGATTTCTTTGTTTTCAATCCGACCTTTGCTCACTATTTTACCTATATCTTTCCGTCGACATCCGATTGAGTTGATTCTTTTTGCGTTGGATTCCTAAGACAATGAATTTCATTTATAAGAAATTTAGAACTTTTGAGATTAAATTAATGGTGATTAATTTAATCAAAGTGAGTCGGGAAATTTTCCGAGCATGATTCAGTATTTTGTGAAATTCGGGATCTGTAGAGATCCGATTGAAGCGATTCTTGAGACGAAATAAAGATAAGACAAGGGGCTACAAATCATATGAAGACATGAAATGTCAATTTTGCCCCTAAGACTTTTAATTTGTGAATTTAAGTTCGGATTGGGGTGTAATTTTTGGATTGGGAACACCTGTGAGTATTTTGAGTATAACTTTTGATTTGGGAATCAAAATGAGACGATTCTTGTTTTGAATTAAACTAGAGACATAAGGCTACAATTGTTATGAAGACATCGAGTCTCAATTCTGAGATTAAGAATGTGAATTTTTGGACGGAAATAATCGTTCATGGAAAATGTGTTAGAATATGGATATATCCGAACTGTTTCGCACATAACTTTCGATGTAGTGCTCGGAATTGAGCGCGGTCAGTGGCGTTGGATTCGTATGAGTGAGAGGAACATTTCTCGAGAAGGAAGTTTGGACAAATTCCTTCAATTTAATAGTGCGAATCAGAACCGCAAGTGAGAATGGCATAAAGTAATAATGGAGGGGCAAAATGGTCATTTGACCATCATTTAATGAAACACTTGATGAGTTGTCGTTTTTGGCTATTAAAAGCCACGGAAGTGGCTGGAGAAGTCTGGAAAATGTTAGAAGAAAGAAGAAGAAATAAGAAGAGAGAGTTTCGGGTGATGGAGAAAATAAGAGAGAGAAAGCTTTGTTTCAATTTTTCTACTTGTTTTCTTAAGGATTTTGGGATGTTTTTAAGAGAGAAAAAGGTAGAGGAGCATAAGAGCTTCCTTTCAAGCCAAAAAAATTCGAATTTGGAAAAGAAAGAGGTAAGAGAAATTGTTCTACTTTGAGATTTTGATTAATTTTCGGTTTAGAATTATGACATATGAGATGGGTATATGGATTGTGGAATTAATTTTGATGTATATGCTTTAGGTTGGGTTTAATTTTGGATGAAAAAGTGATTATGGTTTAGGCTTAATTTTATGATTGAGAATTTTGAGATATTTTGGTATAGAATTATAGGAAATATGATGAATTGATGATATATGAAATCAATTTCGAAGAATTTGTATTTTATGATATTGAATTGGGATAAATTGGTTTAGGCCAATTTTAAGATTTGGGGATTTTTGAAATTGAGGATTTAAATAGTTTGGAATTAATGTGAATTGAGGAATTGTGAGATTAATTTTGAAGAAATTATGTTTTATGAGATTGAATTGAGTGTCTTGGTTTAGGCCAATTTTAAAATTGGGGATTTTCAAAATTGGAGATTGAAATAGCTTGAATGTAAATGGAATTGGTGAATTCCTAAGTTGATTGTGAAAATTAAGTATTTTCTGATGTGAAATTTGGATGATTATGGTTTAGGTTTTGGTATTTTGGAAGAGAGAGAAAAGCAAGGATCAATTGGAGCTTGAAATCAAGTTTCTGGCAAAAATTCGAGGTGGGTAGCATATTTATAATTTGATCTGTAAGATTAATATGAATTTTTGAAAATGAAAGAAAGCAAAATTTTGTATGCTTGATAGATTATTGGAAATGTTTGAAAATAAGAATTGATTTAAAGTTGGAAAATATGATTTCGAATGATTTTAGAAATTGGTACAAGTTTAAATTCAATTGTCATAAATGCATTATTGAATTATACACACTTGATTGAATGATTTGATTTTTGAAATTAGTATTTGAATGATGAATTGATCGAATTATGCGTTATGTGAATGTGTGGAAAATCAAGAATTTGAAAAGTGCCTTGGGCATTCAAATCTCGTTTCGATTATGTGTTATGTGGGTCGGTTAGGTCCTTTGGTGAGTCGTATTTGTCTCTATTCGTAAAGCCTTCACTTTCGGCTGCCCGCTAGTGGCACGGAACTCCGATTTTGGATTCCCTCACGGCTACATTGGACCGCAATGCGGAAAGTGTAATACGTTTCGTTATTCTGATCGCATGCAGGACCGTATCGCGGATCTATGCAAGACGCTCGTTGGACCAAACCAGACCATTTTGATCTGTTATGTGATTTTGATTTTGTTAATGTGCGTGATAATTTGCGATGTGATTGCATTCATGTTTATGAGAAATTTTGGAAAAATGAAGAAAAGGGTTTTCAATCGAAATTTATGAAATTTGATATGAAAAGTTTGGAAAAATTGAAAAGAGTTTGAGAGAAATATTTCAAAGTTGAAAAGTTTGAAACATTAGCCCTTTGGCAAAAAGTTTATAAAGAAATGTTTTACGCTTATTTATCGGTTTATAAATGTGTTATCCACGAGCTCGAAGCTACCCCTTTCATCCTCATCTCCGTGTTTCGAAAGGTGAGATTGGATGAAAGAATGTGAAGACATATGTCAAGGCGTCGGTTCGACATTTGAATACGTTGGTTTTGAGAAATTTGGATCTTGTGTATGAATATGTTTATGACTTTAGATAAGTTTGGAAAAATGTATTTGTGTATAAAGTTGAGTTTGTGAATGATTTGTAAAATCAGATATGAAATTATGGATAATCTGGGATATATATGTATGGTGATTTGGGAATTTGATTGAGTTATGAGAGTGGTATGTTGATTTGAGAATTATGGAAGTGTTAGGTTTAAATGTGCGTTCTTGGTGTTGGATTCGGACGGAGTGTCCGATAATTTTGAAATGTGTTTGGGATTATAGAAGTGTTTTGAACCTTGCAGTTTGGGTTAGGATAAAGGCAACCGTTATCTTTAGAAATTTCGATAAAAAAATTGGGAAAAAAAAATGGAATTTGAGATTGGTATGGATTTATATAAGATTGCGTATAAGAATGAATTTTCTTATGGGAAATTATATGGATGTGATTGATGTAAGAAATGAGAATAAGAAAGAAAAAAAAATTTCATAACGGATTTTGGAACGTCTTAGGAATTCCCAACGCGATTCATTTCTGTTCTTTGCTTATTCACGGATGTCGGAAAGTGTTTCAGTTTACATTGATTTGTTTGCTTACTTTGTTTTCTATCCGTATTCGATTTGCATTCGATTCGATCCCGCTTTCGCTTATTCGTTCCGCTTTGTGATTCGTATTCGATTATTTCGCGTCGCTATATTCGATTGATTTTCGCTTTGTTATCCGTTTTGTTATCCGTAATCCGAGTTCTCACATGCGATTTGTATTCCGCTTCCGCATTCGCTTTGCATTTGTTTCGAGTGTGCGCTTCGCAGTCGCTTTCGATTCTTATGCTTTGTTTTCCGTTTCGTTTTCCGTTTGCTTCGTTTTTCGTTCTGTGTATGTAGTTGGGTCTCGGTCCCAACATCCTTGAATACCTCAAGTCTAAGGATATTTGCACCATTGCTATGATGAGATTATCACTGACAATTAAATAGAATATCCATGTGATGATCTCATGACAGGTCATCCAATGTACTTACTACCCTTAGTAAGCATCCACATGTCAAATCTAAATATCTCAATATTTACAGCTTCGAGATCCACCGCTTGATCCAATCGAGGAATATGACATGTGCTAGTCTATCCGGATTAACGATGTCAGCCTCATTAATCCTATGACTAGGGATAATTTAGATATTGACATATTTGCACATGATAGGAATCTCGATAGTATGATCACATCATAATTTCCTTCATGCTATGTCATATATCATGGACTTCATTAATTCGATTAAAGATCCATATCAATTCATAAACACCGCTCATGAATATCAAATTAATGAAATATGCCTTTCTTTATTTATTCAAAAGTCTGCACACGACTTTGAATAAAACGCGCTAAAGGGATTGCCTTTAGGCACAATTAATTAAACGATCTGAATCCTTGCATAAGTCGACTTACCGAATGTACAAGTCGACTTGCACTTACAAATCTCCCACTTGACCTAAAGCTAATCGCCTTAGTATTTAATACCATAAGCGAGTACATGAGAATCACAATTCTTCTGTGACAATGGCCTTGTCAACGGATCATCAACACTTTGCTCTGTGGGAATTCTCTCTATCGGGACATCATCTCGACGGATGATTTCGAATCGATGGAATCGGTGAGTACGATATGCGGATCAATGATGAGACCTTGATTCCTTTCCCTTCGCACTAGCCCCATTGTATCACAATACAATCCTATGGGCTCATCACAGCTAGGAACCACATCAAGTTCAGTAATGAACTTCGATCCAAAGCCGCTTCTCTGCGATCTCATGCGGTAAAGTACTCTGCCTCGGTTGTTGAATCGGCAGTTGTCTCCTGTCTGGAACTCTTTCCAACTGACCGCCGCGCTATTCAAAGTGAATGTATATAACCTGATTGTGATTCAGAATCATCCTATCAGATTAAACATTAGCATTTGTAGGCCCGCTCACTTGGAGATTTCCATCTCCAAAACTCAAGAAAACATCCTTAGTTCTTCGCAAGTACTTAAGGATATTCTTGACAGCCACCCAGTGACCTTCACCAGGATCCGATTGGTATCTGCTTGTAACACTTAGAGCATATGATACATCGGGTCTCATACATAGTAATGCATACATGATAGATCCTACTGCAGATGCATTCGGGATCATTCTCATGCGCATTCTCTGATGGATTGCTCCATGCTAAACTTCTTTAGCATCTTGTCCATCTTGTCTATGTACGTTGATGGTGAAAGACCAAGCAACCTTTGATGGCATTGCTTTACCAAGGTCTTTCATGGCAAATTGTTTGGACAACCAAATCTTTACGGATTGTAGCATAGAGACATCGTTTCCTAGTAACAATACGTCATCTAAATATAACACAAGGAATACGATTGCAGTCCCAAGAACCTTCTTGTACACACAATGATCATCCGAATTTTGTGAGAAACCAAACTCTTTGATTGTCTCATCAAAACGGATATTCCAACTCCTGGATGCTTGTTTCAATCCATAAATGGATTTACGAAACTTGCATACCTTTTCGCCATCATAGAGGTGAAGCCCTCCGGTTGTGTCACGCACACATTCTCTAAAGATTTCCTCTCGGAGATCGTCTTCACATCCACTTGCCATATCTCATACTCATAATGAGAGGCAATGGCTAGGAGTATCCTAATGGATTTAAGCATTGCTATTAGGTGAAGGTCTCGTCATAGTCAACTCCTTCTGCGTGGCGAAAACCCTTGGCCATAAGCCTTACTTTATAGGTAATCGATTACCATCCATGTTGATTTTCATTTTGAAAACCCTTTGCACCTCGTGGGTTTTATTCCTTTAGGTGCAACGACCAAAGTCCATACTTGGTTTTCATACATGGAATCCATTTCAGATTTCATGGCATGGAGCCATTTGTCAGACTCTGAACTCTTCAGAACCTCTTCATAGGTAGCAGGCTCATCATTTTCTATGAGCAATACGTCATTCTGTTCACTTACGAGAAATCCACATTTTCGGGAACAGTGCGTATCCTACTAAACCTACGAACTTTCATGTGTAGTAGAAGGTTGAATCATTACTTCATCCGTATGAGTCACGCCAGTTCGTGCAATTGATACATGTTTGTTCGAGCATCTTGAACTTCTCCAAGTTCAATTTTGCTCCCACTGTCTTCTTGTAAAAGAAACTCTTTCCCTAAGGAAACAGCATGCTTTGAAACAAACAACTTTTGTTCCTCAGCAAGGTAGAATTGATATCCCATGATATCCTACGAACAAACACTTGTCGACTTTACATCAAATGTATCGATCGTGTCCGCTTCACATAAGGTGACAACCCCAAACTTCAGATGAGAAAGATAAGGTTTTCTGTTAGTCCACATCTCATATGGAGTAACATCAACTGTCTTTGATGGAACTCTGTTTAACAAGTAAACAGCTGTCTCGAGCGCGTACCCCAAAACCTGTGCAAAACCTATCCTTAATCGCACCATGTCTAACAAGGTTCGATTTTTCCTTTTCATCCACACCATTATGCTGCGGCGTAAAAGGTGGAGTTCACTGAGATAAAATCCCATTATCTCTGAGATAACCCAAAACCTGTTGGTTTAAGTATTTCCCACGACGATCCGATCGCAATGGTTTAATACTTTTACCAAGTTGGTTTTCTACTTCATTTTGAATTAGTTTGAACTTTTCAAATGCTTTGATTTGTATCTCATCGAATCTGAGATACCGATATCGAGAATAATCAGCGATAAAGGCAATGAAGTAAAACAACCACTTTTGGCATGGATGGACATCGGACCACATACATCTCAATGTATCGGTCTAATACTCCAATCACTGCTCACCCTTTCCCTCAAAGGTAACTTAGTCATCTTGCCTAATAAACAAGATTCACATGTGTCATATGATTCATAATCAAATGACCCTAAACATCCACTTTTGGAGCTTAGCGATGTGTCTCTCATTTATATGGTCAAGCGACAATGCCATAAGTAAGTTGAGTTTAAATTATCTCATTTATGTCCTTTCGTCATTGACATTCATAATTGGATGTAACACATCTAATATGTCAATTCTATTGCATAATGTACTGTACCATAGAGCATTCCATTGAACTAATAGAACAACCATTGCTTCCAAAAGTCCAATGGAAACAAGCTCTATCTAAACAAGAAACATACAATATGTTCTTTGTTAAAACAGTACAAAATGACAATCATCCAACTTGAATACAAGCTTACTGAGAATGACAAGACATAAGTGTCTATGGTCAATGTAGCAACACTTGCTTCATTACCTACACGAAGGTCAAGTTCTCCTTTATGAGCTTTCATCGTCCCCGAGGCCTGCGATATCGGTGCATATGTGAGCCACATCCGTATCAAATACCCACGTGTTTTGATCGAAGCAAGATTCACCTTAATGACAAACATATTCGAAGGAGTTGAGGCATCCGATGCCTTCTTCGCTTCAGAACTCGAATAGATTTTGGCTTTGCCTCCAAGCTTTGTCTTGCCACAATGAAAGCAAGTTCCTCTTGGGGTAGTTATATTGGTTTTCTTTTGATCAAGATTTCCTACTTTCTGATCTTCATCAGAAACATCAACAGCAATTGGATCAGGAAGTGGAACATCCAGGACATAGTCCAGTTCCTCAAATCTGAGAACAATTCTCAGATTTTTCAGCCTATCGAGAAAATTAAGTCCAGAAGAGTGAGCGTAAAATCACACTGAAAAACGTCTTCAGTCAACCTAAACGCGATAGAGAGAAGGAATGTTTGAATAGAATTTCTGCATGATCATAAGGACTTGCATGATATGCATATGGCTCCCACTAGTTTCTAAGAATCCATAACCCTCTTTACGAATCCAAAGAAAATTATGACAGAATGTCCTAGTGAGTCGATATCTGACATTGCTAAGAATGACCTTGGGTTTGCCCAACAAGCCACTTCTTAGGTCAATCGGTAGGTATCGATCATACCAATTGCATCATCGATAACCGACTTTGAGAATGATCTTGGGTTTGCCCAACAAGCCACCTTAAGTCTCGGGAGGTATCAGACATACCAATTACATCTTAGACACAACTATCGCCCAGTGCTATCAACTTGTTGATGTATGCACAAACATTGGGTTATCAACACTTGATCGCGTACATCTAATGTACATTACCCAACTCGCCTCATCCACGTTGACCTTGAGTTTGCTCAACAAATCAACGCTTCAGAAAACCGACCCATTAATCAGAAAATCTTATTTTTATGGTTCGAACATATTCGTATAGAGTGAGCTTGAGTTAGCCCAACAACCCAGCCCTATAAGAACTCTGGTTCTTACCATATTAATGGAAGGCGTTAGTTTTCATATTCCGAGGAGGGATTTCGTACTCTAGACTCCAAGCTGAAGGATTATAGTCGCCAGGACTATATGGAATGATTTGGGTTTCATCAATCACATTGAATCCATCCTTATAATCATCCATCATCCCACCTTAGCATGTCTAAGTCGAGTTACAGGACCTACAAGTCCAGTTACTCAACACACAAGTCGACTTACCAGGAATAGAAGTCAACTTATGCTCCTGCCCATACACAAGTCGCCTTGTATAATACAAGTCGCCTTATGCTGCTGCCCTCCATCAAGTCGCCTTGTATCCTACAAGTCGACTTACGCATCTGGTCCTATACAAGTCGACTTATCCTACTCATGCAAGTCGACTTATACTCCTGCGCCTGTACAAGTCGACTTGTTCTGATGTGCAAGTCGACTTATACTAAGAATTGCTAACAAATCGGCTAATTTCTCAATCCATGCATTTCCCATTCACAATACCAATATACTAAGTATATTGTCCTTTATATTGATGTGCTAATGAAACATTTTCATTGTATCATGCTTGCCATATAGTCATACTATACATGAAAATCTTGAAACAGATTAATCCACTATTAATCACTTAGAATTCCACATAATTCAAAAACATCAAATAATCACCCCAAGCATCTCTAGTTAGTCTACACACTATCAAAACTACTTCGGCACTTGTCACAAAAATTTGTGACGGCCAAAACAATCAAGACAACGAAATATACTAACGAGACACTAAAGTGACCTATTTGATATCCGAAAATTATTGGAAAACCAATTTCAAGAAATTCAGTTTGGCAAGCATACCACATCAAGATAACACATTTCTAATCACATTAAAAATGGTCCAAGGCATTGGAACTGAAATTTACACAAACAATCATGCCAAGCAAAACAGTCCCAGCAATTTTCACAAAACTGCCCAGTTCTGCATTTTGCTCGAAATGATCATTGAAACAATTTCAATAAATTCTGATAAAATTAAATAGGTTCCTACATGTTCAGAAAATGCTTCATGAATTTTTTCAGGATTTATAGCCATCAAAAACTCAATCAACCTAAGCAACAAAACCGATTCAAAATCTGTGTTCACTAACACAGTAATTCCCAATGGCACACAATAAATTCGTGAATAAATAGCAAATCACCTTGAAAATACTTTTCCATCCACATAGACATTCAAAAATATCTTAGGTAGATCACGGTGAAAACCAATCCGAAAAACGATTTGTCTAGAATTTATTCTCGAATTTATACTCATGCCTGTTTGCAAAATGTTTCAAAAACAGCATCTGGAACCTTAGGGAAACAATTAGCAAAACTATATCAAATCAAATTGATAAATTCTCATCTTTCACAGACATATTCTATATCATGTTATGAACAATTCTGGGCAGAAAAATTTCGAAAATCATATCCCTATAGTGATTCGAAATTCAGACAGATCAGATGCATCAGCTACAAACTCAAATAGGAATTCTGACCTAGCTAGGGTTTTAGCTTCATACACGACACAAGGGTCTCTGATACCACTGTAGGAAAATCCCGGGAGGTACATCACATGTACCAGGTGCAGAAAACAAAATTTTTGTTACCGGGACCTTCCCAAAGCCAGGATCCATGTGTCTGTATGAAGACTCAAACCTGAATAGCCAATAGAGACTATCTCTAAAGGTATCCACGCAGAGATCAGAAAACCTAACCGGGACAAACCCCTTTGACCCGGGAATAGCTAGAACAGATTAAAGGCTACTAGACCCTACCTCTGTCCTTGGAGAGCATAGATCAACATTGAAGAAGAGCTTGGAGAAGAGAGAGTATTGATGATCATCGATGATGAAAGAAGAAGAAGAGAGAAAACTATTTTCTCTTAAGGTTTTCACAAAAACCTTTCTTCCTTTCCAAAAACCCACGAACATCATCTGCATCCATGGAGGAAAAAAAAACTCTTTCTTATTCCTTCATAAGCCATGAATCACGATCATCTCATCTCTCACTTACTTTCCAAACTTTTGTCCTTTTTGTCATTAATGAAACTAATGACTAAGCACATTCAAGAAGCTTCCTTTTGCTTCTTTCTTCACTCCCACGTATGCACATATATATATATATATATTAATTAATTATTTAATTAATTAATCATATATATATATGTATATATATATTGATTAACTGAGACACTCTTATGCGTGTGACCCTTTAGGCTCCCGGTTATGTTGGCCACTTAGATTAACAATTAATCTGAGCAAGTCATGAGTGGCGTCTAGCAACACATCATGACCCCCAATTGACCGGAAAGTAATCGGTTTGATGAGTTCATCAAGAACCAGATCACGAACCCTTCCATAGACAATTACCGTGCAATTCGTCCTTTCACCATCCTATACTCCACTTGGTTATGAGTATGGTCAAAGTGTCAACTCTCACTAGACTGAGTCTAGCCCAAGTGATATCAGTTCCTGTCTTAGGACTCATTACTTTATATGTCCATGAAGACATTCTTCATGACATAGTTATGCTTCGGCCGAAGACTTCAAGTAATGATCCTGACAAGAGGCCAGGGTATCTCTTCTGCTATTTCAGAAGTGGTGAATCCTTTATTGGCTACTCAACTACCTTCGAATACCTCAAACTGCACTCCAATCACCACCCTATGGCGACCTCGAAAGGCAACAAGGAATGGAGTCAAAGCACGTAATCAAGATATCAAGATATCCTTGAGTACCTCAAGTCTAAGGATATTTGCACCATTGCTATGATGAGATTATCACTGACAATTAAATAGAATATCCATGTGATGATTTCATGACAGGTCATCCAATGTACTTACTACCCTTAGTAAGCATCCACATGTCAAATCTAAATATCTCAATATTTACAGTTTCTGAGATCCACTGCTTGATCCAATCAAGGAATATGACATGTGCTAGTCTATCCGGATTAACGATGTCCAGTCTCATTAATCCTATGACTAGGGATAATTTAGATATTGACATAATTGCACATGATAGGAATCTCAGTAGTATGATCACATCATAATTTCCTTCATGCTATGTCATATATCATGGACTTCATTAATTCGATTAAAGATCCATATCAATTCATAAACACTGTTCATGAATATCAAATTAATGAAATATGCCTTTCTTTATTTATTCAAAAAGTCTGCACACGACTTTGAATAAAACGCGCTAAAGGGGATTGCCTTTAGGGCACAATTAAACAGTACCGTCCTTGCATAAGTCGACTTACCGAATGTACAAGTCGACTTGCACTTACATTTTCTTCAATATCTTCCATCGAGCCTTAACAACACTAAAGCCCCTCTCAATCAAAGTTATGAATACCGTATCGGGCTCGGTACAGGATTGAGTTCTGAAACGAAACTGTACCGATACCGATCAGTACCGAATACCGTTTCGAGTAATTTTTAAATTTATGAAATAATCCCTAAAATTTTTAAAATTGGCAAAATAGTCCATTGGTATATTGTACAATTGTATTGTATACTTTACCAGTTTACTGTTTACACCAACCATAATTTTAAAAATCTTAATAATAAATAATAATGACAATTAATATGAAATAACAATAATTTTAAATATTTCACATATAAATAATAACCACAATTAATATAAACAAAGATAATCATCACCATACAATTATAAAATTAAGAATAATACAAAATATTTAAAATATTACAATAATACAATTTTATCATTTTAATAAATAATATTACATCAAAAGATTCAAAACATCCAATAAAAAGAACAATAAATATCCTTAAACAATTTACAAAAAGAGTTGATGACGAAGAAACTATCAAGTAGAAGTTAAACCTGAAACAAAAACATTATAGTTACATTACATATATAGAATTTAACATAAACATCAAATACAAGTAAAATTAAAAGAAGAGGAAAAACAAAAACTTAGAATTCAATTGTCAATGAGAAGAAACTCGCTAGAACTACACTGACCCCAGTGATTATTTGGTACAAAATCCTCATCAATGAGACGAGCTTTATCATCATTATCATTCAAATTTAATGCACCAAATGACATGTCAATGCTTTCCCATCTAGGGTTATCTCTCAAATTCAAATCATTCACATCAACCAAATTGGGTTCTTCAGAAACTCAATCCGCCAAAACATCAATATTATCAATGGCAATTCGATCAGTTGAACTACTTATGCTATTAACACTCATAGTAAACAATTAAATTTAATTATTAGAAAATTATATCAAAATTAATAATGAAAATAATGAAAATAGCATACCTTTCCCAAAGCTTTAAATTGTAACGAACAAAAACCAAGTCATTCAACCTCTTATGCTCCAATCTATTCCTTTTCTTTGAGTGGATAAATTCAAATGTGCTCTAGTTTCGTTTACACCCAGTTGCACTTACACATTGACTTAAAAAATTCGAATCACAAACCTTTTCAATTTTGGAACAATATTTTCGAATTCATCCCACCAAGAAACTGCAAGTTATAAGATAACAAAAGTAGTGTTATAAACAAAATAAAGTGATGATTAATTTTCAAAAATTAAGAAATAGGAAATAACTAATACTTGGAGAAAGTTTTCTTCTTTATCGAATAGCAATCGACATTCCAAAATCTCCATAAGACAACTTGTAAAGCTCCATTTGTGAGCTTAAAAGATCTTGCATCACGTCATGAGGAACAATTGTTGTAATTGTGAAAAGCATTCCTCTGTTAACTTTAGCTTACTTTGTAAAATCCAGTCTAAAATACACACTAAGATTCAAAAATGCCTCAACTGCAAACAATGGAGAAGAAAATTGTCTTTCCCTTCTCTCATTAATGATTGAGAGATACGGTGTGTATAAAGAAAGCCTATTTTTCTGTTGTTCTTTCCATAACATCAAAAATATAACCCATTGTTGGCTTTTCTTCACTATTAGCCAACTGAAACACCCTCACCAAAGGCTCACAAACTCAGATAACAAATCGAAATTGCGACCAAAATTCTCTATCTTCTAGTATAATAGTACAAGCCTACACTCCAGCATTAGACCTAGCATGCTAAGATGCAACCCATTTATCACTTGTAAACATTTATCTTAACTCCTTCTTCATCGAAACAAAAGACTGAAGTGATAAAAATTTCTTACAAATCTTGTCACAGCAGCGCAACACAAATTCCTACCATTGGTAAATTCCCTTCTCATCAAATTCAAAACCCATGCACGATTATAAATGAATTTTGTCACCTTTTTAGCCTTCTGCATAGTCTAATCAATAACTGGAAAATACCTAGGATCTCCAGCATTAAGTCAATGTAATGTGCAACACAAGGAATCCAAAAAAAATGAATTATATGTATTCAGCAACCTTTTCCCTTTCGCTTTATATGCGGAATCATTGTCAGTAATAAATTGAACAATATTTTTCGGCCCTACTTCATTCACAACTTCATCAAATATCTCAAACAAAGTCTCAGCATTTCTAATAAGGGCAAATGCATCAATAGATTTAAAAACATAGAGTCATTTGAAGAATAAACCAAAAAATTTATAATAGGCTCTTGTCTCTTATTTGTCCAACCATCACACATAATTGAACAGCCATAGGTACCCCAACTCACTTTTCTTTCAGCCAGATAATTTCTAATTTCAGAAACAACACAACTCAAAAGTTTACCTCTTAAGTCATCAATCGATGGCCCTTTGTATCCTAGATCATAAGAGGCTATTGCATCCATCATAAGTTGATAATAATAAGATTGAGAAGCATTGAATGACGAACCTATATCATACCACCATCTAGCTACTGCCATATTGGCATTGCGAGTCGCATCTCTTGATTGCAATGCACTACGGATTGAAGGTTAGGTTCTAGGAGTTATTCGTGGTGCAAAGAAACTAGTCACTTGCCTTCTTCTCTTGCTCACATAAGATTCTTCATGATCCTGAGGCTGAGATGGAACACTATTAGTACCACTTCCACCTTCAACATTTCCATAATCACCACGGAAACAAGAAAACGAACTTCCACTACCAATTTCAAAATTTAATCTTCCCCTTCTGTCTTTCTCAAATTGATGTTCATCAAGGAATATTTTCATCTGCCACTTTACATCATAACTTGCTTTTTTACACACTTCTACATATCCTTTAACCCCAGCTAAATGCCTTTTCAATCGGGTGATTCCTCCACCTTTCAAATGCTTGTTACAAAACAAGTAAATGATATGATTCTTTTGACCGAAAACTGTACCAGTGTGAGCCCAAGCTGGATCACTATATCTTCCTGAAATAGGTTGATTGAGAGTATTTGAACTTCCTTCTATTTATCTATACACAAAAATAAATAACACGTAATTTCAGTACAGAATGATAATTTGCATATCCATCTTATATAATATAACTCATTATGTATGATTACATTACATACAATTCAATTTCAAGAAACACAATTCACTATAAGTCAAAAGCTAACAATTCAAAACATTCAACATATATAATAACACAAAACAAAACATACTCCAACAATCACAAAGCATTTATAATTCTATTTTTATTTCCAACAATTTGCAATTTCAACAATTACAAAACAATCATAATTCTATTTCCATTCCATTCCATTTCCAACAATTTCCAATCCTAACAATTACAAAACAATCATAATTCCATTTCTATCCCATCCCATTTACAACAATTTACAATCTCAACAATCACAAAACATTCATAATTCCACTTCTATTTTCAACAATTTGCAATTTCAACAATTCCAAAACAATCATAATTCCATTTCTATTCCATTCCATTTTCAACAATTTCCAATCCTAACAATTACAAAACAATCATAATTTTATTTCCATTTCATCTCATTTACAACAATTTCCAATTAAAAAAATCACAAAACATTCATAATTTCATTTCCATTCCTAATAATTTCTAACAATTTCCAGTCCCAACAATCACAAAACATTCATAATTCCATTTCTATTTCCAAAAATTTACAATTTCAACAATTACAAAACAATCATAATTCCATTTCCATTCCATTCCATTTCCAACAATTTCCAATCCTAACAATTACAAAAAAGCATAATTCCAATTCCATTCCATTCAATTTCCATCAATTTCCAATCCTAACAATTACAAAACAATCATAATTCCATTTCCATTCCATCCCATTTACAACAATTTCCAATTACAACAATCACAAAACATTCATAATTTCATTTCCATTCCTAACAATTTCCAACAATTTCCAATCACAACAATCACAAAACATTCATAATTCCATTTCTATTTCCAATAATTTACAATTTCAACAATTACAAAACAATCATAATTCTATTTTCATTCCATTCCATTTCCAACAATTTCCAATCCTAACAATTACAAAACAATCATAATTCCATTTCCATTCCATTCCATTTCCAACAATTTCCAATCCCAACAATTACAAAATAATCATAATTCCATTTCCATTCCATCCCATTTATAACAATTTCCAATTACAACAATCACAAAACATTCATAATTTCATTTCTATTCCTAACAATTTTCAACAATTTCCAATCCCAACAATCACAAAACATTCATAATTCCATTTCTATTTCCAACATTTTGCAATTTCAATAATTACAAAACAATCATAATTCTATTTCCATTCCATCCCATTTACAACAATTTTCAATTACAACAATTACAAAACATTCATAATTTCATTTCCATTCCTAATAATTTCCAACAATTTCCAATCCCAAAAATCATAAAAGATTCATAATTCCACTTCTATTTTCAACAATTTGCAATTTCAATATTACAAAACAATCATAATTCCATTTCCGGTCCATTCCATTTCCAACAATTTCCAATCCTAACTATCACAAAAATTCATAATTCCATTTCTAACAAACCATAATATTATATACACCATTTTATATTTCATTCTTAAATATATATGTTGCTTTTACAATTCTTAATCGTCATTAATAATGTAAGTATAAATGATTGGAATCTACAAGTGTACAACATATTCACAAATCATAATATGATAACAAATCGTTTTTGGGAAATATTTATTACATCATTAATTTGTAGTTTGTACTTTCACATTACCAATTTTAAATATTTATGATACCCTACACATATGTATTACCATTCCATTAAATATAGTCAATTAATTATTTACCTAGCTAAAACTAATACTCAAATAGGCAAATACTATCATTAACTATAATCGAATTATTATTAATTTCTAATTGCATAATTTTATACTAATTATTTACCTAAATTCAATGCCCAAATATTAAAACTAAATTACCATTTAACAAATATTAAGAATATGTCAATTAATGGTTTAAGCCTTTTCAATTTTACCAATTTTGATTATCAATTTTACAATTTCACATTTGGTTATCAATTTTTCATTTAGGTTTAAATGTTGATTTGATTATCAACTTTCAATTTTAAGTTTTAACAATCAATTAATCAACATCAACAATTTAACTTTAAACACTAGTCCCTCACCCTCACCTCACCTCACCTCACGGCTATAAGCACCAAATTATCATTAAATAAAATACATGTACAATTGAACTCAACATCTCAAATTCTCAACTCAAGCTCAATTGCTCAAATTCAACCTCATTCATCAATAATTCTTATTTAATATCATCGTAAATTACAAGCCAAAAATTTTATACATTTGGCATTCCACTTCCAAAATCCAAATCCAATTTCAATTCAACATTCACAAAACCCATTCATGATTTTTCAACTTTAATATCCATTCCCAACGAAAATCCAACATCCATGCAAAATTTGTTACCCAAATCCACCATCCAATCCAACACCGTATGTTCATAAACACAACGCAAAACTTCTGACCCAAAATCTACCATCCAAATCGAACATACATAACACAAATCCATCATCCAATGGACCAACACAATCAAAGATTCAAAATGCAATGAAAAATGAAAAATTTGAAAAACACACACCTAAACAATCAAGTCTTCGGGTTGACATTGAGTCGCGCCTTGGTGGTGCGACGAACGGTGCGAGTGCGGTGTGACTGCGATGGAAAGCGATGACGTGCTGCAGAGGAAGGAGTGATGGCTGAGGTCGAAGGAAGAGAGAGAGATCGCGAGGAGTGACGGCTGAGGGAGGAAAAAAGAGTAAAGGCTCCAGCCCAAGTCGAAGGAAGGAGTGATGGCGGAGACATTGACTGCGAGATGGTTGAGGAGGAGATGGTGACTTCGCGAGGGGGAGAGAGAGATCGCAACCAGAGAAGAGAGAGTAGCAGAGTAGCAGATAAAAGAATCACTAGGGGACGATGTAATTTTAGGGTTAATTTTCATAAATTGCAATTTAGTCCTTGCAATTTCTGAAACTTAGGGTACCGGTCGGTACCAACCGGTATTTGAGGCTGGTACCATTTTTTGGCCGGCACCATTCAAAACGGTACGAAATCCATAACTTTACTCTCAATATAACTTGTCAATGATGATGAGCTTGATTAAATGCTTCTCAAGATCCTCTTAGATTTACACTACAAAATTTTGATTGATGATATCTTATCTTTGGGTAAGGTGTCAAATGTTGGGCCCGGGTCCCAGATCCCCATTCCCGAGGAGGGCCCCTCGGGTCACGCCAGCGACGGATGCCCCATAACTTCGAACCCGATCCCAACATCCATAAATAATTCGATACAAACACAACTCATACATTTTCTCACACATTATGACATACACGCAGTCATTCCATCAATGAAGAAAACACCCCATAAACCAAGGGGCTTCATGCCATTACAATCCGAAGAAATTCAGCAAATATTCTCAAATATAACATAATACAAAATAAAAGTTAAATCCAAAATACATGAGTATGCTCCATGATGATATGCTAGCGGGCTAACCAAAATACTAACTTAATACACAGCTCCTAACTAGCTCGAAGTTTCCGATGCCTTGCAAGGTCAACGATTGTCTCGATCTGCACCTGAAGAGGGGAGAGTAATGGGGTGAGCTGCGAAGCTCAGTGGCATATACATTTATAGCCATTGGCAACGAGCCACACAATCAAGCGATATGTATATATATATATATATATATATATATATAGCAAGTCATCAATCTATCACTTTGCAATCATCACAAAATATGTCATATGAGTGTACAATATAACACTTTAACATGTGTCATGCGCAACAAATCAATCATGTATGCACAAACAATTGGCTCGAGAGTTCCGTAGAACGATCCGGATAAATCGAAGTTTATACCGTAAACAATCCAAGTCCGATTTCTCAAGGATCTCGTTGCCTCAAGCGGGTAGCCGGGAGAAGGCTTTATGTCGACGTTGTAGTGCCCCTTTACCGCAGGGTATCCACTGGGATACCCAGAGGTCATTCCGACACATATCCTACGATGAGGGCACGCTACGATCGATCACTACACTCCCTTCAAAAGGCATGGTAACATAATTCACTTGAAAAGCATCATAAGAAGATCACAATATATATTGAAAACCCACTTTGTCCTCATTACATTTCACAAAAATCAAAGTCTACATTTTCTGTCCACAATATCCGCATGTACATCATAAAAGAACCTAATACAATAGTACTACGCAAATGAGGAAAGTGTATCAAAGCTATCTAAACCACCCAAAAGATCCCCAGCTGACCGACCTTTGAGCCATGACCTCTATCTCCAATCGTAATCTACTCAGCTAGTAGATCCTCTTTAGCAACTAGAGTCGTCTCTCAGTCCTGAAAAGACAACGTTGCAATTTTGGTAAGTTTTGCAAACTCAATGAGGTAACCATCATCGATGGTTCTCTCAATTCATGCATCATCTTATCGCACATAACACAACGTTCACTCATTTACATATTCACAATGTATCACATTATCGCACATATAAAACACAACAATTATAATTGGCAATGCACGTGAGACTCACTTTCATTTATTATTTTCGTTATGACTGAGTGCCTTTTTTTTCCAGCTCATCCCTTAATGGATGTCAAGCTTAGTCGAATAACGTCCCATATCTCTTCGTAGTTATCGGGGACAGTGGCGCTCGAGCCCAAGGCTCTATTCACATTCCGAGCTTTTAGCTCCTTAATCTGGCAACTCCGGTCATAACTTTCTTTATCTTTCATGCATACATGTAATGAATGTTTCACATAGCATAACCTCAGTCAAACAAATGGATGCACATTCACGTTTTGATCACATTTATCATCGGACCTTAGTCCGGCATTCAGTAGAAATGCTTAGCACACTTTTGCACTCATGCACATTCACAATTTTCGCTTGGTTGGAGCATTTAAACAACTCATTCAAAACATATTCTAAAGCAAACAATTAATTGAGTGAGACCATCTAAGTTACTCACAAGTTTCTCCCGGTTAATGCTCGAAGATCCAGAACGTCGGAGGTTGACGTTCGATGGCTCCTCTATAACAAATAACATATACATATATCACAATTTTGAACAATCATAAGTGTTTAATAATGCACATGAATGAGATGAAATATGTACAATGCATATTCATGACTATCCCGGGTATCAATCCATCAATTTCATCACAAGACATTCAACTATCAAAACTCACTTAACTAGCCTCATTCTGTGGGATTTAAACCTCCATAAACCATTTGAATCCAATTTCATAGTCCAATGAACCATTTCAAATCTTTCTCCAAACTCTAACTTTCGGGTCCACTTTTCATGTTTAATTAGAAGGTAAAACTTGCATAATTCGAGCCTACTTTCTCTTAGAAAAGTGTTCCTCTATCTTTTATCTTTCCATTAACACCAAAATCACTCAATTTGGTTCAGTAGTTTCAAAGATGTACCTCAAACATTTTCAGACTGTTCCTCTCCAAATCAATGTATTATATCCGACTTCCATCCAGTAATTAAACACCTTAGAGACCGTATCAAGATTAAGCTCCTTCATATAATTTGTAGCCCTATTACTCTAGTTCACTATAAATTAAGAATCACCTCAATTGGAATCCTATAGACCAAGATATCATCAAAATACCGAAATAAATTCAGTAAAATATCCAATTCATACTCCTTCCACCTGTACCCTTACTTCGATTCAGTCAATCATTTCCAATTTAATACCAAAGACCATAGCTTTTTGTGTAGAGATAAATAAATATGTTAGGAATCCAATGCTTCAAGAATCAGGTCTTTTGGAGGTCTAGAGAAGAAGTTATGACCAAAAGAGTACAGCTTGTTTTTGTGTCTCAGTTCTGCGTTTACTTTTATGCGTCTGCTTTTACGTATTCTGTTTGTCTCATACCGCTTTTATGCGCTTTTATGCGCCTCGCTTTTACGTCTCGCTTCGCTTCGCTTTTTTAAAATGCGCTTTTCTTCAAGGCTCAATGTCTCCACTTATAAGATACATAACGTTTGACTCCGATGTCCAAAATTTACAAACTTTATACCGTTGGAAAGATAAAAGAATTATCTACAACTTTCAAGAAGGTAACTTTGCCAGAATCTATATTAATCAGGTCCAAATTTCCTCCTGAAGTTGGAACATGAATTTTTGCTCAACTCTCAACATCCTGCACCCAGTTCTCAACTTCGTGACAACTTTTGAGATTCTTAGAGATAGAACTGTAATTCGATGTCTTGATGCGAATTGTATCCATATATTCCTAATTCTCTCCAAATCAAGAATCATCTCGTTTAGACAACCAAAGAAAAAGTTATGGCTAAAATACTGAAACATACTCAGTGAGAAATTTTCCAGACTTTCTAACTTTCAACACTTTACGTCACCAAACACCAAAAGTTTTCTCAAAAACTAATTTAACACTATAACTGAATTTATCTCTCCCCAACTACCCAGTGTTTAAGAAGAAACACATGAAGTACATTTTCCATGCAGATGACAGTAATCTATCAACTTTATTTCATAAATCTCTAACAGTGAGGGATTTCTCTAACACTTACCTGCTGAAAAACTCTAAAATCTTCAAGCCCTAAACTCCACACGTTTTCGTACTTCACTGAGTGAAATGATCAGCTTCTGGTTTTTCCTTATAGTAGATGAGACGAATGGCAAAGTAAGGTTGGTGAAAGAAAGGAAGAACAAAGAAGTCCCTTAGAAGATATTTTGCTGGAAAACTCTGTGTTTCGAAGAGAGAAGTTTTAGAAAGATGAGAATGAAGAAGGGACTTGGACAAGTCTTAACCTGTCAACTCTCAAGGAATAGATGTAACACCCCACTCCCGAGTGACCCAAACCAGATATCGTTGGTGATATCCGAGTCCGTGCCCCACGAGGGTGGCGTACTACATCAGTCGGTCGGTAAAACTTGGTATAAGTTTTTTTTTTCGAAAGACGGTTCATTCCATGTTAAAAGGAAGCAGTTTCAGTCATTTCACAATTACGCGGAACAAACAGTAAACAGTAGTAAATCTTTTATAGTAGATACAATCATTTAATAATATTTTACAGTAACCCTAAAGTACAGCTACAAAGCAGTTACAACAATTGCGGACTACAAATTTAGGAAACACAAAGGCAGACGCGAACTGATCCCGACCTCTATCTCAACTTGCACCAGACATACGCCCGTGTCAAACGGGGTACTCTACTAGTCCTGAAAAATAGATTGCAATTTTGGATGAGTTTGCGAACTCAATGAGAAACCATCATCGATGATTCTCCCAATTCATGCAGCATATAACAATTTACAGTAATCAGGCAGTTACAGTCAATCACAGTAGTCATACAGTCATTTCAGGCATTCAGTACAGTATGCAATGCACATGTGACTCTTTTCAATTATTACAGTGTTGTGACCGAGCGATAATAAGAAATGAGACGCTTAGCCCGGGAGGTAGAGCTCCTTCGAGCTCTCACTCTTTTCAAGATTACCAAGAACGTCATGCCTAGGAGTAGACTCCCGAGCTTAAAGCTCGCGAGATCGTGATCGATGGTGATTCGGTTCACAGTTATTCTTTATCAGTTTATGCATCTGTGCATGAATGCACATGCCCATTTCACAGTCCATAATTCCTAAGCACAGTAATCCCCGTAGGGCAGTCAAGTTCACAGTAAACACATAGATTGAGGTAACCACCTAGGTTACTCACCTATTACTTCCGAGCTATTGTCGGGAAGTCTCTACCATGTCGGTTGAACGACGCTCCAATTGGGCCTCTAAAAGAATCAGAGAGTAAAACGATCACTAAAATTTCAATCCGAATTCGTTAATAATACACATGTAGGTGTAGAATGCATGTTCATGAATTCCCGGCCCTAATCCCCCTTTTTTCTATTAGAAAAAATCTGTTTAAAAAATTAGAAAACCAATGACGCTAACGGCGCTCAATTTGGACCTTAATAGGTCCCCAATTAAATAATCACTCCAATTAAATAAAACAGTGATTAGCGGTCCATTACCTGAACCCACATCAACTTCCCGTCCAAAATCCCCAATCTCTCAGAAAATGAAATTAAATATTCACTGAATCCGATGCCTCAAGAATCAGGTCAATCAGACGTCGGACGAAAAAGTTATTCACGAAAGAAACCAAAATTCATATTAATATGTAACCCTTATTTCCTTTCTTTTTTTTTTCCTAATTACCAACCAAACTTCCAATACCCATAACTCATTGCACACAAATCAGAAAACTATAAACCACATCTCATTGGAAAGATCATGACAAGCTCTACAAGTTTCATTTAGACCATTCAAAGTAATTCCACCCCTAAGGGAGTCAAAGATCCCATGAAAGCTACTGCTCACTCAAAGTCATTCAACACAGTACAATATCTTGTAAATTCAGTAACTTTCATTCTCTTCAGTCAAAAATTACACAATAAATATGCTCATCAATATCACAATGTTATCTAAACTTTCATGAATAACCAAAATCCCAATTCATTTACTAACTAGGTCAAATAATTCACCGAAACATCTGTCTAATAAACTTTCCCAATCTGAGCAGTAAATTTCCAACCAATATATCTCCTAGCACAAATGTCAAACAAATCACTAATTTATATCCCTGAAAAGATAAGATCTCAAACTTCAATTTTCAGGAGAACCCAAATTCCAATTCAACCTCTAACAATTTCAAATCTGCCAAACAATGTACTGATCAGGGCAGCAGTGAGAAACCTAATGTGGGTTCAGTTTTTGCAAATTCATTACTCCCAAATCTGACATCCAAAAATTACATGCAATATATCAATTTCAAGATAATTTCTTCCTCTACAACTTTTCAGAAGATCACCAAAGCCAATTCCAGTCACAAAAATTACTAAACGTGCTTCCAATCAGAAGGCTCACAAAATCGACAATTAGGCTAGGTTTCCACAAATGACAGAAAATCAGTCAACATTTCACAATGCATAACTCCCAATATACAGATCGAAAAATTACAATATCAGTGGAAATGGAAAACTAACAATGTAGGCTTCAACTCTCATGAAGACCATTTCCCTAATTCCATATCAATGAATTTAGAAAAATTAGCAAAACTCTAGAGTATGATTTCGGGTACTGTTCATTCCAGTTAAGAGCAGTAACTTTCCAAGCCAAATTGCACCCTCTTAAAGCTAAAATTGGACAACACCTATTTCACACAAAAAGGTAGCTAACATCACAAAGTTTAAGTGGTCACAAACTTCACCTCATTTGCATTCCTACACAATTAGTTATGCTCACAACAGTACAATTGGTTAAAACCCTAAATTTCCAGCTTTGGTCCAACCTTAGTTTCTATCATTTCCAATGCCATTAACACATTATTAGGCATCCAAAAGAACGCAAATCAATTCTTACAACATTCATACATGCAATAGGGCTAATAGTAAAAAATGTGCAGCACTCAATTTCGAAATTCCTATGTACAATTCATCATCAAAAAACAATTCCAATCAAGTTAAAACCATTTAAATCATCCTACTTTCACTTCATAATTAACCCTAACCTTACACCCATTAATTCAAGCCATTATAGTCATCAATTTAATGCATCCATAAACATAATAAATGCACCAACTTCCCATTCAATGTTTCTAACTACCATGAAATTTAGTTCCAAATGAAAACATCATTTAAAGCTTAAACCTTAAATGAACACTTACCTACTTTAAAGCCTCCTTTAAAGCTTCGACTACCAACTTTTAACTTCTACACTTGAAACACCAAAACACCAACCTCCTTCACTTCTCTAGCATGCACAAAACTCATCATACCAAGGAGAGTAGAAGAACTAGAGGAAGGTTTCACTTTGAGAGAGAAGGAAGAGAATCGATGGTGAGAGAGTAAAATGGGAGAGCTTTGGATGAGTAATGAAACACTTATCAACTTACTATTTTTATTCCATTCATAAGGCAAAAACCGTAGGAGAAAATGATAAAACCAAGACATGTGATTCGTATGCATTAAATGAAGGAGAATGGGTGGCAAAAGAAGGTTGGCTTAACTTTTCAAAGAAAAGTCAAAGAAAGCTATAATATACTTTAATCAATTATCCACTTTCCTACCCCATTTTCGATTGTCTAGCCAACAAAACCAATTGTTTCATGCTTAATTGAAGCATAATCGTGGGTGAGGATAAGGAGAAGGTAATGAGAGGCTAGGTGGCAAAATGTGATTTGTTCAAAGGTTTAAAGAAAAGTCAACATATTAATTCTTTAATCCAGATAAAAAACGAACCCAATCAACGCAAATGGTCAATCCCAAAATAATATACCCAAGAATACAGTGCCATTGGGTAGCAATTTTTACTACCAAAAATCGACCGGTTCGCCAATTGACGATTTTTTTGGTCCGGGAATTTTCTCCGAAAAAATCCAGATAAATTCCTGAAAATTCCTTAAAATAGAAAACAATTTATGACGCACTCAGAATAATTTTTTCCAAACCCAATAACTTCGTTAATCCCTATAAAATTTTCTGAGACACGCAAATCGGGAATATCATGTATGCATGTACAGAAATTTCATGTGCACAATTGCTACTGTAGACCAATCCTATTATGCATGAACAGTCCTATGCCAAATTTACTATTTTATCCTTCCAGTAGGGGGTGGGATGTTACAATTTCCCCCTCCTAATAAAAATTTCATCCTCGAAATTCTCAATCAACATTTCAGTATGTCCGTAATCATATGTTCCTACATGTCACTTTTCCACTCAATAATGCATTTTCCGAAAGGTCACAGTAACCATATTCAGTTCAGTTGTTCCGTCACTTATTTGGCTAACTCATTATCACTCGTCACAGTAAACAGACTCCACAAGGTTGTTAGTTGGCGATCTCACTATCTTAACTATCTCACTTACCAATTCTGGAGTAGCCACTACCTTTAGTTCCGATGCTATGACTAAGTTCATTATTTCCGAACCTGTTCACTTATCACGTTGTATCCATCCAATTTTTTTTTCAGTAACATATAGACTAATTCGTAGTTCATTGAGTACATCTTTTCAAGGTGATACTTACCATAACCTCCTTTATCTCGTCAGGGACGCTTCACATTCCTTTGTTACCAATACAGTGACATTTCGTTCCATTTCACTATAACCAGTCATAATTTACCTAATGCAGTCATTCTTTATATTCCGTTGGCTTTGTGTCACTTTATTCGGATATGTACTTAACCCATTCAGCTTTCCTGAGTCACTTTCCTTTGTTTCACATTATGGTATTTGACTCTCGTTAGGCATTGTGCAGTGTAGCAGTATATCCCTACAGTAAATCAGGACTCTATCACATGATCATAATCAAGTATGTTTCCTGTTGAACATTTAAACCTATAAGCACTTAAATCAATAATCAATTCATTCTATACCCACAGTTATTCAATTTCACTTTTCGCATATGATTACTAGAATGTCTAGCTTCAACTGTTCAATTTCTTTGCTCATCAATTCCTTTGTTCAATCCCGACACATGCTTATTATTTTTTTTGAATCATTCAATACCATTCTCCCGATTACACTTGACTCTTCAAATTCAGGATGGGAAACACTAGTTTGCTTCCTGAACTAGTAACCTTTTTTACCTCTATCCAGTATCACTAGATCTACAACCTCAATTTTCCAGTAACACTTCATAATTACCCGATAATCTACTTGACATTCTTTGCAAATTCCAATATCTATAATTGATCTGTTCCTTGCAGCCTTATCTGTTCACTATTTGAGTTAAGTCGTCAGAATTGTCTGTTCATTTCAACATTGTCGGTATAGTAGTCATCTATTCCCGTCTTTTTCCTCGAAGTAACACAATGTATTATTATAGGAAGCTAAAGTCTCCAATACCATTTATCAAAGTCAGTTCCATTTATCTTATACCAGTTTAACATATTGTCTCAGTTCATCATACACTGCCCACTCTCCAAGGGTATGCTTATCCTCAGTATCAAATTCTTCACTTATTCATATAGTTCTTTTTACTTTTCACAGTTCAGCACTGTCAATCACATTCCGTCTATAAACATAGTCACTACCATTTGCTTACCTCACAGTAATTCCCTATTAGGGTCTTGTTGAACTTACCATACATCATTCAACTTTTTCATTGAGTCCACAATTAGTGTATTTGTAATCCCATTATACATCACGTCATTGTCAGTTTCCCTTTAGGACTTTTTATCTCTTTTCAATTGATTTCCTGTCCTTCACATCGAGATATACCAATACCTAGTCATCCATACTTGGACTTCCATAATTTCCACTTCATTTTGAGTCTTTCACTTTATAGTTCAGGACTACTTTACAGTTTTGCCTCACCTATGGAGCTCTATTCGCTTCACATTGCAATAGAATCACCTCAAATTAAAATTCCACTCACATAGGTGGATACGTTACATTCTGCATACACAAAGCAGATAACCTCAGAGTATATTTCACTTGTTATGCCTAAATCTTCTCTTGAGATATGACTCAATTTCACTTTTGATTTCGTCTGCATTTCTTTTCGCTTGACCATTAGTCTTGCTACCGTCATTATACTGTTCACGAAAGTCTTATCAACCAATTAGTGTCCCTAATTACTTTTCAATCATTCTCAACTATACGCACTATCTCAATCAGAACAATTTTATACCATAATTTAAAGATCAGAACAGTCCTTGCACTAAGGTTCCATGTGACAGTCACATAAACACTTTCTTTAACACTTATTCCGTAATCTACACCTCACCAGAAGAGGATTGATGCCACTGTACACTTATAGCCACTCTAATCATTCACCGATCATCTCCTCTATGATTTCCATGTATCTTTCACATGCGTTTCATTAATCATGATCAACTTTATTGTCCAATAGATATTCCCAACGGTAAATCGACTTAAATGCGACAACCCTGTTCATAAATCACTATCATTGTTTCATTCATTTTTTTCCTAGTTTCATTCCCATATCCTTCATATGTCAGTTTGACCTCTTAAGGTCGTATCTACTTGGCTTATACAATGTCATCTCCTTATTGCTACATATCTCTTTATCTTCCTCAAACAATAATAGGTATTCACAAATCCTCAAAACACCACAACTCCATCAGATTCTATCTCTTTACCCATCCATTTACCATTTCGTGTCCATATATATCTTTTCAACCAAATCCAAAATTTCCCGATACACAATTAGTAGAAATCATCACCGTCTTTTTCCTTACGACTTTATCATACCGATTTCCAAACTCTTAGCACAATAGTCACATAACCATTTCAGGTCTCAAGCTTATGCGGTCCAGATCATAACCATTTCACTTAATTCATTTCAGTTCATCTCAGACACTTTTATCTCACCCTTTCTACTTTTTCTCACTCTACTAGGCACTAGGCACTAGGCACTAGGCACCTTGCTCTTTCAGTTCTTTCAGTCCAAAGTAGACCGTTACAGTATAACCTTGTTCTTAGTACAATTTCGCTATTAGCATTTGCTTGTAATATCTACTGATATCTAACACGAATGTAGTGAATCAATATATGCCTGATCGGACCATCTACACTTTACTCCGATCCAATATTTTCCATTTTATGACATATACAGTCAGAGTTGTAATTACCTAATCATCCCGGACTTTTAATCTCACTTAGCCTACTATAACCAAAGATGCTTCCCATATCTCTAGTGGACCTCTCCCAGATTCTGACATATTCATTTTCTACCACCACAATATTACCATTTTAATCCGGGAATTCATTGATATCAATTCTTTCCTTAATCCGTCTAGGCCAACACAGTCATTCTAACCACAGTACAATATTAATCTCCTTATCCATTTTTCTTTCTTCCTTTCCTAATTGTTTATACACTTTCAGGGGTTCACACTCTCATACGGTCTCACTTTTCTCTTACTTAGTCACTTAACACGATGCACACGTAGGATTTCTACCGACGACTCAAACTAGGGATCGCCACACGGTCTGCGCAATGACACGACTCAAATGCATGCTCCCTATGTTTTGATCGTGCCCAAATACATTACGTATCATCGGCTCGATACCACCTAAATGTAACACCCACTCCCAGTGACCCGAACCCGATATCGCTGGTGATATCCGAGTCCGTGCCCCACGAGGCTGGCGTACTACATCAGTCGGTCGGTAAAACTTGGTATAAGTTTTTTTTTTTGAAAGACCGTTCATTCCATGTTAAAAGGAAGTAGTTTCAGTCATTTCACAATTACGCGGAACAAGAAGTAAACAGTAGTAAATCTTTTACAGAAGATACAATCATTTAATAATATTTTACAGGAACCCTAAAGTACAACTACAAATCGCCATAACAATCATGACTACAAATTTAGGAAATAAAAGGCGACGCGAACTGATCCTGACCTCTATCTCAACTTGCACCAGACATACGCCCGTGTCAAACGGGGTACTCTTCTAGTCCTGAAAAATAGATTGCAATTTTGGATGAGTTTATGAACTCAATGAGAAACCATCATCGATGGTTCTCCCAATTCATACAAAGATATAACAATTCTGAAGAATCAGTGATTCTGATCAATCACATGAGTCATACAATCATTTCGTGCATTCAAGATAAGATGCAATGCACATGTGACTCTTTCCAATTATTACAGTGTTGTGATCGAGCGCATAACAGTAAACAGTAGACGCTTAGCGTCTGGGAGGTAGAACTCCCTTCGAGCTTGCAGCTCTTTTTCAAGATCGTCAGAGACGCCATGCCTAGGAGTAGACTCCTTCGAGCTTAAAGCTCGCAGACGTCGATGGCGACTTCGGTTCACAATTATTCTTTATCAGTTTATGCATCTGTGCATGAATGCACATGTCCATTTCACAGTCCATAATTCCTAAGCACAGTAATCCCCGTAGGGTAGTCAAGTTCACAGTAAACACATAGATTGAGGTAACCACCTAGGTTACTCACCTATTACTTCCGAGCTATTGTCGGGAAGTCTCTGCCACGTTGGTTGAACGACGCTCCAATTGGACCTCTAAAAGAATCAGAGAGTAAAACGATCACTAAAATTTCAATCCGAATTCGTTAATAATACACATGTAGGTATAGAATGCATGTTCATGAATTCCCGGCCCTAATCCCCCTTTTTTTCCGTTAGAAAAAATCTGTTTAAAAAATTAAAAAACCAATGACGCTAACGGCGCTCAATTTGGACCTTAATAGGTCCCCGATTAAATAATCACTCCAATTAAATAAAACAGTGATTAGCGGTCCATTACCCGGATCCACATCAACTTCCCGTTCAAAATCTCCAATCTCTCAGAAAATGAAATTAAATATTCACTGAATCCGATGCCTCAAAAATCAGGTCAATCGGACGTCGGACGAAAAAGTTATTCACGAAAGAAACCAAAATTCATATTAATATATAACCCTTATTTCTTTTCTTTTTTTTTTCCTGATTTCCAACCAAACTTCCAATACCCATAACTCTTTGCACACAAATCAGAAAACTATAAACCACATCTCATTGGAAAGATCATGACAAGCTCTACAAGTTTCATTTAGACCATTCAAAGTAATTTCATCCCTAAGGGTATCAAAGATCCCATGAAAGCTACTGCTCTCTCAAAGTCACTCAACACAGTATAGTATCTTGTAAATTCAGTAACTTTCATTCTCTTCAGTCAAAAATTACACAATAAATATGCTTATAAATATCACAATGTTATATAAAACTTTTATGAATAACCAAAATCCTAATTCATTTACTAACTAGGTCAAATAATTCACCGAAGCATCTGTCTATTAAATTGCCCATATCTGAGCAGTAAATTTCCAACTAATATATCTCCTAGCACAAATGTCAAACAAATCACTACTTTATATCCCTGAAAAGATAAGATCTCAAACTTCAATTTTCAGGAAGAACCCAAATTCCAATTCAACCTCTAACAATTTCAAATCTGCCAAACAATGTACTGATCAGGGCAGCAGTGAGAAACCTAATGTAGGTTCAGTTTTTGTAAATTCATTACTCCCAAATCTGACATCCAAAAATTACATGCAATATATCAATTTCAAGATAGTTTCTTCCTCTACAACGTTTCAGAAGATCACCAAAGCCAATTCCAGTCACAAAAATTACTGAAATTGCTTGCAATCAGAAAGCTCACAAAATCGACAATTAGGCTAGGTTTCCACAAATGACAGAAAATCAGTCAATATTCCACAATGCATAACTCCCAATATATAGATCGAAAAATTACAAGATCAGTGGCAATGGAAAGCTAACAATGTAGGCTTCAACTCTCATGCATACCATTTTCCCTAATTCCATATCAATGGATTTAGAAAAATTAGCAAAACTCTAGAGTATGATTTCGGGTACTGTTCATTCCAGTTAAGAGCAGTAACTTTCCAAGCCAAATTGCACCCTCTTAAAGCTAAAATTGGACAACACCTATTTCACACAAAAAGGTAGCTAACATCACAAAGTTTAAGTGGTCATAAACCTCAAATCATTTGCATTCCTACACAATTAGTTATGCTCACAACAGTACAATTGGTTAAAACCCTAAATTTCCAGCTTTGGTCCAACCTTAGTTTCTATCTTTTCCAATGCCATTAACACATTATTAGGCATCCAAAAGAACGCAAATCAATTCTTACAACATTCATACATGCACTAGGGCTAATAGTCAAAAATGTGCAGCACTCAATTTCGAAATTCCTATGTACAATTCATCATCAAAAAGCAATTCCAATCAAGTTAAAACCATTTAAATCATCCTACTTTCACTTCATAATTAACCCTAACCTTACACCCATTAATTCAAGCCATTATAGTCATCAATTTAATGCATCCATAAACATAATAAATGCACCAACTTCCCATTCAATGTTTCTAACTACCATGACATTTAGTTCCAAATGAAAACATCATTTAAAGCTTAAACCTTAAATGAACACTTACCGCTTTAAAGCCTCCTTTAAAGCTTCGACTACCAACTTTAACTTCTACACTTAAAACACCAAAACACCAACCTCCTTCACTTCTCTAGCATGCACAAAACTCATCATACCAAGGAGAGTAGAAGAACTAGAGGAAGGTTTCACTTTGAGAGAGAAGGAAGAGATTTCAATGGTGAGAGAGTAAAATGGGAGAGCTTTGGATGAGTAATGAAACACTTATCAACTTACTATTTTATTCCATTCACAAGGCAAAAACCGAGGATAAAATGATAAAACCAAGACATGTGATTCGATGCATTAAATGAAGGAGAATGGGTGGCAAAAGAAGGTTGGCTTAACTTTTCAAAGAAAAGTCATGTAAAGCTATAATATACTTTAATCAATTATCCACTTTCCTACCCCATTTTCGATTGTCTAGCCAACAAAACCAATTGTTTCATGCTTAATTGAAGCATAATCGTGGGTGAGGATAAGGAGAAGGTAATGAGAGGCTAGGTGGCAAAATGTGATTTGTTCAAAGGTTTAAAGAAAAGTCAACATATTAATTCTTTAATCCAGATAAAAAACGAACCCAATCAACGCAAATGGTCAATCCCAAAATAATATACCCAAGAATACAGTGCCATTGGGTAGCAATTTTCGCTACCGAAAATCGATCGGTTCGCCAATTGGCGATTTTTTCGGTCCGGGAATTTTCTCCGAAAAAATCCAGATAAATTCCTGAAAATCCCTTAAAATAGAAAACAATTTATGGCGCACTCAGAATAATTTTTTCCAAACCCAATAACTCCGTTAATCCTGATAAAATTATCTGAGGCACGCAAACCGGGAATATCATGTATGCATGTACAGAAATTTCATGTGCACAATTGCTACTGTAGACCAATCCTATTATGCATGAACAGTCCTATGCCAAATTTACTATTTTATCCTTCCAGTAGGGGGTGGGATGTTACAATAGAGACCTACTTCTAGCTAGATTACAAGGTCTAAGTGACACATGTCACTTTCTTAATGCTTAAACTCTAACTTAGTTTCTTTGGGAACTAACTCCATTTAGTTCCCCTCTTTCCAATACAACAATCATCTTTACAACCCAACTATCTCCAAATCTTTATTTAATTTATTTCTTGTTTCCTACTATAAATATATCTCTCTCAATACTCCATAACTTCACCAACATATACAAATACAATAATTCTACCAAAATTCAAAATATCAAGATTTCACTAACCCGTAAAATTTTCAATGTAATAATATTCAAGATTCTCAAATCATTCCAATTATACTCGGAATTATTCTTGAATGCATGTACAATTATTTTCATGTTCAACAATCAAGTATAAATATGTAGCAAGTTATGCATGAACATGAAGAATACATCCCTAACTCTCATTAGTCACTCACATTTACCATCCTACCCTTCTCTCTAGTAATGGGATGTTACAACTCTCCCCTCCTTAAAGAAATTTCGTCCTCGAAATTCTTACCTGCTTGCTCTAATAGGTGGGGATATTGTCTCCTCATATGCTTCTCTGTCTCCCATGTTGCTTCTTCAGTTGAGTGGTTCCTCCAAAGGACTTTTACCAAAGGGATAACCTTGTTCCTCAACTGCTTAATTCGTGATCCCACAATCTCGATCGGCTCCTCAACATAGCTTAAGTTACTAGCAACCTCAATCTCCTGAGCTGGTATCACATGTGTCGGATCCGATCGGTATCTTCGGAGCATGCTCACATGGAACACATTATGTAATTGAGACATCTCATTCGGTAAAGCCAACTTATAGGCCAAAGGTCCTATCCTCTCAATGATCTCATAAGGACCAATGTACGTAGGGCTCAACTTACCCTTTTTACCGAATCTCAAAACTCCCCTCCAGGGTGACACTCTAAAAAATACTCTATCTCCTACACTGTACTCCATATCACGTCGATGTTGATCCACATAACTCTTTTGCCTATCCTGAGCCGCTTTGATTCGGCTTCGGATCAACTTCACCTTATCCACTGTGTCCTGTATCAACTCTAGGCCTTCCATCATTCTCAAGTCCTCTTCATCCCAATACAATGGCGACCGACATTTCCTACCGTATAGTGCCTTATACGGTGCCATTCTGATACTACTGTGGTAGTGGTTATTGTAGGCAAACTCTATCAATGCCATATACTGATCCCAAGCTCCTCTAAACTTTAATACACAAGCTCTAAGCATATCCTCAGCCGTTTTAATTGTCCTCTCACTCTGTCCATCTGTTTGAGGATGAAACGTTGTACTGAAGTTCAACTTAGTTCCCATGGCAGTCTGCAAGCTCTTCCAAAATCTTGAAGTAAATCTAGGATCTCTAATCTAGGATCTCTATCTGATACTATGGACACTGGCACTCCATGCAGTCTCACCACCTCATTCACATACTTCTGGGCCAACTAATCAAGTGAGTTATTCTCTCTCACTGGTAAGAAATGGGCCGATTTAGTCAACCGGTCCACTATGACCCAAATAACATCATGCTGCCTCGGAGTCTTTGGCAAACCCATGATGAAGTCTGTAGTGATCCGTTCCCATTTCCACTCCGGAATGGGCAACGAATTCAACTTCCCTACGGGAGCCTGATGTTCCGCTTTCACTTGTTGGCACATCATACATCTTGACACGTACTCAGCTACTTCCTTCTTCATTCCAGGCCACCAAAAATGTTGCTTCAATGTGTTATACATCTTGGTAGTACCAGGATGCATAGCATAGGCGGCCATATGAGCTTCCTCAAGGATCTCCTTCCTCAAATCATCTACATTAGGTACACATAGCCTATGTCTCAACCACAAAGTCTCATCCCTCAACTCAAACTCGGACTCCGAGTTTGCCTTCACTTTCTCTATAAGCTTTACCATATCAGGATCTTTGTTCTGTACTCTTCTGATTCTATCATGTAACATTGGCCTTAACTTCAAAGTAGCAACTAGTGCCTCATCTTGCTCCAGATTCAACTCTACATTTAGAGCTCTCAAATGAATCGATTAGGCAACCTTGATAAGCGAATCTAAAGCCGCACTAACACTAGACTTCCTACTCAAAGCATCTCGCCACCACATTAGCCTTCCCCGGTGGTACTCAATAGACAATCATAATCTTTTAATAACTCAATCCACCTTCTTTGCCTCAAGTTTAGCTCCTTCCGACTCATCAAATATTTGAGACTCGATGATCAAGATATATCTAGAAAGTCTCCTATACAAATAATGTTCCAAATCTTTAGAGCAAAGACAATCGCAGCTAGCTCTAATCAGATAACGGATAATTAATCTCGTGAGACCTTAATTATCTCGATGCATAGGCGATCACCTTACTATGCTGCATCAGTACACATCCCAAACCTTGATGTGAAGCATCACTATATACCACATATCCTCCAATCCCTGATGGAATAGTCAACACCGGTACGGTAGTCAGCTGATGTTTCAACTCCTCAAAGCTCTTCTGACACTCCTCACTCCATCTAAACACTACATTCTTCCTCGGAAGTTTAGTCAGAGGGGCCGAGATGAAGGAAAACCCCTCGACAAATCTTCGGTAATATCCGGCTAATCCTAGGAAGCTTCGGATCTCAGACACATTTCTCGGAGCTTCCCAATTCATAATTGCCTCTACCTTCTTTGGATCTACCTGTATGCCATCTCCAGTCACTATATGTCCCAAAAATACAACTTGATCTAGCCAAAATTTACACATACTAAATTTGGCATACAATTGTTTCTCTCTCATAATCTGTAAAATAATTCTCAAATGCTCAGCATGCTCCTTTCCACTCTTTTGAATACACCAAGATATCGTCAATGAACACAATTACAAATCGATCCAGGTAGGGCTGGAACACCTTATTCATCAAGGCCATAAAAGCTGTCGGGGCATTAGTTAACCCAAACGGCATCACTAGGAACTCATAGTGCCCATACCTGCTCCTGAATGCACTCTTAGGTATATCAGCCTCTGCTATCTTCAACTGGTAATACCCTGATCTTAGATCTAGCTTAGTAAATACCTGAGCTCCCTGCAGCTAGTCAAGCAAGTCATCAATTCTAGGCAACGGATACTTGTTCTTCACGATCACCCGATTAAGCTGCCTATAATCGATGCATAACCTCAAAGTCCCATCCTTCTTCTTCACAAACAACACTGATGCTCCCCAAGGTGAAACACTGGGCCTTATGAAACCCTTTTCCAACAACTCTTGCAATTGAGCTTTCAGCTCCTTGCCCACAAAGCCATCCTATATGGGAAATGAATATAGAAGCGAAAGACTGAACCAGATCAATTGTGAACTCTGTTTCCCGATCTGGTGGTAAACTAGGTAACTCCTCGGGAAACACCTCCAGGAATTCCTTAACCACTGGAATGTCCTGAACGCTCTGCTCAACCCTAGAATCAATAATGTGGGCCAGATAAGCCTCACATCCTCCTGTATCAACCTCAATGCACTCATGAAGGATATCATCCTAGCTGGCTTCGCCGACTAATTCTCTCAATATCGCTTCTAGTCGACTCAGAGATTCTAATACTACCTCCTTAGTGTAACAGTTCATGATGGCCCTATGGGCAGTGAGCCAATCCATGCCTAAGATCACATCTATCTCTCTCAACTGTAATACAATCAAGTCTGCCTTCAACTCCACTTGATCAATCTTAACTAAGCACCCCTTGCATACCTCACCAATAACAGTAGTGCTACCTAGAGGTGTACTCACCTCTAGCCCATACTGCAGTAGCTCCCTATCATAATGCAGTCTACATGCCAAATGCGGTGCAATGAAAGAGTGTGTGGATCCTGGATCTAACAGTGCAAATGCCTCCAAATCATAAACAAGAACCGCACATGCAACCACATCTGGTGAGTCTTGGGCCTCCTGCCTAGTCATGGCATAGACTCTGGTCTGAGACTGTGGTCAGCTGCCCTAACTCGCAATCCTCATGGAAGAACTCCCAGCTCTCCCTCTATCTCTACCTCTACCTCTCTGTCCAGATCCACCACCTCTGCTCTGCTGAACTGTAGCATCACTCCCGGATCTCCCACTAACACGGATCGGGTTCCAAAGAACAACCGGACAATTTCTAATTTTGTGTTCGAAGGAGCCACAAGCCAAACAAGCTCCTGTCACAGTCCAACACTCTCCACCGTGCCTTTTCCCACAATACTCACATAGGGGACGCTGGTTTTGCACTATACCTCGCCCGCCACCAGTCTGTGTAGATCTACCTCTAATTCCCGTTCCGGACTATCAAAATCCACTTGATGATCTGAATGGTCTACTCTAGCGTTTACTAAAACTCCTGCCAGAACTGCCTTGACTCTCACTAGGCCTCTTTCCTCTAGACCCTTGCCCGATCTCTGCTTGCTTCTCCTTCATTAGCTGTTCAATTCTGATTGAGGCAGCTCTGAACTCAGTGAAAATGCCCATATCTAACCTCGCCAACCTTGTTCTGATCTCCATATCAAGCCCATTCTCAAACCTCCTACACTTGTCTTCCTCTGTAGGAATCAGAGCGGTAGCATAACCCATCAATTCATTAAATCGGACCTCATAGTCCGCCACTGACATCTTGCCCGCTTCAGCCCAAAACTTCAGATCTTCATGTCCAAGTAGACCTTGGACATGTAGTTGTCTATGAAGACTCTCAGAAAGTCTTCCCACTTCAATTGACAAGGCCTGGTGGTACTGCCTAGAACAATCTTCCACCACTGGTAAGCTGGGCCCTGCAAGAGAGACACTGCATAATCGAACCTCTCATGGGGCTCATAGTCCATCTGATCAAATACTCTCTCTATCCTCTCTAACCATCCCTCGGCCTCAACAGCGTCTGTGCTGCCATAGAAGTCCACAGTTCCCTACTTCTGTAGCCTATCATACCTCCTCTCCCTTCTCTCGGGAACTCTAGGAGGCAACCCTTCGGATTGAGGTACCGAGGACTCTCTACTGGCTCCTACAGATCCTTGGTCAGCGGGTTGATCAATCTGATCACCTAGGGCGGAAGACCTATAACAAATGATAACTTCAATCATTATCCGCATTACTCAAGATATTTCATGCTTATCATTCCTATAAGTCCCAACAGATGCTAAACCATGCTCTGATACCACCTAAATGTAGCGCCCCTTCACTATTGTGGTATCCACCGGATACCCGGAGGTCATTCCGGCACATATCCTACGATGAGGGCACGCTACGATCGATCACTACACTCCCTTCAAAAGGCATGGTAACATAATTCACGTGAAAAGCATCATAAGAAGATCACAATATATATTGAAAACCCACTTTGTCCTCACTACATTTCACAAAAATCAAAGTCTACATTTTCTGTCCACAATATCCGCATGTACATCATCAAAAAACCTAATACAATAGTACTACGCGAATGAGGAAAGTGTATCAAAGCTATCTAAACCACCCAAAAGATCCCCAGTTGACCGACCTTTGAGCCATGACCTCTATCTCCAATCGTAATCTACTCGGCTAGTAGGTCCTCTTTAGCAACTAGAGTCGTCTCTCGGTCCTGAAAAGACAACGTTGTAATTTTGGTGAGTTTTGCGAACTCAATGAGGTAACCATCATTGATGGTTCACTCAATTCATGCATCATCATATCGCACATAACACAACGTTCACTCATTTACATATTCACAATGTATCACATTATCGCACATATAAAACACACAACAATTATAATTGGCAATGCACGTGAGACTCACTTTCATTTATTATTGTCGTTATGACCGAGTGCCTTTTTTTTCCAGCTCATCCCTTAATGGATGTCGAGCTTAGTCGAATAACGTCCCATATCTCTTCGTAGTTATCGGGGACAGTCGCGCTCGAGCCCAAGGCTCTATTCACATTCCGAGCTTTTAGCTCCTTAATCTGGCAACTCCGGTCATAACTTTCTTTATCTTTCATGCATACATGTAATGAATGTTTCACATAGCATAACCTCAGTCAAACATATGGATGCACATTCACGTTTTAATCACATTTATCATCGAACCTTAGTCCGACATTCAGTAGAAATGCTTAGCACACTTTTGCACTCATGCACATTCACAATTTTTGCATGGTAGGAGCATTTAAACAACTCATTCAAAACATATTCTAAAGCAAACAATTAATTGAGTGAGACCGTCTAGGTTACTCACAAGTTTCTCCCGAAGCTAATGCCTGAAAGATCCAGCAACGTCTGGAGGTTGACGTTCCAGTGGCTCCTCTATAACAAATAACATATACATATATCATAATTTTGAACAATCATAAGTGTTTAATAATGCACATGAATGAGATGAAATATGTACAATGCATATTCATGACTATCCCAGGTATCAATCCATCAATTTCATCACAAGACATTAAACTATCAAAACTCACTTAACTAGCCTCATTCTGTGAGATTTAAACCTCCATAAACCATTTGAATCCAATTTCATAGTCCAATGAACCATTTCAGATCTTTCTCCAAACTCTAACTTTCGGGTCCACTGTTCATGTTTAATTAGAAGGTAAAACTTGCATAATTCGAGCCTAATTTCTCTTAGAAAAGTGTTCCTCTATCTTTTATCTTTCCATTAACACCAAAATCACTCAATTTGGTTTAGTAGTTTCAAAGATGTACCTCAAACATTTTCAGACTGTTCCTCTCCAAATCGGTGTATTATATCCGACTTCCATCCAGTAATTGAACACCTTAGAGACCGTATCAAGATTCAACTCCTTCATATAATTTGTAGCCCTATTACTCTAGTTCACTACAAATCAATAATCACCTCAATTGGAATCCTATAGACCAAGATATCATCAAAATACTGAAACACATTCAGTAAAATATCCAATTCATACTCTTTCCACCTGTACCCTTAATTCGATTCAGTCAATCATTTCCAATTTAATACCAAAGACCATAGCTTTTTGTGCAGAGATAAATAAATATGTTAGGAATCCAATGCTTCAAGAATCAGGTCATTTGGAGGTCTAGAGAAGAAGTTATGACCAAAAGAGTACAGCTTGTTTTTGCGTCTCAGTTCTGCGTTTGCTTTTTCAATGCCGCTTTTTCAAGGCTCGCTTATGCGCCTCGCTTTTATCGTCTGCTTTTTACGATGCTGCTTTTCAAGGCGTCGAACGTCTCCACTTATAAGATGCATAACTTTTCACTCCGATATCCAAAATTTACAAACTTTATACCGTTGGAAAGATAAAAGAATTATCTACAACTTTTAAGAACGCAACTTTGCCAGAATCTATATTAATCAGGTCCAAATTTCCTCCCGAAGTTGGAACATGAATTTTCGCTCAACTCTCAACATCCTACACCCAGTTCTCAACTTTGTGACAACTTTTGAGATTCTTAGAGACAGAACTGAAATTCGATGTCTTCATGCAAATTGTAGCCATATATTCCTAGTTTTCTCCGAATCAAGAATCATCTCGTTTGGACAACCACAGAAAAGTTATGGCTAAAATACTGAAACATACTCAGTGAGAAATTTTCCAAACTTTCTAACTTTCAACACTTTATGTCACCAAACACCAAAAGTTTTCTCAAAAACTAATTTAACACTATAACTGAATTTATTTCTCCCCAACTAACCAGTATTTAAGAACAAACACATGAAGTACATTTTCCATGCAGATGACAGTAATCTATCAACTTTATTTCACAAATCTCCAACAGTGAGGGATTTCTCTAACACTTACCTGCTGAAAACTCCAAAATCTTCAAGCCCTAAACTCCACACATTTTTGTACTTCACTGAGTGAAATGATCAGCTTCTGGTTTTTCCTTAGAGTAGATGAGACGAATGGCAAAGTAAGGTTGGTGAAAGAAAGGAAGAACAAAGAAGTCCCTTAGAAGATATTTTGCTGGAAACCTCTGTGTTTCGAAGAGAGAAGTTTTAGAAAGATGAGAATGAAGAAGGGACTTGGACAAGACTTAACCTGTCAACTCTCAAGGAATAAAGACCTACTTCTAGCTAGATTACAAGGTCTAAGTGACACATGTCACTTTCTTAATGCTTAAACTCTAACTTAGTTTCTTTGGAAACTAACTCCATTTAGTTCCCCTCTTTCCAATACAACAATCATCTTTACAACCCAACTATCTCCAAATCTTTATTTAATTTATTTCTTGTTTCCTACTATAAATATATCTCTCTCAATACTCCATAACTTCACCAACATATACAAATACAATAATTCCACCAAAATTCAAAATATCAAGATTTCACTAACCCATAAAATTTTCAATGTAATAATATTCATGATTCTCAAATCATTCCAATTATACCCGGAATTATTCATGAATGCATGTACAATTATTTTCATGTGCAACAATCAAGTATAAATATGTAGCAAGTTATGCATAAACATGTAGAATACATCCCTAACTCTCATTAGTCACTCACATTTACCATCCTACCCTTCCCTCTAGTAATGGGATGTTACACACGTGACTCCATCCGTTACTCTCTCACCCAAACAAAACACATAACTATTCGTTTCATGCTTAAAGCATTTTTCAAAGGTTTCATGCTTTTCATTCTTTTCATTCTCACAAAATGCCATAAGGCCTATCAAGGCCATGCATAATCATAATCACAATGCATGTTCAATATTTCTCATATAATCACAATGCATGTTCAATATTTCTCATATAATTCCACACAAGCAGTATCATACATATGCAAGCAAGCAAGCATACACAAGGCAATTTGCCCATACACACAATAACCATAAATGTATTACCCACCTAATATCGCTTGAGTATCCAACTCACTGGTGTCCTTCCTCTTGCGATTGGGTCAGGTCGGCTTGGTTTCCAATAATAAACCAAGTTCTCATTCAATTAACATTCAAGAAAATATTCAAAAGCTTGAAAATCCAAAAGGCAAAGCACTAAAAGTCTCCACTCGACTTCCACCTAAAATTCTGAACCCTTAATGGCTAATTCCAAACTTCCCTTCTTCATAAAACTTGTAGCCCTTTATTTCTAGTTCACAATGAATCTGAAATCACCTCAATTGGACATCTACATCAAAAGATATGCCCCAAATACCAAAAATCATCTTTGCTGACAACAGGAGTTCGCCGCGGTGAAGGTACGCTCGCCGCGGCGAGCCAAATCTCTTTGCACGTCGCGACGTGCCTCCTTCGCAGGTCGCGACGAACGCTTCCCCACTCGTCGCGACGAACTTAATTATTACGTCGTGGCGTGTTCATACGCACGTTGCGACGTGCGGATCTGGAGAACGACTCCGAAACTCGATTTTCAGCATTTTCTAACTTTAATCCTTTCCCAAACACAAATGCAACACACCTAAGTCTTAGATCATGTCTTATACTACATTTCTAACCCAACAGTAACACAAAATAAGTCATAAACACATCAACCCACGAAATCTAACCATTTTTGCCCTAAAACCCTAAAACCACCGATTCTACTACTTTCATCCTATCTTTTGGTTTAATCCAACCGAGACAAGGTTAAATGAAGAGCAACTTACCCAAAAATTGCTTCAAACTGTCGGAAATCCTCAAAGATCGCAATCCCTCTTCTCTTCTCTTCTCCCTCTCCCACGACTCTTCTCCTCTTCTTCTTCCTTCTTTCCTTTCTTTTCTAATTTCTCTAACTCTTTCTTATGTCTAAGGACCAACTTACCCCTCTTAGCAAAGCTTAAACCACTCCATCCTAAGTAATCTTCCCAAAATGCCCTCATATTAATTTACCCTATAATTCTCATCAAAGCCACATTAAGCTCGATTATCCACTAATACTCTCAAATTAAATCAAACTAAGGCTTAAACACATAATTAACACAATTCATGCTTAATAACATCATAAAAAAAAATTCAGGGTCTAACATTTCTCCCCTCTTAAAAGAAATTTCGTCCTCGAAATTATTACCTGAGTCATTGAAGAGATACGGATACTCCTCCTTCATAGCATCCAAGGGCTCCCATATAGCCTCCTCTACCGAATGGTTCCTCCACAGGACTTTGACTAGCTGAACAGTCTTGTTCCTGAGGACTTTTTCCTTGGTATCCAGAATTTGCACTGGAAGCTCCTCATAGCTCAAATCATCTCTCAGCTGAACCTCACTAATCTGAATGATATGAGAAGGATCCGATCTATACCTCCTCAACATGGAAACATGGAAGACATTATGGATCTGCGACAATTCCGGATGTAATGCCAACCTGTAGGCGAGTGTTCCAATCCTCTCAAGGATCTCATAAGGACCCACATACCTCGGACTCAACTTGCCCTTCTTGCCGAACCTCATCACTCCTTTCCAAGGAGACGTCTTGAGAAATACCTTCTCACCGACTTCAAACTCCATCTCCTTTCGGTGTGTATCAATGTAACTCTTCATCCTATCCTGGGCTGCCTTAAGCCGCTGCTTAACCAAATTGACTTTCTCAACTGTCGCCTAAATCAATTCTGGTCCGACCAGTTTCCTCTCTCCTTCTTCATCCCAACAAATCAGAGTCCTACATCTCCTCCCATACAAAGCCTCATATGGAGCCATCTGAATGCTCGAATGGTACGAATTGTTATAAGCAAATTCGACCAATGGCAAATACTCATCCCATGCTCCTCAAAAATCTATCACACAAGCCCGAAGCATCCCCTCAAGAGTCCGAATAGTCCTCTCAGATTGACCATCCGTTTGAGGGTGAAAAGCTGTACTAAAATTCAGCTTAGTCCCCAAAGCTTCCTGCAAACTACCTCAAAACCTCGAAGTAAACCGAGGGTCCCTGTCAGACATAATCGAATACGGAATCCCATGCAATCTCACTATCTCATCGATGTACTTCTTTGCCAGCACATGCAAAGAATCAGTCTGCTTAATCGCCAAAAAGTGAGCTGACTTGGTCAACCGATCCACAATCACCCAAATTGCATCGTGCTTCCTACTGGTCTTAGGCAAACCCATCAGAAAATCCATAGTCACTCTCTACCACTTCCATTCCGGAATAGAAAATGGCCTCAACTTACCCGAAGGTGCCTGGTGTTCAGCTTTGACTTGTTGACACACTAAACACTTACTGACAAACTTCTCTACATCCCTCTTTATGCCTTTCCACCAAAAATGCTCTCTCAAGTCTCTGTACATCCTGGTGCTATCGGGATGCATGGCGTAAGGAGTATTGTGTGCCTCATCCATAATCTCATCCTTAACCTCCTGCACATCTGGAATACACAACCTGTTTCCCACTGTCATAAGCCCATCATCCCTCACTACTACTTCTGAAACTTTACCATTCTGAATTTCATCTCGAAGCTTACTCAAATCTGCATCTTGAACCTGCAATTCTTTAACTTTCTCCCTGAGTATTGGTCTCACTCGGAAGTTAGCTAGGAGACAATCTGACTCCTCCTGCTTCAAGCTTATCTTAAGCTTGGCCATCTCTTCCAATAAAGGAAGATAAATCGTCCAAACATGAGCAATCGAAGACTTCCTACTCAAGGCATCCGCCACTACATTGGCCTTGCCCGGATGATACTTAATCAGCAAATCATAATCCTTAAGCAACTCTATCCACCGTCGCTGTCTCAAATTCAATTCCTTCTGACTCAACAAATACTTGAGACTCTTATGATCAGAAAAGATCCTTGTCTGAACTCCATACAAATAATGCCTCCAAATCTTCAAAGCAAAGATTATAGCTGCTAACTCCAAATCATGCGTTGGATATTTCAACTCATAAGGCTTCAACTGCCTCGAAGCATAAGCAATTACCCGGTCTCCCTGCATCAATACACAATCGAGACCCTTCCTCGAAGTATCACTGTACACGGTATATCCCTCATCACCCGATGGCAAAATCAGAATCGGGGCACTCGTCAATCTGCGCTTGAGCTCCTCAAAGCTCCTCTGACACTCATCACTCCAGACAAACTTCTTATTCTTCCTTAATAACTTAGTCATCGGAGCGGCTATCATGGAGAATCCCTCCACAAACCTCTGGTAATAGCCTGCCAAACCCAGAAAACTTCGACCTCTCGCTACATTCTTGGCGCTTCCCAATTCACCACGCCTTCTATCTTTTTGGATCCACATGCACTCCTTGCTCTGAGATCACATGTCCAAGAAATGAAACTTCCCTCAGCCAAAATTCGCATTTATCGAATTTGGCATATAACTCATTTCTCCTCAAAGTCTCCAAAGCAATCCTCAGATGCTCTTCATGCTGCTCATCACTCTTGGAATAAACCAATATATCATCAATAAAGACAATGATAAATTGGTCCAAGAATGGCTTGAAGACCCGATTCATCAAATCCATAAATGCTGCAGGCACATTCGTCAATCCAAAGGGCATAACCAAGAACTCAAAATGCCCATACCGAGTCCTGAAAGTAGACTTGGGCACATCCGACTCCTTAATCCTCAACTGATGGTAACCGGATCTCAAGTCTATCTTGGAGAAGACTTTCGCCCCTTGCAATTGATCAAATGGATCATCAATGCGAGGAAGTGGATATCTGTTCTTTACAGTAACCTGATTCAGCTTCCGATAGTCCACACACATCCTCAACAGTCCATCTTTCTTTTTCACAAAAAGAACCGGAGCTCTCCAAAGTAAGAGCTCTCACGAATATACCCTTCTCCAACACTCCTCCAATCGCTCCTTAAGCTCTTTCAATTCCACCGGAGCTATTCGGTAAGGCAGAATTGAAATCGGCGCTGTACCTGACAGAAGCTCAATGGGAAACTCAATTTCCCTAGCTGGTGGTAATCCTGGCAATTCCTTGGGAAAGACATCCGAGAATTCCCTGACTACTGGAATATCCTTAAGCTTTCTATATCGCCTGGTGTTCACCACATAGGCCAAAATGCCTCACACCCTTCCTCATCATCTTCTCATCACAAAGTTGAAACAATTTCATGGACTGCTTTTCATTCCCCAAGAACACTACTCTTCTACCTTTATCCAATTCAAACTCCACTGTCTTTTGCTTACAATCCAAACAGGCATTATACCTCTCCAACTTATCCATACCCAAAATGACATCCAATCCTCCCATCTTCAGTGGCATTAAATCCACAACTAGAACTTCTCCACCAATACAAATCTCACAATCTCTAAATACTTGACTGACAATAATATACTGGCCAATTGGAGTACTCACCATCAACGGAGTATCCAAAGGGCTCACATTCCTATCACACACAGGTCTACTCGAAAAAACAAACGAATGAGTAGAACCCAGATCAATCAAAGTATACACATCATCAGAAAAGAGTCGAACCATACCAGTCACAACATCTGGAGCGATCTCTGCATCCTCCCGAGTCATTGCAAACACTCTAGCGTGTGCTCGCCTGGTCTCCCCGAATGCTCACTCTTCGCTACATCCGAACTGCCCACTTCACAGCCCCCTCCGACCTACTGCCTCGCTTCCTAGAACTTGCATCTGACTTCTCTCTTGTCTCGGAGGCTGAGGACACTCTCTAGCAATGTGCCCCTTCTCCCCACACTTAAAACAAGCTCCTGTCAATCTGTAGCACTCTCCTCTATGAGGTATTCCGCAATGCTCACACTTCGGAATGAACGACCTATCTCCATCTCCCCTTCTACTGCCGCCCAACCGTTAAGGCTTGGTGAGAAACAGTAGAAGTCCTCATCAGCCTAGGTCGGCTCGCACTAATCGCTTCCTCTCCTCTCGATTGAACAGAAGCCCCGCACTCCTGTCTGGCATAGGAGTACTAGTGCTACCTCCCCTCTTGAACTGCTCCCTTCCCTTTCTCTTCTTGTTCACAGCACTCTTGATATTCTCTATGTTCTCCACCCTCAGAGCTGCCTCAACCAACTGCTGAAAATCACAGAAATTCTACACAATCACTTTCTCTCTGATGGCTAAATGCAAACTCGACTCAAACCGGCGACATCTAGCAGCCTCACTCAGTATCAGATCTGAAGCATACCTCGCCAACTGAGTGAACCGACGCTCATATTCACTGACCATCATCTCCCTCTGAGTCAAACTGAGGAACTCCCTCTGCTTCTGCTGGATGTACACCTCAGACAGATATTTCTTCCTGAAAGCAGTAAGGAAGTCATGCCATGTCAACCCTACTGGCCTCATCTGACTCCCTGGCACAGTCTCCCACCAATGCAGAGCATCTCCCTGAAGCAAACTCGCAGCATAGATGACTCTCTCGTCATCCTCACACTCCATCTAATCTAGCACCCTCTCAGTCTTTCTCAACCATGTCTCAGCTTCTTCTGGATCTGATGTCCCAAAGAAATCGACTGCCCCATACTTTCTCAACTTGTTGAATCGTTTGCCCTTCTTCACTGGGTGAAGGTATAAGGTGTGGCATCCACCCATACCTAACAAATGCCCGGTGAACGCTCAAACAACCTCGGATCTAATGGAGGTACTTGCTCCTGCATAGCTGGCGACTCCTGAGTCGGCGACGGAACGGGCTCACTACCTAGCCATACAGAAGCCTCAGCATTCTCTGGGGCTACTGACTCATCAGTCCTCTCCTCTCCAGTCAGAGAGTCGGGTGCAATAGATCCTTGCATAACTCCTCGTATCCTTCTACGAGGTGGCATCGTACTCTTTCAAAGGTAAACACTAAGGATTAGCTACAGGTCAATCTACATGTATGCATGATATGCATGTCACTTAATACACTCAATCAAATGCAACATATAAGCTATTATCAAACTTGGCTCTGATACCAAACATGTTGGGCCCGGGTCCCGGATCCCCATTCCCGAGGCTGCCCCTCGGGTCGCGCCAGCGACAGACACCCCATAACTTCGGACCCAATCCCAACATCTATAAATAATTAGATACAAACACAACTCATACATTTTCGCAAACATTATGACATACACGCAGTCATTCCATCAATGAAGAAAACACCCCATAAACCAAGGGGCTTCATGCCATTACAATCCGAAGAAATTCAGCAAATATTCTCAAATATAGCATAATACAAAATAAAAGTTAAATCCAAAATACATGAGTATGCTCCATGATGATATGCTAGCGGGCTAACCAAAATACTAACTTAATACACAGTTCCTAACTAGCTCGAAGTTTCCAATGCCTTGCAAGGTCAACGATCGTCTCGATCTGCACCTGAGGAGGGGAGAGTAATGGGGTGAGCTGCGAAGCTCAGTGGCATATACATTTATAGCCATTGGCAACGAGCCATACAATCAAGCAATATGTATATATATATATATAGCAAGTCATCAATCTATCACTTTGCAATCATCACAAAATATGTCATATGAGTGTACAATATAACACTTTAGCATGTGTCATGCGCAACAAATCAATCATGTATGCATAAACAATTGGCTCGAGAGTTCTGTAGAACGATCCGGTTAAACCGAAGTTTATACCGTAAACTATCCAAGTCCGATTTCTCAAGGATCTCGTTGCCTCAAGCTTTATGTCGACGTGCACGTGACTCCATCCATTACTCTCTCACGTGACTCCATCCGTTACTCTCTCACCCAAACAAAACACATAACTATTCGTTTCATGCTCAAAGCATTTTTCAAAGGTTTTATGCTTTTCATTCTCACAAAATGCCATAAGGCCTATCAAGGCCATGCATAATCATAATCACAATGCATGTTCAATATTTCTCATATAATTCCACACAAGCAGTATCATACATATGCAAGCAAGCAAGCATACATAAGGCAATTTGCCCATACACACAATAACCATAAATGTATTACCCACCTAATATCGCTTGAGTATCCAACTCACTGGTGTCCTTCCTTTTGCGATTGGGTCAGGTCGGCTTGGTTTCCTATAATAAACCAAGTTCTTATTCAATTAACATTCAAGAAAATATTCAAAAGCTTGAAAATCCAAAAGGCAAAGCACTAAAAGTCTCCACTCGACTTCCACCTAAAATTCTGAACCCTTAGAGGCTAATTCCGAATTTCCCTTCTTCATAAAACTTGTAGCCCTTTATTTCTAGTTCACAACGAATCTGAAATCACCTCAATTGGACATCTACACCAAAAGATATGCCCCAAATACCAAAAATCATCTTTGTTGACAACAGGGGTTCGCCGCGGCGAGCCAAATCTCTTTGCACGTCGCGACGAGCCTTCCTCGCACTTCGCGACATCGCCCCTTTCTCACGTCACGGCGTGCCTTCTTCACACGTCGCAACGAACGCTTCCTCGTCGTCACTTATTTAATTTATTTATTACATGTCACATTTAACTCCATGTCCTACAGTTCATACACGACGTCGCGACGCAAGGGTCCGAGAACGACTCCAAAACCCGATTTCTAGCATTTTCCAACTTTAATCCTTTCTCAAACACAAATGAAACACACCTAAGTCTTATATCATGTCTTATACTACATTTCTAACCCAGCAGTAACTCAAAATCAGTCATAAACACATCAACCCACGAAATCTAACCATTTTTTCCCTAAAATCCTAAAACCACTGATTTTACTACTTTCATCCTATCTTTTGGTTTAATCTAACCGAGACAATGTTAAATGAAGAGCAACTTACTCGGAAATTGCTTCAAACTGTCGGAAATCCTCATAGATCGCAATCCCTCTTCTCTTCTCTTCTCCCTCTCCCACGACTCTTCTCCTCTTCTTCTTCCTTCTTTGCTTTCTTTTCTAATTTCTCTAACTCTTTCTTATGTCTAAGGACCAACTTACCCCTCTTAGCAAAGCTTAAACCACTCCATCCTAAGTAATCTTCCCAAAATGCCCTCATATTAATTTACCCTATAATTCTCATCAAACCCACATTAAGCTCGATTATCCACTAGTACTCCCAAATTAAATCAAACTAAGGCTTAAACACATAATTAACACAATTCATGCTTAATAACATCATAAAAAAAAATTCAGGGTCCAACATCAAATATCCTTCTCTTTCCGAATAGCCTTTGTCAACCAAGTAATATTTACCATTGTTTCTATAGAAGCAATATAATTAGTATAAATGTTATCATAAAAAGTCTAAATCATTAATAGCAAATCCTACAAATCTTAAAATTACCTATTGGTAGTTTTGAAAATTTAAGTCTCAGATTACTGATTGTATCAAGGAAAATACGATAATCGTGTGTTGATCCCTCCTAACCTGCTAAAGCATATGTAAATAGTAAGTTAAAGTCACATGTTGTCAATACATTTGTTGTTATTCCTTTTTGTCCTCTATATATTATTTGATCCTGCTCTATAACAACTACCGCTATATGTGTACCATCAATAGCTCCAATGCAATCCTAATATAAAATAATAATCATAAGATGATAAAACAACATTTTTCAATGGAAAATATAATGAAGGGGGAGGAAGAATATATTTCGTTACCTTAAAATGTGGCATATATCTAACATCATTGGCAATTCGTGGTGGAACGTCCTTGAATTCAGGATCTTTTGCTACGAGTATATCCCTTGAAAATCCATCCATAGCAGTCAAAACTTCTTTAAAAACTCTGCTCATAGTTTCACCAGAATGTTGAAAACACTCCTGGGTAACTCTATTAGAAGAACCTTTACTTAGGGCATACACAAATAAACCGACTTTCTCCAAAATAGACATCTTACCTGAAGGTCTCAAACCATAATTATTTTCCAAAACCTTACATAATTGACGAAATGTATTTTGATTCATCCTAAATGTATTAAAACACATTTTTTCATGATCATTCAATAATTCATTCATCCATAGTTCTCCTTTTTGATAGGAAGTCATGCATGGTTCTTTGTATATGTGGTTAAAAAAATACACACTCATGTAACCCACTACACAAGGCATCGAATCCTAAAACTCAATCTCATTGTCCAAAAATTGCTTCATTTGTAGAAGTTGCATAATTTGCATAACATTATCATCCATACCTACAGATTAATAAGTAAAATTATATTGTAAATAAACAAGACACTTATATGTCTAAATATAAAGAAATAAATAATATAACACGTAATAAATTATAGATTACTAACAAGATAACATAATATAATAAAATAAGCTAACTAAAATTATAATGTCTTAGAAAAGCACCAAGTCATCATAAGTGCACAAAAAATAAAAACAATAAACTAAACATAGTAATGGATAGATAGAAACTATGTTTAATGTTTTTTATGTTTGTCATACTCATATATAAACTTTAAGCATTCAACCCTCTTTATATCATCTGGTAAACAACAAAAATGGACCTTCTTTGAGGATCTCCAATCAACATGCAAGCAAAGTAAAATTCAAGAGTACCAGTCTCTAAACTAGGCAAAGTACATATTTTTCCCAAAGTATTCGTAACATCATGGTGTGATGCTCCAGCACCAGTGCTTTGTGATGCAATAATATTCATTGTGTCTAAAATTTTTATAATGGATCTATTTATCTCCATTGTTGCACTCTGTCTCTCTTTAATCAATTGCATTATATTGTCAAGCCTCTCATACATTGTTGTAGATCTTACTACCCTTTTAACAGAATCAGTTCTTGCACTCTTGTTACTTTGTGAACTGTCACTCTCCAAAACCTTTTTGCATCTTCTTTTCTCACTCCCTTCATCATATGTAGCTTGAGTGGTCGGGATAGATTCTCTCCACACTTCTTTCCAATTGTTTAGACCGCTAGTCTCATCTATATTCTTATGATCATGATAGGTTCACAATTGATGATGAACATTACGAATATCAAATGGAGAAGGAACTTATTCTTCTTTAACTTCTCGTTGTCCTTGTGGAGGGTCAACCACAGGACAAAATGTAGTTTCTCCTCGGGCCAAACATCCAAAAAGTTGATCCAATTTACATTCAAGCTTAGGTTCAGCCCTTCCTTTTTAAATGTTTTAAAATTGATTTTCTCTTACAAAAAAATTAAATAACTTATATTTAACTAATTGTTTAGCATTAGAGTAAAGGAAAATAACTTGAATTGGGGAAAAAGGGTTAACCTTAATCTTCAAAGTCTATCACTCCTCACTAGCAACAATTGCTCCTTTGTCATAATCCCATCCTAATCTCGTTTCTTTCTCTTTCAATTATTTCCAAAGACTCCATCTAGTTCTCATGCAATCAAACTTATTTTAAAGCTTAGTTTTATCATATGATAAGTTGGTGGCTTTGTGAAACTCTTCCCCCACCTTTTTCCATTGTAACCTTTGATCAATAACTCTACCGTGTTTTCCCTTACTCCTTTCAACATGTTGGTTACAAATGTCATCAAAAAAACAGTTTCTTTTGGCCAACGAATCCTACCTATATCATTCTCCCTTGACTTCCTCCTTTATTTCCTTTTTAGGATGATGTCATCTAATCATATAAGATTAAAAAAACGTATGTTAGTTAATCAATTTGCAATTGATTTCACTACTTAATTAGTTTGACTAATTTGAATTAGACTATTTCAATAAAATAAATATATAAATACTATTTTATCATTGTAATATTTCTATTTATTACTTATTTTAAAACTATTTGATCTCTTAATTTAAAAGAGAAATGTAATTAACTTGTGAATGTTATTAAAAATATATCAAATTGATAAATATATATATATATATAGTATATTAAAAAACATTTTTATTAAATTACTATTTGTTTATATATAATAATTTAAGATAATTACAGTTCTTTTGGTAACAAAAGAACTATTAAATAATTAAATAATCAACGAGAATTGTCCAAGACAAGTACTACTATTTCAAATTATACTATGATTGTCCAACTCTCTTTCCTTTCTCTTTTTACGTATATCTTGATTTATATATTAATAAATTAATATCAAAATTTATCATACTAAACTTAATTATTAATAAATGAATATCGTGTTTAAAGAAAATCTCTTGAATAAAATTCAACGATAATAAAAATTAGATGTAACTTTTTACGTAATTCCTAATTTGTGCTAAGGTAGCAGATCTCTTTTTAAAAAATTAAAAAATATATTGATAGATTAAAGTTGAAGAACAATATTAGGAGAGTAGTAATAATCTTCTTAGTCTCCTACAATAAAAATGGCAACATACTACACAATACAAACAAACCAATTGAAACAACAGTGTAGCAAGAATAGAAGATCTCATATTGGTAATAGGAAAACAATTAGTAACTGGGAAAACATGGACTTACTGAATAACAAAAGTTGGAAAACATCATAAAAAACAATTATGCGATACAATATTGTTGTTTTATGTGATACAATACTATTTATATTAGTAACAGACATTTCAATATCAATAAATACATATCCCAAGTTCTAATCCTTACCACTCCACCCCAGGGTCTTCACACCAACTAAGATCCAAAAATGATCACACGTGAACTGTAAATCTTGGGCCACCAAACTTTAAAGTTGATGCTCTATTAAAAGAAAATGGTTAGTGTTAATGCTTCTAATTTAACAGCAATTCAACCTCTGTGATTATCTAAATGATTGAATGACTTGGCAAACACAAACACAATAATAATGAATTCGGTCAATTATGGTAATCTTCGTATGACCTAGTAATTATTTTACTCTAAGCTTAGGTGCTCAGCAAAGCAAATAAATCTCCTAACCCTGTTCAAAATAACAAGAACACAATCGTGTTATACTTGGTACCTTCAAGTCAGTCATTCATACCTTTAACTTTTTAACAAACAATTTTGATTTCAAACGTAACTTAACACTCAACACAACCCAAGAGATGATTAAAAAAACCCTTTTCCTTGATTAGTGAGAATCAATAAAGTAAACCAACCCTTAATTGATCTTAGTAACTATGAAAAAGCAAAGTAACAAGCAGTACCCACACAAACCTAATAAGAACCCAAAAACACAAGATTCGATTAAAAAAAGAAACAATCCTCCTTTCAATCAAATGAGCATGATTAGAACATAGAAAGAATATAACTTACTAACGAAGACAAAGGAAGACAAAATTGGCAAGATCCAAGTGAACCCATAAGGAATCGGTTAAGTTATAAAGGTGAAAAGAGAGTGGAGTAGTTGAGACTAATCAATGAAGTTAAATGCAATAAATACAAAAAGTAGCTACTTTCTACTAGCTACTACAATAACCTTCGATTCACACAATTTTGCTGCAACAAATCCATATAAACCTCAATTACTATCATACTTCATTTAATGAAACTAAATCTACCTCAAATTTCAATCATTAAACTCAGATTGCATTCATTAAATCTCATGTTGCAGTCACTGATATTCCTTTGTATAAATATACTAATCACATAAGAGTATAACAATCTATTTTTGAAGTTAGATCAATGTGAATAGTCACTAGAAGCAAAAGTAGATAGTATTTGGCAACACTTTCTTTTCATGATCATTTTGACAATGAAAATGAAGTAGTTTCTAATGATACCAAGATCATACAATTTGATTTAGTATTTTGAAACCTATACTCCAAATACTTTGGACTATTCTTAAACTGAGACAGTACTCTATACTCAACATCAAACCAGATTTTGGAACTATTAGAGACAAAATTTGTTGGAACCCCTCCCCGGCGAGACACGTGTCCGACGTCCCACGTGACATCTGGATGCACAACTCACGAGGGAGGGATTCCTCACTACGAGGAATAACTTAATCGAACTCAAACTAAAAACAGACTTACTTTAATCATTCAAACAAATCTTGAGAAATTCATCCTAACAATCCGCCAATAAAAATTAATCTACTTCGGGCCCATAATTAAATCTGATTCCTAAGCTAAAATGAAATTCCATGTCTCTATAATAATTAGAAACGAAAATCACTTCAATCGGAGCTCTCGAGATCAAGAAATCACAAAAATATGGAAGCATGTTCAATATGTCCGACTAATTGTCTCTCTTTGATAAAATCTGACAAAATTCAACTTAATCCCAAAAATTCTAAATTTTGCATGAGAGGGTAGAGAAATTTTTTTTTGAAAACAATGCTTCGAAAATCGAGTGAATAGGAGGTCAAACAAAAAAATTACAAGCCAAAGAGTGAGAGGAGGACATTCAGAGATTAGGCGTGGGCACGTCTAAAAAATTTGGAGACTAGGCGTGGCCACGCCTAAGGATAAAATCTGGATCTGTAGGAAAATTTCAGAATTTACAAAAATCATAACTTTTGCTCCCATACTCCAAAATTGACAAATTGGGTATCAAAAGGAAGCTCAAAGGAAGTTCTACAACTTCCATGAAGGATAGAAAAACTAGTTTGGCCTTTAAGAGGTTCAAAAAGTGCTTCAAAGTTTCTGCAAAATTGAAAAGGGTCCTATACTATATCAGAAGTTTGAATAACCATATCTTTTAACACGATAGTCTAAAAATGTCAAATTTTACCTCATTGGAAAGATAAAAAGATAATCTACAAGTTTCATGAAGGTAGAAAAAATCAATTCAGTCGTTTAAATAGATAAAAACCCTCTCAAAGCTTCTGCATATACAATAGCCAATGGAACAGTAACTTGACAAAATGAACAGTGTCTGCCATTTTCCCAACCTCATAACTTTTTATTCCTAACTCCAATAATTGCAAATTATACCTCAATAGAAAGGGAGAAAGACAAGCTACATTTTCTATGAAGAGTGAAAAAATCAAAGCAGACTCTAAGGGGGTGAAAAACCCTTCCAAAAGTACTACACAATTTTGACCCTTATCAACAGTAACTAAAATCTTTCATCCCTCATAACTTCTTCATACTAAGTCCAAATTTGACAAATTATACATCATTGGAAAGCTCTAAACAAGTAATACATTCTTCAAGAAGACATCCCAATTCAATTCAAGCTCTAAAACATTCTAAAACCCAAACCAAGTTTCTGCCCAAATTTGCAAATGAACAGTAACTAAACTAGGTCTAACCCCCATAAGTTTTTATTCCTAACTCCAAATAAGGCACATTATACACCATTAAAAAGCTCTAAACATATGCTACAATCTTCAAGAAGACCTCCCAAACTAATTCAAGCTCTAAGGAGGTCTAAAACCTAAGCAAATTTTCTGCCCATTTTAGGAAAAATTGGACAGCACCTCCCTTATAATGTATCTAGCCAAAATCTTCAATCCAATTCATTTACCTGCATAAAAACTCAATTTACACAATCCTCAAATTTCCCAAAGCACAAACCAATCCAATATCCTATAATATCTACTCCAATGGCAGCAACCACATTTTTAGGATTCTACTCATTTTCAAAACATATCAAACAACACAATCTCATTTTTTCTTTGATTTCTAACAAACATATACAAAATACATTTAAAGTTCAAAAACTATGACATTTACATGGAAATAAGTTAATACAAAGATTTAGAGGGCATTTTAGTCCGAATACATCAAAGTATCAATGAACAAAAATTTAAAGTACATCACTTGTCCCAAAATGCTAGCTAAAGCTTTGTTTTCTAAAATATGACTTCAAAAGCAAAATGCATCGGAGTGATGCCTCAATCCCGATACAATGACTCGGTTTCTCGCTCGTCACCTGTGGAGGGGAATGGGGGTGAGCTCGACGGCTCAGTGGGTAACAACTTAATAATTAAGAATAAGCAAAAACATTAGGTATTCGTTTACTTTCAAAACAATATCGCATTGATAAAACATTTTCAATTTCTCAATTCTCTTCACCAAAATCATCATATCAAACAAGTTACAAATCAACGTATCACATAATCACAGAAAAGTGGTTCAGGTAGATCCGAAACAGAACGTACTACACATTCCCACGAAGCGGTCATGTGTAGTTGTGAACTTATGGGAGTTCGCGAGGAACTCCAATGCCACTAGCGGGCAGGCGGGAGAAGCCTATGGTTAGACAGGTACACCTGACTCTTAAGGGACCACCACAAATCCAAAGAAAACATGCAAATCACATAATTCACACAATTTATACACATTAGCCATAAATGGCCCTTACCAAAGTCACTTTCATATAATTTGCCAAAATCACATATTCACTTCTTTTTCACTTATCAAATCATTTTACAAATATTCCCAACATAAGTTTACATTCAAAGGACATCTCATACAAGTTAAAAACATCACAAAGAGTAATTCATACAAAAATCTTAAACCATTGGAAAGCATTTATTAGCATTTATTATAAAAATTTCATTAAGCCTATAACTCAATTATTAAGAAATCACCCACCTTAATTCCTTAGCTTTGAGATTGGTCAATTGGTCTTGCTTCTTCCTCAATTTTCCTCACTTCACCTTCATTAAGCATAAAGATCCCATAAGAATAAGAGATAGCAAAATTGGAATTTCTAAGGAAAGGGAAACATGAATTAAAACCTACCTAACCTTAGCCATACCTTAACTAAACTATTAGCATCAAAAACTATCTAAACAAACCATAAATTTCGAAAATTCTCTTACCTATGACCTCCCACGAATTTCTTCTTTTGCCTCCAATGAAGGATTAAACTCTTTTCTTTCCACTTTCTTCTTAAAGAAACTCTTAAACCCTCCTTTCTAAAGCATAAAAACCTAAGCCTTTACCTCTCTTCTTCTTCTTCTTCTTCTTCCCTTGGCCGAAAGTCACCTCTTTTCTCCTTTCTTTGTAGTTTCGTAGCTCTTCTAAATTAACTTATAAACATAAGCTAAAACTACGTAGATTCATAACCCCTCTTCTTTTCACTTGACAATTTTCATGGCTCTCTTTATTTCATACGACTACTACATATTCTTTCCTTCTTTCCTTATAAATTTCGAAGCTTCCCTCATTCATACGACCCTATCCCATTTTGCTTCTTTTCTTCTTGTTTTAATGGTATTTAAAAGACTACTATACCCCTCCTTCTTAGCTTTGAACTTTAAAAACATAAGCAAACTTCCTAAATTACCCCTACATCATCTTATTCTTTTTAATTCTAACAATTCATTAAAATTCCAATTTTAACTAAATTCCTCAATTAATTTCTATTAACTAAGTACTAAAAATCCCAAATTATTCTAATTAAAAGAAATTATCAATCTAAACCTCAAAATAAAATAAAACATGCTTAATGCGAATCAGGGCCCAACAAAATTGAAATTCTATTTCTTCATTAAATTTGTATTCCTATTTCTCTAGTTTAATATAAATTAATAATCATTCCATTTTCATAACTAGAGAACAAGTTATGGTCAAAATACCAAAGCATATTCAATGAAATATTTCTGGTTATCATAATCCAGTATAGTCAACACTCTCATCTTAAATTCATCAACCAATCCATTTCAGATGGTTATAATTTTTAGTGAAGATGAAGAAACATGTCTTATGAGTCTATTGGTTTAAGTCTCATGTCATTTGCCTATAACTCCTCCTTAGATTGTTTTCTTTTCATCCCATACAAGAAGCTATCCTTGCTACTTGCTTGCTTCTCCTTTAGTCACACCCAAGACCAAACTTAAGCTTTGAAATTATGATGATTAGTGTGTGGGGAAGTGGTAGCCGTAGGTGTAAGTGAGTGGTGGAAAGTTGGAGTAAGATTTGGAGATTAAAGAATTTAAAGCTTGAAGCTAGTTTAGGTGAGAATTTTGTTTTGTGTCCTTTACTTGGTAGTTAGAAGTACTTATTATGCTTGTTGGTACATTAATTTCATAAAGCTTATGTTTTGACTGTATGGGTAGGTTGCTTCTTTGATTGGTTTATGATTGGTAAAAGATGAATTATTAACATGTTTTGGATTGGTTTTGTGATGCTAGATGAATGGAAATTTAGGGAAGAAAATTGTGTATGTTGTGTGCTGCCAAATTGTGATTTATTTCTCAAGTAATTGTCTTGATGAATTTGTGGCTGAATTCTTGGCTAAATGGGATGTTTATTGATGTGGTATTGATGTTTGCATGAAAGGAGTAGAGTTTGGTATGAAATCTGGAAAATGGAACTTGTGCATGTTTCAGGTATTTGTTTATAACTTTTGATGTGGTTATGCTATTGAGTTGAGGTTTGGTTTAAATTATACTTGAGAAGTATGGATAGAATTCCGATGAAGGAAGTTCTGTCCAATTGTGGCTTGAAGAGCTTTGAATTTTGCTTGGAAGTTGAGATATGTGTGCTGGATGAATAGTATCCAAATTTTGGTTCCATTATTGAAGATATGAAACTTTGAGAATTTTTCTAGGATAAAGGAGACAGATTTTGTAAAATTGGTCTTCATGAAAGTTGACGATTTATTTGTTATATTTCTAATGCCAATGATTATGATTTTTTCAATGTGTAGATTGCAAGTTATGGTCTTATAATGTTCAGGTGGTAATTCAACCCAAATTGTGTTTTGGTGTGCAAATTCTCTAAGGGCATAGGTTTTGTGCTTTTGTGTTCTGATATTTATTTGGGACTGTTAAGGGTGAAATTGGCTCAAGTGACCTTCTGAAAAGTTGTATAAGATTGTTGTAGCTTTCTAATGAGGTATTTTTTGTGAATTTTGGATGTAAGTATTGTAAGATATAAATTTGGAAAGTTTTATTATGGTTTAGGTTACATGTTGATTTCATAAACCTTAACAGGACAGCCACATTAATGACAGGATTTGACCTAGTTTAAATTGGAATTTGCTTAGAAGCCTTCTTGAGAATTGCAGTATATTGTTTGAGCTTTTTATTGCTATATGATATGGAATTTTTCGCCAAAGGGATGTGGAGTTATGAATTTTGATAGATTGGGTTTCTGTTGAGAATAAATTGGGTAGGCTGAATATTTGTTTGTGAATTTGATTTGGTTAGAGATGAAATTGGCTTCTAAGTTGTTCATGAAAGATGTAGCATTTGTTTTGCTCTTTTTATTGATATAAAATTTGGAATTTTTGGTTAAGGGGATGAAGAGTTATGATTTTTGTGAAAGTGCTGCATTGTTATGGTAAATGTGTGGCTAGGAAGTAGATTTGAGTGCAGTTTTGACACTCTTAGAGGTGTTATTAAATTTCAAGTTCTTCATAAAACTTGTATGATTTTTCAAGATCTTTCCAACGAGACCTAATTTGTGATTTTTGGATATGTGTGTTAAAAGTTATGTAGTATGAAAGATAGGTAAGTCAATAGGTGGTTTTGGATAATGAAATGTAAAAAAAAAGAAACGCAAGCAGAGCGAGGCGCTCGCCCGCTTGCATCGCTCGCCCAGGTCGAGCGATGGGGTGCGCAGGCGCATCCAATGACGTCCGTTCAATATTTTGTGTATAACTTTTTCATCCGACCTCCGATCAACCTGATTTTTGAAGCGTTGGATTCTTAAGATATTTCTCTATCTTTCCATACAAAATTTAGGATTTTTGAGATCAAACTGAGAACGTTCGATCAGATCTAAGTGAGCATACCAGTTGGAAAAGTCTGAACATGCTTCAGTAATTTGGATATATCTTGAGCTATAGATCTCCAATCGATCTGATTCTTATTTCTAATTAAAATAGAGACATAGATATACAAATGTTATGAAGAGGTCATACTTCAATTTAGCCCCTATGATGTTCAATTTCTAGAGTGAAATTACGTGTAGTGTGTTGGTTGGAACGTGTTTTAGGAATATCTTTTGTATCCGACATCCGATTGACCTGGTTCTCGAGGCATCGGATTCGTATAATATTTAATTTTATTTATTTTTGAGATTGAGAATTTTTAGAGCTAAAATTGTCGGGGATTGGTTAGTTCGAAGCGAGTAGTCCGGATCATGATTTTTCTGATCTGTCTTTTATTTATAATTAGACCTATGGAAGTCCGAATTGAGAGATTTTAGTGTCAATGAGTTTCTAATGTTTAGAGGAAATTTTTGTAATGGGAATTTGCGCAATAGTGCCAAAAATGTCACGAACACGCATTGTAAACATCTAAATTGCTACATGTGCATTATTTAATATTTCTAATTGTGCATTTGGTAATGTGTGATTATTGTGATTGTTATAGAGGCACAGTTGGAACGTCATCCCACGAACATTGCTGAGACTTCCCGGCATTAGCTCGGAAGCTATTTGGTGAGTAACCTAGATGGTTTCTCAATTATTATTTGTTTATTATTTTGCAATTATAACACTGTGGAGAATAATGGAGGGCTTGTGCGTTTGTTTATGACTGGATTTCGGACAGGAGGTCCGATGTACTAGGAGATGATGACATAGAAGTGCTATGAATGATTTTAATGTGATTACTTGTGAATAATTTGTGTGAATGTGTTAATTTGGCATCGTTTGTGATGTTGGAATTGCTTTGATTCGACATATGCATTCCATGCATAAAGGCATGATCAGTAATTGACAGTTGTGACCGGAGCAGCCACCGAGAGCTTAAAGCTCAACTTAATTAGGCCTCGAGCTCACAGTGATTCAAAGCCTCAAGCTCACCGATTAATGCGCCCTTATTGGGACAGTTTAGGCGCTCAGTCACAACAATGTAATAAATTACAAAAAGGGTCACATACGCATTACATATGCATTTGATTGAATGTTTTCGATTGAGTGAAAGGCAAATCGCCTTGTGTTCATATGAATGATCATGTGATACTTCTGAATGGGCTATTATGCTATAACTGTGTTATACTTGACTATGCATAAATTGGGTGAATCATCTATGATGGTTCCTCACTGAGTTTGCAAACTTACCCAAAATTGCAAATTATTTTTCAGGACCGAGAGAGTAAACTCCTAGCTCCAGAGAGACTTTTCCTGCCATGTAGATCGTGTTGGCAAGAGAAGTCATGGCTCACATGTAACATCCCACTCCCGTAAGACCCGAACCCAACATCGATGGTGATATCCGGGCCCATGACCAGCGAGGGTGGTATGCTAGAGTAGTCAATGCAGTTTAAAAACCCGAAAAGTCATCTTTATCTTTTTAAAACAATCGAGTGCGCAAGCATCATTAAATAATTTGGGCCCACGATACTAAAACATTCTCATTCAAAATACAAGTTCAGTCATAATTCAGTTCATACACATATTATCCGAATCAATTGGGCCCAATACAATATCAGTATAAATCTGCGGAATTACAAAATTTACATATAAATCAGAAAGACTCAACTACAAATGCGACACTGATCCTGTTATCAAACTCTGACTCTCTCTTGCAGTAACCATACTCCCGTTTCACTAACGGGGTACTCTCCAATTCCTGAAAAAAAAATAGATGCAATGTTGGGTGAGTTTACGAACTCAGTGAGAAACCATCATCGATGGTTCACCCAACTCATGCATATCCAGACGAACACACAATATCGTACATATATTACAACCGGAAATCTCATGCAGTTAATTTCATATTTATATGGCGGTACGCCTTTCATACAATTCACATTTGAACATATATATATATGCAATGTACATGTGACTCTCTCATTTTTCTTTCGTTATTGTGACTGTGCGCCTGAGCTCATATACGTTGAGCCATTGGCTCTGCAAACATTGGGCTCAAAAGCCCTAATACGTTGAGCATAAAGCTCTGAAAATCATTGGGCACGAAGCCCTGTGCGTTGAGCTTAAAGCTCTGAATACGGTGGCTACACCGGTCACAACTGCCTTTTATCTGATCATACTGTTATGCATGTATGCACATGTCTAATTTACAATACATGCATCACACTAACTCTTCATATGTCTAATTCTCACCATTTGGAACCAATTATGGACAATTTATACACAATTAACACTTCTATATCACAGTCCAAATATTTCGAACACCTGTGGTCCGAAATCAATCAAAACAAACACATACAATCCATCCTTAACTCCACATAGCATATTGCATCGAATTTAACACATATAGGTTGAGAAACCAACTAAGTTACTCACCTGCACTTTCGAGCTACAGCCTGGAAGTCCCAGCATGTCCGTGAAATTGCTCCAGCGGTGCCTCTATAATAATCAAACAATCGAATAATCTAACATTACTAATTGCACAATTTCAATAATCAATTATGCACATGTATCAAACAGATTGCATACTATACATGTGATGACATTTCCGATCCTACTCCCAAATTTTCCCAGTTTGATCTCTTTCACTCATAATCATAACAATTCCAAATACCATAATTCAATTGACTATATTCCATTCAATCACTAACTAATCCAAATTTAACCTCAAAATCATTACTTGTAACAATCATCTCATAAACACTTAAATCTCATTTTCGGAAAATAAGGTCCTCCTCGTCGCGGCGCCTGCTCCCTCGCCGCGGCGAGCTCCTTCCTCTACGCCTTCGCCGCGGCATCCGCACGCCTCGCCGCGGCGAACGATTCCTTTTTCGCCGCGGCACACCTCCGCGCTCGTCGCGGCGTGCAGCGCTGCTTTGCTCGCAATCGCAGACACGCCCAGAAAACCAAATTCTTCTGATCTTCTGATCTAAATTCACCCAATTCATTTCAAATCACTCCCAATTAACTTAATACACTCCACTCAATTCATTTCTAACCTCATATTCATCATAAACTCATTATTCATCAAATACCCAAATCAAAATCAACAAAATTCTCAAAAACCCTATTCTCCGAAACTCATAAATTTCTAAATAATGAACTACTCAAATCAATGATCAAATTAAGCGACTTAAGGCATAAAGAAGCAGAGACTTACTTGATTCAAGCTTTAAACCTTCGAAAATCACCAAATATTCAAGCCTTTGGTTCGATCCTCACCCACGACAATCTCCACTTCTCCTCCAAATAACATTTTCTTCCAATACCAAAGCTTAAGCTAGGTTGAAGGCGATGATCGGAGCAATTTAAAGGAAGAAAATGGAAACAACAAGCAAGAACGATGGATCACGAAGGAGAAGAGAAGAAGAAAATCGATTTTCTTTCAAAAGCAAAGAGGATCGGTCGAAGGTGGCAAATTCAAAGGGTAAGGGCATATATATAAGAGATTTTAAAGCTAAGGGCATGTTTGGCTAATCATTTGCCACATGCCCAATTCTTAGGGTCTAACAATCCAATTCTTATTCTATTTTTCTCCCAATTTCACAATGGTTTGCAACCATAATTCCCGAATTCACAACTCCAATTATTTCATACCAATTATCAATCAATCTCGAAACCATAATTCAATTAATCGGTCACTAAGCCAAATTTTCAGTCCGGACCCAACACTCTAAAAATTTCGAAAAATTTCCTATAAATTCACAAAAATAGAAAACATCCAATCCTACACTCCAATTTCAATTTCCAATCCTCTAAATTCAATTTCATTCCAATTCTCTATTCAAAACCTAATATGTACTATTATAACCAAATTTCCAATAGTTACACAATTTAATCGGGAAATTGTCATACATATATGTACACACATATGCTTATGCAATCACTAATCATTTACCATGAATTTATAAGCTATAATGCATGTGCAATCCAACATTTGCCTGTACTCAATCCGGACCCGCTCCAAATTACCGATATACCCATCACACCGATAACGGGATGTTACATCACAGGTCAATCAACTGGCATTTTTTAGGGATGACTTAGTTAGGCTTTTTATAGTAGATTTCTTTTAGAAAAATGTACAGACAATGAAAAACATACAGATGTGTAAATTACTACTTTTGATGATATGAAATGAGAAAATTTTATGGTTTCAAAAATTAATGATTTTTAGTATTGATGCTTTATGATTTGATTCCATGTGAGGAACAGTAGTGATTGTTTGTATTTCACCCTTATCGTAGGATATGTATCGGAATGACCTACGGGCGTCCCGGTATATACCTTATGGTAAGGGGGTGCTACATTTAGGTGATATCAGAGCATAGTTTAGCATCTGTTGGGACTAGTCAAATATTTAGGCTTGGATTATTGTGAGAAATGCAGAAACTGATCGGGATTATTGTTTTGTTATAGGTCATCCGTTCTTGGTGATCAGATTGATCAGCCAGCTGACCAGGGATCAGTTGGGGCTAGTAGGGAGTCCTCGGTGCCTCGTTCAGAGGAGCTGCCTCCTAGAGTTCCCGTGAGACAGGAGAGGAGGTTTGACAGACTGCGTAAGCAGGGTGCTGTGGATTTCTATGGCAGCGCAGACCCTGCTGAGGTGAGGGATGGCTGCAGAGGACTGAGAGAGTCTTCTATCAGATGGATTGTGACTCAGATGAGCGATTTGATTATGAAGTCTCTCTTCTGCAGGGCCCAGCTTACCAGTGGTGGAAGACTATCCCGGGTAGTACCACCAGGCCTTGCCTACTAACATGGGAGGATTTCCTGAGGGCATTTAGAGACAATTATATGCCCAAGGTATACCTTGAGATGAAGATGCAGGAGTTCATAGAGCTGAAGCAGGGTAGGATGATAGTGGCAGAGTATGAGGTGAGGTTCAATGAACTTATAGGATATGCTACTGCTTCGATTTCCACTGAGGCTGATAGGTGCCGGAGGTTCAAGAATGGCCTCAATTTGGAGATCCGCACCAGGTTGGCCCGATCAGATATGGGTGCTTTTGTTGAGTTGAGAGCTGTTGCAGTGTGAGTTGAGCAGCTGATGAGACAGCGACAGGCTGAGATTGGTCAGGGGTCTAGGGGGAAGAGACCGAGTGACAGTCAGGGCAGTTCTGGCAGAGGGTATAGCAAGCACTAGAGCAGGACTTTCAAGTCACTAGGTGGATGCAGGCAGTCTGGTTTTGGGCAGAGAGTGAGGGCTGGCAGTGGCAGTGGTAGAGGTATAGGGCAGATTCTCCCAGTTTGTGAGCATTGCAACAAGAGGCACAGTGGGGAGTGTTGGCGATTGATTGGACCCTGCCTTAAATGCGGCTCCATGGATCATCAGATCAGGGATTGCCCTGCTACTGTGGGAGCTCAGTCTGTGGTTAGTGAGAGATCAGGCAGCAATACTACGGTGCAGCAGAGTAGAGGTGGTGAATCCAGGCAGAGGGGCCGAGGTAGAGACCGTGGTAGAGCTAAGGGATCATTTGTGAGGACTGAGGGTCGGGGCAGCTGACCACAATCCCAGGCCAGGGTCTACGCTATAACTAGGCACGAGGCCGAGGATTCTCCAGATGTAGTAACTGGTATGCTTCTTATTTCTGATATTGAAGCATCTGCACTATTGGATGCACTATTGGATCCAGGATCCACACATTCTTTTGTTGCACCACATTTGGCATGTAGATTGCATGGGGATAGGGAGATGTTACAGTATGGGTTAGAGGTGAGTACACCTCTAGGTAGTACTACTGCTCTGGGAGAGGTCTGCAAGGGGTGCTCGATCCAAATTGATCAAACAGTGTTGACGGCAGACCTTATAGTGTTACCATTGAGAGAGATCGATGTGATTCTGGGTATCGACTGGTTTACTGCCCATAGGGCCATCATGGACTGCTATACCAAGGAGGTTGTCTTAGAGTCTCCTGGTCAGCCTAGAGCAATGTTCAGAGGAGTTAGTCAGGCAGTGCCAGCCCGGATGATCTCTTTCCTTAGTGCCCTGAGATTGATACAGGGAGGCTGTGAGGCCTATCTGGCCCATGTTGTTGACACTAGAGTCGAGCAGAGGCTACAGGATATTCTCGTGGTTAGGGAATTTTCAGATGTGTTTCCTGATGAGTTACCGGGTTTTACCGCCGGATCGAGAGACAGAGTTTACTATTGACTTAGTTCCAGGTACTACTCCTATATCTATCCCTCCATATAGGATGGCACTTGTGGAACTGAGGGAGTTGAAGGCTCAATTGCAGGAGTTACTGGAGAAGGGTTTTATCAGGCCCAGTATCTCACCTTAGGGAGCTCCGGTATTGTTTGTAAAGAAGAAGGATGGGACTCTGAGATTGTGCATCGATTATAGGCAGCTGAATCGGGTGACAGTCAAGAATAAGTATCCACTGCCTAGGATCGATGACTCGTTTGATCAGTTATAGGGAGCTCAGGTGTTCACTAAGCTGGATCTGAGGTCTGGGTATTATCAGCTGAAGATAGCAGAGGCTGATGTGCCTAAGAATGCCTTCAGGAGCAGGTATGGGCATTTTGAGTTTTTGGTGATGCCGTTTAGGTTGACTAATGCCCCGATAGCTTTTATGGACTTGATGAATAAGGTCTTCCAGCCCTACCTTGATCAGTTTGTCATTGTATTCATTCATGACATATTGGTGTATTCGAGGAGTAGACAGGAGCATGCTGAGCATTTGAGGACTGTTTTGCAGCTTATGAGGGAGAAACAGCTATATGCCAAATTCAGTAAGTGTGAATTTTGGCTATATGAGGTAGTGTTTATGGGCCATATAGTGACTGGAAAGGGTATTCAGGTCGATCCTAATAAGATTGAGGCAGTGATGAAGTGGGAAGCTCCTAGAAATGTGTCTGAGATTCGGAGTTTCCTAGGATTGGTCGGTTATTATCGGAGGCTTGTTAAGGGGTTTTTATTGATCTCAGCCCCTCTGACAAAACTTCTAAGGAAGAATGCACCATTCAGATGGACTGAGAAGTACTAGAAGAGCTTTGTGGAGCTGAAACATCAATTGACCACTGCACCGATGTTAGCTATTCCATCTGGGACTGGAGGTTATGAGGTGTATAATGATGCTTCCCATCAGGGATTAGGGTGTATTTTGATGCAGCATGGTAGAGTGATTGCCTATGCCTCGAGACAGTTGAGGTCTCATGAGGTAAATTATCCAGTGCATAATTTGGAGTTAGCTGCAGTTGTTTTTGTCCTGAAGATTTGGAGACATTACTTATATGGTGAGACATTTCAGATTTACACTGATCATAAGAGTTTGAGGTATCTGCTGAGTCAGAGAGAGTTGAAATTGAGGCAGAGGAGATGGATAGAACTGCTGAAGGATTATGATTGTACAATTGAGTACCACCCAGGGAAGGCTAATGTGGTGGCAGATGCTTTGAGCAGGAAATTTCAAATCAGTGCAGCTCAGATTCAGGTATTTAGATTGCCTAATTTGATTCAATTGAGGGCTTTGAATGTTCAGTTGAATCTGGAGCATGATGGAGCTTTGGTAGCCACTCTAAAGCTCAGACCGATGCTACATGATAGGATCAGGAGAGTTCAGGACAAAGATCCTGCTATGGTGAAATTGATTGAGAAAGTGAAGTCTGATCTAAATTCTAAATTTGAGTTGAGAGATGGGACATTATGGTTAGGGCAGAGATTGTGTGTGCCAGATGTAGATCATTTGAGGCGAGAGATTATGGAGGAAGCGCATATGGCTGCCTATGCTATGCATCCTGGTACTACCAAGATGTATAATACTTTAAAGTAACATTTCTGGTGGCCTGGCATGAAGAAGCAGGTGGCAGAATATGTCTCCAGGTGTATGACGTGCCAGCAGGTTAAGGCTGAGCACCAGACTCCAGTGGGGAAGCTTCATTTGTTGCCCATTCCTGAGTGAAAATGGGAACGAATTACTATGGATTTCATTATGGGGTTACCTAGGACGCCGAGGCAGCATGATGCTATCTGGTTCATAGTGGACCGGTTAACTAAATCGGCCCATTTCTTGCCAGTAAGGGAGAACAATTCTCTTGATCAGTTGGCCCAGAAGTATGTGACTGAGGTAGTGAGACTTTATGGGGTTCCATTATCTATAGTGTCAGATCAGGATCCCAGATTTACTTCGAGGTTCTAGAAGAGTTTGCAGTCTGCTATAGGTACCAGATTGAATTTTAGTACAGCATTTCATCCTAAGACAGATGGGAAGAGTAAGAGAACGATTAAGACTGTTGAGGATATGCTTCGGGCATGTGTATTGGAGTTTAGAGGAGCATGGGATCAGTATTTGGCCTTGATTGAGTTTGCATATAATAACCATTATCATAGTAGCATTGGGATGGTACCATATGAGGCTTTATATGGAAGACAGTGTCGATCGCCTCTATATTGGGATGAAGAGGGTGAGAGAATGATTGAGGATCCAGAGCTGATTCAGGATATAGTGGACAAGGTAAAACTGATTCGGAGTCGTATTAAAGTGGCTCAGGATAGACAGAAGAGCTATATGGATCAGCATCGAAGAGAGATGGAGTATAATGTGAGAGACAGGGTCTTCCTCCGAGTGTCACCGTGGAGAGGAGTGCTGAGATTCGAAAAAAAATGGCAAGTTAAGCCCTAGGTACATTGGTCCATATGAGTTCATTGAGCGTATAGGACCTTTGGCCTATAAGTTGGCTTTATCGAGTGAGATGTCTCAACTACATAATGTCTTCCATGTGAGTATGCTCCAGAGGTATCGATCAGATCTGACACATGTGATACCGACTCAGGAGATTGAGGTGGCTAGTAATTTGAGTTATGTTGAGGAGCCAATCCAGATTATGGGATCACGGGTTAAATAGTTGAGGAACAGGGTTATTCCATTGGTGAAAGTCCTATGGAGGAACCACTCAACTGAGAAAGCAACTTGGGAGACTGAGGAGCATATGAGGAGACAGTATCCTCACCTGTTCGACCAAGCATGTAAGAATTTCGAGGACGAAATTTTTATTAGGATGGGAGAATTGTAACATCCCATCACCGATGGGAAGGGTAATTTGGTCAATTGGGACGAGTTAGGCGAGTGTAAATATATCTCGGTATGAACATGCATCATATAGCCTCTATAATTATATGAATGGTAATTTTTGCACATGCTCATGATTGTACAGGCATTCATGACATTTCCCGGCATATGAGTCTAAATATAATTTTGTGTGATTGATGTGATAATTGTGTTTGAAAATTTAAATTGGAGTAATTTATGTGTGTTTTACATTTTTAGGAAATTTTTCTGGAATTTTTCGGGTTACTTTTTCAGACCGGAAAAAATTGCCAAGTGGCAGACGGATTGGGTTCCGGTACTGGAAAAGACTGTCTAATGGCACTAAAAAAATTGGATACATGATTTTAGGAATTTTTTCATTTCGAGCCATTGGAATTTAGAGTAGAAATTTAATTGAAATTGGAGAAAACCTAAGGAGAGTGTAGGAAGAAGACAAGTGGCAAGTGACACATGTCTCTTGCCTACTTAATCTTAAACTTAAATGTTTTTACTAAACTAATGTTGGGAGAGCTTCCACGACATTCTATTGGAGAAAGGTGAAAAGGTGATTTTTAATGCTTTCTTCCTTCTTCCATCCGTAGGTGCCTTACTCTCCTCCTTCGATTGTTTTCTTTTCATCCCATACAAGAAGCTTTACTTGCTACTTGCTTGCTTCTCCTTTAGTCACACCCAAGACCAAACTTAAGCTTTGAAATTATGATGATTAGTGTGCGGGGAAGTGGTAGCCGTAGGTGTAAGTGAGTGGTGGAAAGTTGGAGTAAGATTTGGAGATTGAAGAATTTAAAGCTTGAAGCTTGTTTAGGTGAGAATTTTGTTTTGTGTCCTTTACTTGGTAGTTAGAAGTATTTATTATGATTGTTGGTGCATTAATTTCATAAAGCTTATGGTTTGATTGTATCGGTAGGTTGCTTCTTTGATTGGTTTATGATTGGTAAAAGATGAATTATTAACATGTTTTGGATTGGTTTTGTGATGCTAGATGAATGGAAATTTAGGGAAGAAAATTGTGTATGTTGTGTGCTGCCAAATTGTGATTTATTTCTCAAGTAATTGTCTTGATGAATTTGTGGCAGAATTCTTGGCTAAATGGGATGTTTATTGATGTGGTATTGATGTTTGCATGAAAGGAGTAGAGTTTGATATGAAATCTGGAAAATGGAACTTGTGCAAGTTTCAGGTATTTGTTTATAACTTTTGATGTGGTTATGCTATTGAGTTGAGGTTTGGTTTAAATTAAACTTGAGAAGTATGGCTAGAATTCCTATAAAGGAAGTTATGTCCAATTATGGCTTAAAGATCTTTGAATTTTGCTTGGAAGTTGAGATATGTGTGCTGGATGAATAGTATCCAAATTTTGGTTCCATTATTAAAGACCTGAAACTTTGAGAATTTTTCTAGGATAAAGGAGACAGATTTTGTGAAATTGGTCTTCATTGTAGATTGCAAGTTATGGTCTGATAATGTTCAGGTGATAATCCAGCCCAAATTGTGTTTTGGTGTGCAAATGCTCTAAGGGCATAGGTTTTGTGCTTTTGTGTTCTGATATTTATTTGGGACTGTTAAGGGTGAAATTGGCTCAAGTGACCTCTGGAAAGTTGTATAAGATTGTTGTAGATTTCTAATGAGGTATTTTATGCGAATTTTGGATGTAAGGATTGTAAGATATAAATTTGGAAAGTTTTGTTATGGTTTAGGTTACATGTTGATTTCATAAACCTTAACAGGACAGCCACATTAATGAGAGGATTTGACCTAGTTTGAATTGGAATTTACTTAGAAGTCCTTCTTGAGAATTGCAGTATATTGTCTGAGCTTTTTATTGCTATATAGTATGGAATTTTTCGCTAAAGGGATGTGGAGTTATGAATTTTGATAGATTGGGTTTCTATTGAGAATAAATTGGGTAGGCTGAACCTTTTTTTGCGAATTTGATTTGTTTAGAGATGAAATTGGCTTCTAAGTTGTTCATGAAAGATGTAGCATTTGTTTTACTCTTTTTATTGATATAAAATTTGGAATTTTTGGTTAAGGGGATGAAGAGTTATGATTTTTGTAAGAGTGCTGCACTATTATGGTAAATGTGTGACTAAGCAGTAGCTTTGAGTGCATTTTTGACACTCTTAGAGGTGTTATTAAATTTCAAGTTCTTCATGAAACTTGTTGGATTTTTCAAGATCTTTCCAACGAGACCTAATTTGTGATTTTTGGATATGTGTGTTAAAAGTTATGTAGTACGAAATATAGGTAAGTCAATAGGTGGTTTTGGATAATGAAATATTAAAAAAAATGCAGGCCGAGCGAGTGCTCACCCATGCACATCACTCGCCAGGCGAGCGAGGCGCTTGCCCATCGCTCGCCCAGGCCGAGCGATGAGGTGCGCAGGCGTGCCCAGTAACCTCCGTTCAATCTTTTGTGTATAACTTTTTCCTCCAACCTCCGATCGACCTGATTTTTGAAGCGTTGGATTCCTAAGATATTTCTATATCTTTCCATACCAAATTTAGGATTTTTGAGATCAAACTGAGAAAGGTCGATCGGATCTAAGTGAGCAGACCAGTTGGAAAAGTCTGAACATGCTTCAGTAATTTGGAGATATCTTGAGCTATCGAGCTCCAATCGATCTGATTCTTATTTCTAATGAAACTAGAGACATAGATCTACAAATGTTATGAAGAGGTAAGACTTCAATTTTGCCCCTAATATGTTCAATTTCTAGAGTGAATTTACGTGTAGTGTGTTGGTCTGAACGTGTTTTGGGAATATCTTTTATATCCGACATCCGATTGACCTGGTTCTCGAGGCATCGGATTCGTATAATATTTAATTTCATTTATTTTTTATATTGAGAATTTTTAGAGCTGAAATTGTCGGAGATTGGTTAGATCGAAGTGAGGGGTCCAGATCATGATTTTTCTGATCCGTCTTTTATTTATAATTTGACATATGGAAGTCCGAATTGAGAGATTTTAGTGTCAATGTGTTTCTAATGTTTAGAGGAAATTTTTGTGATGGGAATTTGTGCAATAGTGCCGGGAATGTCACGAACATGCATTGTACACTTCTAAATTGCTACATGTGCATTATTTAATATTTCTGATTGTGCATTTGGTAATGTGTGATTATTGTGATTGTTATAGAGGCACAGTTGGAACATCATCCCACGGACGTTGCTGAGACTTCCTAGCATTAGCTCGAAAACTATTTGGTGAGTAACCTAGATGGTTTCTCAATTATTATTTGTTTATTATTTTGCAATTATAACACTTTGGAGAATAATGGAGGGCTTGTGTGTTTGTTTATGACTGGATTCCGGACAGGAGGTCCGATGTACTGGGAGATGATGACATAGAAGTGATATATGTGATTTTAATGTGATTACTTGTGAATAATTTGTGTGAATGTGTTAATTTGGCATCGTTTGTGATGTTGGCATTGCTTTGATTCGACATATGCATACCATGCATAAAGGCTTGATCAGTAATTGACAGTTGTGACCGGAACAGCCACCGAGAGCTTAAAGCTCAACGTAATTAGGCCTCGAGCCTATAGTGATTCAGAGCCTCGGGCTCACTGATTAATGTGCCCTTATTGGAAAAGTTTAGGCGCTCGGTCACAACAACGTAATAAATTGATAAAAAGGTCACATACGCATTACATATGCATTTGATTGAATGTTTTCGATTGAGTGAAAGGCAAATCACCTTGTGTTCATATGAATGATCATGTGATACTTCTGAATGGGCTATTATGCTATAACTGTGTTATACTTGACTATGCATGAATTGGGTGAACCATCGATGATGGTTCCTTACTGAGTTCGCAAACTCACCCAAAATTGCAAATTATTTTTCAGGACCGAGAGAGTAGACTCCTAGCTCTAGAGAGACTTTTCATGCCATGTAGATCGTGTTGGCAAAAGAAGTCATGGCTCACAGGTCGGTCAGCTGGCATTTTTTAGGGATGACCTAATTAGGCTTTTTGTAGTAGATTTCTTTTAGAAAAATGTACAGACAGTGAAAAACAAACAGATGTGTAAATTACTGCTTTTCATGATATGAAATGAGAAAAATTTATGGTTTCAAAAATTAATGATTTTCAGTATTGATGCTTTATGATTTGATACCATGTGAGCTACAGTAGTGATTGTTCGTAGTTCACCTTTATCGTAGGATATGTATCAGAATGACCTACGGACGTCCCGGTATATACCCTATGGTAAGGGGGTGCTACATTTAGAGCGACCGATTGCAAATATTCCTGAGACTTCGAGACAAACAATAAAGGAGCTTTTGTAAGTAATCTTAGATGGTATTTTTGTAAGTAATTTAGATGGTCAAATTTGATAGTTTTGTTCTGATTGTTTTGTTTGCTACTGCTTTTAGTCCATTGAATTATTTGCAAAGCTATCAGATGATATGTTGAATTTTTGGCATGAAAGCCATGATTGGCTAATTATGTTGAACATGAAATGAATTTGTTTGATTTTAAAACTGTCAAGTCCTAGTCGTGGGTAAATAGGCATGCCTAGAAGAGTTTGCAGCTGCTCCTGTTACTGACACCTCGGTGTCTCCTGGATCGACACTTTGGTGTCTCCTATATTGATACTTTGGTGTCTCCTGATATCGAGACATATGTCTCTCCTGGTATCTCCTGTATAAGTCTCGTTACCCGCTTCTGTAAATAGATTTTTCAGTCATATGATTTTGTATCATGATTTCTGTTTGACTCCGATACAAACAAGAAATTGTGTTTTGATTATGAAGGGTTTATATTCTCTTTTAAGACTTAGTTCTATTTTCTGTACAATATGTTTAAGATCCAATATTATATGTTTGGATTGTTCGTTCCGATAAACTGTTAATGCATGCTTCTGATATGTCATGATTGTGTATAATTAGTTGTCAGTTTATGCATAGATTAGTTATTACTCACTAAGCTATATGCTTAGCACGGTGGATTTGCCCTGGGTAGGTTTAGAGAGAAGGACATAAGGACTGGGACGAGTCAACCGCAGTGGCCAATGGAGTCTAGGTCTTGTTTTGTTAAAATTTTATTTTTGGAGTTATTTTTGGCTTGTCTTTGATGTATATGACTTTGGATTTATTTAAAGGTTTGTAATAACCTTAATTCAAGCTGGTTTCGGTTTGGAACAAGTTTTAATTAAGCTCAGTGTATTATGATGTATGTTTTCTCCGAATTGTTTCTGCTTTGAGCTATTGAGATTACATGATGAATGTTTCGTATGTTTTGGTTTTGTTTCGGTTCTGTATGCATGTATGTTATGTTGTCTGCGTGGTGCCCCCGTATCCTCCCAGGGAGTATTAGGGCATCACACCAAGACTATTGACCTTACGATAACAAGAATAGAAAAAGAGGACATCTCTCATTTGTGATGAAGATTCTGAAAAGCAAGAGAAAAGACAACAGTCTACCATATCAATTGTTTCTATTTTGCAAAGCCAATCAACAAAATCATCTGGAGAGATTGAAAATAAAAGGAAGTTAGTATTTGAGAGGAAGAAGCCTCAACAACAACTTTTTTCTAAACCGACAGAAGAACAAAAGAAAGTGAAGCCCAGTCAGAAGAAGGTTTCTTCATCTGAGGTTCAACAGAAGGCAAAAACAGTGGAACATCAATTGGAACCTTATAATCATGCTCAACCAATCAATAAAAAGGGTTTGAGAATGAAGATTATAGAAGAATCAGTACCTGTTCAAAGCATAAGCTCAATTATTATCAGAGAACCTTCGAAAAAGTCAATCAAGGTACTAGTCAAACCTATACCGATTAATGATCAAATGATACATCTTCTAAGCCATGAAGAACGAAGATTATATGGTATTCTGTGAGATGAGAAGGCAGAGCCATATCCAATCAAGATTTCAAAAGATCGGTATACAATCTATCCAATTACGAGTAGAAATTTGATAAAAATTATGCCAGACGTACAACCAATATGCTTAACCCTTATGAGAAATGAAGAAAAAGGGAAAAACAAGATGTTTCCTGAGGGAAATAGAGATGATCTTACAAAAGAGAAAATTCAAGTAGCTGTGAAGAACATAGATGATGCATGCAATGTAGCTCAACCTTGAGGTATCTATATTCCACACCACATTTCAAAAGCATCAGGAAGTAAATTTGGAGTTTCAATCACAAATGAAAACTTTATGGTGGTTGGGAAAGTGCAAGAAGGACAGTAGAGAAGTATCATGGTTGAAGGTATCAATTTCAACCTTTGTGCATTTGGTCATGCATTTCAGACCTTTAGGTTTCATACCTTCAGTCAAGGATGTGTTACATCTTCTTGGGCAACCAATTCTGAAACTACCGAGACCTGATGATCTCGACCCAGAAAGAAAACAACCTTTCATTCTACCCTCTATCAAAATTATAGAGCTAGACATTTTACCTTCAGAACCATTTGTTGTTGAAAACCTTCATCCACTTAGTGAAATACACTAAGATCCTACTGTTAATCTGGAGTTCTTGAAACATTTCATAAATTGGACGGAAGCAAGTCACAGTCAAAAGGAAGTTCAGGAAGCATTAGCAAAAGAAATTGAGGAAGTTCATACTAAAGTAGATGAACTTGCTGACTCAACAAGTGATCTTCATGAGGAAGTAACACGGCTACGGGTTACTATTAAACAAGACCTCAAGACGATCCACACTGAAATGCAACGTATTTTTTCTGAAGTTCTGAAGCGTTTATGATGAACAATTTTTTGATTAATAACAAATAGGAGGAGAAGGAAATATAGAGGAGAACGAGAAGGAGATATAGAAAGCATTGTATATGTCTAGTATGGAATTATTTTCTTATATTTTTCTTTGGTTTATTATTCGTCTGAGTACTATTCGTCTATAAATTTCATTTTACCTTCTAAAATTATGATTAATTGTGATCATCAAAAAGGGGGAGATTGTTCAGTCAAGAGGACTTCACTTCTATTAATTTTGATGACAACCAAATAATAATAATCTTAGAAATATATGAACTGTTTTGATGAGTTTGTTAAGTGTGCAGATAAATGTATGTAACACTTAGGCAACAACAGTCGAAGCATAAGACGAAACGCAACATAAGTCGAAGCGCAACATATGTCAAAGCATAAGATGAATCTAAGACCTGGTAGTCTTAAGTATGGACATCCCACATAAGACGAAGTTGAAACATAAGACGAAGTCGAAGCATAAGACAAAGCATAACATAAGACAAAACATAAGATGAAGTCGAAGCATAAGATGAAATATAAAACGAAGCGGAATAACAGACGAAATGTAGTAACAAAAGAAACATTATTCCAGACGATACAAAAGGAAGATATTCTAGAACGTCAGTCAGTTAATTAGTTGAAGTTAGTTACAGGACTCAACTAATAACTATTTCTAGAAGATTCAAGAAGCATTATCAAGAAGACAGTTGGAGACTTATGCTATAAATATTAGCTCTAGTCGAAAACTACATACAGATAGAGAATTACTCTTGAACGTTTTTTATATTAGCAAAAATTCTATATTCAAAGTGCAAAAGAAGTGAGAGAATACATCTATAACGTGAAAGCTTAAAAATACTTTTCTTAGAGAGAGAAAGGAAGGCTAGAGCATGGAGAGGTTAATATAGCTTATAAAGAATACTTTGTGAGAGAGACCTAAAGAGGCTCTACGTGTTGAAAGAATATTTGTAAAGTTGACGAGTATAGTGAAATCTCAGAAAAACTTTGGGGACTAGACGTAGCCTAAGGTTTGGAGTAAGCTAGTATAAAATCGTAGCATCTATTCTCTAATCCTTATCTTTTAATTTTCTTGTGTTAGACGAGTAGATAATATTACTTGTGATTGCATTGCTTATCAACCTTAGAAAAGTGTTTTAGTAATCATTTGAATTTTGTAAAGAAATTCAAGAAGTCTTAAATGATTAATATTTTCGAAAAGATTACACAATTCAACCCCCCTTCTTGTGTAGGTTACATATTATATCGGATTTCTATATTAACAAGGGATTTACTTTAGAAATGTCATTATAGTCTTTTAACGTGAAGAAAAACATTTTGTCATGAATGCCCTAGTTACTCAGCTATATCACATTGTCAACTGGCTACTAGCTATATTCATAACCTAATATTTATCAAAAGGGCCAGCGAAATAGTTATTTATTTAATATTTTTTATTTCACATAGCCTACCTCATTTATTTTAGTCAATCACCCTCATGAAAGACTAGTAAGGATACTAACATATTCAATTGACTTATAATTATGAATGTACGTAACATATTTCCTAATATGAACAAACTGATGACATATCCTAATAGCATGCATATTTAACCAAAGATACTTAAAACATTAAATGCACAAGCCAATATTCCTTTACAAATTCAATGACTATGTTTAAAGCTAAGCTACTTCCATCAAGTTATTGCCATTGACACATTTACACAATTCACACATATGCAACATATGCTCACACCATGTGAACCTAATCAAAAACTAACAATATCGTATGCAAAATTCACACTCATGATATGCCAATGCAAAATCATCCTTACATTTAGACAAAACATTGTCCTCAATGTGAGAAAAACAAAATAAAATAAAAATAAAAATGATAAGAAAAAAACAACAGGAAAGGTTAAGAGCACAAAACCAGGAGATTGAGGTGGTGATGGTGTTGGTGACGGAATATAGAGATGCTTTCACCCATAAAATTCCAGCAATTCTTTCCCTATAAAACAAAAATAAAAATAACAAAATACCAATAAAATAAAATAAAACCAAAAAAACTTATCCTAATTCTTGGGTTGCCTCCCAAGTAATTATTTAACATCATTAGTTTAATGTGCTCTTCCTTTCACACTCAACCTAGGTCAATTATGAGTGCCTTGTTTCCATCCATGTCATTTAGTTTCAGTTTAGTAACCTGTAAATAAGCTACATATTACAATCACATGGAAAAAAATTAATCAAATTAAGAAAACTAAGTTAGACCTTTTAAGTAACAAACTATCAATAAAATAAGGAATAATAAAACTCCCTGAATTGTCCATCAAATTCAACAGTTTGACTTCTAAAAAAGTGAATTGTTCTCTTTCTTCCTCAATTACCTTCGTCTCCTCTTCTTTTTTTGCTTTGTGAATAGAGATGTTTGTATCTTCTTTAACCTTTATCACTACTTCCGTATGTTCTTCATTCTCTTCTTCATTAGCTTCTTAAACAGACTTTTTTATATTCTTCAAAACCAATCTTTGTTGCCATTTGTTCTTCTTCCTCTCGTTCCTTTAGGGATTCGACTTCATCTATTCTCCTAAATGAGTTACCCTCCTTTAGATTCTTTAATACCTTATTCATGTTGAATTTCACTTGTTCATCTCTAATTTGAAGGATGAGGTTGTCTTTTTGGACATCTATCAAAGCTTTTCTGGTGTTTAAAATTGGTATACCAAGAACTAACGGACAATTTTGATCCTCTTCAAAGACTAACATGACAAAATCTACAAGAATTATAAACTTGTCACTTTTATAGGCACATCCTCTACCAAGCTTAACAACTTCTTTATCGATTGGTTCGCCAAATGAATATGCATAGATATTGGCTTCACATCTTTTAGCCCTAGTTTCCTAAATATTGACAAAGGCATAAGGTTTATACTTACGCCTAAGCTACATAAACATTTCAAAATCTCTAAATTACTAACTACATAGGGTATCATAAAACTCTTTAGCTCTTTCAATGTTGAGGGCATACGATTGGTAATTGAGGAGCTACAAGTTTCATTCATGGCTACCATCTGGTTATCTTCCCAAGTTCACTTGTCATATAATATGTGTACAAAGAACTTTGCGTACTTGGGCCTATGTTTCAACACTTCCATAAAAGACAAGTAAATTTATCATTTCTTTAACTTTTCCATGAACCTTGTGAATGATACATCCAATTCATTCTTCAGATATCTTTGAGGGAATGGTATTTTTAGTAAGGTGAAGGAGGAGTATAGGGGGGTCCTCATTCTTTTCCTCATCTCTTTTCTTTTTCTCTTGGTCTTCTATAAGGTGGGTCTCAACTTGTCTTTTCGCTGGTTCTTCTAACTCCTTCCTACTCCTAAGTGTGATAGTCTTACATTGCTCTCTTGGATTTACTTCCATGTTGCTCAAAAAGTTTTCCAAACCTCTCTTACATAATTCATTCGAAAGTTGACCCATTTGAACCTATAGGTTGTGAATAGAAGAGGCATGATCTTCCGTTACTTGCTCAAACTTCCCTTTTATTTTCCTTTAGGCCTCATCCATGGTTATGAGCTTGCCTATGATCTTGTCCAATTTTGAATCCTATGAACTAGACTCATTTGTTGAAATCCTGGTAGATCTTGATTTCCCATTTGAGTCCTTGCTTTGTTAGACCAAAAGAAATTTGGGTGGCAAGATTGTACGTGTTAAAATAAGGATGATTACTCCTTTGACTAAATCATGTTTCATTGAAGTTAAATTTCTCTACATTATTGATTTCCACTAGGAATCAATTAGCTATAATATGACTATCTCATCCACATAGGTCACATCCTTGCTGAATTGCTTTGAATGGAGAGAAAGAGGCAGCTGTCAAAATGTTCAATTCTTTGTGATGTTGTCAATTTTGGCCTACAATGTTGTCACTGAATCTACTGCAATCATTCCTTCTAGATTTAAAAAGTTTGACTGTTATCTACTTCGTTTCGATGTCCAAAGACAACTATTGTTCACCATCTTTTTAAACAAATCGTGTTTTACTTAGAATGGTAGGAATATCATTTTTTGATGATAGGCATTGAACCTTGGTCTCTTAATGTTTATAAAGGTCCTTTGCTTTCTATGATGTATTTCCTCCATTATCTTGTTTTCCTATCTCTTCTTGGCATTTAACTTTTCAGATTCTTCATTGTTTCCTAGTGATGTCCAAATTGATGTGTCTTCTACTTTGCACCTAAACTTCCTTTTTTAATTTTTTAATTTCTTGTGATTGGGTACCACATTCACAAGAAAGGATAATAATTCCTTAAAACAAAAGAATTCAAAAAGTTCTAAATTAATTTTCCAGCAATAGTGCCAAAAAATTATTAAGCAAGTTTTAATTCTATAAAAACCCCAATGTTCCACAAGTGCACGTGTAGTAGTTGAGGTGTCGATCTTATAAAGAATTAATGAACTAACCGAATCCTAACTTTTTCCAAGGTCTAAAAATTGTAATTAAAGTGAAAATAAAATTTAACAAAGAAATTAAGCAAATGAATATGGATCGATTGAAAATGAAATTCTAAAATTAACACAAAGAAATCAAAATTAAGCATACTCACTTAACAATAAAATCGAACAAGACAAGATTTACCGATTATGAGAAGATAGGATTTATCCTAGCTACTTTAATTACTTTTGAGTTAACGGGTATCAATCCTAGAATTTCAAAAGGTTGATTATCCTCTCTCTAGACCTCCTAAATCATAATTTTAAATTGAATATGAGGTTTTAAAATTGCATTTTCTCAATTAACAAAACAGTCTAACATTTTCAACTAGTTTTTAAGTAATCTGTTGGATAATCGAGTTTTCACACGAGATCTCTCTTTATGATCGTCAATTTGATATTTGCGTGACTTATTTTTGTTGTTAACTCTCATTATCCAACCTAATCAAATTACTATAGACTCATTTTCTCGATTTGTCGTCAAACTATAACCAAACATAAACATCATAACACCCAAAACATTGTTTTGAAATCAAAAGTGTTTAAGTCATAAAATAAGTCAGGAACAGATCGTAATATGAAATTAAAACATCATCAACGTGTATAACATCTTCCATTCCAGTTCACACATCAATTTTAATGAAAATAACAAAAGTATAGAAAGAAAAACTTGATTGGGAGCTTAATCTGCAGATTTGGAAAATGTTGGACAACTGATGCTCCTCTTGATCTTCCTTGGATTAATCTCAATTTAGTAAGATGAAGGCACTCTTTTTTTAGTGTTTTATGATCTTAAATATTTCTTGAGTCTTCTATGATTTTTTCTAGGGTTTACCCATTTAATTGGTTCCAAAAATAGCCCCAAAACATTAAAATTACAAAAAAAATCACGTTGTTGAAAAAGCTAAAATTTGTTGGAATTGCTATCTACGCTCTCTATCACAATCATGACCTACTTCCATATGTCTAATTCTTCTCTTTTCTTCAATTTCTTGTTTCCATACACTCAAACACACATCTCACTCGTCTTGAAACATAAAAATAAGATCCAAATCATGCTCAAAACCACATAAACACTTAAAATATTAACAAACATTAATAATAACATAATTCTAAGCCTATACACATAATAATCATCTAAGAAATACTCAAAAGCACACTTAGACATATATCAAAACATAGTAATTTATACCTATCAAATTTCATTTTACAAATAACATCATTTTGTTACAACAATTTTGAACTCTCGTCAACCAAAGAGTTAGTGAAGTTTTAATTGCCTTCTCAAGATTCTTAATCATTTAAGATATACTTATTATTTAAGATATACTTATTGACATAAAATACTTAAGATATACTTAATCATTTACACTTAGCGATTATTAACATAAAATGCTTAAGATATTCACTTTAATTCATATATGATTTTAGGTTATATGATTTTAGGTACAAGTTGGGAGCAAAGAAATTAAAATGAGTTGGAAGCATTACATTAGGTCATTTTCTGAAGATTTATTTATTTTTTTGTCTTCATGGAGCAAGAAGTAAAAAAAAAAGACAAAAAAAATGGAAGACAAAGAAGAAAAAAAAATTAAATGCAAGAAGTAGTAAAAAAAGGAAGTTTGGTTGCTACGCTGCGTTTCATGTAGAAACGCATGTGTTTGTGTCCACGTAGCGTGCGCTGCATTTAGACAGCGTGAATGCAGCACACATTGCGTTAAACACTGCGTCCATGCGTTTAAATTGCATACGCAGCGCACAAGGGATAAAAAATGGGAACAACTTAATTGTCCCATCAAGAGTGACCATTCAGCATGCGGCACAATAGTGAGCAGGAAGGCAGGAGAAGAGAGCTAGCGTGAGGCTGCGTTAAATGCAGACAAGGATCATGTTTTATAAGGCAGCTGTGGGCGTTGTGCGTGAGCAGTGAACAGTGCATAAACTCCAACATTAAATTGTCTTGTCGATGAACAGTAAGAGGAAAAGGGTTGAGTTGGAGAGAAAGCACTAAAGGGGTATTTAAGTTGGGACATTGGATAAGCCTTAAGCATTTTTTTGGAAAAGACCCATGAAGGGCTAGGCATCTCAACATCGGTTCGGAGGTGACATCGATGCCAACGACCCAGGTTAAGAATTTTTTATTATTTTTTTGTTTCTTTCTCTCATTAGGAATTGATTATGTTATCCTATTTTAATTGATTTGGGTATTGTGTATGGATAATCAAATTTTTGTTATTATTCGATTGTTTGTGTATGAACCCGTTAGGTATTTTGAATTGATGATTTTAATGCATTCATTGAATCGTTAATTTCAAACTCATTGTCAGAATTTCGATATAATCCATACTTGTTATGTTGAAATTCATATGTAGCGACTAATGAATCGTAATCATTAGGGATAACATGACATAGGTTAAATGACGCATTGTATGTGGTTGTTGTCTTGATTAATCGGTTTTCTTAATTCGTAATGCTACTGTCTAATTAAATTTAGAGATCGTATCCTAGGTAATTTGGTGATTAGGTTTAATTAACGATCGTATCTTGATTAAACAAAACTTAAGGGAGAACTCTGGTTAATTGTTAACCCACGATTAATAATTGCTAGGAGTTAAAGAACAACAAATTAATAAAATATGCTTGATTAAGGTATAGGTCAAGATTGAACCAAAGAATCGAGTCCCTACCGAATTCCCCACTTGTATCAATTTTTGCATGTTTTTTTTAATTTGTTTTTATTAGTTAGTTTTATTTTATTTTGTCTTTAAAAATCCAAAACCCCCATTAAGTGTAAACGCCGGTTAATTTCATTTCATAAACTTTACACACACTCTCTGTGGGATCGAACTAGACTTACCACTGCTATAGTAGTAGTCTAGTTATTTTATTTTGAATAGCATAACAACGCGCGGTCAAATTTTGGTGTCGTTGTCGGAGAGTGCAGCGTTTTAGTTTTTCTTTATGATTTAATTGGTATTTTTTATATATTTGTTCATGATTCATTTCTTTTATGTTATTTGGTGATATTTTTATTTTTTTATTTCGTGTTTGAAAAAAAATTGATATGGACGGAAGTAATTTCTTTTATAACTCATATTTTCAATCCTGTAATAATGTTTGGACTGATCAATCTAACTTTTGTTATGGATGGGATAATCACCAAAATTGCTTCCATGATAGTCTGTAGGACGCACAATAATTCTCGTACAGACCATAAGCTTCCTATCACAACTCTGATCCATCTCTGGAAGAGTTGATGTTACAATTGTACGATAATACTTTACAATTCCAGAAAGATGGAGGGAAATTCCAAAAAATACATGGTCTAATGCCCAAGATTCGGAGAGCTATCATGATTCAGTTGCATCTTTTGAAGAACTTGTTAATAATATGGATGCTAACAATTTGTAATTTTACAGGATATGCAGCAACAGATGCAAGAATTCCATCAATAGACAAACAAAGCCAGCAGAGGATGGAACACCTAATGGGTCAGATGGCAATAAGCCTTGATTACCTAGAATCGTAAAGCAAAAAGGAGCAGCCATATCAACCTGAGGTGTACCCAATTGAAGTCTGTGAAAAAAATTTGCAAAGTGACAAGAAGCTTGAGAATTTTGAGGTTAATTGTTGGACCCTGATCTTTTAGTGGAATTTAGAAATATTAAATGTATGAATTGAGTGTTTTTGTATATGTATTGTGTTATAGATGTTTTTGTGCTTTAAAGAAATTGATGAGAAAAAAATTGATTAGTTTTGATGATTTTGATATTTAAGTAGATTTGTATGGTTATGAAAGTTAAAGTGAATGAGTTGATTGAAATGGAAGTTGAAAAGTAAGTAATAAATAGTAAAAGTGTGAGAATTTGGAGAATTAAGAAAGTTTGACTTTTTTGGGGATGAAAAGTAGCAGAGTTGAATTTTTGGGCTAAAAACTTTGTGAATAATCTAGGCAGATTTGGATCAAATTATCTTCATGAAAATTGTATCTTCTGTTGAAATCTTTCTATCACCTTAAAGTATGACATTTTTCGATATCGGGATTGAAAGTTATGATCTTTCAAAGTTAAGGTTATTTTGCTTTGTTTTGAAAATGTCCATAAGTGTAGATTGTGTGTACTGTGTTTTAAGGAAAATTCTGGACTGATGTGGTTTGAATGAATCAAAGTGTTCTACATGAAAGTTGTAGCTTCTCTTTCAATCTTTCCAACGCTATATAGTGTGCAATTTTTGGATGTGGGAATTGAAAGATGTGAATGTTGGAAGTTTGGGATATTATTTAGGTGATTGTTTTTAACAGGACAGAAACTTTGATTGAAAAATTGACCTAGTTAGAGGTTGAAATTGCCTTTAAGTGCTTCATGAAAGTTTTAAATTATGTTTTGATCTTTCCATTGATGTAAAGTATGGAAATTTTGGGCTATGAAATAGGAAGTTATGATTTTTACAAGTTGCTGTTACTGTTTGGGAAGAGTATTAGTGAACAGGAACTTTACAGTGATTTTTGACTCATTTAGGGGTCAAATTGACTTTTCTGCCCTTCATGAAAGTTGTAGGTTGTTGTTTGATCTTTGCATTGATATAAAATATGACATGTTTGGATCTGAGAGCTGAAAGATAGAAATTTTCAAAGCTAAGTTATTGTTTAGGGAGACATTTATTTGAACAGAAAGTTTGAGTGGGTTTTTGAACCCTTTAGAGACGGAATTGATTTTTGAATTCTCATGGAAGTTGTAGAGCTTCCTTTGATCTTTCTATTGATACCAATTTTTCCAAATTTGGAGTTCGGAAGCAAGAGTTATGAATTTTGGAAATTTCGGTTATATATATAAGTTTATTGTGGAAAAAAAAGAGGAAATTCCGAACTCGCATGCGCCCTCGCGAGGGAGAGCGCTCGCTATCACGAGTGCTCCCGTGTGCGACGCCGTTTCGCTCTGCTCCTCCCTCGCATGCGACGCCGTTTTGCTTTGTTCTTCTTCCTCTCTCGCATGCGACGTCGTTTTGGTCTTCTTGGTTTGCCTCTCCTAATCCGACCCTCTCTCAATCTTTTGTTCATATATTTTTCGTCCGACATCCGATTGACTTGATTTTTAAAGCGTTGGATTCCTAAGACATCCATCTATATTTCCATTGAAAATTGTGGATTTTTTAGATTAAATTGAGGATGATTTATTTACTCAAAGTAAGTTGGATAATTTTCTGAACATGGTTCAGTCTTTTAAGAAATTCTTGATCTGTAGAGATCCAATTGAACTGATTCTTATTGAAAAATAAAATAGAGACATGGGGTTACAAGTTATATGAAGGAATTGAATTTCAATTTAGACCCTAAGACTTTCAATTTCTGAATTGAAGTCGGATTTATTGTTCAGTATTGGATTAATAAGAGGTGAAAGTATTTTGGCCATAACTTTTGCTCTAGTCATCAAAATGAGGTGATTCTTAATTTGGATTAAACTAGATAAATAGGCCTATAAATGTTCTGAAGGAATTGAGTTTCAATTTAGTCTTTAAAAATATCAATTTCGGGTGGAAGTAAATCGCTGGAAAATATTTTAGCATAAGAATAGTCCAAAATGTTTTAGGTGTAACTTTTGGAGTGGGGAACCAAATTAAATGATTTTGGTGGCGTTATGAAATTGAGTCAATGAGGAACATTTCTCTAGAAGGAAGTTTTAGCAAATTCCTTCAATTTGATTATTTGAAAAATATCCTAAGCAAAACATGATTTAATGAATTTTGAGACTTTGTTTTAATTTATGATTTTGAGGACTTAATTAGCATGTTAATGTGAGAAATTAACATGTTAAATTGAGTAAGATCATATGGCATAAGTTTACTGGATTAAATTAAATTAAAGTGTTAAAAGTGCTTTAGGGGCAAAATTGGAAGAGTACTTAAGGTTTTAAGGTATTAGGCAAATATGGAAGGGTAAAGTAGTCTTTTTGCATTCATTAAAGGGCATGAAAGTGGGTTGTCATTTAAGAAAGGACTAAGGCACGAAAATGAGGGAAAGAAAAGAAAGAAGAGAGAAAAGGGAGAAGTGTGTTTCGGATGGGAGAAGAAGAAAGAAGAAAAAAAAAGCTAGGATTCGATTTTTATGGGTCTTCAAGCAAGATTTTTAAGTTGATCCAAGAAGGAAAAAGATGGAAGAAGAAGAGAGCTCCATTATGAGCCAAGAAATTTCGGATTTGGAGAAGATTAAGGTAAAAGACGATTTTTGATCTTTGAAATTTTAATGAGATTTGGTTTAGATAGCTTAAGAATTGTATGGGTTTGTGATTTCTAAAGTCAATTTTGGTGATTGCAAGGTTTAAATTGTTCAATTTTGGATGTTTATTAATTAAGGATTTTTTTGTCATAAATTAGGGAATTTAAGTGAGGCGATGGAGAAATTGATGCTTTGGACAAGTTACAAGCATGGAAATGAGGTGGGTACCATATTTATGTTTTGAATTATAAGCTAATTATAAGTTTTTGAAAAATCAAGAAGAGAAATGATTTGCAAATGTATTGTTTATGTTTTCGAAAAATCAAGAAGAAGATAAAATAATTGCAAATTCATGGTTTTCGAATGATTGGATAAATTGCCACAATTGCAAAAATGCATTTTTTGAATAATTTGAGAAATGTCTTCAATTGATGATTTCATTGCTTTTGAATGAATGTGAAATAGCCATATGAATTTTAGATGATGAATGTGCAATGTGAATGGGAATTTGTTTGAATTATGATTACGAATTTGATGTGTGAATTTGTGTTACTTTGCGACTTTATGAATGACATTATGTTTGAATATGAGATGACATGGAAATTAAGTTTTAGAAATATGCCTTCAGGCAATCCGATTTTCAAGCATGAAATGTTTGTTATATAGGTTTGGTTAGGTTCTTTAAGAGGGTCAAGTGCACTTGTCTAGGCTTCACCCGCCTGCCCGCTAGTGGCATTGGAGCTCCGTTAAGGACTTCCATAAGTTCACGACTACACCGGACCGCTATGCGGGAAGGTGTAGTACGTTCTATTCATGGCTGCACAGGACCGCTATGCGGGAATGTGCAGTACATTCTGTTTCTGGACTGACCCAGACCATTCTGACGTGTTTATGTGTTTTTTTTTGTTTCTAAGTGTGATTGCATACATGTTTTAAGAAATGTTCATGAATTCTTTTATAAATTGAGAAATTTTGATAAATAAGCATTTGATGAATTTCTACTGTGAAAATTTTATGAAATGGCAACAGTTTTAAAAAGATGATTGTTGCTTATTTTTCGATTTATAAACATGTTATCTACGAGCTGTAAAGCTCACCCCCCTTTCATCCCCATCTCTAGGTATCAAGCAGGGGATCGAATGAAAGAAAATCAAGGCATTTGTTTGATTTTACTTATCTTGTGTTTTGTGTATTTTGGATTTTGGTTCTTGGTTTTGTATATGGCTTAGAATGCCATTAATGTTTTGTAAGCATTTTTTTCATGATATGTATGAATTATGGATTTGTGTATCGAATTGAGATATGAACGTGACTTGGAGTTGGATGAATGTGATTGAATGTGATATGGGTTCCGGACAGGAGGTCCGATGATACTGATGTTTGAGAATTATTGAAGTGCTTTGGTTATGTATGAGTTTGATTGCGTTTGAATTCTGGACAGGAGGTCCGATGAATTGTGTGGGTTGGTTTGATATATATAGAAGTGCTAATTGTTTATGGTTTAACATGGTATGTGTGTGATGTTTACGGAAAAAGAAAATAAGATATGAAATGATGAATTTGAAGAAAGAAATGAATTGAGGTTGTGGAATTGTTAAATTCCATTTAGAAATTTGTATTGTTTTGAAACGTGGGCACGCTTTTGAAACGTGGGCACGCCTTTGAACAAATTGTGAAAAATGAAAAAGAAAAAAAAATATTGGATTGGATTGGCTTAGATTAAATGTTTTATTGGTTTCCAACGCTAGTTTTCCTAAGTTTTTACGTTTCTCAGATGTCAAAAATTGCCCATAAGTTTGATTGACTCGTTTTGGTTTCTTTGATTCTGAGATTTTATAAATTCGTTTCTTCGAGTCTGCTTTTGATTGGTTTCCGCTTTATGATTTCCGAAATTGCACGCGCTTTCGATTCGTTTCGCGTTGTAATCCGTTTTTTTGTTTTGTCCGCCTTTCGTTTATGCTCTTTGTTTCGCTTTCTGTTTCTGCCATGTTTTTAGTTTTTCCGTTTTTCGTATTTCCGATTGGGGTCCAGTTTCAAAATCGGGGTCCAACATTAATCCTCATCGAATTGTTTGTGCCGAAGAAGTTGAGAACGAGTTTGAAGCTGAAAAGGACACATCTTTTAGCTCGGAGGTAAGTACTGAGTCCATAATTAGTTTTGAAACTAACTCTTTACCTTTACATAACGGACTGGAGGAGTTAAATGATGAAGAAAAAGGTGAAGAGATGTTCGAAATATTTACGAAATCTATGGACTCAGCCGGAATTGAGAAGCTGAGGATAGGGAAGACGCTGAAGGAGAATGATGATCAACTAAGGCCCTATCCGGAGCTACCTCACGTGGAGGAGCCGCATATGACACTCGAAGATCGTAATTTTGTCACGTGAGGAGAAAAAGGAGTCGAGCCAAAGACCCTAAACAAAGGTGCTTCTTGGGAGGCAACCTAAGGGAAGTAAATTTCTTTTCCTTTACATTTCAGCATTACTTTTTATATGCATGTGTGTTTTTAAATTTGTTTATCTTACTTGTTTTTAAGTTTTCAATCAAAATGAGAGAAAGAATAAAACAAATGAAACAAACATTTTCTCGTTTTCTATTACTTCTAGGATTCTATAATCATGATTAGAGTGTGAGTTAACTAGAGAATTTCATAGCAGCTTTAGCATGTACTTTTTCTCTTGTGATTGGTTGATACGCATTATCTTTGGAAGAGTAGTGACTAATGGTAGACAAAGTTGGTGAGATTTTGAGTCTTATTTGACTGACATATCTATATCAGTCTCATTGCCTTTTGATAATGTGTGACCTTCATGACATGTACGTCCCGATTTTGCATTGAATTTCTATTCAAGACCACATTTTTATCACATGCATTAACATAGATATGATTAGGCATTCTTTGTTTTTCATAAACTACATTGGTCAAATAACCTATCCTATTGCCATGATTTTTCCCTTGTTAATCCTCTTTGAGCTTTATATCTTTATTTTTGTATAACCCACATTTTATGTTTTTAAACTTAACCAAATGTCCTATCCAAGTCACAAAGTTAGTGGAACATTTGTGATTGTTGAGTTTGTGGATATACAAAATTCTAAGTGTGGGGGTGTACATATGTGAAGGTTGGTTATAATGTTAGCATGTTATTTTATGTCTTATCATTGAAACTCCCATGTTGATGTAATTTATTTTAATTTTTACAAGGAAAAGAAAGAAAGGAAAAAAAAAGAGAAGAAAGAAAAAAAGAAAAAAATGAAAAGAAAAGAAAAAGAAAGGAAGAAAGAGAAAGAAAAAAAAGAATGAAATTTTTTGTTTAAAATAAATGTATCAAGGAAGAATTGCATATGTGTTGAAAAGTTGTTTATAGTTTATGCAATTTCCTAAAGTTGTAATGGATGTGTTATTTGAGTATGTTGAATATGAGGTAGAGGTTAGTTTGGAGGTTCATTCTTGTAATTTCATTGGTATAAATTGTATGAGTGATTCCTTCGGATTGGTATATACTTCATGTAGTTTGTGAGTGACAGCTGAATGGGGTTATGAAATATAAATGTTACATTTGTCATAGATAACGGTACCCAGTTTCTGATGATTGTTGCTTTATTTCACTAGCTTTGATGACTTTCATGCTACTTAACCAAAATTTATCTCACCTTACCTTTGTCCACATTACAACCTTGAAAAGTCCTTTGATTCATGATTTTGCATGTGAACATTAGTGGTGGAGAAATGATATGATATGCAAAGTTGTGGATTATCATAATCATGAATAGTATGAGTGTACTCGTGGATATATTTTAATTAAACACATTTTTCGAGTCTACCATTAGATTGCTCAATTTTTGAAGATATTGAATGTTGATTGATCATGAGTAAAAGCTTGGAATGTTGATTTCTTGCTATGATTTTTGGAAGTCACTCATTTTTTGTTATGATTATATTGTCTTGGAAAATATGGAAATTGAGTAAATGTTTCGAATCTTTGAGCTTAATTTGGATGTTTTGCTCGAGGACGGACAAAAGCTAAGTGTGGGAGAAATTGATATGTGTTTAATTGTTAATATATTTAATCATTTACACATAGCGATTATTGACATAAAAATGTTTAAGATATTCACTTTAATTCATATATGATTTTAGGTACAATTTGGAGGCAAAGAAATTAAAATGAGTCGGAAGCATTACATTTGGGTCATTTTCAGAAGATTTATTTTTTGCTTGTCTTCATGGAGCAAGAAGAAAAAAAAGACAAGAAAAATGGAAGACAAAGAAGAAGAAAAATTTAAATGCAAGAAGTAGTAAAAAAAAGGAAGTTTGGTTGTTGCGTTGCGTTTCACGTAGCAACGCATGCGTTAACGTTGCGTCCACGTAGCATGCGCTGCATTCAGGCAACGTTAACGCATGCGTTGCTGCGTTACGTAGCACACGCTGCGTTAAACACTGCATCCATACGTTTAAAATGCATACACAACGCACGAGGGATTAAAAAATGGGAGTAACTTAATTGTCCCATCAAGACTGAACATTCAACGTGCGGCACAACAGTGAGCAGGAAGGCAAGAGAAGAACGCTGGCGTGAGGCTACGTTAAACGCAGACAAGGATCGCATTTTATAAGGCAGCTGCGAACGTTGTGTGTGAGCAATGAATAGTGCATAAACTCCAACATTAAATTGTCTTGTTGATGAACAGTAAGAGGAGAAGGGTTGCGTTAGAGAGTAAGAACCGAAGGGGTATTTAAGTAGGGACATTGGATAGGGCTGAAGCATTTTTTCAGGAAAGACCTATGAAGGACTAGGCATCCCGACATCGATTTGGAGGTGACATCGACACCAACGACCCGAGTTAAGTATTTTTTATTATTTTGTTGTTTCTTTCTCTCATTAGGAATTGATTGTGTTATCCTATTTTAATTGATTTGGGTATTGTGTATGGATAATCAGATTTTCATTGTTATTCATTTATTTGTGTATGAACTAGTTAGGTATTGTGAATTGATGATTTTAATGCGTTCATTGAAATGTTAATTTCAAACTCGTTGCTAGAATTTTGATATAATTTGTACTTGTTATGTTGAAATTCATATGTGGCGACTAATGATTTGTAATCATTAGGGATAAAATGACCTAGGTTAAATGATGCATTGTATGTAGTTGTTGCCTTGATTAATCGGTTTTCCTAATTTGTAATGCTACTGCCTAATTAAATCTAAAGATCGTATCCAAGGTTATTCGGTGGTTAGGTTTAATTAACAATCATATCTTGATTAAACAAAACCTAAAAGAAAACTCAGGTTAATTGTTAACCCACGATTAATAATTGCTAGAAGAGGTTAAAGAACAACAAATTAATAAAATATTCTTGATTAGGGTATAGGCCGAGATTGAGTCAAAGAACCGAGTCCCTACCGAATTTCCCACTTGTATCAATTTTTACATGTTTTCTTTAATTTTCTTTTATTAGTTAGTTTTATTTTATTTTTCTTTAAAATCCAAACCCCGTTAAGTGTAAACATCAGTTAATTTCATTTCATAAACTTTACACACACTCTCTGTGGGATCGACCTAGACTTGCCATTGCTATAGTAATAGTCTAGTTATTTTATTTTGATTAGCGTAACGACGCACGGTCATTATTGTTGTAGCACAGTGATTTTTTATCCATTGCTTGTACACAAGATCATGACCAACCTAGTATGTCAAATTATTTGTTACTTAAATGATGAATCTAGAATTCGAGCGTACTAGGAAGGAATCTCCAAGAATTTGTACCTAACTTTTTATCAATAATATAGGTGGATTTCAAAATACTTAGCACACAAAATTTTAATCTACCAAAATGCTAAATGTGTTGTAATAAGAAACAATTTAATTTAAACAAAGGGAAAGTACAAGTTTCAAGGGGAATTTGAGATAATGAAAATGAATACATAGTGTAAAGAAAATTTGAAAATAATAACAATGTATTTTTATAGTAGACTTATTATTTGTCTGTGCATGTTTGAGGTTATGTCATGCATTTCTATCATGACACTAGTGGATTTATATAGCCTACTTAATTTAAGTAATTTTTCCACTTCCCATTTTGGCCAAGGTCCTATTAACTATCTTTCATAGGTTGCTTCCTTAACGTCAATCTCAAACATCTCTTTTAAAACTTTTTAACTTCCAGTCTACTTGGCCATGTTTATCTATCGTGTTTGTTACTCACTTATTACATATTTGCCATGTAAATCACCATATTATGAACTTCTACCATCCTATATGCCTCCAAATGCTTTGGTTAAATGTCTATTTAGCTTTCCATATTTTCATCTCCTTTCACTTATAGCCCTACTAAAGCTTAACTTCTTTTACCCAATCAACACCTACCATACAATATTAATTTCTATAGCAACCATTTTACTAGAAAATAATCAATCTTGATCTTTTTACCTCTTTTTCCTTCATGACCAAATTGTATAATCATTCTTTGTTCTTATTTTGTTTTGCTTTTATTTCTTAATTTCTATCTCCTTTTTTTTATCCAATTCGAATTTATTGTTATTTTATGACTACTTAAAGTTATTTATAGGGAGCCTAAGCCTTCTTAAAGGAACATAATGATCAAGGGTTAAAAACATCATGGGTAAACACTTTGTCTCTCTCAATTACTACTTTCTGTTAGGCTTTTTATTGTCATTGATGTTTGTGTTGATTTTCTCTGTAGCTTGCAGATCCAAGCTTTTCTTTGATTTTGAGCTACTTCCTACAGTTCTGGCAAGTTCTCTCATCGTCTAACTTGGATTATCTTGCATTTCTCTAAAATCTCCAAATGAGTCTCTTTTTCTAATTTGCTTTTACTCAGTGGCCTCTCACCTGTCTCTATTGATTGCGTGCTTTATACACACTACACATTGTTCACTCTCTGATGTTTTCTATTTCTAATTCCTAAAACCTGTCCATCTTAAATATTTTGATGTATAACTTTTATTAGTTTCCTTTTACTTTGCATACACTTGATAGACAAACTTTCTTACTGCAAATTATAAGATCAGGTGGTGTTTTTCTCAACATTTTTTTAGATGTTTATTGTTGGGTTGTTGAGAAATTCGACGAGAAATTGAAAATTTTAACTTTCCTCTTCCTAGGTATTTAATAGTTTGGGTCTTTAAAAGTTTCGTTTTCTAATCGTTTCATTTGTCAAAAGGTTCCATCTCTGGCTACAAGAGATTCGGTAAAGGATTGCGAGAATTGAGTTGCTTTCTTTTGATACATTATACCGCACTTGTGTAAATATTATCTCATTTCTATTCTAAAGACATTCAATTTGTTATAGTGTTTGTGCTTGATGTAATCGTGCCTTAGGTGATGATCTAGTTATTGACTTTAAGATCTAGTTTTGTTTGTTCTTACCTTGTTTATTTATGAATTATTGTCTGTGTCAAAATTTGGAGAAGTGGGACTATAACGGTCACTTGTTTTCCTATTGATTTTTTGTTTGTTTAAACTTTTAAACTTTTTATTATCATCATCATCATCATCATCATCATCATCATCTTTGTCATCGTAGTCATCGTCGTCATCATCATTTAGCTTATATTTGGTGTTAGGACATGAGTAGTGGCCTTGAGCTTTAATGAGAGACCACTTGTTAGTCCTTTAGTGAGTTTCAAATTTAAAAGAGGAAAAGATTTTGATAGATTACGAATAGGTTCTTAGAACTTCGGATTCCTTACAGGGAAGTCTTTAGAATTAGTGGAAACTTTAGACAAGTATAAGATTCATATAGCGTGCATTCAGGAGACATGGTGGACAGGGTCTAAAACAAAATAAATTAATGGGTTTAAACTTTAATATTTGGGAGGTTTGAGACGACAAAATGGCCTAGGTATCTTGGTTGCCAGAAAAACTCTTACATGTTGTAGGGGTAAAAAGGACTAATGATAGGATTATGTCCTTAAAGATTATGGTGGAGGGTGATGTTATAAATGTTGTGTGCTTATACACCTCAAACAGGGTTGGATGAATAACTTACGCATAGTTTCTGGGAAGAGTTAGATGAGATGATTCAATAAATCCTCCCTAGCGATGGAGTTATTTTAGAAGGAGACTTTAATGGCCATATAGGAGCAACATCAGATAGTTACTCAAAAACACATAAGAGTTTTGGGTATAGGGAAAAGAATGTTAGCAGGACCACTTTGTTAGATTTCACGATAGCATTTGAGTTGGTGATAGCTAACTCTTTTTCCAATAAAAATGAGGAGTACCTGGTGACTTTTAAAAACAAATACAAGAAGACTCAAATTGATTACTTCCTCTTAAGGCGGAGTGATTAATCTAGTTGCAAGAATTGTACGGTGATACCTAATGCTTGCATGTTAACTTAATATAAGCTACTAGTTTTGGAGCTTTCTATTAAGGGTTAGAGAAAGAAAAGAAGTCCTAAGAGGTTTACTACAATTAGATGGTGGAATTTGAAAGGGGATATGATGAACGTATTTAAGGATAAAGTCATTTATGGAGAAGAATGAAATTTGGTAGGAGATGTTAATTAGATGTGGGAAAGAGTTGCAACTCTTTTAAGGAATACAACTCTCGAGGCTTTAGGTGTTTCTAAAGAGCCGAAGGTAGTAAGAGGGAGTCTTGGTGCTGGAATGAAGATTTTCAAGAAAGAGTTAAGCTATAAAAAAAAAGGCTGCCTATAAAGCCCTATTAGATAGCATCACAGAGATAGAGACAGTTAATAATAGAGAAAGGTATAGATTGGCAAAGAAAGATGCAAAGATCTTATTCTTAGAAGCTAAACGTAGAGCTTATGAGAATTTATATCGATGACTGGATGTTAAAGATGGAGAGAAGGATATTTTTTAGTTGGCAACCTAGGGAATGAAAAACAAGAGATTTTGATCAAGTGTGTTGTATAAAGGATGAAGTAGGGCGTGTGCTTGCAGTTGAGGAAGACATTAAGCAAAGATGGAAGAGGTATTTTTATAACCTTTTAATGAAGGCGTGGAGGATAACATCTCTTAGGTACCTTAGCTCGTTCGAGAGGTTTCGTAATTTTATTGATTGCCAACATATTACAAAGGATGAAATTAAGAAAACATTGAGGGAGATGAAGAGCGGTAAGGCAATAGGGCCTGATGAGATACCCATAGAGGTGCAAAAGAGCCTAAATGAAGAGTGCATTATTTAGCTAGCCAAGCTTTTTAATGTGATCCTTAAGTCGACCAAAATTTTAGACGAGTAGATATGTAATATGATAATTCCTTTATACAAGAACAAAGGGGACATCCAAAGTTGTAATAACTATAGAGGAATCAAATTACTCAGTTATAGGAAAAGGTCTTGTATCTCGAAAAACCAAATTGGCTTCATGCCAGGGAGGTCTACGATAGAAGCTTTGCATTTCCTTAGAACGTTAATGGAGTATTACAGGGAAAAACAACGTAACTTACATATAGTTTTTATTGATTTAGAGAAGACGTATTATAGGGTACCAAGGAAAATTATATAGAGGTGTTTAGAATTCAAGGGGTTCCTATGACCTATATACAAATTATTAGGGATATATATAAGGGTGTAAAAACTATAGTAAGGAGAATAGGAAGGCATACAAAGTATTTTTCTATAGATATTCGGCTACACCAAGGTCCTCTTTGAAACCCTTACTGTTTGCAATGGTAATCGATGAGCTCACCAATAATATCCAAAGGGATATGCCTTGGTTTATGTTATTTATTAATGACATTGTTTTAGTAGCTGAGACAAAAGGAGTGGTTAATGACAAACTTGAACTTTGGAGAGATGCGTTAGAGACAAAAGGCTTTTAATTGAGAACAACTAAGAGTGAGTACGTGAAGTGTAACTTTTCGAGACATAGAGTGGTTATCAATGTGAAGGTAAAGATTGGTTCAAAAGTTATACCATAAAATAAATGTTTGAGCTTTATCATACACAACAATGGAGAGATTGATAAAGACATAGTTGACTGGACCAGATCTAGATGACTTAAATGAAGAAGTGCATCAAGAGTTTTATGTGACAAGGAGATATCACTTAAGGTTAAAGGTAAATTCTATCGTTTAGAGATTAAGTCGGTTATGTTTTATAGAGCAAAATGTTGGTCCATCAAACAAGTACATAATCATAAGCTAATGGTGATGGAGATGGAGCTGACAATGTTTCGATGAATTTGCAACATTACTAGAAGAAATCAAGTCAAGAATGTAATAATAAGGGCCAGACTAAAGGTAGCTAATATTATTGACAAACTAAGAGAGACAAGGTTGAGGTGATTTGGATACGTTAGAGGAGACACCTGGATGCTTTAATAAGAAGATGTGAGAAGATCATACTCAAAGATTAAAAGAGAAAAAAAGGGAAGTCGAAGAAGAATTAGAAAGAGGTGATCAAGAATGATATCACAATGTTGTAACTTAATAAGGGCATGATTCGCAATAGAAAACTTTGACATTTTAAAATCCAAATAAAGGATCCCTCATAAAGAGATTCTTATAATTCTTCTTATAGTTTGCCTAAACTTGTTAATAGGTAGTACTTGCCTCTGACGGATTTAACTTAAATTAGTAACTATTGTTATTATTGTTATGATTATTACTATTAACTTATTATTATTATTATTATTATTATTATTAGTACTACTACTACTACTACTACTATTATTAATACTACTACTATTCATATTCACATTATTGATATTATTATTATTAACTTTCTCCTTCTTCATCCTTTTTCTTCTTATTATTATTTTCTTTTTCTTTTCTTTTCTTCTATCCCTCATTTTTATTTGAATCATTTACAAATAATTTTTTATTAATTAAGAATAAGACTGTATATTATTGAACTTTCTCATATTATGCAAAACAAGAAATCTCACCATCCATAAATCAAGAGCATAAAAAACTTGTGAATGATAATCGATGTTAGGCTTTCAAGCATTTTACTGAGTGGAAGCCGATTTAAGGAAAGAGTCTAAAGTAGCACGCATAGCCTCTTTCCTTTTTCCACAGAGCGTAGAAAAGTAGAGAGCAATAAGCTGACAGCGGAAGCTGATTTAGTGGAGTCGGTCCTAAACACCGGCAAAAATTAAGGGACACGTCGGGTGGAATCCTTTCAGTCAGACAAGGAGCTACTCGAATCCCAGCAAAGTGGGGATCCCACGTAATATTGGTTAAATATCTTGCACTCACTTTGTTACTGTGCCTCAACCATTTTAAGTCTTTTTTTTTTTTTAATCCCCTATCTACTTCAAACGTCCCAATTTTCACCCGAGTCTCCTTTAATGATTTCTTAGCTTTTATCCCATCCACAACACCAACCAATAGTTCACGCCCACATCAAACTTCCTTAAAAACAAAGAAAGATAATAAAGAAATAAAAGGAAATTATATAATTTTTTTTAAAAAAGGAAGCAATCAGTGACATCATTAATTCTTTATAGTCTCCGAAAGTCCGTATTTCGCTGCTCTTTCCAGCGCATGACTCATTGACCTTAACCTTTTACTTCTTAACATGACCCCAACTCCACATTTTCGTTCACTCAACATTAATTAGTAATTACTATACTCTTGGTATCAAATCTTTGCTTCCATCACACTTAATCACCGCAGGAAAACAAAACCTACAACAGCAAAAGCAGATGGAACCATCAATAAGGGTAACACTAGGATACAAGGCATTGCATTATCTTCAACTTTTCCACAAGAAGCAAGCGCCCATTGCTTACCTATGCCAAAAGCTCCAAAGTTCAAGACCAAAATCTAAGCAAATTTCACTAGGACAATCATTCTTCATTTTTACATTTAAGCAAATTGGGCATGCAAATTTAACACACCCAAAGCCTAAAAAGCTACAAGCTACAAGATCTATATGAAAAAAATAAAAAAAGCTATATTGAAACGAAGAAAAGGATAAATGCCCAAAAAGGAACTAGCAATGGAAGCCTAGCACAGATCCATCACTCACAGAAATGGCGATCCTACAATCAGTCTTCGCTTCCACATGATGCGTGAAAAAATGCAGGACCCGAACCCTACCAGCCATCTCAATTCTGGACTCTATCTCCATCGTCGGACCCACTCTGTACCCACTACCACCCGCAACACCATTACCCATCCCACCGAATCCGGTAATCGTGGGGGCCACGTTCACCGCTGCGTTCGGAGAAGCAGAAAGCGGAAACGACTGGACGGAGAAGGTAGCAGCCATGTACTGGGTCCGACCCGAGTCGATCTTACCGGCGGGTATGAACATGAACCCCACTTGAGAACCCGAATAGAGTAGCTGGAGAGTGCTATCGTAGTGAGAGAAGACGGCTCTGTTTGGGTTCTTGACGGAGATGTACTGAGAAAAGGTGAAGTTCACACTGTTGTTGGCGACGGAGAAGGACGGAAGCTGAACGGCGTTGACGGATATTTTCGGGTCCTTGGGCTTGAAAACGGTGAAGAAGACAATAAGTATGACGATAACAACGAAGATTAAGAAAATGGTTGCAACAATGCATGAGGCTATATTTGTACGGCCAGAAGGGGGTCTGCGGGGTTTGCTCATTTTCTGGTCTCCTTGTAATTTTCTCTTGATCCAAAAAAAAAAAAAAAAGAAACAGTAGAAAGGAAAAAGAATCTACAGAGACAGACAGAGCAAAGTGGGAGGGTGCTTAATGTGGATTAAGAAAGAAGCGGTGTGACCGTGATAGTGAAAGGATTGGTGTTTAATATTTGCCACAAGTGTGAAACATAGACATTTGGTTCCTGTACTGTTGTTTGGATTCATCTTTCGTTGTGGTTGGATTTAGATGCGGATACTCGGACGGAAGGGTTTTGGTATTGGTTTAGACCGAAAAATGGACTGCGGGCCTACTAAGGAAAATCCACGAACCATAAGCAAGGTTTATGAAAGTTGAAGAGAAGGAATAATAATAGTAATTGGTTTTTTTTGAAATAAAATTTGAAAATTTATTAAGAAGAAATTAAAATATTCAGTAGAGATGGAGGTGGCACACAGAACCAAACCCCCAAGCCTACATTAGAAAATCATTACGGGATCTAATACATAAATACATATTTCAAAGAATTTGAATTGAATTTGTAGAAATAAAAGAGAACAGAAAAATAAAAAGAAAAATAAAATTGGATGCATGCTTTAATCAATCAGAAATTGTATAGCATCTTTATAATTTTGGACATCTCTATTGTTAGGTGATTGTACCAAAAAGCATCCAGCTCATGTATCTATGCTTGCGTCGGTTTGAACCAAACCCCCAAGCCTACATTAAAATATGCACCAATAGCTAACTTATGAGAAGCAACATTTGCAGACCTATAAACAAAACTATTGGTATCTCTGACAAAAGTGGATGTAGTCCTCAATAATTATACCAAAAGTGGAAAAAATTTCAACTGAAACACTGTTAATCACATTAGCAACTAGATGTGCCTCTGTTTCAATTAATACTTGATTTCATCTTTGTTCTTTAATCCAACTCGGGGCCTCTTGCACAGCAATAGCTTCTGCAAATTTGGCATTAAAGAAACCAGGAAACCTCCATGCATGACCTGCAACAAAACTCGCAGCTGAGTTTCTCACAACAGCCCCAACACCTACGTAGCCTGCAGTAGAACTAGTGGAGGTATCCACATTTATTTTTAACCAATCCATTAGTGGTAGAGACCAAGACCGATCAAGGTTCAAAGCACCATTTGACTTAAGGCCAGATTGCTTTGCCTCCTTCCAAGCATTCCAAACCCCCAAAGTTAGAGATAGAATTGTACTTGGATTTCGACTGCATTGACGCCATACTATGTCATTCCTGTTGATTCACAGTGCCCAACAAATCATGGCTACATGGCATAAAGCATTAGAACCAACCAAACCAACCATTTGATTGAACCAGTCGCCAAAAGTTGGTGCAGAAGTCACACCAATGATAAGAATATTGTACCGTACCGTACCGGCCGAAAACTGGTACTGTTACAGGGACAAAAATATCGGAGACAAATTTCGACCGGTACCAGCCGTTTTTGGTCGATATCGACCGGTACTACAAATACCGAAAATTTTTGGATAATTCCGTAAAAATTAAAATTCCTAGGGACCAATTTGCAAATAACAAAATCTTAACCCTAAAAATCTACCCCTCCCCCCGACCCAACCTTCGACCGCCTCACTCTCTTCTCTCTTCTCTGTGTCCATCGTCCTCCCTCCGTCTGTCGCCCTCCCTCCGTCGCCTGATTCTCGCTGGTTGTCTCCCTCACGCCGCATCGTCGCCCCTCCCTGGTCTGGATTTGGACTCTAGTGGTCTCCTCGAGTCTTCCTCTTCTCGTCTGTCCGTCTGTCGCACTCTGGTGGTCTCGTGGCTCGCCTCCGTCGCGTCGTCCACACCGCCTACATACGTCGCCGCCTCCCTTTGTCGCAACACCACCGGCCAACGACCCTCCGACAACGACCCAAGTGAAGACCTCTGTGACCCGTACCCGACGATGTACAAATTTTTTTAGGTGTGTGTTGACTGGTAAATGAATTTTTGTGTGTGTTGTGGATTGAAAATGGATTGGATTTGTCGTGTATTAGCCTATTAGTGTTGATCAGTTGATGAAAATATTGATGAAAATGTTGTCGGTGAGTGGACTTGTGGAGGATTGGGTTTGGATTGTTGAATACCGATGTTGAAGTTGAATTGAAGTGTGAAGTTTGAACTGATGAGGATTTGGAGTGGATGAATTACTAATTAGTGAATGTTGATTGTTTTGTTTTAGAATAGGTTTGGAAATTGGAATCATGATTGGTTTGAAAAATTTTGGAATGGAATTTTTGAATGTTTGGAAATTGAAATTGTTTTGGAATGGAATTTTTTTGTAATGGAATTTTTGAAGTTGATAATTTCAAATTGTTTGATTGAAGTTGAAGAATACCACAGGTAGGTAAGTAATTTATATTATTTTGTTATGAATTTGTAATTATGCAAATATTGTAAAATGGAATTGGAAATTAGAATTGTAAAATGGAGTTAGTAACTTAGTATGTAATTAATTAATTATGTATTATGCAAAGATTGTTATAAGTTAAAATTGAAAGTTGATAATTAACATTTAAACCTAAATGTAAAAATAATAATCAAATATGAAATTAATAATCAAATGTAAAATTGATAATTAAATGTGAAATTGTAAAATTGATAATAAAATTTTGTAAAATTGTAAAAACTTGTTTGAGCGTAAAGAAGTGATTTATTGAATGTATGTTGTCAAATTGTGAATATGTTGTAGACTTGTTGTTGTAGATTTTAATTATTTATACTTACATTTATTAATGTCAATTAAAAATTGTAAAAGCAACATATATATTTAAGAATGAAATATGAAATGGTGTATATAATATTATGGTTTTTAAAAATGAAAAGAAGGTCAAAGGTTTAAAAGGTTAAAAAATTCAAAAATTTATATCATTCAACTTGATCTCATGTTAGGAATAAATCTTTGAATTATGAATATATATGTATGAATAATTGTATAAGATATGTCTTCCAGATTTGTCAATGATGTAAATCATATTATACTCTTCAATTTGATCATTATTTTCAAATTTTGAATTGAAATTGTTGGAAATAGAATTGGAAAATGTTGGTAATTCAATTGGAATTATGAATGGAAATGGAAATGGAATTTGATTGTTTTGAGATTGTTGGAATTGGGAATTGTTGTAAATGTAAGGAAATAAAAATAAAATTATGAAAGTTTTGTGATTGTTAGAAACTTAGAATTGAAAATTGTTGTAAATAGAAATGAAATTATGATTATTTTGTGATTGTTGGGATTGAAAATTGTTGGTTATTGTTGGAAATTCAATTAAAATTATTGTTGGATATGGAAATGAAATTATGATTGTTTTGTGATTGTTGGAATTGGGAATTGTTGTAAATGGAAGGAAATGTAAATGAAAGGAAATAGAAAAGAATTATGATTATTTTATGATTCTGTAATTTAGAATTGTTGTATACTTGTATTGTAAATAGAAATGGAATTATGATTGTGATTGTGAGTGTGAGTGTGAGTGTTGGAATTAGAAATTGTTGAAAATAGAAGGAAATGTAAATAAAATTATGATTACTTTGTGATTGTTAGAATTGGAAATTGTTGGTTATTGTTGGGAATGAAAATAAAATTATGAAAGTTTCGTGATTGTTAAAACTTAGAATTAGAAATTATTGTAAATAGAAATAGAATTATGATTGTTTTGTGATTATTGGGATTGGAAATTGTTGTAAATGGAAATGAAATTATGATGTTTTGTGATTGTTGGGATTGGAAATTGTTGTAAATGGAAATAGAATTATGATTGTTTTGTGATTATTGGGATTAGAAATTGTTGGAATGGAAATATAATTATGAATGTTTTGTGATTGTTGGAATTGGAAATTGTTAGGAATGGAAGGAAGTGGAAATGATATTATGATTGTTTTGTAATTGTTGGGATTGGAAATTGTTGTAAATGGAAATAGAATTATGATTGTTTTGTGATTGTTGGGATTGGAAATTGTTGGTTATTGTTGGAATGAAAATGTAATTATGAATGTTTTGTGATTGTTGGAATTGGAAATTGTTAGGAATGGAAGGAAGTGGAAATGATATTATGATTGTTTTGTAATTGTTGGGATTGGAAATTGTTAGAGTATGTTTTGTGTTACTTATGATATATGTTGATTGGTTTGGATTGTTAGCTTTGTGATTATTACAGAATGAGTTATATTATATAAGATAGATAAGCATATTGTCATTGTTTACTGAAATTGTGTGTTATTTATGAATATGTACAGATAAATGGAAGGAAGTTCAAATACTCCCGATCAACCTAGTTCAAGAAGATACAATGATCCAGCTTGGGCTCACACTGGTGTGGTTTCCGGTCAAAAAAATCATACCATTTGCTTGTTTTATAACAAACATTTGAAAGGTGGAGGAATTACCCGAATGAAAAGGCATTTAGCTGGGGTTAAAGGAGATGTGGAAGCATGTAAAAAAGTAAGTCATGATGTGAAGTGGCAGATGAAAACATTGCTTGATGAACATCAATTTGAGAAAGATAGAAGGGGAAGATTGAATTTTGAAATTGGTAGTGGAAGTTTATTTCCTAGTTTTCGTGGTGATTATGGAGATGTTAAAGGTGGAAGTGGTAGTGGTACTAGTACTAGTAGTGTTCCATCTCAGCCTCAGAATGCTGAAGAATTTGATGTGAGGAAGAGAAGAAGGTAGGTGTCTGGTTTCTTTGCATCACGAACAACTCCTAGAGCCCAATCTTCAATTCGTAGTGCAATGCAGACAAGAGATGCGGCACACAATGTAGATATGGCAGTAGCTAGATGGTGATATGATACAAGTTCGTCATTTAATGCTTCTCAATCATATTATTATCAACCTATGATAGATGTCATAGTCTCTTATGGTCCAGGATACAAAGGGTCATCGATTGATGACTTAAGAGGTAAACTTTTGAGTTGTGCTGTTTCTGAAATGAGAACTTATTTGGCTGAAAGAAGAGTGAGTTGGGGTATTAATGGATGCTCAATTATGTGTGATGGTTGGACGAATAAGAGACAAGAGCCTATTATAAATTTTTTGGTTTATTCTTCTAATGGCTCTATGTTTTTAAAATCTATTGATGCATCTGGCCTGATTAGAAATACTGATACTTTGTTTGAGATATTTGATCAAATTGTGAATGAAGTAAGGGTGGAAAACATTGTTCAGTTTATTACTGACAATGATTCCACTTATAAAACGGCAGGGAAAAGGTTACAGAGTACCTATAATTCATTTTTTTGGACTCCTTGTGTTGCACATTACATTGACTTAATGCTGGAGAATATAGGAGATCCTAGGTATTTTTCTGTTATTGATGAGACCATGCAGAAGGCAAAAAAGATGACAAATTTTATTTATAATCGTGCATGGGTTTTGAATTTGATGAGAAGGGAATTTACCAATGGTAGGAATTTGTGTCACCCTGTTGTGACAAGATTTGCAACAAATTTCTTATCACTTCAGTCATTTGTTTTGATGAAGAATGAGTTAAGGCAAATGTTTACAAGTGATAAGTGGGTTGCATCTCAACATGTAAGGTATAATGCTGGAATGGAGGTTTGTAGTATCATACTAAAAGATAGGAAATTTTGGTTGCAATGTCAATTCGTTATCCGAGTTTGTGAGCCTTTGGTGAAGGTGCTTCGGTTGGTTGATAATGCAGAAAAACCAACAATGAGATATATTTTTGATGCTATAGAGAGAGCGACGGAAGTAATTAAGGCTATTTTGAAAAATAGGTCTTCTTTATACCTACCATATCTCTCAATCATTAATGATAAAAGGCAGAGATAACTTTTTTCTCTATTGTTTTTAGCTGGGGCATTTTTGAATCCTAGTGTGTAATATAGACTGGATGTTGAAAAGCAAGCTGTAGTTAGTAGAGGAATGCTTTTTACAATTACAACAATTGTTCCTAATGACCGAATGCAAGAAATTTTAAGTGAACAAATGGAGCTTTATAAGTCGTGTAATGGAGATTTTGGAATGTTGCTTGCGATTCGACAAAGAGGAAGACTTTCTTTAGGTATTACTTATTTCCTATTTCTTATTTGTTGAAAATTATTTATCACTTTATTTTGTTTATAACACTACTTTTGTTGTCTTATAACTTGCAGTTTCTTGGTGGGATCAATTCGGATGTAGTGTTCCAAAATTGAGAAGGTTTGCGATTCGAATTTTAAGTCAATGTGTGAGTGCAACTGGGTATGAACGAAACTGGAGCACATTTGAATTTATCCATTCCAAGAAAAGGAATAGATTGGAGCATAAGAGGTTGAATGACTTGGTTTATGTTCGTTACAATTTAAAGCTTCGGAAAAGGTATGTAATTTTCATTATTTTCATTATTAATTTTGATATAATTTCTTATAATTTTCTAATAATTAAATTTAATTGTTTACTAGGAGTCTTAGTAGTACAAGTTGTTCAAATGATCCAACTGCTATTAGTAATATTGATGTTTTGGCGAATTGGATTTCTGAAGAACCCAATTTGGTTTATGTGAGTGATTTGAATTTGGAAGATAATCTTGGATGGGAAAGCATTGGCATGTCATTTGTTGCATTAAATTTGAATGATGATGATGATGAAGCTCCTCTCAATGATGAGGATTTTGTACCAAATGATCCTTTGGGTCGATCTTGATTCAAGCGGTATCCGCCCATTAACGATTGAATTTCAGGTTTTTATTTTTCTTCTTCTTTTAATTTTACTTGTATTTGATCATTGATGTTTATGATAAATTATATGTATGTAATGTAACTATAATATTTTTGTTTCAGGTTCAACTTCTACTTGATTGCTTATTCGTCATTAACTCTTTTGTAATATTTATTGTTCTTTTTATCGGATGTTTTGAATCTTTTGATGTAAATATGTAATATTATTTATTATAATGATGAAATTGCATTGTTGTAATATTTTAAATACTTTGTATTATTCTTAATCTTATAATTGTATGATGATGATTGTCTTTGTTTATATTAATTGTGGTTATTATTTATATGTAAAATATTTAAAATTATTGTTATTTCAAATTAATTATCATTATTATTTATCATTAAGATTTTTGAAAGCATGGTTAATGTAAACGATAAACTAGTAAAGTATATAGTACAACTGTATAATATATCAATATGGACTATTTTGCAATTTTTAAAAATTTTAGGGACTATTTTATAAATTTAAAAAATTTTCCAAAAGCGGTGCCGGTATCGACCGGCATCGATCTGATTCAGTTCGAGTTCAATCGGTATCGAGCGATGACGATATTCATAACATTGAGTCACACGGAACCCCAAAGTAGAAAATTGCCAAACTCTCAAGGCGAAAGGACAAAGAACAAGTGAATGGAAATTTGATTATGAGCTTTTGAGTTAGAGAAGACAAATATCTGGGACCTAAACTTGTCTTGAACACAAATTCCTACGACAAGGTAGAATATCACAGATAGCTCGCCAAAGGAAATTAACCACTTTAGGCGGTATTAACAATTTCCATATCCTATTCCATACTGTAGTTGAGGTTGCAAGAGGCACTAAAGGAGTCGCCCTAAGCAAACAATAGGCACTTTTTACAGTATACCTACCCTTTCAATCAAATTTCCAAAAGAGCCTATCATCAATCACATGGTTACTAAGTGGAATTGAGAGAATGTTGGCTACATCCCGATTGTTAAAGAGACGATAGATCAAATATTAGACCCCGAATTTTTTTTATGATGTCATTAAGCATGGATTTTGATAATTATGTGTTTATAGTTTAGTTTGATTTATTTTGGAGTATTAGTGGATTATTGAGGTATAACTGCGTTTAATTGTGGTTAAATGAGAATTAGAGGATTTAATTATGTGGGGACATTTTGGGAAGTTCATTTAAGTTGGAATGGGTTTAGGCTTGAATAGAGGGGTAAGTTGGTCTTTTGTTCCATGACTTAGGTTAAGAGAAAAGAAAAGAAGAAAAAAAAAGGAAAAGAAAGGAATAGAAGGAAAAGAGAAGAAGAAAGAAGAAGAGACGCCGTCGAAGGAGGAAGTGGGAAGAGAAGAAAGACTTTGTGATTTTTTTTGCGTTTTCTGACTGATTCGAAGTGATTTCGGGTAAGTTATGCTTGTGTTAAACTTGTTTTAGTTGGATTTAAACCTAAAATGGTTGGAATGTTTAAGAATCGATGGTTTTAGGGTTTGAAAGGAAAGAGGGTTAGATTTCGTTGGATTACTAGTTTTGTGCTTGATTTTGAGTTGATTAATGGGTTAGAAATGTAGCTTGAGACTTGATCTAAGGCTTATTTGTGTTGCATTTGAGTTTGGGAGAAGATTGAGGTCGAAAATCGCAGGAAAGAGGGGTTCAGAGTCGAAGCTCGACCGCACGCGTCATGACGTCGCAAAGAGCACGCCTTGTGCGAAGCGGAGATGGAGTGACACGCCGCGTGCACCATGTACGTCATGGCGTGCTGCGAAGCATGCATGCATGGCAAGCGGTGTGCACGCCGCGGCGAGTAAGGTCGTTCGCCGCGGCAAGCGTCCCTTCGCTGCGGCGAACCCCCCTGTTTCCGAAAGTGAGATTTTCATATTTCTGGGGATATCTTTTGGTGTGGATGTCCGATTGAGGTGATTTTGGATTCGTTGTGATCTAGACATAAAAGACTGCGAGTTGTTTGAAAAAGGGAAGTTTGGAAATTGTTTCGAAGAGTTCGAGATTTTCGATGGGAGTCTGATGGAGACCTTTAGTGCTTTACTTTTTGCTTTTCGAGTTTATCTGAATATTTGTTATGGATATTAATTGTATGGAAACTTGGTTTATTATAGGGAACTAAGCTGATTTGACCCAATCGCAAGAGGAAGGACGTGATGAGTCCGATACTCAAGCGATACTAGGTGGGTAATATGTTTATGATTATTGTGTGTATGGGCAAATTGCCTGATGTGTGCTTGCTTACATTATATGAAATTACTTGTATTGAATTGCATGAGAATATTGAATATGCTTTTGATTATAATTATGCATGGATTGATAGGCCTTTATGGAAATGGACAAGAATGAGAATTGAAAAGCGTGAACAATGCTTTGAGCATGAATCGAATGGACTATGTGAATTGTTTGGGTAAGAGAGTTCTGGATGGAGTCACGTGCACGTTGTGATAAAGCCTTCTCCGGCTGCCCACTTGCAACGAGATCCTCGAGAAATCGGACTCGGATAGTTTACTGGATCTACCTTTGGTTTATCCGGATGGATTCTGAACTCTCGAGCCATTTGTTTGTGCATACGATTGATTTGATGAGCATAACATATGATGGAATTGATGGACTTGTTGCATAAGAATTGTTATGTTGAGAAATAGAAATTGCATGATCTATGTTTATATGAATGTGAATTATTTGATGAATATGAAATTCTGTATGAATATACATATATGCTTGATTGTGTGGCTCGTTGCCAATGGCTATAAGCGTATATGCCATTGAGCTCGCAGCTCACCCTTTACTCTCCCTCCTCGAGTGCGGATCGGCGTTTATCGACCTTGCGGGGCATCGAAACTTTGAGCTAGTTAGAAGCCTTGTAGAAGTTAGTACTTTGGTTAGCCATGACATTTCAACACAGAGCATACTTTTATGTATTTTGGGATTTACTTTCATTTTGGATTATGTTATACTTGAGAATCTTGGTTGAATTCCTTGAATGACAATGGCATATGTTTTATGAATTTGAGATGATTAATGCAGGTTTATGAGTATACGTATTGTTATATAAATCGAATATGTATTTTGTATGGATGTTAGGATCGAGTCCAACGGTATATTTGAGCGCCCGTCGCAGGCACGACCCGAGGGGCCGCCCTTGGGATTAGACATACGAGGCCCGGGCCCAACATGTTTGGTATCAAAGCGCCTAGGTTTAGTGTCCTTGGCTTAGAATGCATATAGGATTGTGTGATGTCGATTACTTGTTGCATTGATTCGTGACATGCATCACATGCATACATGTAGATTGTCATATAGCTAATCCTAGTGTTTACCTTTGAAGAGTGCGATGCCACCTCGTAGAAGGACACGAGGAGTTATCAAGGTCATTTTTTTGACTCTCCGACAAGAGAGGAGAGGATCGATGAGTCGATAGCCTGGGAATCTTGAGGCTTCAGTAGGGCTAGGTAGTGAGCCCATTCCTTTGAACAGAGTCTCCGATCCGCGAGAGCAGTGCCTCCATTGGATTGAGGCTATTTGAGGCATTTACTCGGGCATTCGTGCGGCTATGAGTCGGATGCCACGACCTTCTGCGTCATTGATTCGAGGCGGGGCGATTTGATCGATTGAGGAAGTATGGAACAGTTGATTTCTTTGGGACGTCAGATCCTGAAGAAGCTGAGACTTGGTTGAGGAAGACTGAGAGAGTGCTCGATCAGATGGAGTGTGAGGATGACGAGAGGATCATCTATGCTGCTAGTTTGCTTCAGAGAGATGCACTTCACTGGTGGGAGACTGTACCAGGGAGTCAGATGAGGCCAGTAGGGTTGGCGTGGCAGGATTTTGTGGTTTCTTTCAGGAAGAAGTACTATCGAGTATATGTTCGTGAAGCGAAGGAGTTCCTCGGTTTGACTCGAGAGGATATGTGATCGGCGAGTATGAGCGCCGATTTACATAGTTATCCCGGTATGCTTGGTTTGATGTAAGCGAGGCTGCCGGATGTCGCCGATTTGAGTCAGTGCGACAGCTATCGAGAGAAGGTGATTGTGCAGAATTTTTGTTATTTCAATTGGTGGGAGAAGCGTGGCGAGGTGGAGAATATTGAGAACATCAAAGTCTTGTGAACAAGAAGAGAAAGAAGGCGATCCAGGAGAGGAGGTAGCACTAGTACTCCTATGCCCGACAGAGTGCTAGGAGCTTCGGTCGGTCGAGAGAGAGAAAGCGATGGTGCGAGCCGACCGAGGCCGATGAGGACTTCTACTGTTTCTCACCAAGCTTCAACGGTGGGTGGCGGTATAAGGGGAGAAGGAGATAGATCTTTTGTCCCGAAGTGTGAGCATTGCGGGAGAGCTCATAGAGGAGAGTGCTTCAGATTGACAGGAGCTTGTTTCAACTGTGGGGAGAAGGGACACATTGCCAGATAGTGTCCTCAGCCTTCACGACATGAGAGAGGTCAGATGCAAGCTCCGAGGAGGACAGAGACCATGGGTCAGAGGACTACAACAGAAGTGGGCAGTTCAGATGCAGCGAAGAGGGTGAATCTTTCGGGTAGACCGAGAGGGCAGGCACCAGCTATGGTGTTTGCGATAACTAGGGAGGATGCTGAGACCGCCCGGATGTTGTCGCAGATGCAGATGCAGTTATTTTACGATCTTGTGATTGTGTTGATTGATCCAGGTTCTACTCATTCGTTTGTTTCTTCGAGTAGACCCGTGTGTGATGTGATTGTGAGCCCTTTGAATACTCCGCTGATGGTGAGTACTCCAATCGGTCAGTACATTGTGATTAGTCAAGTATATAGAGGTTGTGAGATTCGCATTGGTGGAGAATTTCTAGTGGTAGATTTGATGCCACTGAAGATGAGCGGTTTAGATGTGATTTTGGGCATGGATACATTGGAAAAGTACAATGCCCGTTTGGATTATAAACAGAAGACAGTGGAATTTGGTTTGGGTGATGGCAGAAAAGTAGTGTTTACTGGGGATAGGAAAGTGAGTCCGCCCAGAATTGTTTCAGCTATGATAGCAGAGAGGATGATGAGTAAAGGATGTGAGGCATTCTTGGCCTATTTGGTGGACACCAGGGCTGATAGAGGAAAGTTGGAGGATATTCCAGTAGTTAGGGATTTCTCGGACGTCTTTCCCGAAGAATTGCCAAGACTACCGCCAGTTCGGGAGATTGAGTTTCCGATCGAACTTTTGTCAGGTACAAGGCCGATTTCAATTCCGCCCTATCGGATGGCTCCAGCGGAATTGAAAGAGCTTAAGGAGCAATTGGAGGAGTTATTGGAGAAAGGATATATCAGGCCGAGTTCTTCGCCATGGGGAGCTCCAGTCCTGTTTGTAAAGAAGAAAAATGGATCCTTGAGAATGTGTGTGGACTACGAGGAAGTGAATCAAATTCTGATGAAGAACAGTATCCGCTTCCTCGCATTGATGATCTGTTTGATCAATTGCAAGGGCGAGGTCTTTCGAAGATCGATTTGAGATCGGGTTATCACCGATTGAGGATTAAGGAGTCGGATGTGCGAAATGCGCTTTCGGGACTCGGTATGGGCATTTGAGTTTTGGTTATGCCTTCGGATTGGCGAATGCTCCGGTGGCGTTTATGGATTTGATTAATCGGGTATTTAAGCCATTCTTGGACCAATTTATCATTGTCTTCATTGATGATATATTGGTGTATTCCAAGAGTGATGAACAGCATGAGGAGCATTTGAGGATGGCTTTGGAGACTTTGAGGATGAATGAGTTGTATGCCAAATTCGATAAATGTGAATTTTGGTTAAAGGAAGTTGCATTTCTTGGACACGTGATCTCAGAGCAAGGAGTTCATGTGGATCCAAAGAAGATAGAAGCTGTGGTAAGTTGGGAAGCACCGAAGAATGTAGCAGAAGTGAGAAGCTTTCTGGGTTTAGCAGGCTATTACAGGAGATTCATGGAGGGATTTTTCATGATAGCCGCTCCGATGACGAAATTGCTGAGAAAGAATCAGAAGTTTGATTGGAGTGAGGATTGTCAAAGGAGCTTTGAGGAGCTCAGCCTTGATTAATGGCGCCCGATTTTGGTTTTGCCTTGAGAGATGAAGGTTATTGATTGTATAGTGATGCTTCGAGAAAGGGTCTTGGCTGTGTTTTGATGCAGGGAGATCGGGTGATTGCTTATGCTTCGAGGCAGTTGAAGCCTTATGAGCTGAATTATCCGACGCATGATTTGAAGTTAGCAGCATTATCTGTATGGAGTTCAGACTCGGATCTTCACTGATCATAAGATTCTGAAGTATTTGCTGAGTCAGAAGGAATTGAATTTGAGGCAGAGAAGGTGGATCGAGCTACTCAAAGATTATGACTTATTGATTGAGTATCATCCGGGCAAGGCCAATGTTGTGGCGGATGCCTTGAGCAGGAAGTCTTCGATTGCTCATGTTCGATCGGTTTATCTTCCTTTATTGGAAGAGATGGCCAAGCTTACGATAAGCTTGAAGCAGGAGGAGTCGGATTGCCTTCTAGCTAATTTTCGAGTGAGACCGATTCTTAGGGAGAAGGTTAGGAAATTGCAGTCTCAGGATGCAGAGTTGAGCAAGCTTCGAGATGAGATTCGGAATGGCAGAGTTTCTGAGATAGATGTGCAGGATGATGGGCTTATGATAGTAGGGAGCAGATTGTGTATTCCTGATGTGTAGGAGGTGAAGGCTGAGATTATGGATGAGGCACACAATGCGTCTTATGCTATGCATCCCGGTAGTACCAGGATGTACAGGGATCTGCGAGAGCAGTTTTGGTGGAAAGGCATGAAGAGGGATATAGCAGAGTTCGTTAGTAAGTGTCTAGTGTGTCGTGAAGTCAAGGTGAACACCGTGCACCTTCGAACAAGTTGAGACCATTGCCTATTCCGGAGTGGAAGTAGCAACGAGTGACTATGGATTTTCTGATGGGTTTGCCTAGGACCAGCAGGAGGCATGATGCCATTTGGGTGATTGTTGATCGATTGACTAAGTCAGCCCACTTTTTGGCGATTCGACAGACTGATTCTTTGCATGTATTAGCAAAGAAGTACATCGATGAGATCGTGAGATTGCATGGGGTTCCGGATTCGATTGTGTCCGATAGAGATCTTCGGTTTACTTCGAGGTTTTGGAGTAACTTGCAGGAAGCTTTGGGGACGAAGCTGAATTTTAGTACGGCCTTTTACCCTCAGACGGATGGTCAATTAGAGAGGACCATTCGGACTCTAGAGGGGATGCTTAGAGCATGTGTGATGGATTTTCGAGGAGCATGGGATGATCATTTGCCGTTGGTCGAATTTTCTTATAACAATTCGTACCATTCGAGCATTCTAATGGCTCCATATGAGGCTTTGTATGGGCGGAGGTGTAGGACTCCAATTTGTTGGGATGAAGAAGGAGAGAGGCAATTGGAAGGACCAGAATTGATTCAGACGACGGTCGATAAAGTCAATCTGGTTAAGCAGCGGCTTAAGGCAGCACAGGACAGAATGAAGAGTTATGTTGATGCTCACCAAAAGGAGATGGAGTATGAGGTCGGTGAGAAAGTGTTCCTTAAGACATCTCCTTGGAAAGGAGTATTAAGATTCGGCAAGAAGGGTAAGCTGAGTCCGAGGTATGTGGGTCCTTATGAGATCCTTGAGAGGATTGGGTCACTTGCCTACAGATTGGCATTACCTCCAGAGTTGTCGCAGATTCACGATGTCTTTCATGTGTCTATGTTGAGGAGGTATAGATCGGATCCTTCTCACATCATCCGAGCTAGTGAGGTTGGTGAGGATGATCCGAGTTATGAGGAGCTTAGGTGGAGATTACGGATACAAAGGAAAAAGTCCTCAGGAACAAGATGGTTCAGTTAGTCAAAGTCCTTTGGAGGAACCATTCAGTAGAGGAGGCTACTTGGGAGCCATTGGAAGCCATGCGGGAGAAGTATCCGCATCTCTTCGATAATTCAGGTAAATTTTGAGGACGAAATTTTCTTTTAAGAGGGGGAGAAATGTTAGACCCCGAATTTTTTTTATGATGTCGTTAAGCATGGATTTTGATAATTATGTGTTTATGGTTTAGTTTGATTTATTTTGGAGTATTAGTGGATTATTGAGGTATAATTGCGTTTAATTGTGGTTAAATGAGAATTAGAGGATTTAATTATGTGAGGGCATTTTAGGAAGTTCATTTAAGTTGGAATGGGTTTAGGCTTGAATAGAGGAGTAAGTTGGTCTTTTGTTCCATGACTTAGGTTAAGAGAAAAGAAAAGAATAAAAAAAAGGAAAAGAAAGGAATAGAAGGAAAAGAGAAGAAGAAAGAAGAAGAGACGCCGTCGAAGGAGGAAGTGGGAAGAGAAGAAAGACTTTGTGATTTTTTTTGCATTTTCCGACTGATTCGAAGTGATTTCGGGTAAGTTATGCTTGTGTTAAACTTGTTTTAGTTGGATTTAAACCTAAAATGGTTGGAATGTTTAAGAATCGATGGTTTTAGGGTTTGAAAGGAAAGAGGGTTAGATTTCGTTGGATTACTAGTTTTGTGCTTGATTTTGAGTTGATTAATGGGTTAGAAATGTAGCTTGAGACTTGATCTAAGGCTTATTTGTGTTGCATTTGAGTTTGGGAGAAGATTGAGGTCGAAAATCGCAGGAAAGAGGGGTTCGGAGTCGAAGCTCCGACCTGCACGTCGCGACGTACGCAAGAGCACGCCACGGCGAGCGGAGATGGAGTGACATGCCGCGTGCACCATGTGCGCGTCATGGCGTCTGCGCCTCTGTGTGCGCCGCAATAGTAATGGTCGCTTGTGACAGCGTCCGCCGCCATGGCGAACCCCTGCTTCGAAAGTGAGATTTTCATATTTCGGGATATCTTTTGGTGTGGATGTCCGATTGAGGTGATTTTGGATTCGTTGTGATCTAGACATAAAAGACTGCGAGTTGTTTGAAAAAGGGAAGTTTGGAAATTGTTTCGAAGAGTTCGAGATTTTCGATGGGAGTCCGATGAAGACCTTTAGTGCTTTACTTTTTGCTTTTCGAGTTTATCTGAATATTTGTTATGGATATTAATTGTATGGAAACTTGGTTTATTATAGGAACTAAGTGATTTGATTGATCGCAAGAGGAAGGACAATGAGTGAGTCGATACTCAGCGATACTAGGTGGGTAATATGTTTATGATTATTGTGTATGGGCAAATTGCACGATGTGTGCTTACTTACATTATATGACATTACTTGTATTGAATTGCATGAGAATATTGAATATGCTTTTGATTATAATTATGCATGGATTGATAGGCCTTTATGGAAATGGACAAGAATGAGAATTGAAAAGCGTGAACAATGCTTTGAGCATGAATCGAATGAACTATGTGAATTGTTTGGGTAAGAGAGTTACGGATGGAGTCACGTGCGTTGACGACAAAAGCCTTCTCCGGCTGCCCACTTGGGCAACGAGATCCTTGAAATCGGACTCGGATAGTTTACGGATCTACCTTTGGTTTATCCGGATGGATTACGGAACTCTCGAGCCATTTGTTTATGCATACACGATTGATTTGATGAGCATAGCATATGATGGAATTGATGGACTTGTTGCATAAGAATTGTTATGTTGAGAAATATAAATTGCATGATCTATGTTTATATGAATGTGAATTATTTGATGAATATGAAATTGCTGTATGAATATACATATATGCTTGATTGTGTGGCTCGTTGCCAATGGCTATAAACGTATATGCCACTGAGCTTCGCAGCTCACCCCTTTACTCTCCCCTCCTCAGGTGCAAATCGAGGCGTTTGTCGACCTTGCAGGGCATCAGAAACTTTGAGCTAGTTAGAAGCCTTGTAGAAGTTAGTACTTTGGTTAGCCCACCAGCATTTCAACACGGAGCATACTTTTGTGTATTTTGGGATTTACTTTCATTTTGGATTATGTTATACTTCGAGAATACTGGTTGAATTCCTTCGAATGACAATGGCATATGTTTTATGAATGTGAGATGATTAATGCAGGTTTATGAGTATACGTATTGTTATATAAATCGAATATGTATTTTGTATGGATGTTGGGATCGGGTCCGACGGTATATTTGAGCGCCCGTCGCAGGCGCGACCCGAGGGGCCGCCCTTGGGATTGGACATACGGGGCCCGGGCCCAACATCAAACTAGTATTCCATCTCCTGTGTTCAATCAGATTTGAAACAAGAAAAATATTAGTATCTTGGTGTCTAGTCGTAGAGATATAAGAGTTGACTTCATCGAATAACCATGGAGAATCCCATATGAAAATATCTGAACCTGAACTAACACTAAAGTGAGAAAAATTAATTGTATATCTTGTAATAATAGGATGACACAAATTCCTATCATTTATGAAAATCTTTCTCATTAAATGTAAGACCTATGTATGATTGTAGATGAATTTGGTCATCTTTTTGTCTTTTTGTATAGTCTCATCAATAATAGGAAAATATCTAGCATCTCTTATATTTTCCAACATCTAGTTAATTTAATATGCAACGTAAAGAGTCTAATAAAAATAATTATACCTATTTTAAAATCTTCTTCCAACTACTTTATAAGTAGAATCATTGTCAGTAATGAACTAAACAATAGTTTCTAGCCCAACTCCATTCACAACTTCATCAAATGTTTAAAATAGATTATCAACGTTTATAACAAGTTCAGATGCATTAATAAATTTAAAAATATTGTCCCTTTGCAAAATAATCTAAAAAATGATACTATTTCTTGTCTTCTATTTGTCCAACTATCACACATGATTAAACACACAAAAGTAGCCCAAGTTATTCTTCTTTCATCAAAATAATTTTTTATTTTATAAATAGAGATACTCAAAAGTTTACCTTTATAGTTATCAATTGAAGGAGCTTTATATCATGGATTATAAGAGGTAATAACATCTACCATAAGTTGATAATAATAATATTGAGTAGTATTAAACAATATATATGGATCGTACCACTATCTATCCATGACCATGTATAAGTCACTTCTCTAGATTGTAAGGCATTACAAATTAAAGGTTGAGCTTTAAAAATTGTTCTTGGTGCCAAAAAATTAAGCACCTGTGTTCTTCTTTTCCTAGCATTAGGTGCAACTTTTTCTTCTTGTTGGATAGGCATACTAACACCTTGAACATCCCCTCGATCATCCTGACCACCAACAAAAAAACTTCTACTACTAATTTCGTAATTCAAATTTTGCCTTCTATCTTTCTTATGCTAGTACTCTTCAAACAAAGTCTTCATTTTCTATTTCACATTATGGCTCGCTTTTTTACAAGGCTCCACATCATCTTTGAACCTAGTTAAATTGTTTTTTAATCTGGTTATTCCTCCACCTTTCAAATTCTTATCACAATATAAACAAATGGTACAATTGTTCATTTCAAGAATCAATTGAGCATGAGCTCAAGCTAGATCATTGAATCTTCTTGAAGTGGCTAAATTATCAGGAGTACATAAACTTCCTTCTATTTATTTGTAAAAGGAAATGAAGACATATATCAAAATTAACATAATAATTTCATATCAAAATAAAGTTTTGTAAAAAAAGGAGAAGAAATAGATCAATAATAGCTTCTTAATAAATCGTGTTTCTTTTTAAACCCAAACATCAAATATATACTTTGATTGTTGCAATTTCACAACTATAACTCATTTTGTGTGATTACATAATTCAAACATAAGATCACAATTATAAACTATTTTGTGTAATTATATAATTCAAAAATAAACTCACAACTCGACCTATTTTTATGATTATATAATTCAATCATAAACCCACAAGTCACAACTACAACTCATTTTGAGTTACTACATAATTCAACTATAAATTCACATTTATAATTCAATTTATGTAGTCATACAATCCAACTATAAATTTGGAAATGCAATTCATTTTATGTGATCACATAATTTAAACATAAAATCACAACTATAATTTATTTTGTATAGTTATGTTATTTAACCACAAACTTTTAATTATAATTTAATTTGTATGATATTTTCAATAAAAACTTATTTTGTATGATTATTGATTAGTTGACTAAAAATTCCAATTATAGACATAAACTCACAACTGTAATCAATTTGGATAATTACTAATTGCATTATTCAACCATAAATTAATTATTCCATTTTGATAATTACAAATTTAATTTATAATATATAACCCAATTTATAATAAAGACCAATCTTTCATTCAAATTTCAACGTATCTAGAAGCTTAAATTTCATATAAAGAAAACCTCAATTCATATTCTAATTATTATTTTTAAATCATATTCTAATTCCAAATTTTAGACAACAAATGAATAACCTCAAATGTATAATGCAATTCAAAATTCTAGTTCTCATCATCATAAAAAGTTAGAAACATAACCAATTTTAATTTCTAAATAACACTAAACACTCTGTTAATTTTTATGAATGACATAAATTCAAACTTCTATTCCACTGTTCCACAATCACAAATTCACAAGCCATACATGATACACATACATCACAAGTCTACATGCCTACATCACAAGTAATCATATTATCAATTTCTCAATTATCACACATACACAGGGTTCCACTGCTATTGAATTTTTGCTTGCAAAATGTAACTTTGGCTTAAGCTTACAAATCATAAAACTTGAATTTTACAACACAACACAACACAATAGGATGATGTGATGTGATGGTGGATGATGACTAGCTATGGCAATTGGTAGTGTTGTGAGCGATTGGCTATGACGACTGGTGATAAATAATAGTGGACTAGCGTCGACGACAACCGCCGATAGTTGAGACTGTCATTGACGTTGAGACAACTGGAACCTGGACTAGAGTGACAGAGGAGGGAGATTGTCATTGATGCTAAGGTTAAGGAGGAGAGGAGCGACTCCAGCAAGGACATGGGAAATAGGAAAAACGAATAGGTTTTGTTGTTTTTATGGTTTACTTTTTGCATTTTATTCCTTGAATTTTTTGAAATTTAAAATATTAAACTATCGGCTGGTACTAACTAAAAATGTTAGTATAGGCCGATACCACCTTTGGTATGATATGCTTAAAATTTGTACCATTTTGTCGATCAATACAGTATGAGATTCATAACTTTGATATTTGTTGATTCTATTGGATACAAAAGTAACTCTAGTATGCTTTTGGTGGTCTTCGTTAATGAAAAAACAAATTCGAATTTAAGATGAAATATAACAAAGTTCTTTTAAATTAAATAATTTTAAAAATGTTTCTTAATCACTAATGTTAAAATTTGAAAATAAAATTTTCTCTTAAATTTCTTATAAAAGATAGAAAATATATAATATAAATATCATATGTGAATCAATCAAATATTATTAATATGAAGACTCAACTTATCCTTTAAATTTAAATGGAACTAATTAAACATAACCTAAACTAAAAATTTAAAATAATTATAATAAATTATTGATTTATATCAAATTTAATTAATTTAAACCAAGTTTAAAAGTCACACTAAGCCATAATATTAATAACATTTGATTAGTTAACATATTTATATCACATGTGGTTTATTATTGTTTTAATTTAAATTTAATAAGAAATAATTTTAAAAATTTAAAATCACAGATAGTCTTTTCAAAGATTTGAAAAATTACAAAACATGTTCAAAATTATTTAAAACATTAAAAAAATTGTGTTTTCGTTTGAGTATAAAAATGGGTCGGATTGGGTTGGACCATCATCGACTTAACCCAACTTTTTTTTGGCCTAAATTAAAACCATTTTATTAATAGCGAGAAATGGGATCGACATCCTATTACTCGGTTTACTACGGCGTTGTGAAGGAAAGAAACCGGCAAGAAAACCTCCATAGATTCAGGCCAAGTACAAGTATTCAAAAAAGTAGAAAAATCATGTAATACAGATGTAGGGAGTGGCATTTCGTTCTAAGACCAAAGTTCTACGAACAATCAATGGCAAGTCTGCCTCTTGGCGAAAATGAGTCGAAACCCCAGAAGAGCCAATCCTGGACAAATAATCAGCAACAGTATTTACCTCGCGATAAACATGTGAGATCGAAGAAGAAGAAGCAGTCATCATATCCTTGATAATTTGAAAATCAGTGTAAAATTGCCATGGCCACCTCCATTCCTATTTAATAAAGCCATGATAGCCAAGTTATCTGCTTGAATTTGTGTTCCAGTGAAACCACAAGCATTGCAAAATCTCAAACCGTTAATAATAGCCTCCAATTCCATCTTCATGCTGCTCGAAATTCCCACATAAGAAGCCTCGACGTAGAAGAGAAAACCTGTTGAAAATCTTACAATAAAACGCCAACCCGACTGTCCTGGGTTGCCAAGCGATGATTCGTCTATATTCAAAACCATAACATTAGAATCAGGGGGTCTCCAACTAACCGTGTGAATCTGCTGCTTCCTCGGTTGCCGTATCGGGCAGTTGAATTTGCGTTCAACAAAAAGACAATCATGGAAATCTCTCGGCATCGGACGGTGAGCCAACAAAATCTCGGTAAGGTGTCGATGCACATCATTGATAATAATCAGCTTGTTAGGTCTTATGTTGTCGAAAACAAAATTATTCCTGGATTTCCAAACCTCCCACAGGACAATTGAAGGTAATATTAAGATGAGCGTCTGACGAAGAGACGAAGAGCTTCCCAAGAGGCACCAATACAAAAACATCGGCCATAAACCATGGAAACGTGGGATAATTATTTCCAACAAGGAAGCAAAATAATCCCAAATTTCCAACACCACAGGACAATAATAGAAGGAGTGGTCACAACTCTTAGAACTTGATCGACAGAAGCAACAGATAGTAGGATTCAAGGCAAAACCAATACCAACCAAGAAATCAGGAAGAGGCAAAAGTGAGTTCCAAAATTTCCAAACAAATATTGAGATTTTCGTAGGCAACAACTTGGACCAAAGAAATTTTGCGACAGAAGAAATGGGAGCATGAAACCGGACAAAATCATATGCGGTTGCCAGTGAAAACAAACCCGTAGACGTAAGCTTCCAAAACATACGATCTGGTGAATCTGTTAAAACTGAAGGTAAAGCATTCAATGCCTGAAATTGTGCATCGGTCAGATGGTTTATAATGAGAGGTAAACAGTAATCTTTATTTCGGATGAAATCAGCAACCGTTAATAAAGGAAGAGGGAATTGGTGCTCATCATCTATATGCCGAAAAGGCCCCAAGCCAGACCAGTTATCATCCCAAAAGTTCGAGGAGCCATTCCGGATGCAAAGATGCACTTGATTACCGACAAGCCTATCAACAGAAAGAAGCCTTCGCCAGCTATTTTTCAGCTTGCAGGAGGTAGACAAAGAGGAAATAAATCGGGCCTAATTACCAACTCTATTTTTAAACTGCCACCACAATTTGATCGTGTAAGCTTTAACCACATCTTCTAATTTTCGGAAGCCTAAACCGTTTTCAGTCACTGGCATTGATATTCTCTCCCAAGATCGCCAATGTCGTTTGGATAGGTCAGTGGTGCTGCCCCAAAAAAATCGTTGAAAAATCCGCTCTATTTGGCCCAACACAGATTTAGGAGGGACGATTGCCGACATGATATGCAACGAAAAAGAAGAGAGAACATGTTTTATCAAGATGAGACGACCTCCAGGCGATAGTTATTTGTGTTTCCAGTTGCTGACTTTTGCCTCCACTCGCTCTACTATGAATCTAAAAATTTGTTCTGTTTTCCGTCCCCGAAAAAAGAGGAGATCCAAGATATAGTATAGGCAAACAACCCGGCACCATTTGTAGAATAGTTCGAGAGAGTTCCACCCTTGGAGAGGTTAATCCTTCAGATCGAATAAAACAACTTTTAGATTTATTAACCTTCTGACCAGTTGCAAGCTCATAATCATCTATTAATAGCATAAATTGCTCCATTGAGCGTTTTTTGCCACTAAGGAAGAATATCATATCATCAGCATATGCTAGGTGATTTACTGCGAGAGCGCCTCTTGGAAGGCCATATGGTCGAATTCTGCCAGCTTCGACAAAAGCATTCAAACCCCTGGATAAAGCTTCAGAGACAATAATGAATAAATATGGAGAGAGCGAATCTCCCTGCTTCACACCCCGAGAAGCCTGGAAAAACCCAACAGGGCTTCCATTCAGCAGAATTGAAAACCAACTTGCACGCAAACTGCCCATAATCAATGTATGAAAGCTTCACAAAAACCAAATTGACGTAGAATTATGACCAGAAAAGCCCAAGACACTCAATCAAAAGCCTTCATCATATCCAATTTGAGAATCACATTACCACCCCTCGCCGAGTAGTCTAAAAAGCGTGTTAGGTCCTGGGCCAACAGTATATTGTCGACAATATCTCGCCCTGCCAGGAAACCCGATTATACCGGAGAGATCAACTTTGCCAAAATTGGTTTAATCCGTTCTGTCATGAGTTTGGTGAAGATCTTGCCAATAAAATTGCATAAACTAATTGGCCGGAAGTCTGCAAAAGAGGTTACATGTTGCTTTTTTGGAAGGAGAATGATGAGGACACTTGCGATGGCTCTTGGAAGTGGAATTCCCGACATAAACTCAACACAAGCATTGAAGAGATCATCCTTGATGATAGACCAACAATTGTGTTAGAAGGAACCACAAAATCCATCAATGCCAGGTGCACTATGAGAGGAGAGACTCATTACCGCGTCTTTTATTTCATCATAGGTTGGCACCCTCATCAAAGATGCATTATCCGCCTCATCAACCAGTGAAGGGATGGAACCGAGCAGACGAGCTGCCGAAGTTTCATCCATGTCCGAGTCTTGACATAGCAACTTTTGGAAGAAATCGATGGCCTTAGTTGAAATTTTAGGAGGGGAATCTAGCCACCTGCCATCAGCTGCCCTTATGGAATGGATCCCTAGAAACGATCTTTTTCCACGTAAGGAAGCATGAAAAAAATGACTATTTGCATCACCCTCTTTGCACCAACGGATTCGCAATTTTTGGAGCAGAAAATCATCACGTTCCCGTTCTCTCATAATCAAATTCGCCTTTGCTTTGTTTAGTTCAGCTAGAGTATCTGGGGAAGGCAATTGTTCATAAGTCGTTTCATAGTGTAGAACCAAGTCTTCGGAATCTTGTAAGTTCTGAAAAACATCTCCAAAATGTGACTTATTCCAAATTTTCAGTGCCTCCTTCAATCGTCTGAGTTTTAAAGAGAATCTCAACATTCCAAAACCGTCAACTGGAGCTCCCCAATGATCCCGAACTACATCATAAAAACTGGAGCGACGAAGCCGCATCCTCTGGAAACGAAAGATTCTAGGTTTGGAGTCAATAGCCATATCAAATCGATGTAAAATAGGAGAGTGATCAGATTGAATTCTACTTAAGTTATGAACGGTGGCCACCGGAAAGCGGTCAAGCCAGGCAGGAGAGAAGAGACAACGGTCCAATTTCTTCAACACTGGTCCGTTAGATCGAATTCCAAACTAAGTAAACTCACAGCCCTGAGTAGGACACTGCTCTAGTCCACACTCAACTATGAATTCATTAAAATCATCAATCGATGATAATTCATGAGTAGCTTGTCCCTGATATTCCTCCAGAGAGCGAATAACATTAAAATCACCTGTAATTGTCCAAGGAGTATCAGAATGCAGAAGCTGAAAAGCAAGCAGATTGACCCATAATGCCTGTCTTTCTCGACGAGTAGATTTAGCATAAACAACAGAAACAATGAAAGGAGCAGGATGCGTATGATGTTTAACCCGTAAATGTAGAACTTGTTCATCGCCACCCAGGTTATCCACCGTATAATCAGCTGAAAATAAAGCCCAGATTTTATTCGTGAGTGAGACGAAAGTGGATTGGAAGTGCAGCTCTCTCGATATCGCAGACAGAACTGATGAATTTCCCATTGGTTCTAATAAGAAAACAACCGTCACTTTATGCAAAGCAACTAGATTTTTTAAACGTCGACGTGTTGGCTTATTGGCCACGTCCCGAATGTTCCATGTCAGGCTACTAATCATTGGGGAAGTGTTGAACCGTTACCAGTAGGAGCTCTCCTGGATCGACGAAGAGATGTCTCATTCACAATAAGAATTTTGTTTTTGGAGCCTAAAGGTCGACCGCGTCGACGAGAATGCTGTATATCATCATTTTGGGGCAGGACAAGTAAAAGTTGATCGGAGACCAGGCGTAGTGTCGATCATCGCGATAGGCAGGCAAAGGAACATTATCAAAAACATCGGAATGTGAGATAGGCAAAGCAGTATGTTGAGACAACAAACTTAAATCTGCAGGCAGATGATCACAATTTATTTCCGCATTAATAGGCACTTGAGGAGCAGCCATAGGCAGAGAAGATAATAAATCCACCTGATTTTCTGTAGGCCGCGGGAACGAAGGTATGAGTTTCTCAGTAGAGTGCAAATTAGGTAAAACAGTCGATGAAGGTGGCAAATCAGGCACGCTGGTCAGAATTGCGAATTGAGGGGTTGGAGCAGGCAACCCAGTCGATTGAGACGTTACTGGCAGCTATGGTGGGCAGGCTGGGCCAGTATCATCATCTAGAAGTTGAGAAAGAATTTCAAATCTTGATGATAGTTGGGGAGAAGCAGAGGGCGAGTCCTTCGAAAGGGGAAAATCCAAACCAATAGTCTGCAGTTGACCAGGAACCAACAAAGGAGGTTTAATCAGAACTTCAACTGCCGTTTGCACTGGGGGTAAAGAAATTGGAGCAGAGGAGGGGATATTGGTAACAGGGGCGTGCTGCTCTGCGGGCGGTAATCCAGATGAGTTTGGTAGAGTTGCTTTTGGTTTCCAAATTTTCGGTGCAGGGAGAACATCGGGAGTGAGAGGCAGCGACTTAGAGGTAGGATCGATGGGTTTACCTGGTTGCAACTAACGGCAATGGTCCTTGTTATGGCCGACTTTGTGATAGTGAAGACAGAAAGCTGGGAGATCTTCATAGATAACCGGTTGGAAAAAAGGTTTGGATTCCGTTTCCAATCGAAGACGCGTAGTCGACTTAACCCAACTTAGTGCCTGTTTGGTTCAGCTTTTGGAAACTCTAAAAGCACTTTTTTCCACCGCAAAAGCTGTTTTTAGAAAAAAAATGGGTGTTTGGCTGCAAACTTCAAAAACACTTTTTAAGTAGAAATAGCTTTTGAAAAAGCTAAAATATAGCTTTTTCAAAAGCTAAAATTTGGAGCTTTTCAGAAAAGCCCAAATTTCAGCTTTTTCAGGAAGCTGTTTTTTATGTTATAGAAATAAAATATTTTTAAATATAAATCAAATAGAATAGAATAATATTTAATATAATAAATTTTATTAAATAATTAATAATAATATTTTTATATAATTAATAATAAATTTTATATAATTAATAATAAAATAATAAAATAATAAAATTTTATAAAAAATAGAAAATATATTAAAAATGGATTCTTTAATTGTTTAATGTTTCCTTCACTTACGTAAATAAAACTTGAAATAACGTCTGTTCTCCTCTTGACAAAACCAGTTGTTAACTCTGTTTTGTTTCTTTTGCTCATCTAACCCTCTTATCTTCTCAGGTTGGTTCTTCTTTTTATTTTTATTTGTCTCCTCAAATTTTATTTCTCTCTATTGAAGGCAGACGTCGAACGTTTGTCTTTAACAATTTGTAATATTATTTAACTTTTTTATATGTTTTAATATTTTTTTCATATTAATTTTATTTTCTATAAAAAAAATGAGACATGTCTTTAAATTATTTCTTATAAGATGATTATAAAAATTTCCTACAATATAATACTTGGCATATTGTTTAATATACTTTAAAATTATTTAGAATAAATAATTTTAGTATAAAATAAAATATAGTTAAAATTAATAAAAGATTTTTATTTTTATGTTGCAAAACGATCTCTTGAATGTTTCTTTTAAAAAGCTGTTTTTTAATTGATACCAAATAATAACTGACTTTTAAAAAGTTCTTTTCGAAAAAGTTTCATCGATAAAAGTTTCTCTTGATAAAAATTTCAACCAAACAGGCCCTTAATCCTCTTATAAACAACTTAAACTTGAGCTAAAACTTAGTTAAATTTGAATTCAAATGATTCAAAAGAACGTTATTTTGAAGTTAAATTAAGTTACTGGAAATCCTGAAGTCTTATTAATTTTCGTCTTTCTTTTTTATCATCCAAATTTATCTTGCTTTTTATAAAGAAATAATCAAATTTCTCATTTTTCATTAAATGAGAAAGTTTTAACTTGGAGCCACAAATACAGGGAATCCAGCCTCGTACTCACGAGGGGGGAAAAAAAGGTACGGAAGCGGAAATAGCAAGTTCTTTGATAATTGGTAAAACAGTTAAACGGTTTCTGTCTAGGTAGAAAAAACTAGGGCGGGAAAATCAAAATCCCGTAGGACCCAATTCCTGTCAACGTCACTTTTGCAGGACAGCGAATAATTTACTCCGGAAAGCAACATTGCAACCAAAACTGACATGACTGTAAGGTGGCAAAGACTGTTGCTCCTGCAATCATAGCGAGGGTTGATGGTTGTGGCCAACGCAACTTGTCAGAAATCACACAAGCTTCTGTCTTAGCAAGATAAAGGTTTAAGATCTTTTGTACTAATTACTTTATTCTAATCTTATTTTTATTTTATTTTGTGTGGCCGAAAAATAGTCCGACAATATAGTTACGGAATACGTGCAGTAGATATTACAAGTTCGAGAGATGGAAAGCAATGTGTTTTCAACCCAGGGGCTCCTCGTCGGGAGTCGAGTGAGATGGACGAAGTCACCGGTGGCTTGAGTCAACGGAGCTTTTAAGTGGGAATCACACATAGCTACCGTTGGAGGAGTAATTCACGACCGTCATAGACAGTGTCTGTGGTGCAGAGGATTCTTACAGCACATTGGTAGCAGCTCGGTGTTAACAACCGAAATCTGGAGAGTCCACTCGGGCCTCACGTTAGCTTAATTCTTAAGTTATCGCAGGATCATATTAGAAGTAGACGCTTTGGAAGTTATTAATTTGCTTTCGACTCCCACTTCTGAGACTGATTTCAATTATTTTTTGTTAGCAAGTACTCATGGATTACTCCAATAAGATTGGGAGGTACAAATCCAACATGTACACCGAGAAAGAAATTTGTGTGCGGATACACTGGCTACCATTGTAGTTCAGAGCAGCCCAAGTCTTTACATTTTTCAGGAGCCTCCATTGTCAGTTCTTAAGTTCATACAATAGGACAAGCAAGGAGCCATTTACCTCAGAGCCTTGCGAGCGTTAGATTAATCATGTTATAGCATTTTTTTCCCTTGTGAAAAAAAATCTTATTTTTATTTTTAAAAATGTCATTTTATGTTTAATTATATATAAAATAACATTGTTTCTGGAATAAAAATAAAGATGGAATAGAATATTTTGGAAGGAATCTGATATTCAAGACAAAGGCCTAAGTGATACATCAATAGTTTTTATGTATTGACGACTAAAATATCTGTATCTACTGCATTGCCAATGTATTATCAACCCTAGTCTCAAGTCCCAACTCTTTCATCTCTCTCTATGGGTCTCTCTCTCCCCTGTAATGTATGCCACTTTCTCGTTACCTGGTCTTATTGATGTTACTTCGATCAAGCTTACGAGAGATGGAAGGATCATATCCACATACTCGAAAATAATATGACAATAGATGCTTAATATTATCTTATAAACCAAATTAACAAGGTTGGTTTATTTTAAGATATGATTTTTTTTTTTGGTAAAACATATCATTCTTAGTGCATCCATTTTTAAGAGTATTAAAGTATTCCAATAACAGCTCCTCTGTGAAAGTCATACGATATCTAAATCGATTTCAACTCCATCAAATAGTGGCATCATGAAATGAAATTTGTTAAGAAACAACCCAATTGTATTGGTTGCAAGACACTAATTAGTTATGCTTCTTTGCTCATATTGTTCAATTTTTTCTGGATGATAATATGATGTGTAGAATTATAGGTAACATTCAAAACAAAATAGTCCCAAAATATTTTGTTATTGAAACCAACTATGTAGCTTAGTGGTGGTGGTCATGTCTAACCAATTATTTGTTATGTAGGCATTTTGAATATCATAAAAAGGAATATATTATAATGTTGAACATTCTTCTCTGAGAAAATTTTCTTCTTCTTCTTGGTCACATCTTTTCTTCTATTATTAACTACAAAAGAGAATTGAGAGAATGTTTATTTATCTTTTTCTTCAACTTTCTTATTGTGATTTTCAAATGTCTTAATATCCTTACTATTTCTTGTTCCTAAAAAGTAAAATTTTGTATTTTTTTCCAATTGCGACAACAAAAACATTTTTTTTTGTTATATGTATTCTACTTTCATTTTCATTTCCACTTATCCTTTTCTTTGCCATTATTTTGACAAGGATGCTACCTGTTTAAGTTGACAATAGGGGTCGACAAAGATAAAGTACTGACTTACATTACCTTCCAATTCAAGATTGGGTTTAGAAACTTTAATATTCACGGTTAAGCTAATAAGAACCTTAGAAAGCTTCATCGATAAGCTTAAAATACTATATAGATAAAGAAATCAAATATATTAAAAAACACGACCACCTTATCAAAACAATACTACTCTTATGTACAAAAAGTACCACTGCTTGTAATTGATAAGTCACATGTTCACTTTAATATGAGTATAAAAATACCATACCTAAATACGAACTATAATAAGACTTTATAAATCTAAAACCAGGCTTTTATATAAAAACTATCATCACTTATAACATGTAATCACATCTTTCATTTCATATGAGAATACCATCATTTAGTATTAAAAATATCATATATAACCTTTATATATTCAATACCTCTCATATGTATAAAAGTGTCAACACTCATTGTATATTAGTAACACTTTCGTTTTAATATGAGAATCTAAGATTGGGTACTAAGAACATTGTTAGTTCCTAATGACACCTAAGAAAGGGCTAAATTGGGTGCTTAAATTCAATAATTTTTCTAACTAATAAACTCGATTAACAACAATTATTATAAATAAGGATGAAGAAATTACTTGATATAAATTAATCAAAAGAATGAACATAAATTTAAATAGGATTGGAAAGATAAAATATAAACTAATTTATAAAGGTTAGACAAATAACCTTTGTTTACATCTACTCTCAAGACTCTTCTTAAAATTTCATTACAATCTTCTTTCAAGAGGAAAATTAACCTTTATACAGTCTTTCTCAATAAAGAAGAGTCCTTTTAAGTTTTTCTTCCAAGGTAAAGAAAAACTTCAATCCCACTTAGATTATCCTAAAGTATAATAATATAATATCTCAATCAAATATTGCAACTCAAAATATCTCACTTTGTCACTTGATAGCTCCAAAGAGCCTCATTTACACAAATATGAGACAATGATGCACAAATGATTGAAAAATGCTTTAAAATGTGATAAAATGCACCCAAATGCTTCTTAATACTAAAACCAATGATAAAAAAATTTATTTATAGTGTTTTGAAAATGGCTATTTATAGAACACTAGTATATTGGTCGACTAATGTGCATTGAATGCAAAGATTCACTAGATGTTAATAGATTGGTCAACTAGTAAACATACTAGTCAACTAATATGACACATTAGTCCACTAAAATATTAACCAATACTACAACAAACTCTTAGTTCATTAAATTCAATAGCACTATTCTATATAGTTTCACCATTAACCTATATAAGTTCACTAATTCCCCTGAAAAAATGATTTTAACAACTTCAAATTCTTAAACCAATTTGTTTAATGCAATTATGATCTAAACACTTAACAAAATGTACTCTAAAGTTTTTTTTGAAAGATAAAGAGCTTTTTACGTTAAAAACAAAAGTTTCAATGCCTCTTGATGAATGAAAAGATTTATGTAATGAAGTGAAATGACATTTTTATGCATGGTCGACCTTTTAGATCATCAAATTAAAAAGTGGGATGACGAATAATAGTGCCAAATGTAAAATGACCTTGATGAGCCTTGATCTTCTTCTATTCTCAGTTTGTTCTTCATTTCGTCAATTTTAACTACTTCAACTTCTCTTTATCAACTTCATAACCTATCTTCTTAAGTTTATAGCTTTATTTTATTCTTACATTGTAGCGTCCCCTTATTGTAGGGTACGCATCAAGACGCCCGAAGGTCATTCCGGTACATATTCTACGATAAGGGCAAGCTACGTTCGATCACTACATTCTGTTCATATGGCATCGTATCAATCTTCACTTAAAAGCATCATAAGAAATCACAATATTTTTAAAGCAACTTTTTCTCATTTCATTTCTCAAAACCAAAAGTCTACATTGTGTCTTTCCCCTCTAACACATATACCTAAATAAGCCTAATACAAAAGTACTATATGAAAGAGGAAAAGATATCAATCTATCTAAGTCATCTAAAAATCCCAGCTGATTGATCTTTGAGTCATGACTTCGTCAAATCACAATCAACACGACAATAGAGCCTCTCAATAGCTAGAGACATCCCTCAGTCCTGAAAAGTCAACATTGAAATTTTGGTGAGTTTTGTGAACTCAATGAGGTAACCATCATCGATGGTTCACTTAATTCATGCAACACATAAATTCATATCATAATTATTTCACAATTTTGCATTTCACATGACTAACACACTTTCACTTAAACATAGACAATTTTGTATTTCACTCTATCAAACATACTTAACAAGATGCATATGAAATGCTCATGAGACACTTTTCAATTGTTACGTTGTTGTGACTGGGTGCCTGAACTGTCTCATATCCATTTTGGATATTGGGCTCATTTATACTGTCCCTTATTCGATAAAGATACAGGGCTCATTACAAGTTGAGCCTGAGGCTTTGAAACACTTTTGAGCTCGAGGCTCATTTCCACACATTGAGCTTTAAGCCCTGATCGTTGACTGCCCTAGTCTCAACTTCCATTATCTGATTATGCATTCATGAATGGAATGCATGTAACACAATCAATCACTTGATAAAACACATAGGTCTTCACATTCACATTCATTCATTATTTAAACATAATTATAAACAAACAATAATTGAGAGAAACCATCCAGGTTACTCACTGGTTGCTCCCGAAACTATTTCCTGGAAGTTCTGGCAATATCTGTGGGTTGAAATTCCAATTGCTCCTCTATAACAAATAACACACACATATATCACAATTTGCACAATCATAGGTGCATTAAAAAATGCACATGTATGAAATGAATTATGTACAATGCATGTTCATGATAATCCCGGGTATCACTCCATAAATTCTTCACAAAACTATCCCCATACCAAAACTCATCTAAGTATAACTTATACTTAGGTTTATGCCTCACTAAACCCATTGAACTCGCAATTCATTTCTCATTGAATCACTTCAGATTTTTCCAAGAAACCCCTTTCGGGTCTACGGTTCATGTACAATCAGAAGGTGAAAATGAAGTACTTTGGTCAAAACTATCTTCTAGAAAAGTATTCCTCTATGTCTTATCTTTCCATTGACATTAAAATCACTCAATTTGGTTCAGCAATGTGAAAGTTATACTCCAACTATTTCCGGACTGCTTTTATTCTGAGATAGTACCCCATACTCAAATTCCATCCACACATTGAAAATCTTAGAGTCCGATTTATAATTTTATTCCTTCACATAAGTTGTAGCACTATGTCTCTAGTTTACTTGGGATCAAAAACCACTCAATTTGGATACCTATACAAAACGATATGCCTAAAATACTGAGGTATGTTTAGTGAAAAAACACCAATTCATAAAATTTAAGAGTACACACACTGTACCCGTCCCATGTTTTTCAATCAATCTTTCTCACTTGATTTTGAATGGCTATGATTTTTGGTGAAAATGTAGAGCAATGTCTTACAAATCCAATGGTTCAAGAATTAGGTCATTTGGATGTCTAGAGGAGAAGTTATGATCAAAAGAATCCAGTCTATTTTTTCTTTCATCTTAGTTTTTCCATCGTCTTAGTTCCCCATTGTCTTAGTTCCTATTGTCTTAGTTTCCCATCGTCTTAGTTCCTATCATCTTAGTTTCCATCGTCTTAGTTCTTATCGTCTTAGTTTCCCATCGTCTTAGTTTCTATCGTCTTAGTTTCCATCGTCTTAGTTCCTAACGTCTTAGTTTCCCATCGTCTTAGTTTCTATCGTCTTAGTTTCCATCGTCTTAATTTCCCATTATCTTAGTTCCTATCGTCTTAGTTTCCCATCGTCTTAGTTTCTATCATCTTAGTTTCCATCGTCTTCGTTTCTATCGTCTTAGTTTCCCATCATCTTAGTTTCTATCATCTTAGTTTTGCATCTCCACATAAAAAGAATATAACTTTCAACTCAGGTGTCCAAAAATTTCATACTATATACCGTTGGAAAGATAAAAGAAAGATCTACAACTCCCAAGAAGGAAAATTTGACAAAATCTATCTAAATTACTCCAGATTTTCTCCTGAAGTTAGAACATGAATTTTTACATTCAGCTCCCAATGTACTGCACCTAGTTCTCAACTTCATTAAATTTTGAGACTCTTAGAGACAGAATTGAAATTTGATGTCTTCATACGAAATTTAACCATATATCTCTAGGTTAATCCAAATTAAGAATCATCTCGTTTAGAAAACTAGAGAAAACGTCATGGCTAAAATACTGAAGCATATTCAATGAACATTTTCCAGATTTTCAAACTTTCAATATTTTACATCACCAAAACACTAAAAATCTTTCAAAAACTAATTTTACACTATAACCAAATTTATTTCCTCCCAACCACCCAGCATTTATGAATATGCACTTAAATGTCACTTTCCATGCAAACGACAGTAACTCCTTAATTTTCTTTTATAAATCACCAACTCTAAAAGATTTATTCACTACTTACCTATTGAAAACTCCAAAATCTTCAAGCCCTAAACTTCATGCAATTTACGTATTTTACTGTGTACAATGACTAGCTTCTAGTTTTCCTTAGGGTTGAAGACACAAATAACATGGTACGTTTGGTGTAGGAAGGAAAAACAAAATCTTTAAAAGGGGTTAGAAGGAAAACTCTGTATGTGGGAAAGAAACTTAAAAAAGATGATCATCAAGAATGAACCTAGACATATAACTTAACCTTTCAACTCTAAAAAACAGTAACCTACATCTAGCACAAGTACACAACCTAAGTGACACATGTCACTTTCCTAATACCTAAGCTCTAACTTAGTTTCTTTTGAAACTGACTCCCTTAACTTTCATCTTTACAATTCAACTATCTCCAAATCTTCTTTTGCTTTCTTTTTCCCATTTTCTATAATTTTTTAGAATTTATTCCTAAATTCAAAAAAAATTCCCAAATACAATATTCTTACTAACCAATAAAATTTTCCATATAAATAAATTCAAAATTATCAAAACTCCAAGAAATCACAACTTAATCTAATTATACTCGACAATTTTCATGAATGCATGTACAATTATTTTCACGTGCCATGACTTCACTATTCATATGTATGTGTATGACATAATATGCATGAACATGGAGATGCATTTTTAACTTCCATAATCACTCACATTTACCATTTTAACATTCCCACAGGTAATGGGATTTTATAACTCTCCCTTCCTTAAAGAAATTTTGTCCTCGAAATTCTTTCCTGTTTGTTCGAACAAGTGGGGATATTGTCTCCTTATATGCTCGTCTGTCTCCCAAGTTGCTTCTTTAATTGAGTGATTTCTCTAAAGGACTTTCACTAATGAAGTAACCTTGTCCTTGATTGAGCCCAAGTTTATCTTATAAATTGGCTACACTTTCATGGCTGTTAATATACTTTTTGACTCTTAATTCGTGATTTTGTGCTTAAATTAGTCCCTTACGGTGAGCTTATATTTTATGCAATTTGTTAGTAAAATTATTGCAAATTGACATTAATTGCATTATAATTTTTCTAAGAGCAATTGATACTACAAATTGTTATTTTGTATTGTAGGAGAAAAGGGAGTCAAAAGGATCAGAAGGCCAACAGGACGTGAGCTCCTCCACGCACGTCGTGACACATCTAGAAGAAGGCACGTGGTGGCGAAAACTAATTATCTCGTCGCGGCGCATCAACAGGGAACAACGCCTCGCAACGTCGATTAATTGTTCCACTGCGGCGAGCGATCAAAGAAGTACACGTCGCGACGAACGGTCTAGTATCCAAACTTAATTTAGAAAATCTTCTCACTATTCTGACCCTACTCGTGACCCATTCTATAAAAACCTTGCCAAATTAGGTTAAAAGGGGGATCGACATTCGACAGAAGAGAGGATACATACGAGTTAAGAGAGAACAAAGAAAAACGAAGAGAGATTCACGACCTTACCACCCAGGGTCCCCTTCGGGGTTCCCTGGGGACAATTGTTAAATAGGTTTATTCTTTCATTTCCAACGCTGACTCCACCATGAGTAGCTTGGATTCATTACGAGTTGTGAAGTTTCCGATTGTAATACGTGGTTAGGCATTTATTTTCTCCTGAAGATGTAGTGACGGCTGGAGTTTACTGAGCTTCAAAGGGAAGTAGCTTAATCTGTAGTTTAGCTATGGTTTATGAATGCCTAATTCTAGGATTTGTAACTTGTAGTGAAGCTACTTGATTATAATCTAATCAAATGTTGGACATTTAAAGTGTTGTTTGGATTAGTAGTTTACATTGTCACATTTAACTAGATTGTTATGAACTTATGAGTTAGGGTCTATTGCTTTGTAGTTAGATTTGCTTGATTAGAGTTTAATCAAGTGTTGAACAATGTAATGTGTTATGGATTTGTTTATGTAGAACTTTGAGCTTAAATATATGAAGTCTCATATATGTCCACTTGTGATCTTGTTGATTCTCTTTTATCTACCTAGTTGTGTTTGATATTGAGTTGATGCTAGATTTCATTTGACCTATTGCATTGGCAATTCCACCGCACACACTAAGATGCGCTTAACAAGGTTTTAAAAAATGGAGTTCATTGATTAAAATCTTGGACTTAAAGAGTCCTTTAAGGTTCTAAGGCTTAAGAGCACTTAATGGGATCTTGAGAAATGGAGTTCATTAATCAAGATCTTGGACTTAAAGAGAGTCCTTTAAGGTTTATCATTTCAAACTTAGTGTTTTCTAATCCCATCAAATTAGTTTTGAATTGTGATAGCCAAAGCTCATTTTCAAGAGGATTTTATCACTTGTCTTAATCTTTCCATTTTCTATTTTCAAAAACCCAAAAATACTTTTTACATGTTTTTTACAATACTTTTTAGTTCATTAATATTTTCAAAAATCAAAACTCCCATTTCCTTGCTGATTTCACTTGCGTTTTATGACATATAGACTAGCTTAGGTCCATTTCATTAGGTTCCGATTAAGTGAGACGACCCGAGGTTGCATCCTGTACTGCAATCCTTGGAATTAAATTATTTTTGACTTGGCTTCTAAGGGTTTGATCTTAAGATTGATACAAAGAGCCGATCATCCCTCAACTTCTTGATCTGTGATCCCACAATCTTGATCGGCTCCTCAATAAAGCTTAAGTTACTAGCAACCTCAATCTCTAGAGCCTGTATCACATGTGTCAGATCTGATCGGTACCTTCGGAGCATACTCACATGAAATACATTATGCAATTGAGACATCTCATTCAGTAAAGCCAACTTATAGGCTAAAGGTCTAATCCTCTCAATGATCTCATAAGGACCAATGTACCTAGGGCTCAACTTGCCCTTTTTACCAAATCTCAAAACTCCCCTCCAGGGTAACACTCTCAAGAATACTCTATCTCCCACATTATACTCCATATCACGTTGATGTTGATCCACATAACTCTTCTGTCTATCCTGAGCCGTTTTGATTCGACTTCAGATCAACTTCACCTTATCCACTGTATCTTGTATCAACTCTAGCCCTTCAACCATTCTCAAGTCCTCTTCATCCCAATATAATGGCGACCAACATTTTATCATACAGTGCCTCATACGGTGCCATTCCGATACTACTGTGGTAATGGTTGTTGTAGGCAAACTCTATCAATGATATATATTGATCCCAAGCTCCTCTAAACTCCAATACACAAGCTCTAAGCATATCCTCTACAGTCTTGATTGTCCTCTCACTCTGTCCATCTGTTTGAAATGAAACGCTATACTGAAGTTCAACTTAGTACCCATAGCAGACTACAAGCTCCTCCAAAATCTCGAAGCAAATTTGGGATCCCTGTTTGATACTATGGACACTGGAACCCCATGCAGTCTCACCACGTCATTCACATACTTCTGGGCCAACTAATCAAGTGAGTTTTTCTCTCTCACTGGTAAGAAGTGGGCCGATTTAGTCAACCGGTCTACTATGACCCATACAGCATCATGCTACCTCGGAGTCTTAGGCAATCCCATAATGAAGTCCATAGTGATCCGTTCTTGTTTTCACTCCGAAATGGGCAACGAACGTAACTTCCCTACTGGACCCTGGTGCTCAACCTTAACTTGCTGGCAAGTCATACAGTTAGACACATACTCCGCCACTTGCTTCTTCATTCCAGGCCACCAGAAATGTTGCTTCAATGTGTTATACATCTTGGTAGTACCAGAATGCATAACATAGGTTGTCATATGAGCTTCCTCGAGAATCTCCTTCCTCAGATCATCCACATTAGGCACACACAGCCTTTGTCTCAACCATAATGTCTCATCCCTTAATTCAAACTCAGAATCTAGATTCACTTTCACTTTTTCCATAAGCTTCACTATATTAGGATCTTTGCCCTGGACTTTCCTGATTCAGTCATGTAGCATAGGTCTCAACTTTAAAGTAGAGCTCTCAAATGTATGAAATTAGGTAGCCTCAATAACTGAATCTAAGTTTTACTGTTATTAGACTTCCTGCTCAAAGCATCTGCCACTATATTAGCTTTCCTTAAGTGGTATTCAATAGTGCAATCATAGTCTTTCAGTAGCTCAATCCATCTCCTCTGCCTCAAGTTTAACTCCTTCTAACTCAGTAAATACCTCAAACTCTTATGATCAGTGAATATTTGAAAAATCTCTTCATACAGATAATGTCTCCAAATCTTTAGAACAAAGACAACTGCAGCTAGCTCTAAATCATATACCGGATAATTGATCTCATGAGACCTTAATTGTCTCGATGCATAGGCAATCACCTTGCCGTGCTGCATCAGTACACATCTCAATCCTTAATGCGATGCATCACTGTACACCACATATTCTCCGGTCTCTGATGGAATGGTCAACACCGGTATAATACTCAACAGATATTTCAGCTCCTCAAAGCTCTTCTAACACTCCTCATTCCATATGAACACTACATTCTTCCTCAGAAGTCTTGTCAGAGGGGCCGAGATTAGAGAAAACCCCTCAATAAATTTCCAGTAATATCCGGCCAATCCTAGGAAGCTTCAGGTCTCTGACATGTTTCTCGAAGCTTCCCAATTCATCACTGCCTCTATCTTCTTTAGATCTATCTGTATGCCATCTCCAGTCACTATATGTCCCAGAAACATCACATGATCCAATCAAAATTTACACTTACTGAATTTGGCATACAACTGTTTCTCTCTCATGATCTGCAAAATAACCCTCAGATGCTCAGCATGCTCCTTCCTGCTCTTCGAATACACCAAGATATCATCAATAAACATAATTATACATCGATCCAGGTAGGGCTGAAACACCTTATTCATCAAGGCCATAAAAGCTACCAAGGCATTAGTTAACCCGAGCGGCATCACTAAAAACTCAAAATGCCCATACCTGCTCCTGAATGCTCTCTTGGGTACATCAGCCTCAGCTATCTTCAACTGATAATACCTTGACCTCAAGTCCAGTTTAGTGAATACCTAATTTCCCTGCAATTGATCAAGTAAATCATTAATTCTAGGCAACGGGTACTTGTTCTTTATTGTCACCCGATTTAGTTGCTTATAATTGATGCATAACCTCAAAGTCCCATTTTTCTTCTTCACAAACAACATTGGAGTTCTCCAAGGTGAAACACTGGGCCTTATAAAGCCCTTTTCTAACAACTACTATAACTGAGCCTTCAGCTCCTTCAATTCCACAGGTGCCATCCTATATGGAGGAATAGATATAGGAGCAACACTTGGAACTAAATCAATTGTGAACTCCGTTTCCCAATCTAGTGGTAAACCAGGGTACTCCTTAGGGAATACATCCGGAAACTCCCTAACCACAAAAATGTCCTGTACACTCTGCTCAACTCTAGTATCAGTGATGTGGGTCAGAAAAGCCTCACATCTACCCTACATCAACCACAATGCACTCATGAATGATATCATCCTAGCTGGCACTGCCTGACTAACTCCTCTGAATACTGCCCTCGACTGACCAGGAGATTCCAGTACTACCTCCTTGGTGTAGCAGTTCATGATGGCCCTATGGGTAGTGAGCCAATCCATGCCTAGGATCACATCTATCTCCCTCAACTGTAATATAATAAGGTTTGCTTCTAAAATTGCTTGATCAATTTTAATCAAGCATCCTTTACAAACCTCTCCTATAACTGTAGTACTGCCTATTGGCATACTCACCTCCAATTTGTAGTAACTCCCTATCACAAAGTAACTTACATGCCAAATGTTATGCGATAAGGAAGTGTGTGGATCCTGGATCTAGCAATGCAAAAGCCTCAAAGTCATAAACAAGAAGTGCACCTGCTACCACATCTGGTGAGTCTTGGACCTCCTACCTAGTCATGGCATAGACCCTAGCTTGAGACTGTGGTCGGTTGCCCTGCCCCTCAGTCCTGATGGAAGAACTCTCAGCTCTCCCTCTGACTCTACATCTGCCTCTTTGTCCAGATCTACCACCTCTGCTCTGCTGGACTGTAGCATTACTCCCAGATCGGCCACTAACAATAGACTGAGCCTCCAAAGTAGCAGGATAATCCCTAATCTGGTGGTCCATAGAGCCGCATTTAAGGCAAGCTCCTATCAATCTCCAACAGTCACCACTATGCCTCTTCTCACATTGCTCACAAACGAGAAACTGATTCAGAGCCGTACCCCTTCCACTGCCAGTATGTGAAAATCTACCCTTTTGCCCAGTTCCTGACTACCTGGATCTACCTGATGATCTGAATACTTTATTCTGGTGCTTACTATATCTCCTGCTAGAACTGCCCTGACTCTCACTAGGCCTCTTTCCTCTAAATCCTTGCCCAATCTCAGCTTGTTTCTCCCTCATCAATTGTTCAATTCTAATTGAAGCAGCTCTCAATTCAATGAAAGTACCCATATCTGACCGCACCAACCTTGTTCTGATCTCCATATTAAGTCCATTCTCAAATCTCCTACATTTGTCTTCTTCTGTAGGAATCAGAGCAGTAGCATCCTATCAATTCATTGAATCTGACCTCATACTTAGCCACTGACATCCTGCCTTGCTTCAATTCCAAGAACTCCTGCATCTTCATCTCCATATAGATCTTAGGCATGTAGTTGTCTCTGAAGACCCTCAAAAAGTCTTCCCACTTCAACTAACAAGGCCTGGTGGTACTACCTGGGACAGTCTTCCACCATTGATATGCTGGCCCCTGCAATACAGACACTGCATAATCGAACCTCTCATCAGGCTCGCAGTCTATCTGATCAAATACCCTTTCCGTCCTCTCTAACCATCCCTCAGCCTCAACAGGGTCTATGCTGCCATAGAAGTCCATAGCTCCCTACTTTATTAGCCTATCATACCTCCTCTCCTTTCTTTCGGGAACTCTAGGAGGCATCTCCTCAAATCAAGATACGAAGGACTCCCTACTGGCTCCTACCGATCCTTGGTCAGCTGGTTGATCAATTTGATCGCCTAAAGCGGATGACCTATAACAAATAATAATTTCTATCATTATCCACATTTTTCATAACATTTCAGGCTTAGCATTCCTATATGTCCCAACAGATGCCAACCATACTCTGATATCACTTATTTGTAGCGCCCCTTACCGCAGGGTACGCATTAGGATGCCCGAAGGTCATTCCGATACATATCCTACGATATGTGTTGGGACCCGATCCGAAATCCAGATCCCAACCGAAGAAACGGAAAACGAATATGAAACGAAAGCAAAATCGAAAGAAAGGAACATAAGGCGGAAGCAAAATCATAAGCGAAAGAGAAGAATGGTATTTACAACACGAAAGCAAATCCAATCTTAAAGCGAAAGAATCGAAAGCAAATCAAATCCGAAACAAACATCGGAGCAAATCGAATCGAAACCAATTTTCGACATCCGTAAACAAATATTTTAGGAAAAGTATCGCGTTGAAAATCTTAAGACTATCGGTTTATTGACACACTCGGTCTAAACCAATCCAAATCGGTATACATTTTTTTTCGTTCTTTCGTTCTTTCTTTCATTTTCCTTCCATCTCTTACAAAGTGACTTCAATATCCAATTGAAATCATTCGCACTCAAACTCAATTTATTTGCTTCTTCATATACAATCATATCTCATCGATTTAAACTCTCACTTTTCATTTCCATAAAATCGCACACATTCCAAATTAAATACCATCAATTCTCACACAATTAGCACTTTAAATAATTCAGACCAACCATCACAATCATATACCCAATTGCATACACAAAATCCATAACGCATTTACATCATGTCATAAATACTTACAAGATATTAATGGCATTTCCAAGCCATAATGCAACATCAATATCCAAAATCCGATTATGTACACAAATCCAATGATCGTAGAATTTTCAACAACAATCTAACTTACAAACAAAACAATATGCACACATACAAACAAAAACCTTCAATTTTCTTCACCCGATCTTCTTCTCATCACCTGTGGATGGGAATGAAGGGGGTGAGCTTATAGCTCGTGGGTAACAGTTTATAACAAATAAATAAGCAAAACCTTTTAAAACACTTTTCTTTTCTTTTCTTACAGAAACTTTGTTTGAAACCCATAAAGCACATTTTCAAAAGTTCTTTTCTCGCAGTAGTCGAAATCACAATTTCCAAAACATGGATGCATCAATCATAACACTTCACAATGCAAATGCACATATAATGGCTCGAGAGTTCCGTGGAATGAAATGGATAAACCAAAGTTTATACCGTGAACAAAACGAGTACGATTTCTCAGGATCTCGTGGCCTCAAACGGGCAACTGGGAGAAGGTTATACGTCGATGTGCACGTGACTAACGAAACGTTCCTCTCTCACCCAAACAAAAGCACATATCATGCTCAAATCAATTTATCGAATACTCTTTTCCGAATATACACAATGCCATGAAATCTTTCAATGCATAGCATAAATGTCTTTTGCAATTCATCAAAAGTTCATGTATCAAATCAAAAATGATTTTTTTGATTTTAAATCATTTATACAATGTTGCAACACTTATGATGCAATTTAAATCAGAAAATCTCTTTGTTTAAAGAAAGTAGTAGTGGCTTATAAATTCTATTATAAATAGGTACCCACCTCAATTCCGTGCTTGAAGCTTGCCCAATGCTTCAATTCTCCAAAGCCTTTCTTCTTTCCTCCAATGTAAAATTCCCTAAGCCATAATCATCCAAATTCAACCTCATAAATAACATAATACTTAAATTTAACTTAGAAAACACTAATTCCACATAAAATCAAACTATCTAAACCATAATTTGCCAAAATCCCAAAATCCCAAAATTTGGGCGTAACCCTAATTCACAAATATTCAAAATTGATCCAATTAACCCATGCTATCTCCAAAATTAGGTGTAGAATTAACAAACCCATACCATAAGCAAAGTTTTTAAACCAAAACTTCATTCAAAACTTAAAAATCAAAATTTTCACCTCTTACCTCAATCTTCATATTTTCATATTTTTCTTAGTTCAAGATGAAGTTCTCTTCATCCTCCTCCTTTTTCTCTCTTGGAACAACGTCAAAATCTCTCTTCAAGTGGTAGAAAATCGAGCCCTAGCTTTCTCCCCTTTTTCTTCTTTCTTTTCTCCCATACGAAAGCTACTCTCATTCTCGTCTCTTTCATTTTCTTCTTTTATTTTGGTCTCACACCAATTTCGTGGCTCTCCATTCTTATACGATGGCTCACTTTGCCAAATGACCAACTTGCCATTAATGAGTGTAAAAGGACCAATTTGCCCTTACATATTAGCCTTATAACTTAAAACCTTAAGTGAGCTTCCAACAATGCCCTTCCTTTTTGCTTTGAAAACTTACACATTCACTCCTTATTTCGATCAGGTAAATGAAGTACTTTAATAAAACTTTCTTTTAGAGAAATGTCCCTTTATGTCTTACAAATCCATCGCTTCAAGAATCAGATCGATCGGAGCTCTATGGCTCAAGGTATCTCCAAAATACTGAAGTCTGTTCAGACCATTACAAAATCGAGACTGAACTCTACACCTAACTTCGATCCAGAAATTGAAAGTCTTAGAGGCTAAATTGTCGATCGGCTCCTTCAGATAAATTGTAGATCCATGTCTCTAGTTTAATTTGAAAAATGGATCCGATCTATCGGAGCTCTACAGCTCAAGATATCTCCAAAATACTGAAGTCTATTCAGACCATTACAAAACCAAGACTGAACTCTACACCTAACTTCGATCCAGAAATTGAAAGTCTTAGAGGCTAAATTGTCAATTGGATCCTTCATATAAATTGTAGATCCATGTCTCTAGTTTAATTTGAAAAAAGAATCCGATCTATCAGAGCTCTACAGCTCAAGATATCTCCAAAATACTGAAGTATGTTTAGAATTTTTCCATCGGTCAGCTCAATTTAATTTGGTCGATCTTTCTCCATTTAAAGTCAAAACCGATCGATTTAGGTATGTAAAGATAGAAAAATGTCATAGAAATCCAACGCTTCAAAAATCAGGTCAATCGGATGTCGGACGAAGAAGTTATGCTCAAAATAGTGAAGAGAGGTCGGTCGGTGAAAATCATCAGAATGCCGCTTCTACCAATTGGCGGAAGGGCTTGCCACACCATGCTCGCCCGAATGAGCGAGCGACCCAGTGCTCGGGCGAGAGAGCGTGCGCTCGCCCCAGTGAGCGAGCGTGTGCTCTCTCGAGCGGGCGCGCGCGGGTGAGCGGCGGTATGCAATCCGACCTCCGAATTTTAAACCTTCATATCTTTTGACTCCGAGCTCCAAATTTTACAAACTTGGTATCGTTGGAAAGATAAAAGACAGATCTACAATTTTTAAGAGGACTCAAAAGCAACTTCGGTCTCTAAAGGGGTCAAAAATGTACTCAAAGGTGGCTGATCGATAATCTCCTCAAAACTTTAAACAACACCTCAACTTGTAAACATCATAACTTTTGACCCAGAACTCCAAATTTCACAAACTTGGTGTCTAAGGAAAGGTAAAAGAACCCTCTACAACTTTTATGAAGGTCTTAAAAATCAGATCGACCTCTAAATAGGTCAAAAAGTCCACACAAAGTGACTGGTTGATCGGCTTCACACTAAACAACATCAGAATTTCTAAAAATCATAACTTTTTACTCCCTTGTCCAATATTTTTGTGCTTTATATTAATGGAAAGATAAAAACAAGCTCTACAATGTTCATGAAGAACTCCAAAGCAAGTTCAACTTCTAGCTAAGTCAATTTTTCAATCAAAGTTTCTACCCTGTTAGCAATCACCCAAACACTATCAAAACTTCAATCGATCATAACTTCTAGCCCCGATATCGAAAAATTACATACTTTATGGCGTTAGAAAGCTGGAAACATGAGCTACAACTTCATTAAGACCTTATGAACAAATTCTACATCAATGAGGGTCAAAATCCAAATCGAAGCTACTGCCCGAAAATTTCGATACTAAACAACATTCAAACTTCACAATTTCACATCTTTCAACCTCCACATCCAAAAATTGCATACTATACATCATTTTAAAGCTATTTTAATTCTCTATAACTTTCACGTAAACCATTTACTCCAATCAAACCACATCAGTACGGCGATCGGCCTCAAAGTACAATACACACAAATCTATACTTAAAGCATTTTCAAAACCAAAACAAAATACACTTAACTTCGAAAAATCATAACTTTCACTCCCGATATCGAAAAATATCAAACTTTATGGCGACAGAAAGCTCTCAACAGGAGTTACAAGTTTCAAGAAGACCATTTTTTCAAATTTTGCTTAAATCAAAAAGTCAACTTTCAAGTCAAACTTTCTATATCCCAAAAGTCAACTTTCTTTAATTCTTCAAATTCTCATACTTTCACTATTTATTTCATGCTTTTCAACTCCATTTCAATCAACCCATTCTCTTTAACTTTCATAACTCATACAACTCTACTCAATTTTCAAAATCATCAAAACCAATCACTTCATTTCTCATCAATTTCCTTTAAGTATAAATACATCTATACCATAACATATACACAAAAACATTCATTTCTTTTCAATTATTATTTCTAAATTCCACTTAAAAATCGGGGTCCAACAATATGGGCGAGCTACGTTCGATCACTACATTATATTCATATGACATCGTATCAATCTTCACTTAAAAGCATAATAAGAAAACACAATATTTTTAAACCAACTTTTCCTCATTTCATTTCTCAAAACCAAAAGTCTACATTGTGTCTTTCCCCTCTAACACATGTTGTAACACCCCACTCCCGTAAGACCCGAACCCGACATTGATGGTGATATCCGAATCCGTGCCCTGCGAGGATGGGATGCTACCTCTCTCAGTTAAATCACAGTACCAAAAATTTTTGTTTTGAAACAATCATACACTTACATATATATATGTTGCGGAAAACAGTTTACATGACCAATCTGATAGATACAATGACCACGAGGGTCCTCAAATAAAATACACAATAACGTATAAGCAAAGTCTTCACTTTAATGCAGACGCAACTGATCCCTCCCTCATTTGGCAATCCACGATCACTATACAGCCATTACCTAACGAAGTATTCTTCTGAGTCCTAAAAAATAATTACAAATTTTGGATGAGTTTTTGCAAACTCAATGAGTGACCATCATCGATGGTCCGCTCACTCAAGTACAGAATCAAAATAATAACTTATGTTCTCATTCTTTCTCTTTGGACTCACTTTACAATTCCCATAGATCTATCTCTATCTCGTAATACATTTTCTCAAACATTCCCCATTTACACATTTACAGAAATCTATATTCATACGTCCCATTTGGCTGTGACCTAGTGCCTAAACTGTCCCATCGAAGGGTTCAATAATATCTGACCCTTATCCAATACTAGATACCGGGTTCATTATATGTTGAGCCTAAGGCTCTGAATCAGTCATGAACTTGAAGTTCATTTTTGCACTTTGAGCAAAAAGCTCTAATATTCCATACGGCACTAAGCATATCACAATCAGTCATACATTCTATAATTAGGAGGACACCATAACTGTTTTCACACCAGTGTATGGCATTTCGTCTATCATTCAATCAAACATATCAGAATAAGTGTAGTTTGTACCCATTATCAATAATCGAACCTATCAGAATAACTATAGTCAGTACCCATTATCAAAAATCAAACATGACAGAATAATTGCAGTCTGTAACCCATTGTCAATTATCAAACATAACATAATAATTGCAATCTGTAACCCATTATCAATTTATATCAGTGTGATGACCAAGCATCTATACTGTCCCGATAAGGGCACATTAATCAGTGAACGCGTCTTAGGGGTAGGAGAGCCCTCTGGGTATGCACTACTTCCCACGCGTCTTAGAGATAGGAGAGCCCTCTGGTTATGTACTAACTCATCAATCGTTGAGCTTTTCGCTCTGAAACTATCCCGTCAAGGGCTCATTAATAAGTGAACGCGTCTTAGGGGTAGGAGAGCCCTCTAGGTATGCACTACTTTCCACGCGTCTTAGAGATAGGAGAGCACTCAAGGTATGCACTATTCCCTTTCAAGCACGAGGCTCTTTTTCAGTAGTCGAACTTGTAGCTCTGATCAGTATCTCACAGTCATTTCTAATCTATTCCAGATTTTCACATCACAAACACGATTTCACTCACACATTCACATAACATTTCTGTATACTATCATTTCAATACTCCGGACCTTCTATCCGGAGTTTACATTCAATAATATCTCATCATTTTACCTCAGAGAATTTAAATCACTGAATTATAACATTTAATACTTTGAGAACCGTCTAGGTCACTCACCTGGCTTCCGCGTTAACGCTTGGCAGTCTCAGCGATGACTGTGGACTGACTTTCCAAAAGCCTCTATCACAATTCAAACACTCTATTTTACACATTGTCCAAATCAGAAATAATACTCATTTAGCAATTTTCTAAAATAAATGTGTCATGCACTTCCGTGACATTCCCGGTACAAACCCAAGGATTTTCCCCGTCAATAAATTCTCTATTTATCAGAACTCAATAATACTTAAATCAATCAATTCATTTTAGAAATCCAAAAATTTAATCACCCTTGACAATCTGTACAACAAGTTATGGTTTAAAAAAAAACCAAAACATATTCATTCAGGAGAAAAGGGGTCCTCGCCGCGGCGAAGAGAAGCTCGCTGCGGCGAGGGAATAAACGTTCGTCGTGGCGTGCTCCCTCTTTCATGTCGCGGTGAGCACCCTTGCGCACACCGCAACGCCTGCGTCTCACTGCGGCGCAAGGACGCAAGGCAAGACACGCCGACGACGCAAGAATTTGCGCACCATGACGTCACGATGAGCACGTCGCGACGTGCGAGCCGTCTCCTTCCCCGAATCCAGTTTTTCATCATTTTCAAACCAGCTCTTCCAATCTATTCAACACATAAATCATTCTAAACACTTAAACCTCACCAATAATTCATTTCCAACCCACTTTAAACCAATATTGTTTACCAAATCAATCAAAACCATCCATATTCGATAACCCTAAAACCCAACATATAAACACCCAAATCTATAACTTTTAACACTTAAAACAGAAATCAATCAACTCTTTAAGAAAAAGGAGGCTTAACTTACTTGATTCGTTTCACAAAATCCATAAGCCCTTCATGATTTCATCGCAAAATCCTTTCTTCTTCTCTTCTTCTTCTTCTTCGACGGCCTCTCCCCATTTCTTTTCTTTCATCAACCCTAATTTCCCTTTTTATACCCATTTTAATAATGAAAAGTCCATTTTACCCCTTCCTTTAACTTTAAGCCTTTTTCTCTTAAGTATCTTGCCCAAATTGCCCTCATACCAAATTCTTATAACTTTACTATTACAATTCGGAAGTTCCGACTCTTAGGGACTGATTTGAAATTCAACTCTTTCCGAATCACTCGTTTTCATGCCCATCAATTTTCCAATTCAATCATTTCATTTATTTTGACTTTCATAAATCTTTCAAAAATTCAATAACGAGAATTCCTAAATCATGTCTTTAATTGGAGTGTCAATGTTGCAGTCATTGTACCAGAAATCTCATCGGTACCCATTTTGCAATTTTATGGAGAAGTCCCATAATGCACTCCAATTCAATTTCTTAATTACACAATTTCACATTTTTCCCAAAAATAGCAAAGCCGGGAATTGTCACAAATGCATGCACAATTTTGTGTACAAAAACACAACCCAATCCAAACTGCTATTTATCCTGCCCATCGGTGACGGGATGCTACACATATACCTAAATAAACCTAGTACAAAAGTACTACATGAAAGAGGAAAAGATACCAATCTATCTAAGTAATCCAAAAATCCCAGCTGACCGATCTTTGAGCCATGACTTCTCTGTTCAAATCATAATCTACACGGCAATAGAGCCTCTCAATAGCTAGAGTCATCCCTCGGTCCTGAAAAGACAACGTTGCAATTTTGGTGAGTTTTACGAACTCAATGAGATAACCATCATCGATGGTTTACACAATTCATGCAACACATCAATTCATATCACAATTATTCCACAATTTTGCATTTCACATGAGTAACACACTTTCACTTAAGCATAGGCAATTTTTTCATTTCACTCTATCAAACATACTTAACAAGATGCATATGAAATGCTCATGAGACACTTTTCAATTGTTACGTTGTTGTGACTGGGCGCCTGAACTGTCTCGTATCTATTTTGGATATTGGGCTCATTTATACTGTCCCTTATCCGATGAGGATACATGACTCATTACACGTTGAGCCTGAGGCTCTGAAACACTTTTGAGCTCGAGACTCATTTCCACACATTGAGCTTTAAGCTCTGATTGTTGGCTGCCTTAGTCCCAACTTCCATTATCTGATTATGCATTCATAAATGGAATGTATGTAACACATTCAATCACTTGTTAAAACACGTAGGTCTTCACATTCACATTCATTCATTATTCAAACATATAATTATAAGCAAACAATAATTGAGAGAAACCGTCTAGGATACTCACTGATTGCTCCCGAAACTATTGCCTGGAAGTTCTGGCAACGTCTGTGTGTTGAAGTTCCAATTGCTCCTCTATAACAAATAACACACACATATATCACAATTTGCACAATCATAGGTGTATTAAAAAATGCGCATGTATGAAATGAATTATGTACAATGCATGTTCATGATAATCCCAGGTATCACTCCATAAATTATTCACAAAACTATCCCCATACCAAAACTTATTTAAGTATAACTTATACTTAGGTTTATGCCTCACTAAACCCATTGAACTCGCAATTCATTTCTCATTGAATCACTTTAGATTTTTCCAAGACGCCTCTTTTAGGTTTGCTGTTCATGTACAATTAGAAGGTGAAAATGAAGTAATTTGGTCAAACTATCTTCTAGAAAAGTATTCCTCTATGTCTTATCTTTCCATTGACACAAAATCACTCAATTTGGTTCAACAATGTGAAAGTTATACTCCAAATATTTTCGGACTGCTTTTATTCTGAGACAGTACCCCATACTCAAATTCCATCCAAATATTGAAACTCTTAGTGTAACATCCCGTTACCGAAGTGACGGGTATATTTGTAAATTGGATCGGGTCAGGTTAAAGTACAGGCAAATGTGAATTCTTCATGCATTATAGTTTCTATAGTCATCGGTAAATGATTATTGATGGCATAAGTATATGAATATGCGTACATGTATGACATTTCCCGATTGAATTGTGGAAATTGGAAATTTGTGCGAAAAGTGTATAAATGAGTTTTGTATATGAATTGGAATGAGAAAAATTGAATTTAGAGAACTGGATTATGAGATTGGAGTGTAGGAATATGCAATTCCTAATTTTGTGAATTTATGGAAATTTCTGAATTTTAGAGAATCGAGTCCGACCGGAAAAATGGTATAGTGATTGATAAACCGATTCGGTCCGTGATTGATTGGCAATTGATATGAGGCAAGTTGAATTATGACTTTAGGATTTATTATTAATTGTTATTGCGATTGGGAGAAATTAGAATCAGAAATTGGATTGAGGTTGTTCGATCCGACTGGTGACAATTAATTGCCAAACAAGTCTTAAGGTATTCAAGATATATATATAACTTAAGCCTTTGAAATTTGACGATGTTTGCTTCGCTCGAGAAATTGCTTTGTTCTTCTTCTTCTCTTGCGTGATTTCTTGGTGATTTGGAAAGGTTTAAAGCTTGAATCAAGTAAGTCTTTGTTTCCTTATGATATAAGTTGTTTAATTTGATCATTGATTGAGTTATGAAATTGTTTAGAGAATTTGAAAGTTTTGATGTTAGGGTTTTTGAGAAAATGTTGAGTTTGATTTGGGATTTTGATGAATAATAAGTTTTAGATAGTTTTGAGGTTAGAAATGAGTTCAAGATAGTGTATGAAACTAATTGGGAGTGTTTAGAATGGATTTGGATGGAGTAGAATCAGAAACTGAAATTTCGGGTTTTCGGGCGTGTTAAATGCGTTGCCATGCACAAGATGAAGAACACGCCACAAGCGAAAGCAGAATAAGCCAGACGCCGCGACGCGCGCGTAAGGTAGGCGTGCATGGCGAGGAAGAAGAGCACGTCGCAGCAGATATGTAAGCGTGCGACATGACTTGTGACAAGCGATTCGCCATGCATAACGTGGCGAGAAATGGGTACTTGCCGCGGCGAAGGATCTGATGCCGCGGCGAGGAATGCTGATTTTTCCAAAATGAGATTTTTGAGGTTTTAAATTATGGGGATCTAGGAATTTGATAGTTCAATTACCTATGGATTAAATTCAATATGGAGATTATGAATTTGGAGGATTAGTTTCTAATGGATTGGCTATGGATCAATTGAATTTCTGAGACTAGGAATTTCAATATGGGAGAATGAAATGAAGTGATTTTTAAGATGATTGTTACAAGTAATGAATTTGAGATTTGATTTCAATTGAATTGTTTTCTAAGTGATTAATTGGAATTTAGAGATTAAGAATTTGAATTGATAAGATGGAATTTCGGATTTTTAATTCGATGATTGTGGGAATCTAGTGACAATAAATAGTGATTGTGATTTTAATTGGAAGGTGACTGCAGAGAATTGGATATTAGTCTATTGACTTATGGTAATTGGATTTTGCTATGAATTAGAGTGAAAGTGATCGAATTGGGAAAATTTAGGGAATGTCATAACATGTACAGTACTCAGTGTATTTGCTATATTTGCATTTTTGAATATTGGAAATTGTGTAATGAGTGATATTCGATTTTTCTGATTGTTTTAAAGGCACCGATGGAGCAATTCCACGGCGATCTTTGAGACTTCCAGTGTAGTTTCGGAAGTGCGGTGAGTAACCTAGTTGGTTTCTCAACCTATATGTGTTACATTTGTGTATATATGCCATGTGGAGATACGGATGGATATGTGTGACTGTTTTGATTGATTTCGAACCATGGGTGTTCGAAATATTGGAATGAGATATGACAGTGAAATGTGAATGACATATGAACTCATGCATAATTAAATGATCGATAATGATAGTTGTTGACCCGAGACGCCATCAGATATTTGAGGGACTTGTGGTAAAACCCAAGAACACACGCCGCAAAGAAACCTCGCAAACACCTACGAGTGGGGTGTGGGGTCCTATTATGTGAAAGGGATTAGTGCATACCAATGGCTCTCCTATCCCTAATGTGAGTGGGCAGAGCGCATACCCGAGGGCCCTCCTACTTGCCAAAATGTGATTACCGATTTGATTGCGCCGGTCACAACAATGAAATGAAATCGAAAGTGTCACATGCATCGTGCATATGTAAATGATCTAAAGTGAACTGTGAAAGTGAAATTGAATGCATGTGAATATATGAAAGTGTGAATATGTGATTCATGTGTATATGAATTGTGAATGCATGAGTTGGGTGAACCATCGATGATGGTTTCTCATTGAGTTCGCAAACTCACCCAACATTGCATCTATTTTTCAGAATCGAAGAGTACCCGTTAGACTAACTGGAGTATGATCGTTGCTAGCAAGGCGAGTAGCGGTCGGGATCGTGTCGCCACATCTGCATGAGTACAGTGTTTTGTTTGGTGGGCCCTAGCTTAATAAATGTAAAAGTGTATTGAGATTTTGATTATCGATTGTGTTTTAAATGGCATCGAGCCCGGTTGGGTCATGCCTTTTCGCTTATGATCGATTGAGCAATCGCCGAGTGCTAATTAATAACTGAAAGTGTTTTGTATCTGAAAATGTTTTTGTGATATGTCGGGCCCAAAGTGTGTTTTGAATTCTGCGCGTTAAAACGAGTTTTAATTGTGATTGATTGCTCTAGCATGCCACCCTCGCGGGTCACGGGCTCGGATGTCCCTGTAGATGTCGGGTTCGAGTCTCGCGGGAGTTGGGGTGCTACACTTAGAGTCCGATTTAGAATTTTATTCCTTCACATAAGTTGTAGAACTATGTATCTAGTTGACTTGGAATCAAAATTAACTCAATTTGGATAACTATACAAAAATATATGCCCAAAATACTGGGGTATATTCAGTGAAAAAACACCAATTCATAAAATTAAGAGTGCACACACTGTACCCGTCCCATGTTTTTCACTCAATAGTTCTCACTTCATTTTGGATGGCTATGATTTTTGGTGGAAATGTAGAACAATGTCTTATGAATCCAATGGTTCAAGAATTAGGTCATTTGGATGTCTAGAGGAGAAGTTATGACCAAAAGAATCCAGTTTGTTTTTGCTTCCGTCTTAGTTGCCCATCGTCTTAGTTCCTATCCTCTTATTTTCTACCATCTTAGTTTCCATTATCGTAGTTCCTATTGTCTTAGTTTCCCATCATCTTAGTTTCCCATCGTCTTAGTTGCCATCGTCCTAGTTCCTATCGTCTTAGTTTCCTATCGTCTTATTTTCTATCATCTTAGTTTCCGTCGTCTTAGTTTCCATCGTCTTAGTTCTTATCGTCTTATATTCCCATCGTCTTAGTTTATATCATCTTAGTTTTCATTGTCTTAGTTTCCCATCGTCTTAGTTTCCGTCGTCTTAGTTCCTATCATCTTAGTTTCCCATCGTCTTAGTTTCTATCGTCTTAGTTTTGCATCTCCACATAAAAAGATCATAACTTTCGACTCAGATGTCTAAAAATTCCATAATATATATTGTTGGAAAGATAAAAGAAATATATACAACTACCAAGAAGGGAACTTTGCCAAAATCTATCTATATTATGCCATATTTTCTCCTGAATGTACTGCACCCGGTTCTCAACTTCATGCGATTTTGAGACTCTTAGAGACAGAATTGAAATTCGATGTCTTCATAAAAAATGTAGCCATATATCTCTAGGTTAATACAAATCAAGAATCATTTCGTTTAGATAACTAGAGAAAACGTCATGGCTAAAAAACTGAAGCATATTTAGTGAACATTTTCCAGATTTTCAAACTTTCAATATTTTACACCACCAAAACACTAAAAATCTTTCAAAAATTAATTTTACACTATAACCAAATTTATTTCCTCCCAACCACCCAATATTTATGAATATGTAATTAAATGTCACTTTCCATGTAAACGAAAGTAACTCCTTAATTTTCTTTCATAAATCACCAACTCTAAAGGATTTATTCACTACTTACCTATTGGAAACTTCAAAAGCTTCAAGCCCTAAACTCCATGCAATTTACGTATTTCACTGTGTACAATGACCAGCTTTTAGTTTTTTATAGGGTTGAAGGCACAAATAACAAGGTGGGTTTGGTGTAGGAAGAAAAAACAAAGAAATCTCTTAAAAGGGGTTAGAAGGAAACTTTGTGTGTAGGAAGGAAACTTAAAGAAGATGACCATCAAGAATGAACCTAGACATATAACTTAACCTTTCAACTCTCAGAAACAATAACCTCCATCTAGCACAAGTACACAACCTAAGTGACACATGTCACTTTCCTAATACCTAAGCTCTAACTTAGTTTCTTTTGAAACTGACTCCCTTAACTTTCATCTTTACAATTCAACTATCTCCAAATCTTCTTTTGATTTCTTTTTCCTATTTTCTATAATTTTCTGAAATTTATTCCTAAATTCACCAAAATTCTCAAATACAATATTCTTACTAACCAATAAAATTTTCCATATAAATAAATTCAAAATTACCAAAACTCCAAGAAATCACAACTTAATCTAGTTATACCTGAATTTTTTCATGAATTCATGTATAATTATTTTCATGTGCCATGACTTCACTATTCATATGTATGTGTATGACATAATATGTATGAATATGGAGATGCATTTCTAACTCCCATAATCACTGACATTTACCATTTTAATATTCCCATAGGTAATGGGATGTTACATACATTGCTTTTCATCAAAATAATAGACTCATTAGTAGTAACTGTCTTTTTTAATCACCAAAACATCAATTAGGACCTCCATTAGTTTAGCAATCTCCCAATTTCTTATGATGACAAAATATTTGTGATATTAGAGAACAAGTAATAAAATTAAACTTAAAAACAATTTCAAGATAATGATTAGCTCTCCCTTAATTCATGCATAAAAATAACTCAATATCAAGAACAAAAGAGATATTCAATGTCAAAATATATATACATGTAGATAACATAAATTTACTCAAACATATCACATAAAGTGCAAGAAATACAAAATAAGAAAACAAACTATACACTTTAATTTCTTCACTCCTCCTAAATCTAATATCACTACTCTTTCTCCCTTTTGGAATCATTAAAAGAAATTAATTTTGTAAAAGAGCATAAAATATAAATTTTATGCATCAAGCCTACTTAGTTAGGAAATTAAATCAAATTTGATTAATATTGATAAATTTTTTATTAAAGAGTATTATTGAATATTTCACTAATCAACACAAAAGTCAATTTGATAGAAGCATCCCTAATTATGCCTAGTTTGAAATATATCCTATTTCAGTATTATACCTAAGTTAAAAAGAATTTAATTAAAGTAATAAGGTCAATTAATTAAGCAAATTACAATTAATTTAATCATGAATCGTTATGACTATTTGCCTAAAAATCAAACCATAGCACATGAAAACTTATAATGAAATATCTAAAAAATTCTTCTTCCAAAGTTAAAATTTTTCTAGTATTGTTCCTTATCAAGCTAATTGCAAAATTGATAAGCATAACAAACAAGGCCTATAAATCAATTAATTCCCCACTCAGACTTGAGTTGTATATTGTAACATCTCATTTCTATACTAAGGGTCAGAACCTTAGATTTTCGTAATTGAGAAATAGTAATGAGATTAGAAAAATGCATTTCATACTCATGCATAATGTTAGCATACACACACATGAATTTGAGTGTTTTCCACACATTTTGATGATTGTACATACACTCATTTGACATTTTCGGGTATAATTGATATTTAATGTGATTATAATGTGAATTGTGGATTATATGTCTTAAAAAAGTTGAGTTGGAGTGTATAAGTAGTGAATTATAAATTTAGGTGAATTTTAGGAATTTTCAAAATTTTGAGTATTTTGGACTAGAAAAAATGTTAAAGGACAGAACAATTGATAAATGGTAGTAGAAATATGAGTCAAACAATAATGGAATTTTTTATAGATGACATTAAGATTTAATGATAAGTGTTATAGAAAATCGAGAGACAATTGGATTAGAAATGGGGAGACAAATGGACTAAGCAATTAAGTGTTGTTTAGCATAAATCATTTAAGTGAAAGGTGTCATGACACTTGTCATGATACCTACCAAGTTTTTAAAACCACATTATAGTCCATTTGAAAGACATCTTCGTTATCTTTCATTTATACCAAAAAACACTCGCATCTTCTTCATTGTTTTTTTCCATCTACGAAACTCTTACCACCCTTCATCAAGTTGATTTTTTGACCTTAATGTTATACTAGCCATTTAAATATCTTGTTAACTTCTTCTTGTTGCTAAAAGTCCAATCTTTTCCTCCTTAAAATGAGATGATCGTGTGGTGTTAAGGAGTTAAGGTTAAGAGTGATTTGAAGATCTTGAAGCTTAAACAAGTAAGTCTTAAGCACTACTCTTCTTTATTTGTTGAATGAAGCATTTTTTATAATAGTTAACAGTTAAGTGATTATAAAGTGGTGATACGTATATGCTGAAATGTGAATGAGAAAACCTGGGTATGTTTGTCTCTTTCTTTTATACATATGATGGTGATCAATAGTTCATAAGTCATTGTTGTGATGATTTGAGTTAAAATGATCAATAAAGATGGTGTAAAAAGAGTGCATAAAAATTTGATAGGTAAATCGATGTTCATGCACTGTTTTCACTGTTGATATGCATAGATTTCTTTAGGTGTTTGAGAAATGAGCAAAAATGAATCTAGAGTTAAGGAAAAATGAGTAAGTTAATGTCGTGATATGGGAAGAATTAAAATGATAAGTTAGAGACGAAATGAAGGTGTTGATGAAGATGAAGAAATGCAGAAAATATGGTGAATATGCATAAATGATATGTTCTGCTTTTGATGTTTATGATCAGTCATAGATTTTGATTTATATTTGAATGAGTTAAGCTGAAATGGAAGTAAGAATGAAGAGGAAATATGTTGGACCCCACCCCCCACCCGTAGGTGTTTGCAGTTATATCGGCGAGTAGTGTTCATGGGTTATACCTCGGCATCCAACCTTAATCAGTATTGTCCTCTTTGGTCATGGGTGAGCCACGGCTCGAACCCATGACCTCAAGATTTTATAGCTTCCACATGCTCGCCTCTTACCATTTGGCTAACTAATTGTTGGACCCCGATTTTTTCGGTAGAAATTAGCAATATTAAATGGAGTTAAATGAGTGTGTTTGTGTTATAGATGTTATTGTACTTAGAGGAGATTGATGAGAAATGAAGTGATTGATTTTGATGACTTTGAAAATTTAGTACAGTTGTATGAGTTATGAAAGTCAAAATGAACTAGTTGATTGAAATAGAAGTTGAAAAGCAAGAAATAATTAGAGAAAGTGCTATATTTTGAAGAAAATAGAAAGTTTGACTTTTTGGAGTAAAGAGTTGACTTTTGATTTAGGCAGATTTTGAGGAAATGATCTTAATAAAAATTGTAGCTTATGTTGAGAGCTTTCCGTAGTCATAAAGTATACTATTTTTCGATATCGGGATTGAAAGTTATGATATTTGAAAGTTAAGTGTATTTTGCCTTGGTTTTGGAAAATGCTCTAAGTGTCGGATTATGTATGTTGTGTTCGAGGTGATTTCTGGACTGATGTGGTTTGAATTGGAGTAAATTATTTATGTGAAAGTTATAGAGAATTAGAATAGCTTTAAAATGATGTATAATATGCAATTCTTAGTGGTGGAGGTTGAAAAATATGGTAATGTGAAATTTGGACATTGCTTAGGTGATTGCTATCAGGGTAGAACCTTTGATTGAAAAATTAACTTAGCTAGAGGTTGAATTTGCTTCAGAGTTCTTCATGAATATTGTAGAGCTTGTTTTTATCTTTCTATTGAAATAAAGCACGAAAATATTGGACAAGGGAGTAGAAAGTTATGATTGTTAGAAGTTCTGATGCAGTTTAGTGTGAAGCTAATCGACCAGTCAGCATTGTGTGGCGATTTTGATCCATTTATAGGTCGATATGATTCTTAAGACCTTCATGAAAGTTGTATATATTTCTTCAAGATTTCCATAGACACCAAGTTTGTTAAATTTGGATTTCTGGATCAAAAGTTATGATGTTTACAAGTTTTGGCACTGTTGAGAAATTATCGATTAGTCATCTTTGTGTAAACTTTTGATCCCTTTAGAGTCCGAGATTTCTTGTGAGTCCTTCTTGAAAATTGTAGATCTGTCTCTTAGCTTTCCAACGAAACAAACCGCGACTGATTTGGAGGTCGGAGTCAAAAGATATGAACGTTTGAAGTTTGAAGGTCGGATCGCATGGTTGATCGCCCACCCGCGCGCGCGACCGACCTGGTGCGGGAGACCGACCTGGTGCGGGAGATCGACCTGGTGCGGGCGACCGACCTGGTGCGGGAGACCGACCTGGTGCGGAGATCGACTGTGCAAGGCGATCGACTGTGCGAGAGACCGACCTAGTGCGGGCGATCGACCAAAAGCGAGCGATCGACCTAAAGGGAGACCGACCTCAAAAGGGCGACCGACCTCTCTTCCTTATTTTGGCCATAACTTCTTCGTCCGACATCCGATCGATTGGTTTTAGCACAAAATTGAAAAAGGTGCATTGAAACAAAGTATGACGACCAGTTGATTAAGTCTGACTATGCTTCAGTAAATTGAAGATAACTTGAGCAGTAGATCTCTGATTGAGCTGATTCTTTTTTAGAATTAAACTAAAGAAATGTTATGTAGGAGCCGAGCTGTAATGTAGCCTCTAAGACTTCCAAATGTAGGTCAGAAGTTCAGTGTAGTGTTCAGTCTCGGTGTTGTAGTGGCTGAACAGTGTTCCGTATTTTGGATATATCTCAATCTCTAGAGCTCTGATTGAGTTGATTCTTTTTTTATATTAAACTAGAGACATAGATCTATAAATGTTAAGAAGGAGCCGACTGACAATGGAGCCTCTAAGACTTTCAAATACAGGTCGGAAGTTGAGTATAGAGTTCGATCTCACTTTGTAATGGTGAACAAAGTGTTCAAGATTATAGGTCGCTAGAGCTCGGATTGAGTTGAGTCTTTTGCAAATTAAACTAAAGAGATGGGGCTACAAATGTTATGAGGAGCCGATCGACAATGTAGCCTCTAAGACTTCCAAATATGGGTCGGAAGTTAGGTGTAGTGTTCACCTCGAGTCCGAAGAATGACTTCATATTTTGGAGATATCTTGAATTATAGAGCTCGAACGACTTGATTCTTGAAGCGATGGATTCGTAAGACATAGAGGGACATTTCTCTAGAAGAGAGTTTTGTCAAATGACTTCAGCTACCTGATCGAAATAAGGAGACAAGATGTCAGTTCTTAATAAGGAGACAAGATGTCAGTTCTTAGGAAGGACATTGTTGGAAGATCACTTAAGTGTTAAGTTTTAAAGGCTTACAAGTAAGGGCATAAGGGTCTTCTCTCATTCATTAATGGCAAGTTGGTAAATAAGAAAAGTGTGTTTTAGTATAAGAAGGAGCAGTGAGTCACGATTTTGACGGAAAAAAAACAAGAGAATAAGAAGAGAGGAGAATGAGAGATTCGGATGGGAGAAAAGGAAGGAGAAAAGGAGAGAAATATTATGGTTCAAAATTTTGCTACCTTCCAAGGATGATTTCAAGTTGATGCTAAAGGGGAAAGATGAAAGAAGGTGATAGCTCCCATATGGGACAAGGAAAATCCGAAAATGGCGAAAAATAAGGTAAGAGGTGGATTTTTGATTCTTAAGTTTAAATGAAGTTTTGGTTTAGAAACTTTGCTTATGGTATGGGTTTGTTAATTCTATGCCTAATTTTAGAGATTACATGCTTTATGGGTTTAATTTTGGATGGAAATTAATTAGGGTTTATGCCCAAATTTAGAATTTGGGGATTTTGGTAATTTATGATTTAGAAAGCTGAATATATGAGGGATTAGTGTTTCTAAGTTCAATTTTAAGGATTTTGTTGTTTATGAGATTGAATTTGTGGGAAATTGGTGTAGGGAATTTTCTATTGGAAGAAAGAAAGACGCAATGGTCAAATTGAAGCTAAGGACAAGCTTGTGGCATTAATTCGAGGTGGGTAGCATATTTATATTTTGATCTGTAAGCTTAATACGAATTTTTGAAAATTAAAGAAAGCAAAAATGTGAAATTTTGATAAATTATTGTTTTGTAAATGTTTGAAATTATGATATCTGAATGTTTTCGGAAAATTTTATAAGCTTAAATTCATTGTTTTAAATGATTTGATAAATTGATAGAAATTTCTGAAAGTGCATTTGTTGTGTATGCATTATTCAATTGCTGAAATTATTGTTTGATTGAATGATTTGATTGTTGAATTTAGTGAACGATAGATTGAATAAATTGAGTTGTATGCATTTTGTGGAAAATTTGAAGAAAAGTAAGATTTTGGAAAAGTGCCTTCGCAATTCAATCTTTGTTTTCGCCACGTGTTATGTGGGTTCGGTTAGGTCCTTTGGTGAGTCATTGTCTCTATTTGTATAGCCTTCACTGGCTGCCCGCTAGTGGCACGGAGTCTGATTTCGACTCCTCATGGCTACACCGACCGCTTATGCAGAAAGTGTAGTACGCTCGCTCACGACTACACAGACCGTTATATGAATGTGCAAGACGCTCTGCTTGAACCGAACAGCACCATTTTGATATGTTTTGTGATTTTTGAATTTGTTTATGTGCATGAAATTTCTCCGATGTGATTGCATTCATGTTTATGAGAAAATTTTGAGAAAAAAAAAGAAAAGAAAAGGGGTTTTTAACCAGGAAAATTTTAGAAATTTGATATGTAAAGTTTGGAAAATTGAAAAGGGTTTGAGAAAAATATTTGAAAGTTAAAAAGTTTGAAAACTACGCCTTTTGGCAAAAAGTTTGTGAAAAATGATTTCCGCTTATTTATCGATTTATAAATGTGTTATCCACGAGCTTTCGAGCTCACCCCCCTTTCATCCCCATCTCCAGGTTTCGAGTAGGAGATCGGATGAAAGAATGTGAAGGCTTATGGTCCGTTTTTGCATCGTTAGTATGGTTGTGGAAATATTGAGATTTGGAATATTTTGTAAATGGTTTGAATTTCCATTAAGTGATTATGATATTTTTCAGAATGTATGAAGATTATGACTGAATGTTTGAGAGTAAGAAATTGTTATATATGAGTTTGGTATTGAAGTGAGAATTATGGAAGTATTAGATTTAGGTTTGCGTTTTGCTGGTGTTTGGATTTCGGACGGGAGAGTCCCATGATTCTGAGATCTGTTTGGCTTTTAGAAGTGTATTTCTCTACCCTTGCAGGTTTGGGTTAGGATCAAGGCAAATTATATGTCTTAGAAATTTCGATAAAATTAGAATAAAATGTAATTTAAGATTTGTATGGATAAGTAAGAATATGATCAGACTTAGAGTTCTGCATGAGAATGATTTTCCAATAGTGGAATTTGGTTGTGTGATTTGAATGAGGTTGACTAATGAGGTAAGAAATGAGATTAAGAAAAGAAAAAAAAATTATACCGAATTTTGGAACGTCTTAGGGTTTCCAACGCGATTGTGATCCTGTGTTCCTTCTTGTTCTTGGATGTCGGACATTTGTTAAGTATCGATTCCGCTTCGTTTCGTTTTGCTTCAGCACATTTGTTATGCTTTCGTTTCGATTTCTGAATTCGACTCGCTTTTCGATTCCATGTTACTTCTTACGCTTTCGTTCGTTATTTATGATTCGAATCTATATTCGATTCGCAATTTCGATACGAAATTTCCGTTTCCATTCGATTCCGTTTCCTTCGTTCTTCATTTTTTGGTTGGGATCCGGTTCCCAGATCGGGTCCCAACATTTATGGTATCAGAGCCCAGTAATATGATCTTACTTGGGCGTATGTGTATGAGTAAGAAATGGATAAGAGTTTGTGAGGATAAGATTGATCTTGTGGGAATAGGAGCGTGATGTGTTTGTCTTTCATGAATTATTTGATGAATCTAAATGATTGTATGATTGAGGTGATGAGTTATAGGATTGAATTAGTGAGAGGGTGATATTGATTTGAATAAGTGTTCATAAATTATTCGAGGAATTACAGTGACTTTTTGATTTAAGTGTCAAGAGTACGATTGATTTTAAGATTGTGTGTATGGAACTTAAGATTAGAAATTCATGATGAGTTTGGATGATTTGGCTTCGAATATATAGGAGATGCAATAGCAGAATATTTGAAAGATGAGCTTGATGATAGAGATATATGTATTGATATGGTATGGGTGCTATGTGACTTAAGAATTAAGAAATTGTGGAGAGATTGAGAATATGTATTAGGAGGATATTAAATAAGATTGATTAAGCTCTTTTCGAAAGAAATTAGTTAAGAGATTGTGTTATTTGATAATGTCTTAGTAGGAATTTTGTGGCCGAAATTCTTTTAAGAGGGGGAGAATTGTTGGACCCCGATTTTTTCGGTAGAAATTAGCAATATTAAATGGAGTTAAATGAGTGTGTTTGTGTTATAGATGTTATTGTACTTAGAGGAGATTGATGAGAAATGAAGTGATTGATTTTGATGACTTTGAAAATTTAGTACAGTTGTATGAGTTATGAAAGTCAAAATGAACTAATTGATTGAAATGGAAGTTGAAAAGCAAGAAATAATTAGAGAAAGTGCTATATTTTGAAGAAAATAGAAAGTTTGACTTTTTGAAGTAAAGAGTTGACTTTTGATTTAGGCAGATTTTGAGGAAATGATCTTAATAAAAATTGTAGCTTATGTTGAGAGCTTTCCGTAGCCATAAAGTATACTATTTTTTGATATCGGGATTGAAAGTTATGATATTTGAAAGTTAAGTGTATTTTGCCTTGGTTTTGGAAAATGCTCTAAGTGTCGGATTGTGTATGTTGTGTTCGAGGTGATTTCTAGACTGATGTGGTTTGAATTGGAGTAAATGATTTATGTGAAAGTTATAGAGAATTAGAATAGCTTTAAAATGATGTATAATATGCAATTCTTAGTGGTGGAGGTTGAAAGATATGGTAATGTGAAATTTGGACATTGCTTAGGTGATTGCTATCAGGGCAGAACCTTTGATTGAAAAATTAACTTAGCTAGAGGTTGAATTTGCTTCAGAGTTCTTCATGAATATTGTAGAGCTTGTTTTTATCTTTCTATTGAAATAAAGCACGAAAATATTGGACAAGGGAGTAGAAAGTTATGATTGTTAGAAGTTCTGATGCTGTTTAGTGTGAAGCTGATCGACCAGTCAGCTTTGTGTGGCGATTTTGATCCATTTAGAGGTCGATATGATTCTTAAGGCCTTCATGAAAGTTGTAGATATTTCTTCAAGCTTTCCATATACACCAAGTTTGTTAAATTTGGATTTCTGGATCAAAAGTTATGATGTTTACAAGTTTTGGCACTGTTGAGAAATTATCGATCAGTCATCTTTGTGTAAACTTTTGATCCCTTTAGAGTCCGAGCTTTCTTGTGAGTTCTTCTTGAAAATTGTAGATCTGTCTCTTAGCTTTCCAACGAAACAAACCGCAACTGATTTGGAGATCGGAGTCAAAAGATATGAACGTTTGAAGTTTGAAGGTGGGATCGCATGGTTGATCGCTAACTCACAGGCTTGCAAGCATGAGCGATCGACCAAGCGGAGACCGATTAAAAGGGAGACCGACCTGGTGCGGGAGACCGACCTGGTGCGGGAGAGCGATCTGGTGCGGGCAACTGACCTGGTGCGAGCGACCGACCTGGTGCGGGAGACCGACCTGGTGCGGGAGACCGACCTGATGCTGGAGACCGACTTGGTGCGGGCGATCGACCTGGTGAGGGAGACCGACCTGGTGCGGACGACCGACCTCTCTTCCTTGTTTTGGCCATAACTTCTTCGTCCGACATCCGATCGACCTAACTTTTGAAGCGTTGGATTCCTAAGACATTGTTCTACCTTTCCATGCTAGATTGATCAGTTTTAGCACAAAATTGAAAAAGGTGCATTGAAACAAAGTATGACGACCAGTTGATTAAGTCTGACTATACTTCAGTAAATTGAAGATAACTTGAGCTGTAGATCTCGGATTGAGCTGATTCTCTTTTAGAATTAAACTAAAGAGATGGGGCTACAAATTTTATGTAGGAGCCGAGCTGTAATGTAGCATCTAAGACTTCCAAATGTAGGTCAGAAGTTCAGTGTAGTGTTCAATCTCGATGTTGTAGTGGCTGAACAGTGTTCAGTATTTTGGATATATCTCAATCTCTAGAGCTATGATTGAGTTGATTCTTTTTGGACATTAAACTAGAGACATAGATCTATAAATATTAAGAAGGAGCCGACTCTAAGACTTTCAAATACAGGTCGGAAGTTGAGTATAGAGTTCAGTCTCAGCTTTGTAATGGCTGAACAGTGTTCAATATTATAGGTCGCTAGAGCTCGCTAGAGCTCGGATTGAGTTGAGTCTTTTTGAAAATTAAACTAAAGAGATTGGGCTACAAATGTTATGAGGGAGCCGATCGACAATGTAGCCTCTAAGACTTCCAAATATGGGTCGGAAGTTAGGTGTAGTGTTCACCTCAAGTCGAAGAATGACTTCAGTATTTTGGAGATATCTTGAATTATAGAGCTCGAACAACCTGATTCTTGAAGCGATGGATTCGTAAGACATAGAGGGACATTTCTCTAGAAGAGAGTTTTGTCAAATGACTTCAGCTACCTGATCGAAATAAGGAGACAAGATGTCGGCTTAGGAAGGACATTGTTGGAAGATCACTTAAGTGTTAAGTTTTAAACGCTACAAGTAAGGGCATAAGGGTCTTCTCTCATTCATTAATGGCAAGTTGGTAAATAAGAAAAGTGTGTTTTAGTATAAGAAGGAGCAGTGAGTCACGATTTTGACGGAAAAAAAACAAGAGAATAAGAAGAGAGGAGAATGAGAGATTCGGATGGGAGAAAAGGAAGGAGAAAAGGAGAGAAATATTAGGGTTCGAAATTTTGCTACCTTCCAAGGATGATTTCAAGTTGATGTTAAAGGGGAAAGATGAAAGAAGGTGATAGCTCCCATATGGGACAAGGAAAATCCGAAAATGGGGAAAAATAAGGTAAGAGGTGGATTTTTGATTCTTAAGTTTAAATGAAGTTTTGGTTTAGAAACTTTGCTTATAGTATGGGTTTGTTAATTCTATGCCTAATTTTGGAGATTACATGCTTTATGGGTTTAATTTTGGATGGAAATTAATTAGGGTTTATGCCCAAATTTGGAATTTGGGGATTTTGGCAATTTATGATTTAAAAAGCTGAATATATGAGGGATTAGTGTTTCTAAGTTCAATTTTAAGGATTTTGTTGTTTATGAGATTGAATTTGTGGGAAATTGGTGTAGGGAATTTTCTATTGGAAGAAAGAAAGACGCAATGGTCAAATTGAAGCTAAGGACAAGCTTGTGGCATTAATTCGAGGTGGGTAGCATATTTATATTTTGATCTGTAAGCTTAATACGAATTTTTGAAAATTAAAGAAAGCAAAAATGTGAAATTTTGATAAATTATTGTTTTGTAAATGTTTGAAATTATGATTTCCGAATGTTTTCTGGAAAATTTTTATAAGCTTAAATTCATTGTTTTAAATGATTTGATAAATTGATAGAAATTTCTGAAAGTGCATTTGTTATGTATGCATTATTCAATTGCTGAAATTATTGTTTGATTGAATGATTTGATTGTTGAATTTAGTGAACGATAGATTGAATAAATTGAGTTGTATGCATTTTGTGGAAAATTTGAAGAAAAGTAAGATTTTGGAAAAGTGCCTTCGGGCAATTCGAATCTTTGTTTTCGTTTATGTGTTATGTGGGTTCGGTTAGGTCCTTTGGTGAGTCATTGTCTCTATTTGTATAGCCTTCACCGATCGCCCGCTAGTGGCACGGAGTCTCGATTTCGGACTCCTCACGGCTATTGGACCGCTATGCGGAAAGTATAAGACGTTTCGCTCACGATCGCACAGGACCGTTATGCGGGAATGTGCGATTTTCTGCTTGGACCGAACTGCACCATTTTGATATGTTTTGTGATTTTGATTTTGTTTATGTGCATGAAATTTCTCCGATGTGATTGCATTCATGTTTATGAGAAAATTTTGAGAAAAAGAAAAGAAAAGGGGTTTTTAACCAGGAAAATTTTAGAAATTTGATATGTAAAGTTTGGAAAATTGAAAAGGGTTTGAGAAAAATATTTAAAATTTAAAAGTTTGAAAACTACGCCTTTTGGCAAAAAGCTTGTGAAAAATGATTTCCGCTTATTTATCGATTTATAAATGTGTTATCCACGAGCTGAAGCTCACCCCCTTTCATCCCCATCTCCGTGTTTCGAGGTGAGATCGGATGAAAGAATGTGAAGGCTTATGGTCCGCTTTTGCATCGTTAGTATGGTTGTGGAAATATTGAGATTTGGAATATTTTGTAAATGGTTTGAATTTCCATTAAGTGATTATGATGTTTTTCGAATGTATGAAGATTATGAACTGAATGTTTGAGAGTAAGAAATTGTTGTATATGAGTTTGGTATTGAAGTGAGAATTATGGAAGTATTAGATTTAGGTTTGCGTTTTGTTGGTGTTTGGATTCGGACGGAGAGTCCGATGATTCGAGATCTGCTTGGCTTTTAGAAGTGTATTTCTACCCTTGCAGGTTTGTTAGGATCCAGCAAATTATCTTGCCGAAATTTCGATAAAATTAGAATAAAATGTAATTTAAGATTTGTATGGATAAGTAAGAATATGATCGACTTAGAGTTTTGCATGAGAATGATTTTCCAATAGTGGAATTTGGTTGTGTGATTTGAATGAGGTTGACTAATGAGGTAAGAAATGAGATTAAGAAAAGAAAAAAATTATACCGAATTTTGGAACGCCTTAGGTTTCCAACGCGATTGTGATCCTGTGTTCCTTCTTGTTCTCGGATGTCGACATTTGTTAAGTATTGATTCCGCTTGCTTCGTTTTGCTTCAAAGACATTTGTTATGCTTCCGCTTTGATTTTCGAATTCGACTCGCCGATTCCATGTTACTTTAAGCTTTCGTTCGTTATTTATGATTCGATTCTATATTCGATTCGCAATTTCGATACAAAATTTCCGTTTCCATTCGATTCCGTTTCCTTCGTTCTTCGTTTTTCGGTTGGGATCCGGTTCCCAGATCGGGTCCCAACAAAATAGTAAAGACATACGTTTGAAATGGTACGTTAAACAAAAGAAAGGAAGAAGTGATGAAAAATGTTGTTTCGTAAAAATCTGGAGAAGAACATCTGTGACAGAGAGGCAGCCTCAGGGGAGCTACATGATCATGTAAAAGCACGATCATGACAGAGAGGAAAAATGAGGCAGTGCACGATCGTGATAATGAGGAACCTCAGAGGAATTGCACGATTTTGCACAAGCACGATTGTAATAAAAGGGAGAAATTAGGCAATGCATGATCGTGCACAAGCATGATCATAACAAAGAGAAAATATCCAGAAAAGCACGATCACGCATAAGCACAATCTTGACAGTGACCAATCAACTTGAATTGCATAAGCACTATCGTGATAATGAGAGTGCAGGGATATATGACAGTCTTGAACATCCTTAATCCTTTTGGCCATAACTTCTTTTTCGGACATCTAGTTGACTTGAAATTTGGATTGTGAGCTCCTCAAACATTGTATTTCCTCTCAAAAAAATTTCATGGTTTACTGCAGGGTACACACCGAGATGCTCAGAGGTCATTCCGACACATATCCTACGATAAGGGCACGCTACGTTCGATTACTACATTTACTTCATATGGCATGGTATCATAGTTCACTTATAAAGTATCATAAGAAAATCACAATATTTTAAAACTAACTTTTTCCTCAATTTATTTCATAAAAACCTGATTGTCTACATTGTGACTTTCAACAATCTCCATATGTACATCATCAAAACCTAATACAATAGTACTACATGAATGAGGAAACTATGTACAATCTAACTAATTTTTCCAAAAATCCCAACTGACCGAACTTTGAACCATGACTTCTCTTGCTAATCACAATCTACACAACACTAAAGCCTCTCAAAAGCTAGAGTCGTCTCTCTGTCCTGAAAAGACAATGTTTCAATTTTGATAAGTTTTGCGAACTCAATGAGGTAACCATCATCAATGGTTCACTCAATTCATGCAACACATCAATTCATATCACAATTATTTCACAATTATGCATTTCACATAAGTAACACATTTTCACTTAAGCATAAACAATTTTTTCATTTTGCTCTATCAAACATAATTAACAAGATGCATATGAAATGCTCATGAGACACTTTCCAATTGTTACATTGTTGTGACCGAGTGCCTGAACTGTCCCGTATCCGTTTTTGGATACTGGGCTCATTACACGTTGAGCCTGAGGCTCTGAAACACTTTTGAGGCTTCATTTCACTCGTTGAGCTTTAAGCTTTGATCGTTGGCTACTCTAGTCACAACTTCTATTATTTGATTATGCATTCATGAATGGAATGCATGTAGCACAATCAACCACTTGATAAAACACATAGGTCTCACATTTCCATTCATTCCTTATTCAAAATATAATTATAAGCAAACAATAATTGAGAGAAACCGTCTAGGTTACTCACAAGTTGCTCCCAAAGCTAAAGCCTGGAAATGCCGGTAACGTCTGGAAGTTGACATTCCAATTGCTCCTTTATAACAAATAACACACACACATATATCACAATTTGCAAAATTTTGCGTGTTAATTAATGCACATGTATGAAATGAATTATGTACAATGCATGTTCATGACAATCCCGAGTATCCTTCCATCAATGTCATCACAAAACAATCAAATATCAAAACTCACTTAACTAGCATTAGTTCGTAGGGTTTATACCTTAACACACCATGTGAATCCAATTTCATAACCTGACGAGTCATTTCCTATTTTTCTCCAAACTCTGACTTTCGAGTCTACTGTTCTTGATTGTTAAGATAATGAAAATAAAGAAATTTGATAGTACTTACTTATAGAAAAGTGTTCCTCTATGTCTTATCTTTCTAATGACACAAAAAGAATTCAATTTGGTTTAGTAGTGTGGAAGTTATACTCCAAATATCTCCAGAATGCTTTTATTCCGAGACAATACCCTATACTCAACTTCCATCTAAAAATTGAAAATCTTAGAGTCCGATTTAGAATCTTATTTTTTCATACAATTTGTAGTCTATGTTTCTAGTTTACTTCAAATTAAAAATCATCTTATTTGGAACTCTACATATCAAGATATCATCAAAATACTGAAGTATGTTCAGTAAAATAACACCAGTTCATACTATCTAAGGGTACATCCACTGTACCATTCTACTTTTTCACTAAATATCTCTCAATTTGATTTAGAGGGCTATGATTTTTGGTAGAGATGTAGAGCAATGTCTTACGAGTCCAATGGTTCAAGAATCAAGGCATTTGGATGCCTAGAGAGGAAGTTCTGACCAAAAGAAGAAAATATGTTATGACCTCAATCGTCTTACTTTGTACAGTAACTTCATCTTTGAATGTACAGTAATTTCGTCTTACTTTGTACAGTAACTTCGTCTTACTTTGTAAAGTAACTTCGTCTTACTTTGTACAGTAACTAAGACGAAGCAATATTACAACTTGTAATGCTCGAATCTCTCAACTCTGATATCTAAAATTCACAAACTTTATATCGTTGGAAAGCTGGAAAGATCATCTACAACTTCCAAGAAGACAATTTTACCAAAATCTATCTAGATTAATCCAGATTTTCTACCGAAGTCAGAACACAAATTTTACATTCAGCTCCTAATGTACTGCACCCAGTTCTCAACTTCATGAAATTTTGAGACTCTTAGAGACAGAATTGAAAGTTGATGTCTTCATACGAAATGTAGCCATATATCTCTAGGTTAATATGAATCAAGGATCATCTCGTTTGGAAAACTAGAGAAAACATTATGGCTAAAAGACTGAAGCATATTTATAGAACATTTTCCAGATTTCAAACTTTTAATATTTTATATCTAACTCATCTTCTACCTAAATTATCTCTTCCATACGTCTCTATAACACATTATACATCATTAATGATCATTCAAAATGATATGACATGACATTTACAAAGATATTTCATCATTTGAGTCTCATTTTAACAATACCCATATCATTTAAAGCATAACTTACTTGGTTTCACTTCAAATTCTTAAAAAACAACACTAGCTCTAACTCCCAAGCATCACTTGTTCATCCACTTGAAGCAGGTAAAGATAGGTTTTTCTTAGGGTGGAAGATACAAATAGCAAAGTAGCTTGGTGTAGGAAGGAAAACAAAGAAATCTCTTAAAAGGGGTTAGAACGGAAACTTTATGTGTGGGAAGGAAACTTAAAGAAGACAACCATCAAGAATGAATCTAGACATATAACTTAACTTTTTCAACTGTCAGAAACAGTAACCTACATCTTAGCAAAGTACCAAGCCTAAGTGACACATGTCACTTTCCTCATATCTAAGCTCTTACTTAGTTTCTTTTGAAACTAATTCCCTTAACTTTCATCTTTACAATTCAACTATCTCAAAAACTTCATTTGATGCCTTTTTCCTATTTTTTTAAAAATTTTCCAAAAATTTATTCCTAAATTCACCAAAATTCCCAAAATTTTCCAAAAAATCCACATCAACAATTACACTCTCCAAATCAACTTTTCAACATATACAACCACAATTTTTAATAGAACCCACATTTATAAATAATTTTACTGGAAAATGTCAATAAATGCATGTTCAATTTTGTTCATATGCAAAATTTTCACTATTTTCATGTATGACACATTATGCATGAGCCTGCAGTTACATTTCTAAGCTCTCATTAATCACTCACATTTACCATTCTAACCTTCCCACAGGTAATAGGATGTTACAACTCTCCCCTCCTTAAAAAAATTTTGTCCTCAAAATTCTTACCTGTTTGCTCGAATAGGTGGGGATATTGTCTCCTCATATGCTCCTCTGTCTCTCATGTTGCTTCTTCAGTTGAGTGGTTCCTCCAAAGGACTTTTACCAATAGAATGACCCTATTCCTCAACTGCTTGATCGGTAATCCTATAATCTTAATTGGCTCCTCAATATAGCTTAAGTTACTAGCAACCTCAATCTCCTGAACCGGTATCACATGTGTCGGATCCGATCGGTATCTTCGGAGCATACTCACATGAAACACATTATGCAATTGAGACATCTCATTCGGTAAAGCCAACTTATAGGCTAAAGGTCCAATCTTCTCAATGATCTCATAAGGACCAATGTACCTAGGGCTTAACTTGCCCTTTTTAACAAATCTCAAAAATCCTTTCCAAGGTGACACTTTTAAAAACACTTTGTCTCTCATACTGTATTCCATTTCACGTCAATGTTGATCCACAAAACTCTTCTGTCTATTATGATCCGCTTTAATTCGGCTTCGAATCAACTTTACCTTGTCCACTGTGTCCTATATTAACTCTGGGCCTTCCACCATTCTCAAACCCTCTTCATCCCAATACAATGGTGACCATCATTTTCTACCATACAATGCCTCATACGGTTCCATTCCGATACTACTGTAATAATGATTATTATAGGCAAACTCTATCAATGCCATATATTGATCCCAAGCTCCTCTAAACTCCAATACACAATCCCTGAGCATATCCTCAACAGTCTTAATTGTCCTCTCACTCGGTCCATCTGTCTGAGGATGAAACGCTGTACTAAAGTTCAACTTAGTCCCTATAGCAGACTGCAAGCTCCTCTAAAACCTCAAAGTAAATCTGGGATCCATGTCCGATACTATGGACACTGAAACCCCATGCAGTCTCACCACCTCATTTACATACTTCTGGGCCAACTGATCCAGTTAGTTATTCTCTCTCACTGGTAAGAAGTGGGCCGATTTGATCCACTGGTCCACTATGACCCAGATCGCATCATGTTGTCTCGAAATCTTAGGCAATCCTATGATGAAGTCCATAGTGATCCGTTCCCATTTTCACTCTAGAATGGGCAACGAATGTAACTTCCCTACTGGAGCTTGGTGCTCAGCTTTCACCTACTGGCACGTCATACACTTAGACACATACTCCGCCACTTGCTTCTTCATTCCAGGCCACCAGAAATGTTGCTTCAATGTGTTATACATCTTGGTAGTACTAGGATGCATAGCATAGGTAGCCATATGAGCTTCCTTAAGAATCTCCTTCCTCACATCATCCACATTAGGCACACACAGCCTCTGTCTCAACCATAATGTCTCATCCCTCAATTCAAATTTTGAATCTGGATTCACTTTCACTTTCTCCATAAGCTTCACTATATTAGGATCTTTACCTTGAACTTTCCTGATTCTGTCATGTAGCATTGGTCTTAGCCTTAAAGTAGCAATCAGTGCCTCATCTTGCTCCAGATTCAACTTCACATTCAGAGCTCTCAAATGTATCAAATTAGGTAACCTCGATAACTGAATCTGAGCTGTACTAATATTAGACTTCCTGCTCAAAGCATCTGTCACTACGTTATCTTTCCCCGGGTGGTATTGAATAGTGCAATCATAGTCTTTCAGTAGCTCAACCCATCTCCTCTGCCTCAAGTTTAACTCCTTCTGACTCAGTAAATACCTCAGACTCTTATGATCAGTGAATATCTAGAAAGTCTCTCCATACAGATAATGTCTCCAAATCTTTAGAACAAAGACAACTGTAGCTAGCTCTAAATCATGTACTGGATAATTGATCTCGTGAGACCTTACTTGTCTCGATGCATATGCAATAACCTTGCCATGCTGCATCAATATGCATCCCAATACTTGATGCGGCGCATCACTGTACACCACATATCCTTCGGTCCCCGATGGAATGGTCAACACTGGTGCAGTAGTTAACTAATGTTTCAACTCTTCAAAGCTCTCATTCCATATGAACACTACATTCTTCCTTAGAAGTTTAGTCAGAAGGGCTGAGATCAGAGAAAACCCCTCGACAAATCTCCGATAATATCTGGCTAGTCCTAAGAAGCTTCAGATCTCTAACACATTTCTCGGAGTTTCCCTATTCATCACTGCCTCTATCTTCTTTAGATCTACCTGTATGTCATTTCCAGTCACTATATGCCCTAGAAATACAACTTGATCCAACCTAAGTTCACACTTACTGAATTTGGCATGCAGCTGCTTTTCTTTCATAATTTGCAAAATGACTCTTAGATGCTCAACATGCTCCTTCCGGCTCTTCGAATAAACCAAGATATCATCAATAAATACAATTACAAATCGATCCAAATAGGGCTGGAACACTTTATTCATCAAGGCCATAAAAGCTGCTGGGGCATTAGTTAACCCAAACGGCATCACTAAAAACTCAAAATGCCCATACCTGCTCTGAAATGCACTCTTAGGTACATCAGCTTCAGCTATCTTCAACTGATAGCACCCTAACCTCAAGTCCAACTTAGTAAACACCTGAGCTCCCTGCAACTGATCAAGTAAATCATCGATTCTAGGTAGTGGGTACTTATTCTTCACTGTCACCCGATTCAGCTGCTTATAATCGATGCACAACCTCAAAGTCCCATCTTTCTTCTTCACAAATAGTATTGGAGCTCCCCAAAGTAAAACATTGGGCCTTATAAAACCCTTTTCCAACAACTCCTGAAGCTGGGTCTCCAACTCCTTCAGTTCCATGGGTGCCATCCTATATGGAGGAATAGATATAGGATAAGCACTTGGAATTAGATCAATTGTGAACTTCGTTTCCCGATCTGGTAGTAAACCAGGTAACTTTTCTGGAAACACATCCCGGAACTCCCTAACTACTGGAATGTCCTGTACACTCTGCTCGACTCTAGTATCAATGATGTGGGCCAGAAAAGCCTCACATCCACCCTGCATCAACATCAATGCACTCATGAATGATATCATCCTAGCTGATACTGCCTAACTAACTCCTCTGAATACTACCCTTTGCTGACCAGGAGATTTCAGTATTACCTCCTTAGTGTAACAATTCATGATGGCCCTATGGGCCATGAGCCAATCTATGCCTAGGATCACATCTATCTCCCTCAACTGTAATATAATAAGGTTTGCCTCCCAAATTGCTTGATCAATTCTAATCAAGCATCCTTTACAAAACTCTCCTATAACTGTAGTACTGCTTATTGGCGTACTCACCTCCAATCCGTACTATAGTAACTCCCTATCACAATGTAACCTACATGCCAAATGCGGTGTGATAAAGGAGAATGTGAATCCTAGATCTAGCAGTGTAAAAGCCTTAAAGTCATAAACAAGAAGCGCACCTGCTACTACATCTGGTGAGTCTTGGGTCTCCTGCCTAGTCATGGCATAGACCCTGACTTGGGATTGCAATCGGTTGCCCTGTCCCTCAGTCCTCATGGAAGAACTCTCAGCTCTCCCTCTGTCTCTACCTCTGCCTCTCTGTCCAGATCCACCACCTCTGCTCTGCTAGATTGTAGCATTACTCCCAGATCGACCACTGACAGTAGACTGAGCCCCCAAATTAGCAGAACAATCCCTAATCTGGTGGTCCATGGAGTCGCATTTAAGGCAAGCTCTAGTCAATCTCCAACACTCACCACCATGCCTCTTCTCACAGTACTCGCAAATTGGAAACTGATTCAGAGCTGTACCCCTTCCACTACCAGTCTGTGAAAATCTACCCCCTGCCCAGTTCCTGACTGCCTGGATCCACCTGATGATCTGAATGCTCTAATCTGGAGCTTACTGAAGCTCTTGCCAGAATTGCCCTAACTCTCACTCGATCTCTTTCCTCTAAACCCTTGCCCAGTCTCAGCTTGTTTCTCCCTCATCAGTTGTTCAATTCTAATTGAAGCAACTCTCATCTCAATGAAAGTACCCATATCTGACCGTGCCATCCTTGTTCTTATCTCCATATTAAGTCCATTCTCAAACCTCCTACACTTGTCTTCTTCTGTAGGGATCAGAGCAATAACATAACCCATTAATTCATTGAATCGAACCTCATATTCGGCCACTGACATCCTATCCTGCTTCAATTCTAAGAACTCTTGCATCTTCATGTCCAAATAGACCTTGGGCATGTAGTTGTCTCTGAAGACCCTCAAAAAGTCTTCCCACTTCAATTGACAAGGCTTGGTGGTATTGCCTGGGATAGTCTTCTACCATTGATATGCTGACCCCTGTAGTAAAGACACTACATAATCGAACCTCTCATCAGGCTCATAGTCCATCTGATCAAATACCCTTTCCGTCTTCTCTAACCATCCCTCGGCCTTAGCAGGGTCTGTGCTACCATAGAAGTCCATAGCTTTCTGCTTTCGTAGCCTATCATACCTTCTCTCCCTTCTTTCAGGAACTCTAGGAGGCATCTCCTCAGATCAAGATACCAAGGACTCCCTACTGACTCCTACCAATCCTTGTTCAGCTGGTTGATCAATTTGATCACCTAAAGCGGATGACCTATAACAAACAATAATTTCAATCATTTTCTGCATTTATCAAGATCTTTGAAACTTACCAATCCTATATGTCCCAACAGATGCTAATCATGCTCTGATACCACCAAAATGTAACGCCCCCTTACCGCAGGGTACACACTGAGATGCCTGGAGTTTATTCCAGCACATATCCTACGATAAGGGCACGCTACGTTCGATCACTACATTCACTTCATATAGCTTGGTATCATAGTTCACTTATAAAGTATCATAAGAAAATCACAATATTTTAAACCAATTTTTTCCTCAATTCATTTCATAAAAACCCGATTGTCTACATTGTGACTTTCAATAATCTCCATATGTACATCATCAAAACCTAATACAATAGTACTACATGAATGAGGAAACTATGTACAATCTAACTAATCTGTCCAAAAATCACAACTGACCGACCTTTGAGCCATGACTTCTCTTGCCAATCACAATCTACACAACACTAGAGCCTCTTAAAAGTTAGAGTCGTCCCTCGGTCCTGAAAAGACAATGTTACAATTTTGATAAGTTTTACGAACTCAATGAGTTAAACATCATCGATGGTTCACTCAATTCATGCAACATATCAATTCATATCACAATTATTTCACAATTATGCATTTCACATAAGTAACACATTTTCACTTAAGCATAAGCAATTTTTACATTTCGCTATATCAAACATAATTAACAAGATGCATATGAAATGCTCATGAGACACTTTCCAATTGTTACGTTGTTGTGACCGAGTACCTGAATTGTCCTATATCTGTTTTTGGATACTGGGCTCATTACACGTTGAGCCTGAGGCTCTGAAATACTTTTGAGCTCGAGGCTTCATTTCACTCGTTGAGCTTTAAGCTCTGATCGTTGGCTACTCTAGTCACAACTTCCATTATCTGATTATGCATTCATGAATGGAATGCATGTAACACAATCAATCACTTGACAAAACACATAGGTCTCACATTCCCATTCATTCCTTATTCAAAACATAATTATATGCAAACACTAATTGAGAGAAACCATCTAGGTTACTCACAAGTTGCTCCCGAAGCTAAAGTCTGGAAGTGCCAGCAACATCTGGAGGTTGACGTTCCAATTTCTCCTCTATAACAAATAACACACACACATATATCACAATTTGCAAAATTTTGCGTGTTCATTAATGTACATGTATGAAATGAATTATGTACAATGCATATTCATGACAATCCTGGGTATCCTTCCATCAATGTCATCACAAAAAAATCAAATATCGAAACTCACTTAACTAACATTTGTTTGTAGGGTTTATAGCTCAATAAACCATGTGAATCCAATTTCATAACCTGACGAGTCATTCTATATTTTTCTCCAAACTCGGACTTTCGGGTCTATTGTTCTCGATCATTAAGATAATGGAAATAAAAAAATTTGATAGTACTTACTTATATAAAAGTGTTCATATATGTCTTTTCTTTCTAATGACACCAAAAGCATTCAATTTGGTTTAGTAGTGTGGAAGTTATACTCCAAATATCTCCGGACTGCTTTTATTTTGAGACAATACCCTATACTCAACTTCCATCCACAAATTGAAACTCTTAGAGTCGGATTCAGAATCTTATTGCTTCATACAATTTGTAGTACTATGTGTCTAGTTTACTCCAAATTAAAAATCATCTCATTTGGACCTCTAAATGTCACGATATCATCAAAATACTAAAGTATATTCAGTAGAATAACACCAGTTCATACTATCTAAGGGTACATCTACTGTACCCATTCAACTTTTTCACTAAATCTTTCTCAATTTGATTGAGAGGGCTATGATTTTTGGTAGAGATGTATAGAAATTTCTTACAAGTCCAATGGTTCAAGAATCAAGTCATTTGGATGTCTATAGAGGAAGTTATGACCAAAAGAAGAAACTATGTTTATGACCTCAATCGTCTTACTTTGTATAGTAACTAAGACGAAGCAACATTACAACTTGTAATTCTCGTATCTCTCAACTCTGATATTCAAAATTCACAAACTTTATATTGTTAGAAAGCTGGAAAGATCATCCATAACTTCCAAGAAGAAAATTTTGCCAAAATCTATCTAGATTAATCCAGATTTTCTTCCGAAGTCAAAACACAAATTTTACATTCAGCTCCTAACGTACTACACACAGTTCTCAACTTCATGAAAATTTGAGACTCTTAGAGATAGAATTGAAAGTTAATGTCTTCATATGAAATGTATCCATATATCTCTAGGTTAATCCAAATCAAGGATCATCTCGTTTAGACAAGTAGAGAAAAAAAGTTATGGCTAAGAGACTGAAGCATATTTAGTGAACATTTTCCAAATTTCAAACTTTTAATATTTTATATCTAACTCATCTTCTACCTAAATTATCTCTTCCATACGTCTCTATAACACATTATACATCATTAATGATCATTCATAATGATACGACATGACATTTATAAAGATATTTCATCATTTTAGTCTGATTTTAACAATACCCATAACATTTAAAGCATAACTTACTTGGCTTCACTTCAAATTCTTAAAAAACAACACTAGCTCTAACTCCCAAGCATCACTTGTTCATCCACTTGAAGGAGGTAAAGATAGGTTTTTCTTAGGGTGGAAGATACAAATAGTAAAGTGGCTTAGTGTAGGAAGGAAAACAAAGAAATATCTTAAAAGGGATTAGAAGGGAAACTCTATGTGTGGGAAGGAAACTTAAAGAAGACGACCATCAAGAATGAATCTAGACATATAACTTAACTTTTCAACTGTCAAAAATAGTAACCTACATCTTAGCAAAGTACCAAGCCTAAGTGACACATGTCACTTTCCTTATATCTAAGCTCTAACTTAGTTTCTTTTGAAACTAATTCCCTTAACTTTCATCTTTACAATTCAACTATCTCAAAAACTCCATTTGATGTCTTTTTCCTATTTTTCCAAAGTTTTTCCAAAAATTTATTCCTAAATTCACCAAAATTCTCAAAATTCTCCAAAAATTCCGCATCAATAATTACACTCTCTAAATCAACTCTTCAACATATACAACCACAATTTTCAATAGAACCCACATTTATAAACAATTTTACTGAGAAATGTCAATAAATGAATGTATAATTTTGTTCATGTGCAAAATTTTCATTATTTTCGTGTATGACACATTATGCATGAGCATGCAATTACATATCTAAGCTCTCATTAATCACTCACATTTACCATTCTAACCTTCCCACAAGTAATGGGATGTTACAACATGTGTAAAGTGAAATAAGGTGACTAATTGATCTTATGTGATTTGATGCATTTCATTAAATGAATGCATGACAACATAAAGACTGTTGTGATCAGAGTAGCCACCAAAAAAGAGCTTAAAGCTCATAAAGTGAAAAAGAGCTTAAAGTTTAGAATGTGATTAAGAGCCAAAGGATCACTATGTATAATGAGCTTGGTATCCTCAACAGATACGGGACAGTTGTCAATGAGCTCGATATCCACAATGGATATGGGACAATTATAGGCACTTAGTCACAACAATAATAATTGAAAGTGAGTCTCATGAACATTGCATTTAAAATTGAAATGAATGTTTTGAATGATTAAAAAGAACTATTTGACTACTTTGAACGTGAAAAGTGAAATAAGTGATCAAAGTGATATGTGATGCTAAATGATTACTAGTAGATTGATGTGAATAATGTGATTACATAAACTGTATGTGTTATATGATATGAGGGAGCCATCGAGGATGGTTAACTCACTGAGTTCGCAAAACTCACCATAATTGCAACATTATTTTTCAGGCTCAGAAGAGTTACCTTATTAGACAACCGAGATTCTAGCCACTTCATTTGAGCAAGAGATAAAGGTCAGGATCAGTTTGCGTCTGCATACATTTTTCATTATTTTGTATTAAAGAATGTATTCTGCAATTCTTGTATCACGTGTATTTGAATAATTCTGTTTGTAATAAATTTCCAAATTGGAAATATTTGTAAATGAGAATGATTAATGAGTGTAATAATAATTGTGATTACGATGTTTATGAAATAAAATATGGGCCCAATTTGATATGCAGTTTTCTGTAATATGTGTGTGACTTTAGAAAATTTTGTAATAAGGTTCGATTGTTTGACTATTCTAACATACCACCCTCATAGAGTATGTTCTCGAATACCGTCGGTATGTTCGAGGATGTGCCTTTTGAGAGTGGGGTGATACATTTTGGTATCAGAGCCCAAATTTAATATTTTACATGGACGTTTTTCGAAATATGTGTCAAGTTACATGCATTTTAGACATGTCTTAGTAGGTAGTAGCAATTGACCCCTAGTCTGAGTCGCATTTACATGAGTCACAAGCATGAACATTCATTAAAAGAATGCGCAAGAAGAAATAATGAGAAGAATGATGATCTGTCAAAGTGTAAGAAAATGAAAACTTGTGGATATCTAGAAATGAGAAATGATATATGGTTCGATATAATAGATAGAGATTCACTACAATTGTATTTGTGGATGTATCATCGAATATGACTTTAATATTGTACTGTAATGGTATATCCTTGAATGTGAAATAGATATGAATACATTTTCATGAAATGATTAAGGAAAGTAGAGATTTAAATATGAATGACGAGATTTAAAGTGTACAAGACAAGTTGAAGGAAAATAATTTTTTCTATGACCTTGAAAGGTTGAACTTGGACTTGAAATGGTTGTTTGATTAATGTGACAAGAGTTATGATCCACCATAAGAACATATTAGTGGAACTGAGATCAAGATTTCATGATGATTATGCATCTTTAATTCCAAATCGATTGTGAGCTTACGTATGTATGACGAAATAATGGTAATTGAAAGGTAGATAATGATAGCAATATACGTAAAATTTGTCAAGGTTAAGTTGATTTGTTATTGTGAGTACATATCTGATAATGGGATCACCATGAAAAATGAGAATATTGAGCACATATGTATTATATGTGTGGAGATGATATAGGAAGCAATTTATGACTTATTGAATATTCGTTAGTCATAGTTCCCATAGTTCAAAGTCTAAGATGAATTAGAGTAATTGAAGTAAATCACACGTTATGACAATGCTTATAATACGATATATGAATACACGAGAAGGGGGGGGGGTTGAATTGTGTATTTCCCTTTTTGAAAATCTTTCCATAAAATGTTTTGTTAAAAACAAGTTCTTTTCACAGAAACTTCAGTAAGTCCGAATTAATCAAAACTTTGAAAACTTGTTTTGAAATCTAAGTAATAACAAAACTTTGAACTTAAAGAAAGATAGAATAGAGAGAAGTCGACACAGCAATTTTATACTAGTTCATCTCAAACCGTGGGCTATGTCCAGTCCTCATAAGTCTTTCTGAGATTTCACTATCTCTTCAACGTTTACAAGTATTCTTTCTGAGCCTCTTCAGGTCTTTATAATCAGTATTCTTTTACTCTTAGCCTCTGCAGGCTATCTGTACTACTTTCTTACAAAAGTGTTTGAACTATGTTACAGTAACACTAGCTCTTGGCTAATTCGCACAATAATCTCACAAATAAGTTTTTTTTCGTTCGCATATACGTAAGTCAACTAACTTTGCAATCTTTGACTTTGTTAGACCCCGAATTTTTTTTTATGATATTAATTAGCATGAATTGTGTTAAGTATGTGAGTTTGCCTTAGTTTGAGTTAATTGAGAGAATTATGGATAATGACGGTTTAATTGTGGTTAAATGAGAATTAATGGGTAAAAGTTTATGAGGACATTTTGGGAAGTTTGCTTATGTGGGAATGGATTTGGGCTTAGCTAAGAGGGTATTATGGTCATTGTCCCATGCCTTAGGTTAAAAGAGAAAGAAAAGAAAATAGAAGAAGAGAAAAAAGAGATGTCGTCGTTGGTGAAGGAAGAAGAAGAGAAGAGAGTTTGCGATTTCAACGGGTTTCGACGATCTTAGAGCTTCAATCGGTAAGTTTGCATCCTTTCTATCTTGTTTCTGGATGGATTAAACATTAAGATAGCTTGGATTGAGCATAATCGAAGGTTTTAGGGTTTTGGGTGAAAAGGTAGAGATTTCTTTAGGTTGTTATATTGTGACTGATTTTGAGTTGTTGATGGGTTAGAAATGTAGTTTGAGCCTTGATCTATAGTTTGATTGTGTTGCATTTGGAGTTGGGGAAGGATTGAAGTGTGATAATGCAGAAAGTCAGGTTCGGAGTCGTTCTCCAGGCCCGTACGTCGCGACGTGCGTATGAACACGCCGCGACGTGCGAGTTCGTCGCGACGAGTGAAAATTAAATTAAATCCGAACGTGTGGGGAAGGTTCGTCGCGACGTGCGAACTGTGTTCGCCATGACGTCTGAGTAGGGTGCGCGCGGCAAGACATTTGTGGTCGCCATGACGAAAGCAGCCGCATGCGAGCCCCTGTTATTCGAAAGTGAGATTTCTATTTGTTTGGGCATATCTTTTGGTGTAGATGTCCAATTGAGGTGATTATGGATTCATTGTGAGCTAGAGATTATGGGCTACGAGTTGTATGAAGAAGGGTAGTTCGGAAATTTTTTCGAAGGATTCGAGACTTTAGATGGGAGTTGGATGGAGACTTTTAATGCTTTATTTGATTATTTTATATGGATATTGATTGGATGGAAACTTGGTTGTTTTAGGAAACCAAGCTGACCCGATTTCATCGCAAGAGGAAGGACACCAGTGAGTCACCTACTCGAGCGATCTTAGGTGGGTAATATACTTATAGTGATTGTGTGATTAGGCAAATTCTTGCCTATGTATGAATATATGTTATAGATGATGCATGATTAAATGTGATGAACTGATTGATTGTAATGTCATATATGTGAAAGACTCATGGAAATTGATAGCATGACATCTTGATTTTGAACATGTTATGCCTCGACTTCGGTCATGGCATTTTGAATAAATGCAAGATATGAAAGACTATCGTATGATTAAACGATTATGAGCATGATTATGTGCTTTTGTTTGGGCGAGAGTGGAACCATTTCGTTCGTCACGTGCACGTAGACAAGAGCCTTCTCCTGGCTGCCCGCTTGTGGCATATGAGATCCGAATGGACTCATTTTGTTCAGGGTGTAAACTTCGGTTTCTCCCTTTTGTTTCCATGGAACCCTCGAGCCATTGTGATATTCATTGCATATGTGAATTGTTCATTGTGAAGCATACCTTGTGACATAATCATGAATTGATGAATTAATTATATTGAATGCGTGAATTGTTTGATTAGCATGTGAATGATTGAATGGATGTCTGTATAGGTATAATATATATATACATTCATATGCTGGGATTTGTGCTAGTTGCCGATGGCTATAATTATATTAGCCACTGAGCTGTGTAGCTCAACCCATTATTTTCCCTCCTCAGGTGCAGAGCAGGACGATCTTTGAATTTGCGAGGCATCGGAAACTTCGAGTTAATTAAGAGCGTTGCCATAAGTTTATATTTTGGTTGGCCCTCCGAGCATACTCTCATGGAGCATATTTCATATATTTTAGATTTGAACTTTGTTATGTATTTCGTATGATGTTGAATACTAATGGCATGAGTTTAATTCATATTTATGCATGTGTAAGTGCCGGAATGTATAAGAATGATGAATATGTCTATGTATATGTATGAGTATGTGTATGAATTATGATCGAATTATGTATATGTATAAATGTTGGGATCGGGTCCGACGATATTTGGGCGCCCGACGCCGGCGCAGCCCGAGGGGCCGCCTCGGGAATCGAGGATCCGGGCCCGGCCCGCACGTCAAATCCCTCGAGAGCTGCCTCGGGTCGCGCAAGCATTCGGCGCTAATATACCATCGGACCCGATCCCAACATCCATACAAATAACTAATCGATCCGTTTCACACACATAAACGCATACATATACATATTCTACACATGCATTCTAAACATGCCTTAATCATCTCAAGTTCATAAAACATATGTCATTGCCATTCGTGGAAATTCAACCAGTATTCCCAAAATATAACATAATACAAAATGGAATTAAATCCCACAATACAAAAGTATGCTCCATGATGAAATGTTGGTGGGCTAACCAAAGGACTAACTTATACAAATTCCTAGCTAGCTCAAAGTTTCTGATGCCCTGCAAGGTCGACAATCGGCTCGATCTGCACCTGAGGAGGGGAGAATAATGGGATGAGCTACGAAGCTCAGTGACATATACGTTTATAGCCATTGGCAACGAGCCACACAATCAAGTATATACATATACATATCACTAGAAATTCATAATTCATCAATTCAATTCACATTCATATAACATAAGTCATGCATTTACTATTCCTCGACATATCAAGCAATATGTAACATAGCTGTCAAACTCATCATGTGTTATGCTCAACAAATCCATTGTGTATGCACAATCAATTGGCTTAAGAGTTCCGTAATCCATCCGGATAACCCAAAGGTAAATCCGTAATCCATCCGAGTCTGATTTCTCAAGGATCTCGTTGCCACAAGCGGGCAGCCGGGAGAAGGCTTTACTGTCAACGTGCACGTGACTCCATCCGTAACTCTCTTACCCAAACAAAGCACATAATCCACTCGATCCATGCTCAAAGCATGTTTCACATTTTCTCAAATCTTGTTCTGGTCCATTGCCATAAAGGCCTATCAATTCATGCATAATTCTATCATACTCAAAGGCATATTCAAAAGTTCTCATGTAATTCAATACAATTAAGATCATATAATGCAAGCAAGCACACATCATGCAATTGCCCATACACACAATAACCATAAACATATTACCCACCTAGTATCGCTTGAGTATCAGACTCACTGTCGTCCTTCCTTTTGCAATTGGGTCAAATCAGCTTGGTTTCGTATAATAAACCAAGTTTCCATACAATTAATATCCATAGCAAATATTCAAAGCTTGAAAGACCAAAATAAAGCATAAAAGTCTCCATTCGATTTCCTCCTAAAATTTTGAACCCTTCGAAACAATCTCCAAACTTCCCTTCTTCATACAACTTGTAGCCCCCGATCTCTAGTTCACAATGGCTCAAAAATCACCTCAATTGGACATCTACACCAAAAGATATGCCCAAAATACCAAAAATCTCATTTTCGGAAAACAGAGGCCTCATTGCGCGACGCAGCACCAAATTGCGTGCCTTGGCGTCATCCGTTCCATCGACGCCACAAGGTTTTTGCAAGACGTCATGACGACGTGGGTCGGAGCTCGACTCGAACCCCTCTTTCTGCATTTTCCGACTTCATTTTGCTCCCAAACTCAAATGCAACACACCCACAATATAGATCAAGTCTTCTACTACCATTCTAACCCATTCAAAGCTTCAAATCCAACACAAACATATCAACCTAAGGAAATCTCTACATTTTCACCCAAAAACCCTAAAACCTTCGTTATACTCAATCCAAGCTATCTAACTGTTTAATCCATCCAGAAACAAAATAGAAAGATGCTAAACTTACCGATTGAAGCTCTAAAATCGTTGAAACTTGCTGAAATCACAAACCCTTTTTCCTCTTCTCTTCTCCTTCCACTGTCGGCACTTCTCTATTCTTTCCTTCTTCTTTTCTTTCTATTCCTTTCTTTTCCTTTTAACCTAAGACATGTAATAATGACTATCTTACTCCTCTATACAAGTCTAAACCCATACAACTTAAATGAACTTCCCAAATTGCCCTCACATAATTAAATCCTCTAATTCTCATTTAAACCTCATAAAATGCAAATATATCTCAATTATCCACTAATACTCCCAAAATAAATCAAACTAAACCATAAACACATAATTATCAAAATCTATGCTTAATATTATCATTAAAAAAAATTCGGGGTCTAACATTTCTCCCCCTCTTAAAAGAAATTTCGTCCTTGAAATTTACCTGAATCATCGATGAGATACGAATACTTTCCCCGCATAGCCTCCAATGGCTCCCATGTAGCCTCGTCTACCGAATGGTTCCTCCAAAGAACTTTGACCAACTGAACCGTCTTGTTTCTGAGAACCTTGTCCTTGATATCCAAAATCTGCACTGGAAGCTCGTCATAGCTCAAATCATCCCTTAACTGAACCTCACTAGTCTGAATGATGTGAGAAGGATCCGATCTATACCTCCTCAACATGGACACATGAAAAACGTCGTGAATCTGTGATAATTGAGGTAACGCCTAATCAGAGGCGTAGTGGTCCAATCCTCTCAAGGATCTCATAAGGACCCACATACCTCGGACTCAACTTCCCTTTCTTGTGAATCTCAATACTCCTTTCCAAGGAGATGTCTTAAGAACACCTTCTCACCGACCTCATACTCTATCTCCTTTCGGTGAGCATCAACATAACTTTCATCCGGTCCTCGTGCGCTTAAGTCATTGCTAGCAGATTGACTTTCTCAGCATCATCCGAATCAAATCCGTCCCTCCAATTGCCTCTCTCCTTCTTCATCCCAACAGATCGGAGTCCTACATCTCCGTCCATACAATGCCTCATATGGAGCCATCTCAATGCTCGAATGGTACAATTGTTATAAGCAAATTCACCAACGGCAAATGCTCATCCCATGCCCTTGAAAATCCATCACACAAGCCGAAGCATCCCCTCAAGTGTCCGAATAGTCCTCTCAGATTGACCATCCGTGCGAGGGTGAAAAGTCATACTAAAATTCAACTTAGTCCCCAAAGCTTCCTGCAAACTACCCCAAAACCTCAAGTAAACCGAGGATCTCTATCCACACAATGGAATCCGAATCCCATGCAACCTCACTATCTCATCAATATATTTCTTTGCTAGCACATGCAAAGAATCACCGGTCGAATCACCAAAAGTGGGCTGACTTAGTCAACCGATCCACAATCACCCAAATGGCATCATGCCTCCCGCCTGGTCCTAGGCAATCCCATCAAAGTCCATCGTCACCACCGCCACTTCCACTCCGGAATAGGGCGGTCTCAACTGCCGAAGGTGCTTGGTGTTCAACCTTGACTTGCGACACACTAGACACTTATTGATTTAACTCGCGATATCCCTCTTCATACCTTTCCACCAAAAATGCTCTCGCAGATCTCGATACATCCTGGTGCTACCTGGATGCATGGCATAAGACGCATTGTGTGCCTCATCCATAATTTCAGCCTTAACCTCCTGCACATTAGGAATACACAATCGACTCCCAACTGTCATAAGCCCATCATCCTGCACATCTATCTCAGAAACCCTGCCATTCCGAATCTCATCCTGGAGCTTGCTCAAATCTGCATCCCGAGCCTGCAATTCCCTAACATTTTCCTTCAGCATCGGCCTCACTCAAAAATTAGCCAGAAGACAATCCGACTCTTCCTGAGTCAAGCTTATCCTAAGCTTGGTCATCTCTTCCAATAAAGGAAGATAAATTGATCGAACATGAGCAATCGACGATTTCCTACTCAGGGCATCTGCCACAACATTGGCCTTGCCCGGATGATACTCAATCAGCAAATCATAATCCTTTAGTAGCTCGAACCACCTCCGCTGCCTCAAATTCAATTCCTTTTGACTCAGCAAATACTTCAGACTCTTATGATCAGTGAAGATCCGAGTCTGAACTCCATACAAATAATGCCTCCAAATCTTCAAGGCAAATATCACCGCTGCTAACTCCAAATCGTGCGTTGGATAATTAAGCTCATACGGCTTCAACTGCCTCGAAGCATATGCAATTACCCGATCTCCCTGCATCAAAACACATCCGAGACCCTTCCTCGAAGCATCACTATATACCGAATAACCCTCATCACCCGATGGTAAAATCAAAATCGGGGCACTCGTCAATCTGCGCTTGAGCTCCTCGAAGCTCCTCTGACAATCCTCACTCCAATCAAACTTCTGATTCTTCCTCAGCAACTTAGTCATCGGAGCGGATATCATCGAGAATCCCTCCACAAACCTCCTGTAATAGCCTGCTAAACCCAAAAAGCTCCTCATTTCTGCCACATTCTTCGGCGCTTCCCAACTCACAACTGCTTCTATCTTCTTTGGATCCACATGAACTCCTTGTTCTGAGATCACGTGTCCAAGAAATGAAACTTCCCTCAGCCAAAATTTGCATTTCTCGAATTTGGCATACAACTCATTGCTTCTCAAGCTCTCCAAAGCCATCCTCAAATGCTCCTCATGTCGTTCATCACTCTTGGAATACACCAATATATCATCAATAAAGACAATGATAAATTGGTCCAAGAATGGCTTAAAAACTCGATTCATCAAATCCATAAATCTTTGCCGGAGCATTAAATCAATCCAAAGGCATCACCAAAACTCAAAATGCCCATACCGAGTCCTGAAAGCAGACTTCGGCACATCCGACTCCTTAATCCGTAGCTGATGATATCCAGATCTCAAATCTATCTTCGAAAAGACTCTCGCTCCTTGCAATTGATCAAACAGATTATCAATGCGAGGAAGCGGATACTTGTTCTTCACCGTTACCTGATTCAGCTTCCTGTAGTCCACACACATCCTTAAGGATCCATCTTTCTTCTTCACAAAAAGAACCGGAGCTCCCTAAGGCGAAGAGCTCGGTCTGATATATCCTTTCTCCAATAACTCCTCCAACTGCTCCTTAAGCTCTTTCAATTCCGCCGGAGCCATCCGATAAGGCGGAATTGAAATCGGTCTTGTACCTGACACAAGCTCAATAGGAAACTCAATCTCCCGAGCTGGCGGTAGTCCTGGCAATTCCTCGGAAAAGACGTCCGAGAAATCCCTAACTACTGGAATATCCTCCAGCTTCCCTCTATCAGCTCTGGAGTCTATCACATAAGCCAGAAACGCCTCACAACCCTTACTCATCATCTTCTCCGCTATCAATGCTGACACAATCCTAGGCGGACTCGCTTTCCTATCCCCAGTAAACACTACTCTTCTGCCATCATCCAATTTAAACTCCACTGTCTTCTGTTTATAATCCAAACAGGCATTGTACTTTTCCAATGTATCCATGCCCAAAATCACATCTAAACCGCTCATCTCCAGTGGCATCAGATCTACCACTAGAAGTCCTCCACCAATGCGAATTTCACAACCTCTATAAACTTGACTAATCACAATGCACTGGCCGATGGGAGTACTCACCATCAGCGGAGCATCCAATGGCCTCACAATCAAATCACACACGGGTCTACTCGAAAAAAAAAGAATGAGTAAAACCCGGATCAATCAAAACTATCACATCATCATAAAATAACTGTACCGTACCCGTGACAACATCTGGTGCGGTCTCAGCATCCTCCCTAGTCATAGCGAACACCCTAGCTGGTGCCTGCCCTCTCGGTCTCCCCGGAAGATTCGCCTCCGGCGGCATCGTAACTACCTACCTCTGCTCGATCCTCGACCCATGGTCTCTCGTCCTCCTCGGAGTTGGCATCGACCTCTCTCTCGTCGTGGAGGCCGAGGACACTCTCCGCAATGTGTCCCTTCTCCCACAGTTGAAACAAGCTCGTCGATCAAGCACTCTCCTCTATGAGGTTTCCCGCAGTGCTCACACGTCGGGATAACCGATCTATCTCCCTCTCCTCTTCTACCACCACCCACCGTTGAAGCTTGGTGAGAGACAGTAGAAGTCCTCATCGGCCTCGGCCGGCTAGCCCCACTGCTCCTCTCCTCTGAATAAACTGGAAAGCTCCTAGCACTCCTGTCTGGCATAGGGGTACTAGTGCTACCCCCTCTCCTAGACTGCTCTCTGCCCTTCCTCTTCTTATTCACAACACTCTTGATATTCTCTATGTTCTCCACCCGAAGAGCTGCCTCAACTAACTGCTGAAAATCACTGAAATTCTGCACAATAACTTTCTCTCTGATAGCTAAATGCAATCTTGACTCAAACCGACGACATCTCGCAACCTCACTCAAAGATCAAGTCTCAAGCATACCGATAACTCGAGTGAACTCAAGGCCATACTCAAGAATCGTCATATCCTCTCGAGTGAGACTCAAAACTCCTCTCGCTTCGCTGGACATAAACCTCTCGACAGATATTTTTCTTGAACGCAGCCCACAAAATCCCGCCTCGCCAACCCTATCGGCCTCATCGATCGCCCAAGACGGTCTCCCACCAATGCTGAGCATCTCCTCAAGCAACCGGCAAGATACACCACTCGCTCATCTACCTCGCAATCCATCCGATCCAAAGACCCTTTTCATTCTCCGCAACCATGTCTCAGCCTTCCTCAGATCCATTGTCCCAAAGAAGTTAATCGCCCATACTTCCTCACTTGTCGAACTGCTTTCCCCTCTTCATCGGGGTCAAGGTAGGCTATGGCATCGACCCATAGCCTCGAACAAACGTGTGAGTAAAGGCTGAAACATCCTAGGTCAAATCAAGGGCTTGTCTGGCGGAATCGGCGATTCTGAGTCGTGAACGACGGGCTCACTCTCTAGCCCTACTGAAGCCTCAACATGCATTGGGGCTACAGACTCATCGGTCCTCTCCTCCCTAGTCGGAGAGTCAAAAAGCAGACCTTGCATATCTCCTCGTGTCCTTCTACGAGGTGGCATCGTACTCCTTCAAATAGAAACACTAAGGATTAGCTATATGGCAATCTACATGTATGCATGATATGCATGTCACTTAAGCAATGCAACAAATAACCATAGATCACACAATCCTATTATGCACTCTAAGCCAAGGACACCTAAACCTAGGCACTTTGATACCAAACATGTTGGGCCCGGGCCCCGTACGTCCAAATCCCCGAGAGCTGCCCCTCGGGCCGCGCCGGCATTCGGCGCCCAATATACCATCGGACCCGATCCCAACATCCATAGAAATAACTAATCGATCCGTTTCACACACATAAATGCATACATATACATATTCTACACATGCATTCTAAACATGCCTTAATCATCTCAAGTTCATAAAACATATGTCATTGCCATTCGTGGAAATTCAACCAGTATTCCCAAAATATAACATAATACAAAATGGAATTAAATCCCACAATACAAAAGTATGCTCCATGATGAAATGTTGGTGGGCTAACCAAAGGATTAACTTATACAAATTCCTAGCAAGCTCGAAGTTTCTGATGCCCTGCAAGGTCGACAATCGGCTCGATCTGCACCTGAGGAGGGGAGAATAATGGGATGAGCTACGAAGCTCAGTGGCATATACGTTTATATCCATTGGCAACAAGCCACACAATCAAGTATATACATATACATATCACTAGAAATTCATAATTCATCAATTCAATTCACATTCATATAACATAAGTCATGCATTTACTATTCCTCGACATATCAAGCAATATGCAACATAGCTGTCAAACTCATCATGTGTTATGCTCAACAAATCCATTGTGTATGCACAATCAATTGGCTTCGAGAGTTCAGAATCCATCCGGATAACCCAAAGGTAAATCCGTAATCCATCCGAGTCTGATTTCTCAAGGATCTCGTTGCCACAAGCGGGCAGCCGGGAGAAGGCTTTACTGTCAACGTGCACGTGACTCCATCCGTAACTCTCTTACCCAAACAAAGCACATAATCCACTCGATCCATGCTCAAAGCATGTTTCACATTTTCTCAAATCTCGTTCTGGTCCATTGCCATAAAGGCCTATCAATTCATGCATAATTCTATCATACTCAAAGGCATATTCAAAAGTTCTCATGTAATTCAATACAATCAAGATCATATAATGCAAGCAAGCACACATCATGCAATTGCCCATACACACAATAACCATAAACATATTACCCACCTAGTATCGCTTGAGTATCAGACTTACTATCGTCCTTCCTCTTGCGATTGGGTCAAATTAGCTTAGTTTCCTATAATAAACCAAGTTTCCATACAATTAATATCCATAGCAAATATTCAAAGCTTGAAAGACCAAAATAAAGCATAAAAGTCTCCATCCGATTTCCTCCTAAAATTCTGAACCCTTCGAAACAATCTCCGAACTTCCCTTCTTCATACAACTTGTAGCCCCCGATCTCTAGTTCACAACGGCTCAAAAATCACCTCAATTGGACATCTACACCAAAAGATATGCCGAAAATACCAAAAATCTCATTTTCGGAAAACAGGAGGCCTCGCCGCGACGTGCACCAAATTGCGCGCCACCTGTGCGCCGCGGCGTGCAGGCCTATTCGTGCACGCCACGACGTGCACATGGTGCACGCGGCGTCATCCGTTTCCATCGCACGTCGTCAAGGTGCTCTTGCAAGACGTCATGACGTGCGGGTTGAGCTTCGACTCGAACCCTCTTTTCTGCATTTTCCACTTCATTTTGCTCCCAAACTCAAATGCAACACACCCACAATATAGATCAAGTCTTCTACTACCATTCTAACCCATTCAAAGCTTCAAATCCAACACAAACATATCAACCTAAGGAAATCTCTACATTTTCACCCAAAAACCCTAAAACCTTCATTATACTCAATCCAAGCTATCTAACTGTTTAATCCATCCAGAAACAAAATAGAAAATGCTAAACTTACCGATTGAAGCTCTAAAATCGTTGAAACTTGCCGAAATCACAAACCCTTTTTCCTCTTCTCTTCTCCTTCCACCGTCGGCACTTCTCTATTCTTTCCTTCTTCTTTTCTTTCCTTTTCTCTTTCTTTCTATTCCTTTCTTTTCCTTTTAACCTAAGACATGTAATAATGACTATCTTACCCCTCTATACAAGTCTAAACCCATACAACTTAAATGAACTTCCCAAATTGCCCTCACATAATTAAATCCTCTAATTCTCATTTAAACCTCATAAAACGCAAATATACCTCAATTATCCACTAATACTCCCAAAATAAATCAAACTAAACCATAAACACATAATTATCAAAATCCATGCTTAATATTATCATTAAAAAAAATTCGGGGTCTAACAAACAGACTTCAACTCATATATATAGCCTTCGTCTGCAACTGCTTCTTGATTCTTGCTTCTTGAATCTTGTTTTTTGATTCTTGAAAGAAACGATTAATCAGTTGAGTTCTGTAACTAACTCGAACTGACTTCTGTGTCTGCTTTTGAATTCTCCGTCTACTTTTGAATTCTGCGTCTGCTTTCCTGCGTTTGTTCTACTTCTGTTTTTCTGCGTCTGCTTTTTTAACTTCTCCGTCTATTTTTCTACTTTTGCGTCTGTTTTTTAACTTCTGCGTCTGCTTTTTAACTTCTGCATCTGCTTTTCAACTTCTGTGTTATTCATCCTGTGTCTATTTTTCATTTCTCCGTCCGTCTGTTTTTTTTTTTACCTTTGCTTTTTCTTCTTCTTTGTTATTCATCAAAATCATATATATGTAAAGTCATTTTGACTCAACAATCTCCCCCTTTTTAATGATAACAAATCATATACATGAGAAAGAAAAGAAATCATATACATAAAAAATATTAAAAAGAACATATCTTCATGTGTGTTCTTCTGACGTCTTTATTAGTTTTCCTCTTCCTCCCCTATCTTTGTCATCGACTCCTTCAATCACATCCTTTGAGACTCTTTGATTTCTGCCTTCCATTCTCTTCTCTCCTTATTTGTTATAATAAAAAAAAGATCAATGACGGTGACTCTTCATCAGTTCTGTCATCATCATCTTCATTTCATTCATCATCTCATTCAGCTCCTTGATGTCTCTGCGTAAGTTCCTGATTTCATCTTGCGAGTCAATCAGTGAGGAGAGTTGATCATCATCCGCTGAGGGTTCTGTGAACGCAATTATGGTAGCATATGCGTCTGAGGATGGAATGTAGTCATTAACAATCTCAAAAGTTGGTGGATGAATGGATAGATTAGGCTCCGGAAGATCTAAATCATAAGGAGCGAGTAGCATGAGCACTTGTCTTCCTTGTAGGGGTATGGCTTCAGGTTGAATAGACAGTGTATTAGATAGAGGCCTAATACGCATAACTGTCTGCACAAGAGATTTAATGAACATCCCTGTAATCATTCTTCCCCCTACTGGACAGTATTCATTCTTATCCGTAAAACTACAACCAGCTCCATCATTCTTCTCCTTTGAAGTGCATGCTTCATCAATCCGTCGCACTTCTTCTTCAATTTGATCTGCGGACAGATCATTACCGATTCCTTCAGGATACAACTTCATCTTCCCCTTACTCATATCTAAAGGAAATCTAGGCTGAATGTTCGGTACAACCTTTATTACCGTCATCTCTGTTATTGGATAAATAGTATATGGTTGACTGGACATTTTTGAAGGGTATGGCTTTGTAGCAACATCCCTCAAGGCATCATAAAAATTCTTTTCATCTTCATTCAGTAAATGCCATGTCTCACTATTTATCGAAATAGGTTGTAGGACAGCCTTCACCTTCCTTCTTGGTTGATCACAGATGGCAATTGCAGTACTCCTCTTGGTCACAAATTCAACCAGTCTGATCTCCAACTTATCCTTTCTCAAAAATTCAGAATAGTTGTATATAACCAGACTAGGTTCATCAGATGTTTCCTGTGGTATCTGTACCAAGCTTAAATCTGCTGTTGCCTCTTGTTGAACAAAGAATAGAGTAAACCGAACTAAGCTAGACTCAATTTGCTTTTCCTTTTGAGCAGCATCGATAGTATCCTTCTTTTGACTAACTTCCTCAGCAGTATTCACATTCTTCTTTCGAATAATTGCTTCAGTCTTCTCCACTGCCTCAGTCAGTCTCGGAGTTTTCTGAACTTGAGATTTCTGCTTCTCAAACTCTGACTTCCTCTTGTTCTCTATCTCCTTAACCTATTTGGCTGAGTCTTCTTGTAGGATTGAGACAAGAGATCTTGTTGCCTTTGGTGCGCGAGGTTCAGAGATTTCTTCCTGACTCTGTTCTCTGGCTCTCTTCTCTTCCTGTTGTCTCAGAGTACGAATCCTAGGTGATCTCCTCGCCTTCTTAGTAATTTCACCCAGAAGATTCTCCCCTGTTCTTTTCAACGCACCTTCGTCTGTCCTCCGAACTAGGCTAACTTCTTTTTGAGAACTCGCCTATTTTATCAAAGGTCTTCCAGATAATTTTCTTCTTTCATCTATGGGCATTCTCATACTTACTTGAGATTTCGAACTTGTAGCGGGAGACTTCTTCAGTAACCGCTCTCCCTCAGTTCTAGCTTTCTTCATAGAATCTGCTTCTTCTTTTACCACCTCCTTCTTCTGAACGTAGTCTCTCAAGAAATGATGTCTAACTTCGATATGCTTTACTCTCGAATGCTGTATTGGGTTCTTTGATAGATTTATGGCACTGGTGTTGTCACAATAGATTGGGATCTCCTCTTCTTGAACTGAATAATCTTCTAGTTGATATTTAATCCACAATGTTTGTGAACAACAGCTTGCGGCAGACATGTACTCAGCTTCGGCAGTTGATAGAGCGATTGAGCTTTGTCTCTTGCTTGACCAGGAAACTAGGTTTGAACCAAGAAAGTGACATCCTCCACTAGTGCTCTTCCTTTCGATTCTATCTCCGGTATAGTCCGCATCGCAATATTTGATTAACCTAAAATCTTTACCTTTCTCAAACATTAAGCAAAGATTAGTAGTACCTGCGAGATATCTCATAATCCTTTTAATAGCAATAAAATGAGACTCTCTAGGATCAGTCTGAAACCTTACACACAAGCATACGCTGAACTAAATATCAGGTCTGCTTGCTGTAAGATATAGTAAAGAGCCGATCATCCCTCTATACAGGGTTTGATCCACCTTCTTACCAAATTCATCTTTCGACAAAAGGTTCGAAGGATGCATCGGAGTCGCCATAGACTTTACATTATTCATATCAAATTTACACAGCAATTCTTTCAGATATTTTTATTGATGGATAAAGATTTTCTCTTCGTTTTGCTTAACTTGCAATCCAAGAAAGAACTTTAACTCACCCATCATACTCATCTCAAACTCATTTTTCATCAGACTCTCAAAACTCATACATAACTTCTTTAAGGTAGCACCAAATATAATATCATCAACATAGATTTGTACTAAAATAAACTCACTCTCATAATTCTTTCTAAAAAGCGTCTTATCAACTTGATCTCTACTAAACCCACTCTCTAAGAGAAAAGTACTTAGACGATCATACCAAGCTCTAGGAGCTTGTTTTAGTCCGTATAAAGCTTTATGAAGTCTATAGACATGATCTAGATTCCTAACATCCTCAAAACCAGGAGGTTGCTTAACATACACCTCTTCGTCTATATAACCATTCAGAAAAGTACTCTTCACATCCATCTGAAAAAGCTTTATATCATGACGAACAACATATTCCAGCAATATCCTAATAGCTTCAAGTCTTGCTACTGGAGCATATGTCTCATTGTAGTCTATTCCTTCTTGCTGATTATAGCCTTGCGCTACTAATCTAGCTTTATTTCGAATCACTCTACCTGATTCGTCTAACTTATTCTTAAAAACTCATCTGGTTCCTATAATGGATTTCTTCGAGGGTTTTGGAACTAAGGACCAAACATTATTCCTAGCAAACTGATTTAGCTCCTTTTTCATGGCTAAAACCCAAGCTTCGTCCTGAAGAGCTTCCTCGATCTTCTTAGGTTCTATTTCAGAGATGAAGGCCACATTAGCTTCTCTTCTGAATTTGGACCTTATTCTAACTCCTTATGAGGTCTCCCCGATAATTAGCTCTTCTGGATGAGAACTCCTATATTTCTAATCTCTTTTAATCCACTAGTTTCTGGAATATCCTCAACCTTGTCTACTTGAGTTCCTGATGATAGAGTTTCTATTGTATCATCTAAGTTCTTTGAAGGACCTTCACTCTCCATGTCATCTTCCTTATGGGGTTGGGAACGATCATCAAACTTGACATGGATGGTTTCCTCACCTGTCTTTGAGATAAGGTTATATACCCAAAATTCCTTAGATGATAATGAGTAGCCTAGAAAATTCCTAAAAAGGTCTTTGAGTCGAACTTATCCAACAACTCCTTTGTATTCAGAATAGAGCACTTGCAACCGAATGGATGAAAGTAAGATATGTTCGGTCTCCTTCCATTCCATAACTCATAAGGAGTCTTCTTTAACAGAGGTCGCAATAGTATTCTATTCGAATATAGCACGTCAGTATTCACACTACCCGCCTGAAGTACTTAGGAAGATTCATCTCACACAGCATAGTCCTTGCCATCTCTTGAATCGTCCTGTTCTTCCTTTCAACAACTCCATTCTGTTGTGGGGTCCTAGGAGCAAAGAAATTGTGGAAAATTCCATTCTCCTCACAGAATAATCTAAACTTCTCATTCTCAAACTCTCCACCATGATCACTCCTGATACTGGCTATAGTTACTCCTTTTTTAATTTGTAACTTTCTGGAAAGGGTCCTAAAACACTTAAAAGACTCATCTTTGTGTGATAAAAACAATATCCAACGAAACCTAGTAAAGTCATCAATAATAAAAAGTCTATATTTCTTTCCGCCAAGACTTGTTGTCCTAGTTGGACCAAATAAATCCATATGTAACAACTTTAAAGGTCTAGAAGATGTTACAAAATTTTTAAAAGAAAACGATGTTTTAAATTGTTTCCCTTTCAAACACTTTCACAGAAAAATTCTTTGTCAAAACTCATTTTTGGTAGACCTCTTACCAAATCATATTTTGCCAACTTTGAGATGTGTTTAAAAGAGACATGACCTAGCTTTTTATGCCAGATTAGTCTTTCTTCTTCAGAAGATAAAAAACATGAAACATTTTGATTTTGAAAATCTTCTAAATCAATTTTATAAAGATTATTTCTTCTCTTGGCAGAAAAGAATATAGACCCATCTTTGTTTCTGACTTCACAAAGATTTTGATTGAACATGACTAAGAAACCAGAATCACACAATTGACTGACACTAATCAAATTGTGTTTCAGACCATCAATAAGCAGTACATTATATATGCATGCAAAGGAATCTTTACCTATTTTACCGATTCCAATTATCTTGCCCTGCTGGTTATCTCCGAAAGTCACTGATCCTCCCTTCTTATATTGAAGATCTAGGAACATAGACCTTCTTCCCATCATATGTCGTGAGCAACCACTGTCTAAATACCAACGGTGCTTGTTGCATCTTCCAAGGAAGGATATCTGCAGGAGAAACTATTTTACTTTTTGGTACCCAAATTTTCTTGGGTCCTTTCTGGTTAGTAATATACACATAATGAGTCCTTTGATGCCTTTTACTAGATTGTTGATGAATACGTGTTTGGTAATACCTTTTATTTTGAGAAAAAGGCTTTCTATCATAATGAGACTTATTACCCGTAAACCCTAATCCGGTTTTATCACTCGGATATCTACATTTTCCTAACATCTCATTCATTTTCTTTGTACACTCAGTGAAGGTAGCTAAATCAAATGAAAGACTCTTAATTCTAAGCTTCAACTGATTGATCTCATCAGATTTATCTACAACTTTCTTTTTCTCCTCTATTTGTTTCTTTAAGCAGATATTTTCTCTTTCTATTTCTTCTATATGTTTAAGGTTTTCTACATACTTCTTCTTTAATAGTTTATACTGTTTCAGAATAGCATGAGAATCCTCTAATAGTTCTGAATAAGCATCATGTAAGTTATCGTATTCAGAAGTTACCTCCTCATCACTTTCTTCCTTGGCTACTAGGCAGATATTTGCATGTTCAGATGTCTCGAAACTTGTATCTGACTCTGATTAATCTAGATCTTCCCAAGTTGTCATCATGCTTTTCTTGCCTTCTCTACCCTTCTTTGGTTTCTTCTTTAGAGTAGGACATTCGGACTTGTAATGTCCAGGTTGATTACATTCGTAGCATATGATAGTTGTCTTCTCTACTTTACCATCATCTTTGCAATTCTTCTTGAAGAGCTAACTTCCTTTGGACTTCTTCTTCCACATCCGTCTTATCTTTCGAGAAATGAAAGATAACTCGTCATCTTCATCACTTGACTCTTGTTCTGATTCACTTGAGTCATCATTCTTTGATTCTTCAGTCTTTAATGCTTTCGATGACTTTCTCCTTCTTTGAGTCTTGTGATTCTTCTGTCCGGCCTTCAGTGCTATTGACTTGTCCCGTTTGGGCTTGTCTTCAGCATCGAGCTCTACTTTATGAATCTTCAGTGATCCAAGCAACTCGTCAAGCTTTAGCACGCTCAAATCCTTAGCTTCCTGCACCGCCGTAACTTTTGGTCTCCACCTCTTTGGAAGACTTCTTAAGATCTTTCGTACATAGTCTTAGTTATTGTACGTTCTTCCAAGGGCTTTTAATCCATTGACGATTGTTTGAAATCTTCCAAACATTTGATCAATAGATTCTTCATCTTTCATCTTGAAAAGCTCGTACTGGTGCACAAGAATGCTTATCTTGGATTCTTTGACTTGGTTTGTGCCTTCATGAGCGATGGACATGTGTCCCACATCTCCTTCGCAGTGTCGTATCCGTGGACTTTGTCATACTCACTCCTGCTCAGGGAACACGTCAAGAAAAATTTCGCCTTAGAGTTTAACTGAATTCTTACCTTTTGGTCAGCCGTCCATCTGGTCCGTGGAATAAGATTTCCATCTTCATCTACTGGTGTATATGGTCCATTCTCTATCACATCCCAAAGGTCGACATGAGTAGATTCTATGAACAGCCGCATTCTATCTTTCCAGTAATGATAGTCTTCTCCGTTGAATGCTGGAGGTCTAGTGACTGAGGCACCTTCTGCAATGTATATATGTGATTCTGCCATTATCTTTGATCCACACTTTGCTACAGTGATCCTTGGATACCAGGCTCTGATACCAATTGAAGTAAATCACACGTTATGACAATGCTTATAATACGATATATGAATACACAAGAAGGGGGGTTGAATTGTGTATTCCCCTTTTTGAAAATCTTTCCAGAAAATGTTTTGTTAAAAACAAGTTCTTTTCACAGAAACTTTAGTAAGTCCGAATTAATCAAAACTTTGAAAAACTTGTTTTGAAATCTAAGTAATAACAAAACTTTGAACTTAAAGAAAGATAGAGTAGAGAGAAGTCGACACAACAATTTTATACTGGTTCACCCCAAACCGTGGGCTACGTCTAGTTCTTAAAAGTCTTTCTGAGATTTCACTATCTCTTCAACGTTTACAAGTATTCTTTCTGAGCCTCTTCAGGTCTCTACACTCGGTATTCTTTTACTCTTAGCCTCTGCAAGCTATTTGTACTACTTTCTTACAAAAGTGTTTGAACTATGTTACAGTAATACTAGCTCTTGGCTAATTCGCATAATAATCTCACAAATAAGTTTTTTTTCGTTCGCGTATACGTAAGTCAACTAACTTTGCAATCTTTGACTTCGACTCATATATATAGCCTTCGTCTGCAACTGCTTCTTGATTCTTGCTTCTTGAATCTTGTTTCTTGATTCTTGAAAAAAATGGTTAATCAGTTGAGTTTTGTAACTAACTCGAACTGAATCTTGCGTCTGCTTTTGAATTCTCCGTCTGCTTTTGAATTTTGCGTCTGTTTTCCTGCGTCTTCTTTTCTACGTCTGCTTTCCTGCGTCTGCTTTCCTGCATCTGTTCTACTTCTGTTTTTCTGCGTTTGCTTTTTTAACTTCTCCGTCTGTTTTTCTACTTCTGCGTCTGGTTTTTTATTATGCGTCTGTTTTTCAACTTCTGCATCTGCTTTTTAATTTCTGCGTCTGCTTTTCAACTTTTGTGTTATTCATCCTGCGTCTGCTTTTCATTTCTCTGTCTGTCTGTTTTTTATTTTTGCGTCTGCTTTTTCTTCTTCTTTGTTATTCATCAAAATCATATATATGTAAAGTCATTTTGACTCAACAGTAATACATGAAAATGCTAGTGATCAGTCAGGGATAAATGGAGATTGTTAATGATATTACTATGTTTAATGAATTCGAGGAAAAAGAAGAAGGGCACGATCGTGGTATAGTCCCCGTGGTCGAGGACAGGCACAAAAAGGAAAAGTTTTGTCCATAATCAAATGAGATTAAGGTATCCTTAGCATAATTTACTAATCGGTGATTTTTCATAAATACATCTTTAGATAAGATGTAATGACCTTGATAGTATATACCAAGGTATAAGAGTAAATGAATATGCTTAATGCTTCACTGAGCCTTATTATAAAGGATATGTTGATCATATAAGTTATGATAGAAATTGATCTTATTGAGATATTATGAATATTTGAAATTGATCTTCTTAAGGTACTAAGAATGACTGTTAAGCAATGATTAAAATAGTTGATTGATAAGGATGACACGAACAGTATAGATGACAGTAGCAAGAAATCTTCTTTTGAAGAAGAATTTCAACGAATTAGGTTAAGTAGATCGGATGGTTTACTTCTAAGAATGAATGATGATGGAACAAATAAGAAGTGAATATTGGAGTCCTGTTTCTAACTGAGACTCAGGCATAAGGTAGAATATGCTACTGAGAGTGTATGCAATTTATTTGATGAAAAGAATCCAACTATGTGATCAGATTCTTGAAATTTGAGGAGACATTATTACTAACGTGAGGAGAACTTAGGTCCACTCTATATTCTATTCAAATATGTTCAGGAGATACAAATTAGATTTGATGAATGTGATACCAACTTAGAAAGTTAAAATAGTAAATAAATTGAAATGTGTGGAGAAATTAGTATGAATGAACATTAGAATAAGTCAATGAGAAAATCATTTAAGAAAAGAAGTCAATTAGGAAACTAGAAAATAACATGAGATAATATTACCTCATTAAGGAATTAGTTACTTAAGGAATTACGAGAACTAATTATGGCCACATTGAATTTGGCAATATCTGTTGGAGTTAACAAATTCCCCCGACAGTATTATGGTATTAAAGAATAAAGTGTCCCAATTTTTGCTTGGATCAATTAGTAACTATGATCATAGATGATATATTGAATGTATTCGAAAAGTTAAGAAGAATATTTTGAATAGTTGAGGTAAATCTTACATATCATGAAGGACAAACAATTATATGCTAAGTTCAATAAGAAGGAATCTTAGCTTGATCAAATAAAATGTTGGGTCATATCGTATCTGAATATGGCATATTGAGAGACCTAAAGAAAATAGAGATAATGATGAAGTGAGAAACTCTAAGGAATATATAAGAGATCCAAAGTTTTCTAGAATTAGCTGAAAATTGGATACTACCAAAGGTTGTCGAAGGGTTTTTACTAATCTTAACCCTTTAACAAAACTTATGAGAAAAATGTGTTGTTCATATAGATTGAAGTATGTAAAAAGAATTTTAAGGAATTAAAATATCGATTGATTACAACACCGATGTTAGTTATATTGTTTACATTTTGAGATTTTATAGTATACAATGATGTTTCGTACCAGAGATTAAGATGCAATATGTTATAACATAATAAAGTGATTTTTGTATGCATAAAGACAATTAAAGTCCCATGAGTTGATTATTTGATACATGATTTAGAACTTGCTACTATAGAAATTGCTTTGAATGCTTGGAGACATTATATGTATAGTGAAACATTTTGGATATATATAAATATACAGATCATTTAAGTTTGAGGTAATTAATGAGTTTGAAAGGATTGGATATAAGATCGAGAAAATAGATAGAATTATTGAAAGATTATAATTGTACAAATGAGTACTATCCTGGTAAAGATTGTGTGTATCTGATGCATTGAATAGAAAAATTCAATAACAAAATATCACAAATCCAGATATTGAGGTTACCAAACCTAGTGCAATAAGGAGCATAGAATGTTTTTGAATTTGGGGCAAAATAAAGTATATTAGTTGTATTGAAATTTAAAATCAGTTTTTTATGAAAGGACTAGCAAAGCCCGAATTGAGGATTTAGAAATTGTGAATCTTACTGAGAAATTGAAAATGAATCCAGATTTTAAGTTGAATAGGGAAAATTTTGATATTTTGAGATTGTAATAAAAAGTATAAGTAGCCAATATAGATGATTGAGCAAAGATATTATTAAAAAAAGGTTAATTAGTAACCTATGCTATACATCCTAATAGGAATACGTCGGAATAGCATTTAACAACCAAGGATGTAGAAGCAAGTGACTGCATGTATGAGTTGCCAATAGTCTTAATTGTTGGAGATATGCTTAAAGCTTACGTTTTGGAGTTCACAGGAACATGAGGTCAATGTACATTTTTAATTGACTTTTAAGCTTAACAATCATTATGACAGTGATATCGTTAGAATACCGTATGTAGCGTTATACGACAGAAAGAGTTGTTCGCCTTTATATTAGGATGAATAAGGCCTAAAATAGTTTAAGGCCAGAATTGATTCGAGACATTGTTGATAAGTGAAATTGGTTTGTGTTAGAAATTAAGTGATTCAAGAAAGATAAATGAGTTAGGTGGATCAACACTAAAGACATGGAATATACTGAGATAGACATAAGAGTTAAGCATATTAACACTGAAAAGATGTGAATTATCAAGCGAAAGATGAATTGTTTTTTAGAGTATCACCTTGGCATGGTGTGCTCAGGTTGGGAAAAAGGATAAACTAAGTTCAAATTGTATTGGTTCATCTGAAGTTATTGAGAACATAGGACCATTGACATATGAGTTAGTATTACCAATAAAAGATGTTTCAGATTCACATAGTGTTACATGGATATGTTTAGGAAATATCATTATAATCTTATATATGTGTTATTGATACCGGAAGTGCAATTGTGAGTAATATGAAATATATTGAAGGAATTGTGTGCAATTGTGTGCAATTGTGGTATCTGAATAAGTAATTTAAAGACCCATTGATTCCATTGACTATAGTCAATTAGAAGAAATTATTCAAGTGATGAAGTTAAATAAGAAACGAAGGAGCATATGAGAAAACAATACCCCTACCTTTTTGATCAAACAGATAATAATTTCAAGGATAATTTTTTTAGGGGGGGGGGGGGATTGAATTGTAACATCCCATTTTTATACTAAGGGTTAGAACCCTAGATTTCTATAATTGAGAAATAGCAATGAGATTAGAAAAACGCATTTCATACTTATGTATAATGTTAGCATAGACACATATGAATTTGATTGTTTTGCACACATTTCAATGATTATACATGCACTCATTTGACATTTTTGCGGTATAATTGACATTTAACGCGATTATGATGTGAATTGTGGAATAAGTGTCTTAAAAAAATTAAGTTGGTGTGTACAAGTAATGAATTATAAATTTTGGTGAATTTTAGGAATTTCTAAAATTTAGTATTTTGGACATAAAAAAAGGCCAAGTGGCAGAACAATTGATAAATGGTAGTAGAAATAAGAGTCAAATGGTAGTGAAATTTTTTTATAAATGACATTGTGATTTAATGACAAGTGTCATAGAAAATCATAAGACAATTGGATTAGAAATGGGGAGACAAATGGACTAATCAATTAAGTGTTGTTTATCATAAATCATTTAACTGAAAGGTGGCACTGTAACATGTCGTTGCCCATGTTGCGGCTAGAATAGAATATATGAGAGATGATTGAGATATTAGAAAATGTATTTCATGTTTATGCATAATATGGCATACACATACACGTGAATAGTAAATTTGTTGCATATGAAAATGATTATATATGCATTCATGAACATTCCGAGTATAATTGTTTGTAAATGTGATTTCTATTGAGAATTATGGTTTTTATGTGTTGAAAATTGATTCAGAGAGTGTATTTTTTAATTTAGAATTTTTGGAATTTTTTTGAAAATTGTTGGTTATTTTAGACTAGGAAAATTGCCGAGTGGCAAAACTATTAATGAATGGTAGTAGAATTTACTATCCAATAGCGATGGAAATTTTGATAAATAATGTTGGGATTTATTGACAATTGTTAATTAAAATTTGGAGACAATTGGAATTGATTAGACTAGTTAAATAAAAGAGCTAGTTGAAATTCATGAAAATTGGTCAAGTGTCCTAAGTCTAAAGTCATTATTCTTTCATTTAATTGAAAGACCATTAAATGATCTTACACTTTGCTCTTTCTTCTTCTTCATTTTCGTGACTTCTCTTCTCCTTCTCTTCTTCTTCGTGACTTATTTCTTCACATCTCCATTCACGTTGAACCTAGCCCACTCATCTTCCATTTGCTACTCCTTCACCTTGCTCTCTCTTTCATTCTCACCACAAACCCAAACCTTCCAACCCTCAAGATGGTGATGATCGGGGGTTGTATGTGAAGTTAGAGATTTTTTATTTTCTTAAAAAGTTTGAAGATTTGGTAGTTAAATCAAGTAAGTCATGTTTTAATTTTATGGGCAATGTTAAATGAAGCATTTATGATGATAGTTAGAGGTTAAATGACATGAAATGGTGTTTTGTGTGTGATGAAGTGTGTGATGCAAAGTTTAAGTAAATGTCTTGCCTTTGTATATGCTTGATGAGTAATAAGTTATGAATTGTTATAGAGATGTTTTAAGGTTGAATGATCTTCATAATGGGGTGAGAAATGAGTGCAGAAAATTGGTGGATGAATGTATATGTTTATATTCTATTTTGGGTATTTATGATCAAGCATGGAATTTTGGTTTGTGTATAGATGATGTTTAGCTAAACTTGAAGTGTACATGAAGTGGTTATCAACTTGAAATAATGAACTTAGGAAAGAGATATGTTATGGAAAAAGATAGGAATTTATGAATGATGAGATGTATTTGAGTGTTGATGAATAGGTACATGAACATGTCTTATTTTTTGATTAATGATCAAATTTAGATCATGCTTTGTTGGTGAATGATATTGAGATAAAATGAAGTTAAGAATGAGGAGGAAATGAAGTAGAAAAGGGTGATCTTTGTTGTAACATCCCATTACTAGTGAGAAGGGTACAATAGTAATTTTGAGAGGGCACTGTGTGCTTAGAAACGTTTGATATATTCATGCATACACATACATGTGAATAGTGACTTATGCACATGAAAATAACTGTACATGCATTCATGACATTTCCCGGTATATTTGTTAATAAATTTGCTTGTTATGTGATTTGTGTGTTTGAAAAATTGAGTTGGAGAGGGTCAATGTGATTTTTGAATTTTTGGAGAATTTTAGAAATTATTTTTCTGAAATTTCGGTGTAACTTCTAGACTAGGAAAAATGCCGAGTGGCAGAATCATGGTTTACCGGTAGGAGAAATTACTGTCCAATGGCACTGAAAATTTAGATAAATGATTGTAGGATTTATTAATTGAGCCATTGAAATTTTGGGGGAAAATTGGAGTAGAAATTGAAATTTAATTGGTAAGAAACCAAGTGAGGGCTTTAAAATAAGACATGTGGCAAGTGACACTTGTCACTTGCCTAGCCATGCCACCTTTGTTTCATTAAAAGGCTTCCCTCTTTTGGTTTATCTTTCACGATGCTTTCATATAAGACCAAAATCTTTTGTGTTCTTTCTCATACGTAGCCTCTCTTTTCCTCCTTCTTTGTTGGTCTTCTTCCTAGGTTATTTTGTTACTAATCTCCACCCACACAAAAGCTCTTCTATTTTACTTGCTTTCTCTTCTTTTGTTCACAAAAAAACACAAACCTAAGCCTTTCACCCTGAAGATGATGATGATCGTATATGGTAGGGGAAGTTAGATATTTTGTTGTAGTTTTGAAGATTGGAAGAGTTGGAAGCTTAATTAGGTAAGAAGTTCGTTTCAAATCATGAATTGATAGTTTAATAAATAATTTGTGATTTTATTTACAATTAATTCCATGGAAATTGTGGTTTGAGTATATGGGTGTGAATTCTTGTTTGATTGATGATATATGATGTAGCATGTGTTGTATGTAATTTGAGATGGTTTGGATTGAATTTAATGATGTTAAATGAGTGTATGAAAAGGAAGATGATTGAGTGCATGTTGATGCTATGTTGTAGGTTAATATTCAAGTAGAGGTTTTGCCTTAGTTTTGGTTGATGTCTTGAGTGAATTGAGTAGTGTTTGAGTGAGGAAATGGTATGGAAGAGGTAAGAGAAGAGTAGGATGCTAATCTGGAAAATTTGATTTGAGTATGTTTCAATGATTTAGCCATAACTTTTTCTATGATTGTGCAATTTAGATGAGTTTTAGTTTGAATTAAACTAAAGGTGTTTGTCTAGATTTTTTGTAAAGGAAATGATGCTCAATTTTGGTTTAAAGAGTCCCAAATTTTGACATGAAAGTGAGAAAGTGTGTAGGATTGAACAGTAACTCTAGAATTGCATTTTGTGATCTGAAACTTCGTGAATTTTCATGGGTTGATTTAGGCAGATTTTTCTAAATTGGTCTTCATGAAAGTTGTAGCTTTTCTTGTTCACTTTCCATTTCTCTAAAGTATGACATTTTTTGATATCAGGGTTGAAAGTTATGATCTGTTGACTTTTGGATGTTATTCCAAAGATTCATGTGCTTTGTTTATGAAAATGTCCATAAGTGTAGGTTTTGTGATACTGTGCTATGAGGCAAATTCTAGACTATTATGGTTTGAATTAGATCAAATAGCCTTATTAAAAGTTATAGAGGAATTTCTTAGCTTTTCAATGATGTATAATATGTTATTTTTGGATGTGAGGAGTGAAAGTTATGAATTTTTGAAGTTTGATATGGTTTAGGGTGAAATTATGGGGGCAAAAACTTTGATTGAGATTTTGACCCTTTTTGAGGTTGAATTTGCTTCCAAGTCTTTCATGAAAGTTGTATCATGTGTTCTTATCTTTTCATTGATATAAAGCTTGAAATTTTTGGCCAATGGAATAGGAAGTTATGATTTTTAGAAGATGTGTTATTGTTTAGGATGACAATTATTGGACAGTAAATTTGATTGGGATTTTTGACTCCTTTAGAGTTGGAATTTGTCTATGAGTCCTCATGGAAATTGTAGGGCCTTCTGTTATCTTTCCATTGATACCTAATTTGTCAAATTGGGACTCTTGAGTGAAAAGTTATGCATTGTGGAAGAAGAGAGGGAAAATAGGTGGAGAAGAAAACAAAAAAAGAAATAAATTAAAAAGGGAGCAGGCGAGGGAGCTGGCCCTCGCGAGGGTGACGCCTCACGAGGGGTGAGTCAGCGATGTCTCGCGAGGGCGAGCGTGCACGCCCTCCTGAGTGCGAGGGCGCTTCTGCTTTTTTTTTATTTATTTATTTCTAATTCAACCCTTTGCCTTCTTTTGTGTATAACTTTTTCATCCGACCTCCAATTGACCTGATTTTTAAAGCGTCGGATTCATAAGACATTTAGCTACCTCTCCATGAGAATTTTTGATTTTTGAGATTAAATTGAAAATGATGGATTAAATCAAAGTGAGAGGACCGAGTGATTATTTTTTTGGACAATGTTTTGGCAATATCCGGACCATAGAGAACCGAATTGAGTAATTTTGGTGTCTATGGATTCTTAACACATAGAGGAACTTTTTATTAAAGAGAGGTTGCCTAGACTACCTTATGTGGACTGTCTCATTGATCGGGAGCAGTAGACCCGAGAGAGCGTGTTTTAGAAAAACTGGAATAAGTAGATGAGCAATAAATTGCAAGTTTAATGGTTCTTAGCGCGACTTAAACCTAGGAATAAATGAGTTTTGTTACGGGAATGATTTTGTGATGAGATTTATGGAAGGATACCGGGAATGTCACGAACATGCATTGTACACATTTCAAATTCCTGCATTTGCATTATTATACATTTCTGATTGCATAATTTGTGATATATGTGTATTTTATTTGTTATAGAGGTGCATTTGGAACGTCAACCCACAAACGTTGTCGAGACTTCTAGGCACTAGCTTTGGAAGCAGTTGGTGAGTAACCTAGACGGTTTCTCTTAATTATTATTTTCTTATGATTTTGTGGTGGATAATGGTGGCTTGTGTTTTGGATTGTGGATTCCGGACAGAAGGTCCGATGAGTGTGTACTGGGGAGTTGCGTTATTGAAGTGCTACTTGTATGTGAATTTGAGACCTACATGATTATAATGTGATTAATTGTGACATATGCATACATGCATAATAATGTGATTGATTGTGGCATATGCATTTCATTCATGGCTGTAAATTCAGATAATGACAGTTGTGACCGGAGCAGCCACCGATTAGAGCTTAAAGCTCAATGAGTGAATTTAAGCCTCGAGCTCAACAGTGATTTAGAGCCTTTGGCTCAACGCTTAATCAGCCCTATATGGGACAGTTCAGGCACTCGGTTACAACACCTTAATAATTGAACTAGTGTCACATGAGCATTTCATATGCATCTTATTGAATGTGTTTAATTGAGTGAAAAGCATAATTTCTTATGCTTAAGTGCTAGTGTGTTCCTTTTGTTAAATGAGATATTGTGATATAATTTGTGATATGAATTGAAGTGTTGCATGAATTGAGTGAACCATCGATGATGGTTACCTCATTGAGTTCGCAAAACTCACCAAAATTGCAACGTTATTTTTCAGGACCGAGAGTAGACTCCTAGCTACAAAGGGACTTTTCCAGCTGTGTAGATTGTGTCTGGAAAGAGAAGTCATGGCTCAAAGGTTGGTCAACTGGGACTTTTGGATGACTTAGATCGCTTTGATCCTTTTCCTCTTTCATGTAGTATTTTTGTACTAGGATGTTGCTTGATGTATAGACAATAAAGAATGAACAACGTGTAAACTTTTGATCTTGATGAAATGAAATGGGGAAAACATTGATTTAAAAAAAATATTGTGATTTTCAATTTATGCGTTATAAGTGAAAAAAATATGATGCCATGCCCCAACCGAAATCAACTGTCCAGAAATCGCCTCAAAACACAACATATACAATCCTACACTTAGAGCATTTTCCAAAACCAAAGCAAAATACACTTAACTTTCAAAGATCATAACTTTCAATCCTGATATCGAAAAATAGCATACTTTATGGCTACAAAAAGCTCTCAATGTAAGCTACAATTTTCATTAAGATCATTTTCTCAAAATGTGCCTAAATAAAAAATTCAACTCTCAAGTCAAACTTTCTATCCTTAAAAAAATCAACTTTCTTAATTTCTTCAAAATATAACACTTTCACTAATTATTTCTTGCTTTTCAACTTCCATTTCAATCAACTAATTCATTTTGACTTTCATAACTGATACAACTCTACTCAAATTTCAAAGTCATCCAAATCAATCACTTCATTTCTCATCAATCTCCTTTAAGCACAATAACATCTATAACACAATTCATATCCGAAAACACTCATTGAATTCATTTTAATATTTCTAATTTCCACCGAAAGTTCGGGGTCCAACAATTCTCCTCCTCTTAAAAGAATTTCGCTCTCGAAATTCCTATCTGAATAATCACCACGTAACTTATTCTTTCAAATAATTTCTTCAAAATAATCATATTCAATCCCTTTCTTAACTAATTCCTCATCATACATATTTCTCAACTTACTCACAATTTATCACTTCTTGTGTCAAATACCACCAATATCATATCATATCAATATTTTTTTCTCTCTTTTCTCATTCCTCAATCCAAATAAATTCACATATAATCGCACTATCCAATGTCTAATACACGTTCATTCACATTTTTCCATATACAAATCATGCTTATATCTCAATTAAACATACAAAATTTATATGACATATCCATGTGCAATACCATAACTCAATAGTCTCATCAAAATCTCATAATTCAATTACAATTTATACACCATTTCATAAATCAAAGCTTTATACAAAACATAGTGGCATTTTCAAGCCTTATACATTACCCATAACCCTAAACCAAAGTACACAATACACAACAAATTTTAGACTTCTCAGCAACCACCTAACTTAACAATAATACAATATAAACACATGCAAACAGAAATCTTCAATTTTCTTTACCCGATCTTCTTCTCATCACCTGTGGATGGGAATGAAGGGGGTGAGCTTATAGCTCGTGGGTAATAGTTTATAACAAATAAATAAGCAAAAACCCTTGAAATTATTTTTCTTTTTTGTTCTTAGAAAACATTTCTTTGAAATCCGTAAAGCACATTTTCAAAAAGTTCTTTTCTTGCCGTATTCAAAATCGCAATTTGCAAAACGTATGATTTTTAGGCTTTTAGCCATAAACCCATAGGTTACAAAACATGAATGCATCAACTTGACAATTCACATATGCAGTGGCAAATCACATATGCAATGCACACAATTGGCTAGAGAGTTCCATAAACACGACGGAAAACTGAAGTTTTATCGTAAACACGATGAGTCCAATTTCTCAGGATCTCGTGGCCCCAAGCGGGCAGCCGGGAGAAGGCTATTTATATGTCGACGTGCACGTGACTAACGAAACAGGTTCTCTCTTACCCAAACAAAAGCACATATCATGCTCAAATCAATTATCAAATGCTCTTTCTTGAATATACAGAATGCCATGAAATCTTTCAATGCATAACATAATGTCTTTTGCAATTCATCACAAGTTCATGTATCGAATCAATAATGATTTTTCAAATCATTCATACAATGATGCAACATTTATGATGCAATTGAAATCAGAAAATCTCTTGTTTAAGGAAAGCAGTAGTGGCTTATAAATCTATTATAAACAGGTACCCACCTCGAATCGATGCTAGAAGCTTGTCCTTAGCTTCAATTTGACCATTTCTTCTTTTATTCTCCCAATTGAAAATTCCCTACACCAATTTCACATAAATTCGACCTTATAAATGACATAATCCTTAATATTGAACTTAGAAAACACTAATTCCACACATAATCAAGCCATCTAAATCACTAATTTTCAAAAATCCCAATTCATAAAATTGGGCATAACCCTAATTAATTTCCATCCAAAATTAAACCCATAATAGTAAGCAATCACCAAAATTGACTTCATAATACACAAACCCATATCATTTTCCATGATTCTAAACCAACAATCTTCCAAAATTCACAAATCAAAATTTCAAGTCTTACCTCATCCTTCACAAATTTTCAGATTTCTTAGCTCATGTTGGAGCTCTCGTCATCCTCCACGTTTTTCCTTCATGAAGAAACATGGAAAGCTTGCTTGAAGACCCTTAAAAATCAAACTCTAACTCTCTCTCTCTTTTCTTTCTTCTTCACTCATCCGAAAACTTGCTCTCCCTTCTCTCTTCTTTCTCTTATTCTTTTTCTTCTTTTTGTTTCTGTCAATTGTAGTGCATTCTCTCCTTATAAAGGACCACAATCTTGCCATGTCATTAAATGACTTAAAATTGACTCATTTGCCCTTACTCATAAGCCTAAAATTTAGCTCTTTAAGTAAACTTCCAAAATTTTCCCTTCCTTTTTGCCTTAAAAACTTTATAGAAATGTCCCTCTATCTCTTACGAATCTATCGCTTCAAGAATCGGATCGATCGGAGCTCTATATCTCAAAATGTCTCAAAAATACTAAAGTCTGTTAGATATTTCGTTTGAGCCAAAACTAAATCAAGACTGATCACTACACGTAACTTCACTCTAGAAGTTGAACATTTTAGAGGCTAAATTGTCGATTGGCTCCTTCATATAACTTGTATATCTATGTCTGTAGTTTCATTTTAAATAGAAATAACCTCATTTCGACCTCTACTGATTCAGAAAACATCAAAATACTAAAATATGTTCAGTGGGAAACACCAGCTCAAATCCTCTAAGAACACGCTCACTGCACCCGTCCCACCTTTTCCACTTAATCTTTCTCACTTAATTTCAGATAGCTTTGATTTTGTGGAGATGAAGAGAAAGGTCTTATGAATCGAATGGTTCAAGAATCAAGTCATTCGGAGGTCTAGAGAAGAAGTTATGGTCAAAAGAAGCAACCATGTTTATGACCTCAATCGTACTGAACCTATTTCGGGGAAACAGCTATAACTTTCTGTAGAAATTTCTGATTGAGGTGTTATTTGAATGGTTCGAAAGAAGACATGAAGAGCTACAACTTTCATGAAGGTCTCAAAGGCCAAATCTTTCATCTGTGGGGCAAAAACAAAAGCAGACGATGAAGACGTCATTTTAAGACGATGATGACATCATCAGACGATACAGATTGGGAAAATTGCTATAACTTTCCCTACGGATATCGGATTAAGGATTTCTTTATATGTATGAAAAGCTAATTTCAAGAGATAAAACTCTTATGAAGACCTAAAAGGACAATTACAACGTTTTAAGGCTAGAAAATGGATCAGAAGGTAAGAAAATATAGTAACTGTGACGCAAAAAGTTAAACTGAGACGATGAACAGTAACTGAGACGATGAACAGTACTTCGTCTCATTTCTATGAACAGTAACTGAGACGATGAACAGAACTTTGTCTCATTTTTATGAACAGTGACTGAGACAGTGAACAGTAACTGAGACGGTCAAACTGAGACGCAAAAAGTCAAACTAAGACGATAGGGAGAACAGTAACTTCGTCTGACTTTTTCTCCAGAACGTCTCAACTTATAAGACACATAACTTTTGACTCAGAACTCTAAATTTGACAAACTCAGTGTCTATAGAAAGGTAAAAGAATCCTCTACAACTTTTATGAAGGCCTTAAAAATCAGATCGACCTCTAAATTGGTCAAAAACTCCACACAAAGTGACTGGTTGATCAGCTTCACACTAAACAGCATCAGAACTTTTAAAAATCATAACTTTCTACTCCCTTGTCCAATATTTTCGTTCTTTATATCAATGGAAAGATAAAAACAAGCTCTACAAATCTCAATAAGGCTACTTGATCCCATTCCATACACATCAGTCCCGAATTTGCATCGATCACAGCATACATAAAACTTCCCTATGAACACATCAATTCAAAAATTTGCAGCATCTGCACTCAACTTCAATAACTCACATCTCCCAACCTCCACATCCAAAAATAGCACATTATACATCATTGGGAAACTATGGAGGTCCTCTATAACATTTAAGAATGCCATTTGATTCAACTCAAACCACAACAGTCCAGAAATTGCCTCAAAACACAACATATACAATCCTACACTTAGAGCATTTTCCAAAACCAAAGCAAAATACACTTGACTTTCAAAGATCATAACTTTCATTCCCGATATCGAAAAATAGAATACTTTATGGCTACAAAAAGCTCTCAACATAAGCTACAATTTTTATTAAGATCATTTTCTCAAAATATGCCTAAATCAAAAATTCAACTCTCAAGTCAAACTTTCTATCCTAAAAAAAATCAACTTTCTTAATTTCTTCAAAATATAACACTTTCAATAATTATTTCTTGCTTTTCAACTTCCATTTCAATCAACTAGTTCATTTTGACTTTTATAACTCATACAATTCTACTCAAATTTCAAAGTCATCCAAATGAATCACTTCATTTCTCATCAATCTCCTTTAAGCACAATAACATCTATAACATAATTCATATCCGAAAACACTCATTGAATTCATTTTAATATTTCTAATTTCCACCGAAAGTTTGGGGTCCAACACCATGTGAAGTAAAGTAATGGTCGAACGTAGCTCACCCTTATCGTAGGATATGTACCGGAATGACCAGCGAGCGTCCTGGTGTGTACCTTGCGGTAAGGGGGCGCTACATTTGTACAAGTTATGTTAGGTGTAAAATCTGAAAAGTTTGAAGATGATTGACTAGAAAATGTTCACTGAGTATGCTTAAATCTTTTAGCCATAAATTTTCTTTAGTTATTCAAATGAGATGATTATTGATTTGGATTAAACTAGAGACATATGGCTACATTTTTTATGAAGATGTCAAATTCAAATTCTGTCTATAAGAGTCTCCAAATCTGACTCGAAGTTGAAAAACAGGGTTTGTTTTTTGTGAAAGTTCGTCGCGGTGAAGCAAGGATTTGTCTAAGATTCCTTTCAGGTAAAGTTCTCCGCGACTAACTCTAGGTTTCGCCACGGCGAACTTATGAGATTTTTATGAGAATTCCTCTCAGAAGGAGTTCGTCGCGGTGAACTTTTGGCTTTGTCGTGGCGAACTTTTCTCTACACTAAATATATTATGGTATTTTGGCCATATCTTGTTCTATAGCTATCCAAATGGAATGATTTTTAATTTGGAGTAACTTAGAGACATAGGGCTACAAATTATCTGGAGAAAATAAATTTTAATTCAGTCTCTAAGACTTTCAATTTTTGGATGGAAGATGAGTATAGTGTATTGTTTTAGAATGAGAATAGTCCGAAAATATTTAGGATATAATGTTTAGATTTCTAAACCAAATTGAACGATCTTAGTTTCATTAGAAAATTAAGAGATAGTATAACACTTTTACAGAAGAGAGTATTATCAAATTATTCCATTTTCATTGTACATTGTACATATTTTATATACATACATGTGCATTATAAAACACTTATAATTGTGCCAATTTGTGATATGTGTATATTATTTGTTGTAGAGGAGCAACTAGAACATCAACCGCCAAATATTTCCAGAATTTCTAGGCATTAGCTTCTGGAGCGACCTATGAGTAACCTAGAGGGTCTCACCCAATTACTTGTTTGCTTTATATTATGTTTGAATTATTGAATGAATGTAAATTAATTATGTTGATTCCGGACAATAAAGGTCCAATGATTCTATGTAATGCTGCTTAATAATTTTGTTGAATGTCAAACTATGGTCTGATAATAAATGTGATATGAATGTGAACATTCAATCATGTGATTGACTGAGAATATGTTATGTGAAACATTCAATACATGAATGCATGTAAGATAAATGAAGTTGTGACCAGAGTCCCAAGATAAAGATCTTAAAGCTCAGATTGTGATAAGAGCCTCAGGCTCAGTTGTAAATGTATTCGGTATCCACTAAAGGATATGGAACATAATTTGACACAGCTCGGTACCCACTAAGGGATGTGACCTAGTAAAAAGCTATTCGGTCACAACAATAATAATAAATGAAAGTGAGTCTCATTTGCATTGCATTTATACTTGATATGTGTATTGTATATGAATGAAAAGATTATGATGATTGCTCTGAAAGAGAAATGTGACATTTTATGAATATGCAAAAAGATGAGGGTAATATGTTACTTGTACTGATTGATGCTTGAATTGAGTGAACCATAAATGATGTTTACCTTATTGAGTTCGTAAAACTTATCAAAATTGCAACGTTGATTTTCTAGGGCCGAGGGACAAGATTAGCTATCGAGGGACATTACAAGTAGTGTAGACTGTTGGGCCCCGATTCGCATTAAGTTTGTTTTCTTTATTTTGAGGTTTAGATTGATTAATTCCTTTTAGTTAGAATTTTTGTGTTTAGTGAATAGAAATAAATTGAAAGGATTTGGTTAAAATTAGAATTTTAATAAAGTTCTTAGAAATTAAAAAGAATAAGATGATGTAGGGAATTTGCATATGTTTAAGGCTTAAGGCTTAGGAGATGGGCTTTTAGCCCTTTTAAATGTCATTTAAATGAAGAAAGGAAGGAGTTAAATGGTGATTGCCGTGAATTAAGAGGAAGCCCATGAAAATTTTTTAGTTTTAAGAAGGGGAATAAATAAGTGTAGTCGTTGGTTTAGGGAAGCTATGAATTTTGCATGTATAAGGAAGGCTTTAATTGAAACTACGTAGTTTTGGAGGAAGGGGCTTAGGTTTTAAAGTTTAAGAAATAAAGTACCTTAGGTTATTTTAGAAACATACGAAACTTACAAGAGAAAGGAGAAAAAGAAGGGTGACTTTCGGCCATGAGGTAAGGAGAAGAAGAAGAAGAAGAAGAAGAGAAGGAGCTTAGGTTCTTATGCTTTAGAAAGGAAGATTGAAGAGTTTCTTTAAGAAGAAAAGGGAAGAGAAAGAGTTTTAGTTACCTTTGAAGCAAAATCAGAATTTCGTGGGTTTCATTAAGGTAAGGGGGAATTTCGAAATTTTTGAAGTTTCTTGATAGATTTTGGGTTTAAATAGCTTAGTTTAGGTATGGGTTAAGTTAGGTAGGTGTTAATTCAAGTTTTCCTTTCCTTAGAAATGTTCTATTTTGATATCCTATGTTAAATTAGGATTATTGTGTTGATAAAGGTGAATTGGGGCAATTAGAGGAAGAGCCAAGGCAAATTGATCAACCTACAAGCTAAAGGAATTTAAGGTGGGTGATTTCTTAATACTTGAGATAAGAGGCCTCTTTAAGTTTTATAATAAATGTAAAATAATGCTTTCCAATGACTTCGAATTTTTGTATAAATTACTCTTTGTTATGTTTTTCATTTGTATGGGATGTTCTTTGATTTTAAATTATGTTAGAAATTATTTGTATAATGTTTTGTTATGTGAAAAAGACTTAAATGTGTGATTTCGAAAAAGATTTGCCAGTTTGGCCTAATTATGCGAAAGCGAATTTGTAATGGCCAGTTACGGCTAATAATTTCGAATTGTGTGAATTATGTGCTTTTTTTGGGTTTGGGGTGGTCCTATCAGAGTCAGGTGCACCTGTCTAACCATAGGCTTCTCCCGCCTACCCGCAAGTGGCACTAGAATTCCTTTCAAGGACTTCCATCAGTCACGGCTACACATGACCGCCTCGCGGAAATGTGTAGTACGTTCCGTTTCGGATCCACCCGAACCACTTTGTTTGTGAATTTGTGATTTGCTAGGTTATTTTGTGATATGTTAAGTTTGTAAATTGTTCGAAGTAATAAATTCTGTGAAAAGATTTGTAAAGTGAAATTGCTTTTATTAATGTGATATTGCTTTGAACATGAAAGAATGAATAACGGTTTTTGCTTATATTCTTGTTTATTAAGTTATTACCCACGGAGCCGTCGAGCTCACCCCCCATTTCCTCTCCACAGGTGTCGAGCAAGAAACCAAGTCACCGCATCGAGATTGAGGCAACTCCGATGCATTTTGCTTTTGAAGTCGTGTTTTGAGAAATCAAAGCATTAGCTTGTTCTTTGTAATTTCATTTTTGCTATTTTGGGTTGTAATCGGGCTAAATGCCCTCTGAAGCATTGTATTGACTTGTTTTCATGTAAATATAACGGTTTCTAAGTTTAAATGTACCTTGTATACGTTTTCAAATAATGTATAATTGTGTGGTTAAACTTGACAAAAGAAAGAGTAAAGTTGGATTATTTTATGTTTTGGAAACAAATAGAATCCTAGGAGTGTGCTACTGCCTTTGATTTGAAGTATATTGGGTTTGAGTTGTGTTATGGAAGTTGGAAGAATGAGTTTTTATGCAAGTTGTTGAGTTGGATTGAAGATTTTGGCTAGAGCATTTTTAGGGGAAGTGCTGTCCAATTTTTCCCAAATTGGACAGCAACTTGTTTTGGGTTTTAGAGTATTTTAGAGTGAGATTTTCAGTGAGATGCCTTCTTGAAGATTGTAGTGCATGATTTTATCTTTCCAATGACATAAAGTTTATCACATTGGGACTTAGGATGAAAAAGTTATGAGAGCTGAAAGGTTTCAGCTACTGTTGATGACCACTAAAACTTTGCAGAACATTTAGAAGGTTTTTTCACCCTCTTAGAGACAATTTTGATTTTTACTTTCTTCAGAGAAAACGTAGATTGTTCTTCTATCTTTAAAATGAGGTATGATTTGCAATTATTAGAGCTAGGAATAAAAAGTTATGAGGTTGGGAATGTTGATAGTTACTGTTTATTGAGCTAAATTACTGTTCCATTGATTTTCATTTAAGCTGAAACTTTGAGAGTGTTTTTACCCCTTTAAATAATTGAATTGATTTTTTCTTCCTGCATGAAACTTGTGGGTCATCTTCTTATCTTTCGAATGAGGTAAAATGTGTCATTATTAGACTTATGTGCTAAAAGATATGAATTTTCAAATTCTTGGCATTGTGTAGGGAAACTTAAATTTAGTGACAGCAACTTTGAAGCAATTTATGACCCCCTTAATGGCTCAATTAGTTTTTGAATCCTTCTAGGAAGTTGTAGAACTTCTTTTTATCTTTCTATTGACACTAAATTTATGAAATTTTGATTTCTAGGTGAAAAGTTAGACCTGTTCAAAGTTAGAAGTTTATTTCAGTAAAAAAAAATTGAAATGTTCCTCGCACTCATCAGCAGAGTGCAAGAAATCCTCGCACTCAGCAGTACAGTGCGAGGAAAGCACTCTGCTGAGTGCGACGGTGAGTGTCGCACTCAGCAGAGTGCAACACTGTTTTGAAATTTAATTTTTTTAATATTAATTTCTGATTTTTCAAAAATTATAAATAAAGCCATTTTTCTTATTTTCTTTGTCTTTCCTCCGATTTTCATGATTTTCGAAACATTGGGTTTCTAAAAAAAAATTTATACCCCTTTTTAGTAAAATGAGAGTGTCGAGTTTTGGTCAGACTTTACGAATGGTATTAAAGAGAGTCAATTACATGACGGTTTTGAATGTAATTCCGTTTTCGGGCAATTTTGTGAGTTATAGAAATCCGATTGAGGCGATTTCTGATTCTAATTGACCTAGAGATATGGAATTTCATTTTAGCTTAAGATTTGGATTTATTTATGGGCCCTAAGCAGATAAATTTTATTGGGGGATAATTAGGGTGAATTTATCAAGTTTTGTTCGGATGACTTTATATTAAGTTCGATTTGAGGTTTCTTTCGTGGTGAGGAATCCCTCCCTCGTGAGATGCACGTCCAGAAGTCACGTATGACGTCAGGCATGCGACTCACCGGGGAGAGGTTGCAACACTTATGGCATCTGAGCTTTCAGTTTAGGTTCGGGTAGAAAGAGAAATTTAGGGTTTTTGTGGACCTTTTGATAGTGACTTATGTGCATTGTGTGCATAAATTGTATTATTTTGAATTGTTTTAAATGATTTTAAATGTTGATTTTGCATGAATTAAAGTGTTCAAGATACTTTGAAAAATTGTTTTTACATGAACTAAAGTTTTTCACTGATTTTATTCTGAAGGAGTAATATGCCACGTCGGGGTAGAACCCGAAGGACTCGATCTCTCTCAAGCTCTCGCCAGGGGAGCACAGATGGGTCTCACGTCCCACAAGCTGCAGGAACACATTCTGCTCCTGGCCCTGAGGCACCTAGTGTGCAACCTGAGGAGCCTCCACCTCCTCCTCCTCCTGCTATGCCTGCTATGGATCCCCAGTTTTTACAGGCTCTGGCCCAGGCTTTCACCCATGTCTTAGGCCAGGGATCTCAGGCTCCTGTGGCAGTTTCTGATGTTAGGGGTGGACAGTTTGATAAACTGAGGAAGTTCGGAGCGGTGGACTTTCATGGTACCACCAATCCTAAAGAAGTAGAATTTTGGTTGAAGAGGACAGAGAGAGTCCTGGTTCAGATGAAATGTTCTGATGAGGAGAAGCTGGAGTATGCTGTCAGTTTATTGCAGGGCGATGCTCTTCATTGGTGGGAGTCAGTCCCAAAGAGTCAGGTTGTACCACCAGTGCTTTCATGGAGGGATTTTGGAGAACTATTCAGAAAGAAGTATCTTTCCCGGGTCTACATACAGGACAAGGCCAGGGAGTTTCTCAATTTAACTCAGAGGGAGATGTCTGTTAGCGAGTATGAGCTGCGATTCACCCATTTATCTCATTATGTAGCTCATATTGTGGCCAGTGAGGAAGACAAGTGCAGAAAGTTTGAGGGAGGCCTCCACCTGGGCATCAAAGAGAAGGTAATACTTCATAATTTCTGTGATTATCAGCAGCTAGTGGATGTTGCACTCCAGGCTGAGAAGCTGGAGAACATCAGGCAGGAGGTGAGCAGGAAGAGAAAGAGTTGAGAGTAGTCATTCAGAGAGGGGCGGTGTCTTTGTTAGGTGAATGAGGTGGAAAGAGTGCCTGATTGAGTCGAGGTGCCATTAGTGCCCTCAGAGCAAGCAAGATTAGGGCGAGGTCGATCAAGACAGTTTCCTCTGGGAGAGGAAATGAGCAGAATCGAGAGAAGCAAGAACCAGACTCCTCCGTGTGAGCACTGTAGGGACCCGTATTGGGGAGAGTGTCACAGGTTGTTGGGTGCCTACTTTAAGTGTGGAGAGAAGGGTCACAGAATTAGAGACTGTCCTCAGATGATCATAGGGGAAGGATCTCAGCCTCAGGCTCAGAGGAGAGCAGAGACAGTGGGGACCAAACCAGCTACTGGGGTAAGTAGTTATGGGTCAGTGCGGAAGCTCAATCCTCCAGGGAGACCGAGAGGGCAAGCACAGGCTTGGGTGTTTGCTATGACTCGAGAGGAGGCTGCAGTCGTACCGGAGGTTGTTACTGGTATGGCTCAGCTTTTTCATTCTGATGTATATGTACTCTTTGATTCTGGTTCCACGCATTCCTATGTCTCTACAAGTATGATATTGCCTGGTATGCAATCAGTTCTATTAGATGATTTCCTGCTTGTTAGTACTTCATTAGGGAGGAATGTTATTGTGAGCCGGATCTTATGAGATTGTGAGCTTGTGATCGATGGATCTAGTTTGGTAATAGATCTGCTACCTCTAGATTTGAAGGGGTTAGATGTAATCGTCGGAATGGACGTGATGGAGAAGTATAAGGCGAAGCTGGATTATGGTCGAAAGGAAGTGGAATTTGATATGGGAGAGGGTCAGAAAGTAGTTTTCAGAGGAGATAGAAAGTTGACACCGCCAAGGCTTGTTTCAGCTTTGTTAGCTGATAGACTGATGGGAAGAGGCTGTGAAGCCTTCTTAGTGTGTGTTATGGATACCAGTGTGAAAGAGAGCAAGGTGGAGGATATTCCCATTGTGAGGGAATTTCCTAATGTGTTTCATGAGGAGTTACCCGGTTTGCCACCGGAGAGGGAGACTGAGTTTGCTATTGATTTGGCTCCCGGGACAGCTCCTATCTCTATTCCACCGTACAGGATGGCTCCGGCTGAGCTGAAAAAGCTTAAGGAGCAATTGGAGGATCTTTTAGAGAAGGGGTTTATTAGGCCAAGCACTTCACCTTGGGGAGCACCGGTCTTATTTGTTAAGAAGAAAGATAGAACCTGGAGGATGTGCATTGACTATAGGAGGATCAATAAGGTGACAGTGAAGAACAAGTATCTCCTGCCTTAGATAGATGATTTGTTTGATCAGCTACAGGGGGCAACGATCTTCTCTAAAATTGATCTCAGGTCTAGCTAAGTCTGATGTGAGCAAGACAGCCTTCAGGACACGGTATGGCCTTTATGAATTTCTGGTTATGCCTTTTGGATTGACCAATGCTCCTGCTGCTTTTATGGATCTGATGAACAAGGTTTTTAAGGAGTTTTTGGATTAGTTTGTTATCGTGTTCATCGATGACATTCTGATATATTCCAGGAGTGAGGGAGAACATGAGGAGCACTTGAGAATTGTATTGCAGAGGTTGAGGGAGAGTGAGTTGTATGCCAAATTCACTAAATGTGAATTTTGGCTTCGAGAAGTGGTCTTCCTTGGCCACATTGTTTCTGAAAAGAGGGTGCATGTGGATCCCAAGAAGATTGAAGCTGTAGTGAACTGGCATGCTCCGACTACAGTGACAGAAGTGAGGAGCTTTTTGGGTTTAGCAGGTTATTACAGGAGATTTGTGGAGGGTTTCTCCATGATTGCTTCTCCTTTGACCAAATTGTTGAGAAAGAACCATAAGTTTGTCTGGAGTGATGAGTGGCAACAAAGCTTTGAGGAATTGAAGCACAGATTGACTAGTGCTCCAGTTCTGACCTTACCCACAAGAGAGGGGAGTTATACTGTGTATAGTGATGCTTCTAGAAAGGGGTTAGGATGTGTGCTTATGCAGGGAGATAAGGTGATAGCATATGCCTCACGGCAGCTTAAGCCTTATGAGGTGAACTATCCGACCCATGATCTGGAGTTAGCAGCTGTGATTTTTGCCTTGAAGATCTGGAGGCATTATCTGTATGAAGTACAAACCAGGATCTTTACAGATCATAAGAGTCTCAAATACTTGTTGAGTCAGAAGGAGCTGAATTTGAGACAGAGGAGATGGATTGAGCTGCTCAAAGACTATGACCTGTTGATTGAGTATCATCCAGGTAAGGCCAATGTTGTTGCAGATGCTTTGAGTAGGAAGTCTTCCATAGCATATGTGCAGACAGTCTATCTGCCGCTATTGGAAGAGATGGCTAAGCTCAGGATCAGTTTGAAGTAGGAGGAATCTGATTGCATGATTGCCACTTTTCGGGTGAGACCGATTCTCAGAGAAAAAGTGAAAGAGTTGCAGGTTCAGGATCCCGAATTGAGTAAGCTGCGAGAAGAGGTGCAGAGGGGTAAGATGTGTAATATGATGGTGAGTGATGATGGACTCCTGACAGTCAGGAATAGGCTCTGTATTCCTGATGTCAAGGAGGTAAAAGATGAGATTCTGGATGAGGCGCACAATCACCTTATGCTATGGACCCAGGCAGCACCAGGATGTATAGGGATCTCAGGGAACATTTCTGGTGGAGAGGTATAAAGAAGGATGTGGCCGAGTATGTGAGTAAGTGTCTGGTGTGTCAGCAAGTCAAGGCTGAACATCAGGCACCTTCAGGCCAGTTGAGGCCATTATCCATTCCTGAGTGGAAATGGCAGAGAGTCACTATGGATTTTCTGATGGGGTTGCCCAGGACCAGTAGGAGGCATGATGCCATATGGGTGATTGTGGATAGATTGACGAAATCAACCCATTTTCTAGCAATCAGAAAGACAGATCCTCTGCATGTACTAGCTAAGAAGTACATTGACGAGGTTGTGAGATTACATGGGATCCCGAATTCGATAGTGTTTGATAGGGATCCTCGTTTTACTTCGAGATTTTGGGGCAGTTTGCAGGAGGCTATGGGCACTAAGTTGAGTTTCAGCACTGCTTTCCATCCTCAGACAGATGGTCAATCTGAGAGGACCATTCGGACTCTTGAGGGAATGCTCAGGGCATGTGTGATAGATTTTAGAGGAGCATGGGATGAGCACTTGCCCTTCGTATCATTCAAGCATTCAGATGGCGCCGTATGAGGCTCTGTATGGGAGGAGATGTAGGACTCCAGTGTGTTGGGATGAAGAGGGAGACAGGAAACTTTTGGGCCCAGAGTTGATACAAATGACCGTTGATAAGGTCAACTTGATAAAACACATGCTGAAGGCAGCTCAGGACAGGATGAAGAGTTATGAAGATGCTCACAGGAAAGAGATGGAGTATGAGGTCGACGAGAAGGTGTTTCTTAAGACTTCCCCTTGGAAAGGGATTATGAGATTTGGTAAGAAGGGTAAGCTGAGTCCGAGGTATGTGGGGCCTTACGAGATTCTGGAGAGGATTGATCCGTTGGCTTACAGGTTAGCATTGCCTCCTGAATTATCCCAGATTCATGATGTTTTTCATGTCTCTTTGCTGAGGAGATATCGATCAGATCCCTCCCACGTTATTCAAGCTGATGAAGTTCAGTTGAGTGATGATTTGAGTTATGAAGAGCTTCCAGTGCAGATCTTGGATACCAAAGAAAAGGTTTTCAGGAACAAGACTGTGCAGTTGGTAAAAGTCTTATGGAGGAACCACTCGGTGGAAGAGGCCACGTGGGAGCCATTGGAAGCTATGAAGGAGAAGTATCCCCATCTCGTCATTGATTCAGGTACGAAATTCTTTTTAGGGGGGAGAAATATTGGGCCCCGATTCGCATTAAGTTTGTTTTCTTTATTTTGAGGTTTAGATTGATTAATTCCTTTTAGTTAGAATTTTTGTGTTTAGTGAATAGAAATAAATTGAAAGGATTTGGTTAAAATTAGAATTTTGATAAAGTTCTTAGAAATTAAAAAGAATAAGATGATGTAGGGAATTTGCATATGTGTAAGGCTTAAGGCTTAGGAGATGGGCTTTTAGCCCTTTTAAATGTCATTTAAATGAAGAAAGGAAGGAGTTAAATGGTGATTGCCGTGAATTAAGAGGAAGCCCATGAAAATTTTTTAGTTTTAAGAAGGGGAATAAATAAGTGTAGTCGTTGGTTTAGGGAAGCTATGAATTTTGCATGTATAAGGAAGGCTTTAATTGAAACTACGTAGTTTTGGAGGAAGGGGCTTAGGTTTTAAAGTTTAAGAAATAAAGTACCTTAGGTTATTTTAGAAACATACGAAACTTACAAGAGAAAGGAGAAAAAGAAGGGTGACTTTCGGCCATGAGGTAAGGAGAAGAAGAAGAAGAAGAAGAAGAAGAGAAGGAGCTTAGGTTCTTATGCTTTAGAAAGGAAGATTGAAGAGTTTCTTTAAGAAGAAAAGGGAAGAGAAAGAGTTTTAGTTGCCTTTGAAGCAAAATCAGAATTTCGTGGGTTTCATTAAGGTAAGGGGAAATTTCGAAATTTTTGAAGTTTCTTGATGGGTTTTGGGTATAAATAGCTTAGTTTAGGTATGGGTTAAGTTAGGTAGGTGTTAATTCAAGTTTTCCTTTCCTTATAAATGTTCGATTTTGATATCCTATGTTAAATTGGGATTATTGTGTTGATAAAGGTGAATTGGGGCAATTAGAGGAAGAGCCAAGGCAAATTGATCAACCGACAAGCTAAAGGAATTTAAGGTGGGTGATTTCTTAATACTTGAGATAATAGGCCTCTTTAAGTTTTATAATAAATGTAAAATAATGCTTTCCAATGACTTCGAATTTTTGTATAAATTACTCTTTGTTATGTTTTTCATTTGTATGGGATGTTCTTTGATTGTAAATTATGTTAGAAATTATTTGTATAGTGTTTTGTTGTGTGAAAAAGACTTAAATGTGTGATTTCGAAAAAGATTTGCCAGTTTGGCCTAATTATGAGAAAGCGAATTTGTAATGGCTAGTTACGGCTAATAATTTCGAATTGTGTGAATTATGTGCTTTCTTTGGGTTTGGGGTGGTCCCGTCAGAGTCAGGTGCACCTGTTTAACCATAGGCTTCTCCCGCCTGCCCGCAAGTGGCACAGAAATTCCTTTCAAAGACTTCCATCAGTCACGGCTACACATGACCGCCTCGCGGAAATGTGTAGTACGTTCCGTTTCGGATCCACCCGAACCACTTTGTTTGTGAATTTGTGATTTGCTAGGTTATTTTGTGATATGTTAAGTTTGTAAATTGTTCGAAGTAATAAATTCTGTGAAAAGATTTGTAAAGTGAAATTGCTTTTATTAATGTGATATTGCTTTGAACATGAAAGAATGAATAACGGTTTTTGCTTATATTCTCGTTTATTAAGTTATTACCCACGGAGTCATCGAGCTCACCCCCCATTTTCCCTCCACAGGTGTCGAGCGAGAAACTGAGTCACCGCATCGAGATTGAGGCAACTCCGATGCATTTTGCGTTTGAAGTCGTGTTTTGAGAAATTAAAGCATTAGCTTATTCTTTGTAATTTCATTTTTGCTATTTTGGGTTGTAATCGGGCTAAATGCCCTCTGAAGCTTTGTATTGACTTGTTTTCATGTAAATATAACGGTTTCAAAGTTTAAATGTACCTTGTATACGTTTTCAAAGAATGTATAATTGTGTGGTTAAACTTGACAAAAGAAAGAGTAAAGTTGGATTATTTTATATTTTGGAAGCAAATAGAATCCTAGGAGTGTGCTACTGCCTTTGATTTGAATTATATTGGGTTTGAGTTGTGTTATGGAAGTTGGAAGAATGAGTTTTTATGCAGGTTGTTGAGTTGGATTGAAGATTTTGGCTAGAGCATTTTTAGGGGAAGTGCTGTCCAATTTTTCCCAAATTGGACAGCAACTTGTTTTGGATTTTAGAGTATTTTAGAGTGATATTTTCAGTGAGATGCCTTCTTGAAGATTGTAGTGCATGATTAGAGCTTTCCAATGACATAAAGTTTGTCACATTGGGACTTAGGATGAAAAAGTTATGAGAGCTGAAAGGTTTCAGCTACTGTTGTTGACCACTAAAACTTTGCAAAACATTTAGAAGGTTTTTTCACCCTCTTAGAGACAATTTTGATTTTTACTTTCTTCATAGAAAACGTAGATTGTTCTTCTATCTTTAAAATTAGGTATGATTTGCAATTATTGGAGCTAGGAATAAAAAGTTATGAGGTTGGGAATGTTGATAGTTACTGTTTATTGAGCTAAATTACTGTTCCATTGATTTTCATTTAGGCTGAAACTTTGAGAGTGTTTTTACCCCTTTAAATAATTGAATTGATTTTTTCCTCCTTCATGAAACTTGTGAGTCATCTTCTTATCTTTCCAATGAGGTAAAATGTTTCATTTTTAGACTTATGTGCTAAAAGATATGAATTTTCAAATTTTTGGCATTGTGTAGGGAAACTTAAATTTAGTGGCAGAAACTTTGAAGCAATTTATGACACCCTTAATGGCTCAATTAGTTTTTGAATCCTTCTAGGAAGTTGTAGAAATTCCTTTTATCTTTCTATTTACACTAAATTTATGAAATTTCGATTTCGAGGTGAAAAGTTAGACCTGTTCAAAGTTAGAAGTTTATTTCAGTTAAAAAAATTTTGAAATGTTCCTCACACTCATCAGCAAAGTGCACTCAAGCAGTACAGTGCGAGGAACGCACTCTACTGAGTGCGACGGTGAGTGTCGCACTCAGCAAAGTGCGACACTGTTTTGAAATTTTTTTTTTTATATTAATTTTTGATTTTTCAAAAATGATAAATAAAGCCATTTTTCTTATTTTCTTTGTCTTTCCTTCGTTTGACTTCCGATTTTTACGATTTTCGAAGCATTGGGTTTCTAAAAAAAAATTATACCCCTTTTTAGTAAAATGAGAGTGTCAGGTTTTGGTCAGACTTTACGGATGGTATTAAAGAGAGTCAATTACGTGACGGTTTTGAATGTAATTCCGTTTTCGGGCGATTTTGTAAGCTATATAAATCTGATTGAGGTGATTTCTGATTCTAATTGACCTAGAGATATGGAATTTCATTTTAGCTTAGAATTCAGATTTAGTTATGGGCCCTAAGTAGATAAATTTTATTGGGAGATAATTAGGGTGAATTTATCAAGTTTTGTTTGGATGACGTTAAATTAAGTTCGATTTGAGGTTTCTTTCGTGGTGAGGAATCCCTCGCTCGTGAGATGCGCATCCAGATGTCACGTATGACGTCGGGCACGCGACTCACCAGGGAGGGGTTCCAACATAGACTTTTACTTTTAGGAATGAGAAGAAATGGCTCAAAGGTCGATCAGTTGAATATAGACAGATTAGATAGATTTTGCGTATCTTCCTTTTTCATGTAGCACATTTTTGTATTGGACTATGATGATGTATCGATATGGATGTTGAAAGATACATTGTAAATATTTGATTTTTATGAAATGAAATGAGGAAATTTTGGTTTTCAAATATTGTGACTTTCCTTATGATGTTTATAAGAGAATAAAGATAGATGATGTCATGTTAAATGAATGTTATGATTGAACCTAGAGTGTCATTATCATAGGTTATGTACTTGAATGTTCTCAAGGCATCCCGATATGTACCATGGGATAAGGAGGCGCTACAGTCACAACAAATGTCATGACACCTACTAAGTTTTTAAAACCATATTATAGTCTATGTTGGACACCCTGCCCTGGCAAGACACGTGTTCAACATCCTAAGTGACATCTGAACACACATCTCATAAGGGTGGCATGCTCACACTAGTTAGTCACCAAAATTAAACTCATTCATTCAACTTCAAAATAGATTTTAGAAATCTTTGGATTAGAATTTCAAACTGACATCTTTAGAACAATTGTAGCTTAATGTCTCTAATTTATTTTGAATTAAGAATAACCTCATTCGGAGCTTTACAAGTCAAAATATCATAAAAATATAGAAGTACATTCAGTACTACATCCAATTCATACTCTTCAGACATGTTTTGGAATAAAAGGCATAACTTTCTATAGAGATGTCAAATTAAGGTCATTCTAGGATACTTTCGAAGAGGAATTCTAGATCTACAACTTTCATGAGACTTTGAAGAGAGAATTTGCCTCTAAAAGGGTTCAAAATCATAAATTAAAAACCCCTTTAGGAAAAAAAAGTGTTTGCCACAGCCAACTTTGAAGGTGAAGAATAAGATCTCTCGAGAAAAGTTCGCCACTGCCAACTTTTGGCTTCACTGTGGTGAAACTCGCTTCTAGAAAAGTTCTCCATGGCGTACTTTCGGGTTCACCCTAGCAAACTCTAAAAATCAGACAGAAAACCTACCAAGGATAATTCTACAGACAACTAACACCTATTATGATGTAACGATCATAACTTTCTCATCTGAAGTCCAAAAATTACAAACTACATACCGTTGGAAACCTAAGAGGATAAGCTACAATTATATGAAGTCAACTTTGTCTAGTTCTGCCAAGATCAAGACTATTTCCCCCCCCCCCAAAGTTAGAACACACTTTGTACCCTTATGAAAAACTTGAAATATGCAACATATAAACTTTGAGAAATCATGAGCAAGACAATCATTTTTCATTAACATCAGAAGATGAGAGTTTTACAAAGCTTTAATGGTCATTTCAAGCCACAATACATCATATCTAAAAATACATAGTTTACATAAAGTAGAATTGCTCAAAATGTAACTAAAGCCTTGTTTTGTAAAAACTAGCTTAAAATACAAAATAAGCAGAACTCGAAGAAATGCCTTTATGCTCGATCACTCGATCTCTTGCTCATCACTTGAAGATGGGGAGGAACCGGAGGGGGGTGAGCTTAAAGCTCGTGGGTAACAATTTTTATAATCAGTAACTAGCAAAAACTATTGAAATACTCATTTCCATTGTAAAAATTCACATTGAATCATAAAGCATATATTTTTTTAAATTCTCATTTATCAAACAATTCATAAGCAACATAAATCATGCATTCCTCAAACTTGTTCACACATGTAAACAAATAAGCATATCATAATGGTTTGGGTAGGCCCATAAATAGAACGTACTAACACAATTTCATAAAATGGACTTATGTAGCCATGAACAGAACATATTATCACAATCGCACATAACGGTTTTACGTAGCCGTGAACTTAAGGGAGTCCATGAAGAAGCTCCATGCCACTAGTAGGCTGGCGGGAGAAGCCTTTAGTCGAAATACACTTGACATATAAAATGGACCCAAACCAAATCCACATATTCATGCATTTCACAACTTGTAAACATGTTGCCTAAAATGACACTTTTTCAAAACTTTATTTCATAAACATAAAGTCTTTTCAAAAATCTTTTCCATATCAATTTATAATTCATCCACGAAATTCATATACAAAACACGTAGCACATTCTCAAAGCATTTAAAGAATAATAAATGCACATTTATAAGGTAGTTGGAAATCATTTAATTCCATTTGAATGAAAGAAACATTAATAGCTTATTAATTCAATTATAAAAATGCAACCCATCTTGATTTCCTTGCTTAAAGTTTGCTGAAGAATGCCTCTCCTCTTGCTCCTCTTGCCTTTCTTGATTAACTTCAACAATAACAAAATTTCATTCAATAGGAATTGAAAACCTAAGGAATGCACATTCACTACAATTGATCCTAGAAAGCTTAAACCTATGCATTTCCTAAGCTTCTTGAACTAAAATCTTTCCAAAAATCCAAAAAATTAGGTAAGAACTTACCTTGAATCTTCACCAAATGAAGAGTTTCTTGGTTATAATGAAAGCTCTGCTCTTCCTCTACCTTTTTCTCTTCTTGAACAACCTCAAAATCTCTATTGAAGGCTAAGAAAAATTAAAACCTAGTCGATTTTCCTTCTTTTCTCTCCTTCCTCTCTTCTCCACGACAATCTCTTCTTTCTCTCCCTCAATTCACATTTTTCCTCTTCTCTCAAATGCAAGACACCTTTGTTTCTTCCCTTAATACCCTTAATAAGTGTGAAATGTCCCTTTTACCCTTTACTTTATGTCTTATGTCTTTTAACCTTAAGTGATCTTCTAAAAATGCCCTTCAACATTCTTACTACTTTAATACAACTAAACCATATAATAAAATTCTACTAACATTAACATAATAACTTGGTCCCCAAAGCTTCTTACAGACTTTCCTAAAATCTCAAAGTGAACCAAGGGTCTCTGTCAGAAACTATAGAATCAGGAATCCCATGTAATCTCACTATCTCATCTATATAATTCTTTGCTAGCACATGCAGAGAATCAGTCTACTTAATTACTAGAAAGTGGGCTGACTTCGTCAAACGATCAATAATAACCCATATAACATCATGCTTCCTACTAGTCTTGAGCAAACCTATCAAAAAATCCATAGTCACCTTTTACCACTTCCACTCAGGAATGGACAATGGTCTTGACTTGCCTAAAGTTGCCTAGTGTTCACTCTTGACTTGTTGACACACTAGATACTTACTTGCATATTTAGCTACATCCTTCTTCATGCCTTTCCACCAGAAATGCTCTTTCAAATCTTTGTACATCTTGGTGTTAATTGGGTGTATGGAATAAGGTGTATTGTGTGCCTCGTCAGATATCTCATCCTTTACCTCCTTGAAATTCGAAATACAAAGTCTGTTTTCTACAACCATAAGTCCATCATCCCTCACTACCACTTCAAATTTCTTGTCATTCTTAATTTCTTTTTAAAGCTTGCTCAATTCTACATCTTGTGCTTGTAACTCCTTAACTTTCTCCCTGAATATCGGTCTCACTCTGAAATTAGCAATGATACAATCAGGCTCCTCTTGTTTCAAGCTAATTTTAAGCTTAGCCATCTCCGTCAACAATGACAGATAAATTGTTTAAACATAGGCTATGGAGGATTTCCTACTCAAGGCATCCGCCACTACATTTGCCTTACCTGGATGGTATTCAATCAGCAAGTCATAATCCTTTAACAACTCCAACCACCTTCTCTGTCTCAATTTTAACTCTTTATGGTCAATAAGTATTTAAGAGATCTATGAATATCCTCGTCTGAAATCCATACAGATAATGTCTTTAAATTTTTTAAACAAAAATCATTGTTGTTAATTCTAGATCATGAGTCGGGTACTTCAACTCATAAGGGTTTAGTTGTCGTGAGGCATAAGCTATTACTTTGTCTCCTTGCATCAATACACAACCTAAACTCTTTCTTGCAGCATCATTGTAAACTATATAACCCTCATGTCCAATAGGCAAGGTTAGGATTGGAGAACTTGTTGATCTGTGCTTAAGCTCCTCAAAGCTCTTCTGGCTTTCATCACTTCAGATAAACTTCTTATTCTTCCTCAATAACCTGGTCAGTGGTGCAGCTATCATAGAGAATCCTTCCACAAATCTCCTATAATAACCTGCTACACCTAGAAAACTCCTCACTTTAGTTACTATCTTTGGTGCATGCTAATACACTACTGCTTCAATTTTCCTCGAATCAACATATACCACATCCTTCGAAATCACATGTTCAAGGAAGATCACCTTATGAAGCCAAAACTCACACTTACTGAACTTAGCATAAAGCTCCTTTTCTCTCAGTGTTTGCAATGCTATTCTGAGATGTTCCTTATGTACCTCTTTGCTCCTGGAATAAACTAGAATATCATCGATAAACACTATGACAAACTGATCCAGATACTTCCTGAAGACCCTATTCGTAAGATCTATAAATGCAGCTGGAGCATTAGTCAATCCAAATGGCATGACTAGGAATTCATAATGCCTATAACGAGTCCTTAAGGCTGTCTTGTTTACATCAAACTCTCTGATTCTAAGCTGACGATAGCCTGACCTGAGATTAATTTTAAAAAAGACACGTGCCCCCTGCAACTGGTCGAACAAATCATCGATTCGTGGTAGAGGATACTTGTTCTTAATGATCACCTTGTTGAGTCTTCAATAATTAATACACATATGCCATGTCCCATCCTTTTTCTTAACAAATAGAACTGATGCTCCCTGTGGCGACGAACTTGGCCTTATATACCCCTTCTCTAACAACTCTTCCAACTATTCCTTAAGCTCCTTCAGCTCAGCTGGAGCCATTTTATACAGTGGTATAAAATGGGTGTGGTACTGGGAATCTAGTCGATGGCAAACTCAATTTTCCTTACGGATACCAAACTAGGTAAGTCCTCTGAAAATATGTATGGAAAATCCCTCCAAATCGAAACATCTCCTAACTTTCCTTCATTCACTTTAGTATCCACGACGTGTGCCTAAAAGGCTTCACACTCTTTTTTCATCATCTTGTTAGCTAACAAAGCTGAAATCATTCTAGGTGACGACATTCTTTTGTCTTCTCTAAAAGTCACCTTCTCTCCATTGCCAAAGTCAAACTCTACCTCTTTGAGACTACAGTCTAACTTTGCACAATATTTCTCCATAGCATCTATACCAAGTTTAACATCTAGACCCTTCAGCTATAAAGGCAATAAATCTACTACCAGTCTAGTACCTTCAATAACCAATTCACAATCTCTATACACTTGACTTATTATCACCTTCTTTCTAAAGGAGTGCTAACAATCAAGGGACTATCCAATGGCCCCAAATTCACATCATGTAAAATCATGCTTGAAGAAACAAATGAATGTGTGGAGCCAGAATTAATCAAGACATATACTTTAGAATTAAATAACTAAGTCATACACGTGACAACTTCAGGTGCGGCTGCAACTTCCTCTCTGATCATGGCAAACACCCTAGCTTATGCCTAACCTCTTGATCTTCCTAGAGGAATAACCTTCCTTGTCACTGCAGAACTACCCACCTCAGTGACTAGCCTGGTTCCTGCTATTTCTACTCTCCTTGGGGCTTGCAACTGCGGCCCCTTTTGCCTTATGCATTGGGGATAGTCCCTGATCATGTGTCCATTCTCTCCACATTGAAAACATGCTCCAAGTAACTTGAAGCACTCTTCTCTGTGAAATTTCCCATAATGCTCACACTGGGGGTTTGTGTAGCTACTCCTCTCCATCCTTCTATTTCCTCTTACAGTTGAGGCTTGTACTGAAGCCGCCTTGGCTTGTTTTTTCTTGGCAGAGCCACTACTTCCCACTTCACTCTGCATGTGGAAACTCCTCACATTTCTCTCAGGAATAAGAGCACTCATTCCCTTCTTGGAAGATTGTTCCTAGTTCTTCCTCTTCTTGCTTACTTCATTCTTTATATTCTTTAGTTTTTCAACATGAAGTGCAGTATCTACCAACTGTTGGTAGTCACAGAAATTGTGGATCAAGACTTTCTCCTTGATCCCTAAATGAAGACCTCCCTCATCCTTGCGGGACTTATCCTCCTTGTTCGTAACAATATTGGCCACATACTATGAAAGTTGGGTGAACTTCAACTTATACTCACTCACACTCATGTCCCTCTATGTGAGATTTAGGAACTCTTTGGCATTCTCTTAGACATAAACCCTCGAAAGGTATTTGTTCTTGAAAATTTCCACAAAATCTCTCCATGATAATACTAAAGGTAAATCTAACTATGGGGCACTGATTCCCACCAATGGAGTGCGTCTCCTTGTAACAAGCTGACTGCATAGTCCAATTTCTCTTCATCAGAACACTTCATCTAAATCAAGACTCTCTCTGTTCTCTTCAACCATGCTTTAGCCACTTCTGGATTTGTAGTACCATTAAAATCTATAGCTCTATACTTGTGGAGCTTATCATACTATCCACTCCTCTCCACTGGAGCTAGCACCGGAACTTGTGTCTCTTGACCCGTGGCATAAGTGAAAGCCTAAGAAAAGGTTTTAAAAAAATCGCGGATCCAAAGGGTTTACTTGAGGCATAGGAGGAGGAGACGGTGACACTTCATGCTAAGCACTAGGTGCCTTAGAACCAGGAGAATAGGGTGTCCCTACATCTTGTGGAACATACGATTCATTCGTACTTCCTCGATGAGAGGCAGATTGAGTCAGAGCTCCTCAAGTTCTTTTTCGAGGCGACATATTCACTCCTTCAATTTAAAACATTTTAAAATTTGTAATTCATGCTTTAAAAAAACAATTTCAAATCATGTAAAACAATTCAAATCATATAAAACAATTTCAAATCCAGTGAAACAATTTAAAAACAATGCATGTATTCATTCAAAACAATGCTTGTTCATTTCATATTATAAAACTACCCATTTCGTGCCTAGGATACTCCTAAACCTAATCCCCAACCTGGACCTAAACCTAGTCGCTCTGATATTATAAGTGTTGGACACCCCTACCCTCGTAAGACATATGCCTGACATCCTAAGTGACATCTGAACACACATCCCACAAGGGTGGCGTGCTCACACTGTAGGAAAATCCCGGTGTGAGCATCACATGCCCACGGACCTAAAGCCAATCGCCTTGATATCTAATACCATAAGCGAGTACATGAGAATCAAAGTTCTTCTATGAAAATGGCTTTTTCAACAGATCAGCAATATTCTGCTATGTGGGAATTCTCTCGATCTGGACATCACCTCGTCCAATGATCTCCCTAATCAGATGATATCTGCGGAGTACGTGTTTGGATCGTTGATGAGACCTTGGTTCCTTCGCTTGCGTAATAGCCCCATTATTGTCACAATACAACTGTATGGGCCCATCACAGCTAGGAACCACACCAAGTTCAGTAATGAACTTTCTGATCCAAACTGCTTCCTTTGCTGCGTCTGAAGCGGCAATGTACTCTGCCTCGATCGTTGAATCGGCAATCGTCTCTTGTTTGGAACTCTTCCAACTGACTGCCCCGCCGTTCAGTGTGAATACATAACCTGATTGGGATTTAGAATCATCCTTATCAGATTGAAAACTGGCATCTATATACCCGCTCACTTTGAGATCTCCATCTCCATATACCAAGAAAACATCCTTAGTCCTTCGCAAGTACTTGAGGATATTCTTGACAGCCACCCAGTGACCCTCACCAGGATCCGATTGGTATCTGCTCGTAACACTTAGAGCATATGATACATCGGGTCTCATACATAGCATAGCTACCGCAGATGCATACGGGATCATATTCATGCGCATCCTCTCATCTTGTGTCTTAGGACACATAGATTTCGAGAGTGTTATCCCATGAGTCACGGGAAGGTACCCTCTCTTGGATTGTTCCATGCTAAACCTCTTCATCATCTTGTCTATGTACGTTGATTGTGAAAGACCAAGCAATCTTTTTGATCTATCTCTATAGATCCTTATCCCAAGGATATAAGTTGCTTCACCAAGGTCTTTCATAGCAAATTGTTTGGACAACCAAATCTTGATAGCTTGTAGCATAGAGACATCGTTTCCTAGTAATAATATGTCATCTACATATAGCACAAGGAATCATCGCAATCCCATTAACCTTCTTATACACACAGTATTCATCCGAATTTTGTGAGAAACCAAACTCTTTGATTACCTCATCAAAACGGATATTCCAACTCCTGGATGCTTGTTTCAATCCATAGATAGATTTCTGAAGCTTGCATACTTTTTCGCCATCATAGGAGATGAAGCCCTCAGGTTGTATCATATACACATCCTCAACTAAATTTCCATTTAGGAAAGCTGTCTTCACATCCATTTGCCATATCTCATAAGCATAATGAGTGGCAATGGCTAGAGTATTCTAATGGATTTAAGCATTGCATCGGGTCAAGGTCTCATCGTAGTCAACTCCTTGTCTTTGACAAAAACCTTTAGCCACAAGCCTTACTTTATAGGTAATCACATTACCATCCATGTCGGTTTTCTTTTTGAAAACCCATTTACACCCTATGGGTTTTATTCCTTCGGGTGCCTCAACCAAAGTCCATACTTGGTTTTCATACATGGAATCCATTTCAGCCTTCATGGCTTGGAGCCATTTCTCATACTCTAAACTCTTCAGAACCTCTTCATAGGTAGTAGGCTCATCATCTTCTGTGAGCAATACGTCATTCTGCTCACTCACGAAATCCATATCTCTCGAGAATGAGCGTATCCCACGTGACCCACGTAACTTCGTGTGTTATAGAAGGTTGAATCGCTACTTCACTTCATGAGTGAGTGGCAGTTTGTGTTCAGCGATTGATCTGGCTCTGTTTCGAGCATCTTGAACTTCTTCAAGTTCAATTTTTCTCCCACTGTCTTTTTATAAAAGAAACTCTTTCTCTAAAAAGATAGCATGCTTTGAAACAAACACCTTTTGTTCCTCAACATGGTAGAATTGATATCCCATTGTTTCTTTAGGTTACGAACAAACACTTGTCAGATTTTGCATCAAGTTTATCTGACTGTATCCACTTCACATAAGCAGGACAACCCCAAACTTTCAAATGAGTAAGATACTTTTGTTAGTCCACATCTCATATGGAGTAACATCAACTGTCTTTGATGGAACTCTGTTTAACAAGTAAACAGTTGTCTCGATTGCATACCCCCAAAAGGATTTTGGTAACTTTGCAAAGCCCATCATCGATCGTACCATGTCTAACAAGGTTCGATTTCTCCTTTCAGCCACACCATTATGCTGTGGTGTGTAAGGAGGAGTCCATTGAGATAAAATCACATTATCTTTGAGATAATATAAAAACTGTTGGTCTAAGTATTCCCCACCACGATCAGATCATAATGTCTTGATACTTTTCCCAAGTTGGTTTTCTACTTCATTTCAATTGTTTGAACTTTTCAAATGCCTCGATTTGTATCTCATCGACTGTGTACCCATATCGAGAATAATCATCGATAAAGGTAATGAAGTAAAGACAACCACTTCTAGCATGGATGGACATCGGACCACATACATCCGAATGTATTAGGTCTAATACTCCGATCGCTTGTTCACCCTTTCCTTAAAGGGTAACTTAGTCATCTTGCCTAATAAACAAGATTCACATGTGTCATATGATTCATAATCAAATGACCCTAAACTTTCACTCTTATGGAGCTTAGCTACGCGTCTCTCATTTATATGGCCAATGCGATAATGCCATAAGTAAGTTGATTTTAAATGATCTCATTTATGTCTTTTCGTCATTGACATTCATAATTGAATGTGACATATCTAATATGTAAATTCCATTGCATAATGTACCAAGACCATAAAGCATTCCATTCAAACTAATAGAACAACCATTGTTACTAAAAGTCAAATGGAAACCAGCTCTATTTAAACAAGAAATGTATAATATGTTCTTTGTTAATACAGTACAAAATAACATTCATCCAATTTAATTACAAGCCCGGTGGGGAGTGATTAAAATAAGTGCCTCACGGCTAATGCAAAGCAACTCTTGCTCCATTTCTAACACGCAGGTCTATCTCTCCTTCATGAAATGCTCATCGTCCCCGAGGCCTGTGATATCATTGCATATGTGTGAGCCACAACCGTATCTAATACCCATATTTTATGGTCGAAAAGATTAACCTCAATGACAAACATACCAAGAAGTCGAGAATCGATGCCTTTTCTCGCTTCAATTCTTCCAGATAGACTTTCTAGTTCCTCTTCCAAAGGGCTGGCCTTGCCACAATGGAAGCAAGTTCCTTTGGTGCGTCTCTTTGGTTTTCTTCTTGGCTGTACTTCCTTTTGGTTTCTTAGACCTTTTCTTCTTCAGTTTCTTTTTCTTGGAACCGTAAGAAGAGTCCACCATAAGCACTTGCTTGCTATCCTTCTTGATAGCTTGCTCATTGCCTCGAAAGCAGATTGATCAACTCGTGGATTGTCGTGGATATTTGGTTCATCCGATAGTTTAACACAAACTGTGAATAACTATCTGACAATCCAACTAGAATTAAGTCAACACTTAATTCATAATCCATAACAAAAGCTAAGACGGCCAACCTCTCAATATACCCATTCATCTTTAGTGCATACTGCACTGCAGATAAATCTGGAGTCATCTTAGTAGTGAAGAGTAACCTCGAGGTCTCAAACCTTTCAGACCGAGCTTGCTCATCAAAAAGCTCTCTAAGATGATACACTATGGTATGAGCATCCATAGACTCATACTGCTTCTGCAGCTCTGGTGACATCGAGGCAAGCATAATACAGGTAGTCATGTCACTGTCTTTAAGATGCTTTCGATATACTTTCTAATCCTCATCAGAAGTATCAACAGTAGGTGGATCAGGAAGTGGAACATCTATGACATATCCCAGTTCCTCGGATCTGAGAACAATTCTCAAATTTTTCAGCCAATCGAGAAAATTTGGTCCAGTTAATTTGTTTGAGTCCATTAGTGAGCGCAAATTCACACTGGAAGTCATGTTCAATCAACCTAAAGAGAAAGAGAGAAAGAATGTTAGAATAGAATTACATGCATGATCATAAGGACTTGCATGACATGCATATGACTCCCACTAGTTTCAAAGAATCCATAACCCTCATTACGAATCCAAGAAACATTATGACAAAATGTCCTAGTGGGTCGATATCCGACATTCCTAAAATGACCTTGGGTTTACCCAACAAGCCACCTTAGGTCAATCAAGAGGTATCACCATACCAATTGCATCATAGATATCCGACATTACTAAAATGACCTTGGGTTTACCCAATAAGCCACTTTAGATCAATCGGCAGGTATCGGTCATAACACTTGCTTCATAGATGCAACTATCGACTAGTGCTATCAACTCGTGATGTATGCACACACATTGGGTTATCAACTCTCGATGCGCTGCATATCCGATGTACACTACCCAATTTTGCCTCGCCCACGCTAACCTTGAGTTTACTTAACAAATTAATGCTTCTAGTGAAAACCGACCCATTAATCCGAAAATCTTATTTTCATGGTTCGAACATATCCGTATAGAGTGAGCTTGGGTTTACCCAACAACCCAACTCTATAAGAACTTTGGTTCTTCCCATATTAATGGAAGGCATTAGTTTTCATATGATTTGTGAGGATTTTCAGGTCTCATCTACTTCTTCTCCAAGCAATAGGATTATAGTCACTATGACTATATGGAATGATTTAGGGCAATTCATCAATCACATTGAATCAATACCTAAAATCATCCATCATCCCACCTTTGCATATTGTAGTCGACTGGTGCATGTGCTAGTCGACTGGTGCATGTGTCAGTCGACTGGTACATGTGCTAGTCGACTACTATGGATTACTGTGCATGAGTCAGTCGACTGGTGCATGTGCTAGTCGACTGGTGCATGTGCCAGTCGACTGGTACATGTGCTAGTCGACTACTATGGATTATTGGTATGAGCGGTCGATTGGTGCATGTCTGTAATGGTAGTGCATGTGCTAGTCGACTGGTACATGTGCTAGTCGAGTGGTACATGTACTGGCATGCACTCTAATCGGTTAATTTCTCAATCCGTGTAGTTCAAATTCACAATACCAAGTATAATATCCTTTACTATGATGTACCAATGAAACACTTTCATTGATCATGCTTACCATATATAGTTATACTATACATGAAACTTGAAATCGATGAATACACTCTTATTCATTTAGATTCCAAATAATTTGAAAATATCAAACTATCACCCTAAGTATCTCTAGCTAGTCTACACTTTATCAAGATTACTTCGGCACTGGTCACAAAAATTTGTGACGGCCAAAACAATCAAGATAAGGGAATATACTAACGAGACGCTAATGAGACACATTTGACATCCGAAAATTGTTTGGAAATCCAATTTCAAGAAAATATTTTGGCAAGCATACAACATCAAGATAACACATTTTTAATCACATTAAAAATGATCCAAGGCATTGGAATTGACAAATACGCAATCATTCTTTTCAAACAAAACAGCTCCAACAACTTTCTCAAAATTGCCAAGCTCTGTCTTTTTCTTGAAAAACTCTTTGAAAAAATTTCAATAATTTCTGAGAAAATTACAGAGGTTACAACATGTTTCCAACATGCTCCATGAAGTTTTTCAGGATTTATTTCCATCAAAAACTGATCCAAACTCAGAAACAAAGCCAATGTAGAATCTGTGTTCCTCAACACAGTTATTCCCAGCAGCACACAATAAATTCTCAAATAAATAGTAAATCACCTCGAAAACATTTTTTCATCCTCATAGACATTCATAAACATCTTAAAGACATGTCGGTGAAAGAAAATCCAAAAAAAAATTTGTGCAATTTATTCTCGAATTTACAAGCATGCCTATTCATTGAATGTGCACAAACACAGCAACCAGAACATTAGGGAATAAATTAGTAAAACCATATCAAATCACATTGATAAATTCCAAGTTTCCACAGACATATGCAACAACATCTTGTGAACATATCTGGGCAAGAAAATTTCGAAAAAAAATATCTCTATACTGATTTCGAATTTGACATTTACAACATGCATCATCGTCACAAGCAATAGGCAACTCCGACCTAGTCATGATTTCTTCGTTATATACGATACAAGTGGCTCTGATACCACTGTAGGAAAATCCCGGTGTGAGCATCACATGTCCACGGTGCGGAAAACAAAAATTTTTATTCCGGGACCTTCCCGAAAGCCAGGATCCATGTGTAACATCCGTCACTGTCATTAAGGGTATTTTGGTTATTATGAGTCATCTCGATAGGTTTCATCGCATTCATTGAATGAGCATGTTATCGGCCTCTAATTGTAGAGGAACAGGTTTAATGCATATGCATTTATCCATAGGTACATGCATTCATGATTTCCGGTATTTAATTGTAAGTAAGAACTGACTGAGTTGACTGAAACTGACTGGATTGAGATTTAATTGAGAATTTGAGTAATCGAGTGCAATTGACTGATTTGATATCGTTTATGAGTGACTGGTAATTTATAATGGCTTATAGGAAATTCTCGTGAAATTAGGAGATAATGCCCGACCGGAAAGTTTTGGGTGATCGATCGATGACCCTACAAGATCGAAAGCCTTGTCCAATGGCAATGGAAAAATTAGAATTTTACCGATAGAAATAATTATGTGGAACCATTGGGATTTAGAGATGAAATTTGACCGACTTGGAGACTTAGGTCTATAAATACTAGGTTTGAGGAATTTGGGGAAAACACCTAAGGCAATTTCACGTTTCTCTTCTTTCCCCTCTTGTGACTTGCGATTTCCTCCCATTGGTAAGGATTCCTCGATTTTCTTTATGGATTCTTTCCTTGAGACGAGGTTAAGCGATTGATCGTTATTGGTGAAGGTTAGAGGCTCTGGGATTAGTGAATCGTTGAGCTTGAAGGATTTTAGGGTTTCGGAGGATTTTGAGGAATCTGTAGCTTGATCTGTGATTTGGTAAGTTTAAGAGCTTTGATGTTGTCATGGATGATTCTTCTTGTATTTATGGCATTTATTATATTTGATCGGGTAGTTGGGAGTGTTTATGGATGGGTTTTGTTATTGATGATTACCGTAGGAGTGTATAGGGTTGAAGTGTGGATTTGTGGAGGTAGATTATCGATTTGTTGATGGATAGAGTTATATGGATGATTGAATATGCTAAGGTTGCCGATGATGATATTGCTTGATTTATGTGTATTGAAGTTCTTGGTGAGTTGCGTAATCGAAACTGGAAATCTCGGACTGGTGTGTTTAAAAGCTATGTGTTGGGGAAGAAGGAGAGCATGCGTAGTGGATTTAGGTTGGAGACCGCACAGACCGTGAGAGCTTCGGCATGCGGACGAAGCGGTGAGGAGCTCGGCATGCGGACGAAGCGGTGAGGAGCTTCGCACGCGACGAAAGCGGTGAGGAGCTTCGGCATGCGGACGAAGAAGATGAGTAGCTCATCGCTCGGCATGCGGACGCAGCGATGAAGTAGCTTAAGCATGCGGACGGGTGCTCGGCATGCGACGAGCTGCGAGTAGCCCGGCATCTGAAGCGAGCTGCGGATCGATCGATCATCCGAAAGCGACCGACCGACGAAGTTGCGTGATCGTTCGGCTACGCGAAGCGACCGAGCGACGAAGCTTGGGAGTCGCCGGCACTTTCAAGTAGCGATGGGACGGGCGGTCCTACGTAGCTAGTCGATGAGCGAGCGGTTTAAGCGTGCGGGGCTAGGGGCTCACGCCCGAGTCGACTGTGGCATGCGGGTGAACGCCAGCGCACCCATGGTCGCAACCTTTGCCCTAGTCGTCCGAAGAGGAGTGTTTGAGGCTTTTGGCATTGGGACTTAGAAATTAACCGATTGAGGTGATTAAGGATTAGATTTGATTTGAAGTTTAAATTGGAATTTTGTGGATGTGTTCGACCCAAGGAATAGGAAATTGCTATTGGGGATCCTAATTGAGGTAATTGATCGGATTTTAGGAATGGATCAATTATTGTCAATCAACTCAATGAAGAGTCGAATTGGGTTTTAGCACGGAAATCGTGGCGTGCATTGTACATTATTTCACCGAGACATATGCATTCTGTCGCATTGCTTTATTGGGCAATAAGTGATGGGTTGTACTTTATTGTTATAGAGGCACTGTTGGACCGTCGTTCCACGGACATTCTTTGGGACTTCGAGCGAGCTTCGGAAGTTCTGGTGAGTAACCTAGTTGGTTTCTCAAATTCTGATTGCTTACATGCTCTACATGAATTACATGCAAAGATGAATTGTATGACTACCGTATGATTGGCATGTATTGGATTGAATTGCATGTCTTTCTTGAACCGAATTGTCATCGCTACATGATCTCGAGGTGAATCTCGGGCTTTTATAGCCATACTTCGAACTCATCAATATGAATTTATTGAACATCGCATTGCATGCATAAATGCATGATCGATAATGGATGTGTCCCAAGTTGCTAATTTCATCGAAAAGAGCCTAGTGCTCGAATATCGCATCGACGGGCTTAGCCCGAGGGAGAAATCCTCGACGCGTCCTACTTGCTTATCGATCGAGCACTTGGGCACAACATCAATAAGCGGAAAAGAGTCACATATGCATTGTATACACATGGTGATTGGTTTGTGACATTGACCGATTACGTGATGACATGATTTATCGTGGTATTACGATATGATGCTGCAAATTGTTACATGCTATCAGAATCGTGAAATGACATTGTAAATGGTTTATCATGTAAATCGTTTTATAATATCAGTATATGGCTATATGATTTATTAATGAATATTATCAGATTATGCAGCACGCCGGTGCGTAATGCATGATTTGAGTGAACCATCGATGATGGTTTTTCACCGAGTTCGCAAACTCACCCAAATTTGCAACCTATTTTTCGGATGTTAGAGTAGACTCCTAGCTCAAGATCTTTCTTTCCGCCGTGCGAATTTCTTTGTAGGGTCGTGATGGCACATAGGTCGGTCAATTTGGATTAGTGTTTTGAGGATGACTTAGGATAGATGTTTGTATCGGTCTCTTTTGGTTTTGTTAGAGACCGATAGACTTGTCTATTCGGATTGGATTATCAGATGGATAATTATTACTTTGGATGTCAATTTGTTGATTATCGTTATTTTGTGATTTAAAATACTTGATGCCATGGATTTTAGCGAAATTTTCTGGTAGTAAATCCTTTATCGTGGGATACGTGTCGGAGGCGACCTTCGGTTTCCCGATGTGTATCCTACGTGAGGGGCGCTACATTTAGTGGTATCGAGCATGGTTGGCATCTTTTGGGCATAGAGCATTATTAGGCGGAATCATCGTAAGGATAATGTAATCGATCGTAATTTCTTGTCTGTTTAGGTCATCCGTTATGGGAGATCGAGTAGAGCAGCCAGCTGACCAAGAATCGGTAGGAGCTAGTAGGGAGTCCCCTATGCCTCTCTCAGAGGAGTTACCTCCTCGAGTTCCTGTGAGACGGGAACGACGGTACGATCGACTGCGCAAGCAGGGGGCAGTTGATTTCTATGGTAGCACTGACCCTGCGGAGGCTGAGGGATGGCTTGAGAGGACTGAGCGAGTCCTCGATCAGATGGACTGCGACCCTGAGGAGAGGTTCGACTACTCTGTCTCCTTGCTACAGGGTCCTGCATATCGGTGGTGGAGGACTGTCCCGGGCAGTACCACCAGGCCCTGCACTCTGACATGGGATGATTTTCTGAGGGCCTTCAGGGACAATTTCATGCCCAAGGTCTATCTGGAGATGAAGATGCAAGAGTTCTTAGAGTTGAGACAGGGACAGATGACTGTGGCTGACTATGAGGTTCAGTTTAATGAGTTGATGGGCTATGCTTCTGCACTGATTTCTACTGAGGACGCAGATGCCGTAGATTTGAGGGTGGACTCAATTTCAAGATCCGCACCCGATTGGCCAGATCTGATATGAGCTCATTTATCTTGGTGAGGCTGCATTGTCGAGATAGAAGAGCAAATTCTGGCGAGAACGCTGTTGAGACCGGACAGGGACCCGACATAAGAGACCTAGTGATAGCCATGGCAGCACTGGCAGAGGCTACAGATGGCGACAGTAGGCCCTTGGTCATTGGAGGGCCGCATGCATGGATATGGGCAGAGGGGCGATTCGCATGCATCGCTAGTGGTGGTGGTAGCGCCAGAGGTCGTGACAGATCGCCTGCATCAGGAGCATTATGGCAAGAGGCACGATGGAGAGTGCCGATGGTTATCTGGAGCCTGCTGAGGTGCGGCTCGATGGAGCATTGGTGAGGCGCCCGAGACATTGGGAGCCAGATCTACTATGACTGGTAGATCAGCAATAATACCCGATCCAAAGAGTAGTGGAGGTGGATCAGCCGAGAGGTCGAGGCGAGGCCGAGGCCGAGGCCGAGCAGAGGGTTACAGTAGAGGTCCGAGGGATCGAGTGGCAGTGAGCAGTCTCAAAGTAGGGTCTATGCCATGACACGGCAGGAGGCCAGGACTCACCGGATGTTATTCTTTGGTATGCTTTTATTTCGGTATAGAAGCATATGCATTGTTGGATTCTGGATCCACCCATTCTTTTATTGCACCGCATCTAGCATGTAGATCGCATGGGATAGGCAGAGGTTCTGATATGGGTTAGAGGTGAGTACACCTCTAGGTAGTACAACTGTATTGGGAGAGGTATGTATAGGATGTCCGGTCCAGATTGACCGAGCAGTGTTGAGTGCAGATTTGATAGTACTGGCTCTGCGGGAGATTGATGTGATATTGGGGATGGACTGGTTAACTGTGCATAGGGCTGTTATGGACTGTTACACCAAGGAGGTTGTATTGGATTCCCCTGGACAGCCCAGGGTGGTGTTTAGAGGAGTCAGTCAGGCTGTGCCTGCGAGGATGATATCCTTTATGAGTGCCCTGAGATTGATGCAGGGAGGTTGTGAGGCCTATCTGGCTCATGTAGTGGATTCTCGAGTTGAGCAGAGATTGGAGGATGTTCCCGTAGTGAGGGAATTTCTGGATGTTTTTCCCGAGGAGTTACCGGGATTGCCGCCCGAGCGAGAGATAGAGTTTGAGATTGATCTCGTTCCCGGTACCGCTTCTATATCGATCCCTCCATATAGGATGGCACCGGTGGAACTGAGAGAGCTTAAGGCTCAGTTGCAGGAACTTTTAGACAAGGGGTTTATCAGACCGAGTGTTTCGCCATGGGGAGCTCGGTATTGTTTGAAGAAGAAGGATGGGACTACGAGACGTGCATTGATTATAGGCGGTTGAACAAGGTGATGATGAAGAATAAGTATCCACCGCCTAGGATTGACGATCTATTTGATCGATTGCGAGGAGCTCGGTGTTTACTAAGTTAGACCTGCGATCGGGTTACTATCGGTTGAGGATTGCAGAGGCCGATGTGCCCAAAGTGCTTTCGGAGTAGGTACGGGCATTTCGAGTTCTTAGTGATGCCGTTTGGGTTGACTAATGCCCGGCGAGCCTTCGTGGCTTTGATGAATAGGATTTTCAGCCCTACTGGATCGATTTGTGATAGTGTTTATTGATGACATCTTGGTTTATTCGAGGGATAGACAGAGCACACCGAGCATCCGAGGATAGTGTTGCAGGTCATGAGAGAGAGGCAGTTGTTCGCCAAATTCGCTAAGTGTGAATTTTGGCTTGATGAGATCATGTTTCTGGGACACGTGGTGTCCGTGAGGGTATCCGGTGGATCCTCACAAGATAGAGGCGATGATGAGTTGGGAGATTCCGAGGATCGTGCGAGCCGAGGAGTTTCAGACCGGCGGTTATTACCGGAGATTCGTCGAGGATTTTCGTTGATCTCGCCCTCCGACGAAGCTATTGAGGAAGAATGTACCGCTCAGATGGGTGAGGATTGCCGGAAGAGCTTTAAGGAGCTGAAACATCGGTTGACGCACCGCACCGGTGTTGGGCATTCCTTCCGGATGGAGGCTTTGTGGTTCTGATGATGCCTCGCACTGGGGTTGGGATGTGTATTGATGCGGCATGGGAAAGTTATAGCGTATGCCTCAAGGCAGTTGAGGTCTCACGAGGTGAATTATCCAAAGGCATGACTTGGAGTTAGCTGCAGAGAGTATTTGCTCGAAGATCCGAGACACCATCTCTGTATGGGAGACGTCCGGATCTTCATGCACTACCAAGAGTTCGAGGTATCTGTTGAGTCGAGGGAGCTCATTTGAGAGAGAGAAGATGGATAGAGCTCATGAAGGATTACGATCGCATCGATTGAGTACCATCCAGAAAGGCCAATGTAGTGGCCGATGCTTTGAAAGGAGAGATCGCATGGTATTGTAGCTTCGATTTGGATGGAGAGATTGCCTAGTCGTCTGATTGAGAGCTCTTAATGTCATGAGATGGAATTGGGGCGAGGATGGAGCACTGATTGCACACCGAGGCTCAGCCGATCTTTGCATGACAGATTCGGAGGGTTCAGGACCGAGACCCGGTACTAGTGAAACCGATTGATAGAGTTGATGATGCATGATTGAGTTTGAGTTGAGAGATGGGACATTATGGATGGGATGAGGTCTGTGTGTGCGGATATTGATGATTTGAGATGGAGATCCTAGAGGAGGCTCATGTAGCCGCTTATGCTATGCATCTGGTTCGACCAAGATGTATAACACATGCGAGACGACATTTCGGTGGCACGGTATGAAGAGGCAAGTGGCGTAATATGTGTCGGTGTCGACATGTCAACGAGTTAAGGCGAGCATCAAGCTCGATGGGAAAGTTGCATTCGTTGCCCATTCGGAGTGGAAGTGGAGCGAATTACCATGGATTTCGTGACAGGTTGCCTAGGACACCGAGGCAACATGATGCTATCTGGGTCATAGTGGACCGATTGATTAAATCGGCTCACTTCTTGCCGATGAGAGAGAGTAATACTCGATCGTTGGCCTGTAAGTATGTAGCGTAGATTGTACGATTGCATGGGGTTCCGTTGTCGATAGTTTCGCATAGGATCCTGTGTTACATCGAGGTTGGAAGAGCCTCAGATCGCTATGGGTACTGATGAATTTCAGACCGCATTCCATCCTCGATCGATGGATGAGTGAGAGGACGATCAAGATCGCTGAGGACATGCTCGGGCATGTGTTTGGAGTTTAGAGTGCGTGGGATCAATACTTGCAATCGATAGAATTTGCATACAATAACGATGTCAGAGAAAGATTGGATGGCACCGTATGAGGCCTTGTATGACGATCGTGTAGATCACCTTGTGTTGGGATGAAGAGGGTCGAGATCGATAGAGGGTCCCGAGCTGATCCAGATACAGCAGATAAGATATGATTGATCGAGAGTCGCATCAAGGCGGCTCAGATGAATGTAAGAGTTATGCGGATCAAGATCGTGAGGTATGGAGTATAGTGTGGGTGATCGAGTATTCCTTGAGTGTCTCCTTGAAAGGAGTATCGAGATTTGGCCGTAGGGCAAATTGAGCCCTCGGTATATTGGTCCGTTTGAGATCCTTGAGAGGATAGGACCACCGCTTCTGAGTTGGCTTTACCGAGCGAGATGTCCCGATTGCATGGCGTGTTTCACGTTAGTATGCTCCGACGGTACCGATCGGACCCGCGCGATGTGATTACGGCTCGGGATATCGAGATAGCCGGTGATATGAGTTATGTGGAAGAGCCGACAGATCATTGGATCACGGGTCAAGCAATTGCGAAACGGGTGATTCCATTGGTGAAAGTACTTTGGAAGAACCACTCACTTTGAGGAAGCTACTGGGAGATCGAGGAACATATGAGGAGCCAGATCCTCATTTATTTGATTTGAGACGGTATGAAATTTCGAGGACGAAATTTTTATTAGGAGGGTGAATTGTAACATCCGTCACCGTCATTAAGGTATTTTGGTTATTATGAGTCATCTTGATAGGTTTCCTGCATTCATTGAATGAGCATGTTATGGCCTCTAATTGTAGAGGAACAGTTTAATGCATATGCATTTATCCATAGGTACATGCATTCATGATTTCCGTATTTAATTGTAAGTAAGGCGGTCGAGTTGATCAAATCGATGGATTGAGAGTTAATTGAGAATTTGAGTAATCGAGTGCAATTGATGATTTGATCTCATTTATGAGTGATTGGTAATTTATAATGGCTTATAGGAAATTCTCGTGAAATTCGGGAGATAATGCCCGACCGGAAAGTTTTGGGTGATCGGTCGATGACCTACAAGATCTTGAAAGCATCGTCCAATGGCAATGGAAAATTAGAATTTTACCGATAGGAAATAATTATGTGGAACCATTGGGATTTAGAGTGAAATTTGGGTGACTTGGAGACTTAGGTCTATAAATACTAGGTTTGAGGAATTTGGGGAAAACACCCAAGGCAATTTCACGTTTCTTTTCTTTCCCCTCATTGTGACTTGCGATTTCCTCCCATTGGTAAGGATTCCTCGATTTTCTTTATGGATTCTTTCCCTTGAGATGAGGTTAAGCGATTGGTCGTTATTGGTGAAGGTTAGAGGCTCGGGATTAGTGAATCGTTGAGCTTGAAGGATTTTAGGGTTCGGAGGATTTTGAGGAATCCGTAGCTTGATCTGTGATTTGGTAAGTTTTAAGAGCTTTGATGTTGTCATGGATGATTCTTACTATATTTATGGCATTTATTATATTTGATCGGGTAGTTGGGAGTGTTTATGGATGGGTTTTGTTATTGATGATTACCGTAGGAGTGTATAGGTCGAAGTGTGGATTTGTGGAGGTAGATTATCGATTTGTTGATGGATAGAGTTATATGGATGATTGAATATGCTAAGGTTGCCGATGATGATATTGCTTGATTTATGTGTATTGAGTTCTTGGTGAGTTGCGAATCGAAATCTGGAAATCTGGACTGGTGTGTTTAAAAGCTATGTGTTGGGGAAGAAGGAGAGTATGCGTAGTGGATTTAGGTTGGAACCCGCAACCGTGAGGAGCTCGGCATGCGGACGAAGGTGAGGAGCTCGGCATGCGGACGGCGGTGAGGAGCTCGGCATGCAGACGGCGATGGAGTAGCTCGGCAGATGCGACGAAGCGATGAGTAACTTCGGCATGCGGATGAGCTGCAGTAGCCAAGATCTGAATGAGCTGCGGATCGATCGATCATCCGAAGCGATCGACCGACGAGTTAACGTGTCGTTCGGCTATGAGAGCGGACAAGCGAGCGAGCTTTAGCTTCGAGTCGCCGCACGCGGCGCAGCAATGGATCGGGTCTGCGTAGCTAGTCGATGAGCGAGCGGTTTAAGCGTGCGTGCTAGGGCTCACGCCCGAGTCGACTGTGGCATGCGGGTGAACGCCCAGGCGCACATCCATGGTCGCAACCTTTGCCCTAGTCGTCCGAAGAGGAGTGTTTGAGGCTTTTGGCATTGGGACTTAGGAAATTAACCGATTGAGGTGATTAAGGATTAGATTTGATTTGAAGTTTAAATTGGAATTTTTATGGATGTGTTCGACCCAAGGAATAGGAAATTGCTATTGGGGATCCTAATTGAGGTAATTGACTAGATTTTAGGAATGGATCAATTATTGTCAATCAACTCAATGAAGAGTCAGAATTGGGTTTTTAGCACCGGGAATCGTGAGCGTGCATTGTACATTATTTCACTGAGACATATGCATTCATTGTCATCGTTTTATTGGGCAATAAGTGATGGGTTGTACTTTATTGTTATAGAGGCACCGTTGGACCGTCGTTCCACGGACATTGCTGGGACTTCCAGGCAGTAGCTCGGAAGTTACAGGTGAGTAACCTAGTTGGTTTCTCAAATTCCTGATTGCTTACATGCTCTACATGAATTACATGCAAAGATGAATTGTATGACTCTTGTATGATTTGGCATGTATTGGATTGAATTGCATGTCTTTCGCACCGAACTGCATCGCTACATGATATCGAGATCGAATATCGGGCTTTTATAGCCATACATCGAACTCATGAATCTGAATTTATCGAACCATCGCATTGCATGCATAAATGCATGATCGATAATGGATGTGTCCCAAGTTGCTAATTTCATCGAAAAGAGCCTAGTGCTCGAATATCGCATCGACGGGCTTAGCCCAGGGGAGAAATCCTCGACGCGTCCCTACATTTATCGATGAGCACTTGGGCACAACATCGAATAATCGGAAAAGAGTCACATATGCATTGTATACATGACCGATTGGTTTGTGACATTGATCGATTACGTGATGACATGATTTATGTGTATTACGATATGATGTCGCAAATTGTTACATGCTATCAGTATCGTGTGAAATGACATTGTAAATGGTTTATCCTTTGTAAATCGCTTTATAATATCAGATATGGCTATATGATACCGTTAAGTGAATATTATCAGATTATCTCAGACGCCGTGTGCGTAATGCATGATTTGAGTGAACCATCGATGATGGTTTCTCACCGAGTTCGCAAACTCACCCAAATTTGCAACCTATTTTTCAGATTTGTTAGAGTAGACTCTAGCTCAGAAGATCTTTCTTTCTCGCCGTGCGAGTCGTCAAGCGAGGGTCGTGATGGCACATAGGTCGGTCCATTTGGATTAGTGTTTTGAGGATGACTTAGGATAGATGTTTGTATCGTCTCTTTTGGTTTTGTTAGAGACCGATAGACTTGTCTATTACGGATTGGATTCTTGATGGATAATTATTACTTTGGATGTCAATTTGTTGATTACTGTTATTTTGTGATTTAAAATACTTCGATGCCATGGATTTTAGCGAAATTTTCTGGTAGTAAATCCTTTATCGTGGGATACGTGTCGGAGCGACCTTCGGGTTTCCCGATGTGTATCCTACGGTGAGGGGGCGCTACACCATGTGACTATATAACAAAGTCAAACCAAAACGACCAAAGGAGACCGTCTCTAACGGTATCCACGCAGAGATCGGAGAACCTAACCGGGACAAACCCTTTGACTCGGGAATAGCTAGAACAAATTAAAGAGTGCTATCTCTTACCTTTGTCCTTGGAGAGCTTGAGAAACGATGGAGAATCGATGAAGAAGCTTGAAGAGGAGAGGAAGATCGTTGGTTTCCTCTGAAAGAAACTTGAAAAACACTTTTCAATTATCCTTCCTTCCAAAAGCAACGACCATCATCTTAGAGAAAGAAACTCTTTCTTTTCCTTTTTATCCCAAAACCAACGATCATGCCTCTTCATCCTTTCATTTTTGTCTTTAGTCATTTAATGCATTTAATGACTAGGCATCCAAAAGAAGGTTCTTCTCCTTTCTTCATTTATCCACGTAAATGCTATATATATATATATATATATTAATTCTTTAATTAATTAATAACATATATATATGTATATAAATGCTGAGGCAGTCCAGTCACACTGGGGTCGGTCCTATCGGGTCCCGGTATGTAAAAACCACCGAAAACATTTTTCAGCAATATCGATATCGCGATCTCATCGGGATATATCTCGATCTCATCGGGATCCATTTAATCCGATTGCTCTCCATATATTGGATCTCTATCCAAAACTATTTTACGAATTCTCCGAGACACTCTTATGCGTGTGACCCATTAGGTTCCCGGTTATGTTGGTCACTTAGATCAACACTTAATCTAAGCAAGTCATGAGCGGTATCTAGCAACACATCATGACCCCCAATTGACCGGAAAGTAATTGGTTTGACGAATGAATCTATATTCATCATGAACCATATCACGAACCTTTCTATAAACAATTACCGTGCAATTCGTCCTTTCACCATGCTATACCCCACTTGGTTATGAGTATGGGCAAAGTGTCAACTACTAGACTGACTATGTCAAATCTAGTCCAAGTGATTTCAGTTCTTGTCCTGGGACTCGTTACTTAATATGTCAATGAAGACACTCTTCATGACATATGTACTCGATCGAGATTTCAAGTAATGACCACGATAAGAGGCTATGGGTATCATCTTCTGCTATCACAGAAGTGGTGAATCCTCTATTGGCTACTCAATTACCTTCGAATACCTCAAACTGTACCCAAGCACCACCCTACGAGCGACCTCTGTAAGGCAATAAGGAATGGAATCAAAGCACATAATCAGTATCCAAGATATCCTTGAGTACCTCAAGTCTAAGGATACTTGCACCATTGCTATGATGAGATTATCACTGACATTAGAATAGGACATCCATATGATGATCTCAAAGCAGGTCATCCAATGTACTTACTACCTCTAGTAAGCATCCACATCTCAACCCTAAATATCTCATATTTACAGTTTCTGAGATCCATTGCTTAATCAAATCAAGGAGCTTGAGATGTGCCAGTCTCTCCGAATTACCGATGTCCAGTTTCAGTAATCCTATGACTAGGGATAATTTAGATACTGACATAATTGCACATGATAGGAATCTCAGTAGTATGGTCACATATAATTTCCTTCATGCTATGTCATATATCATGGACTTCATTAATTTTCTTATAGATCAATATCCATTCATAAATAATGAACATCAAATTAATGAAATATGCCTTTCTTTATTTATTCATAAAGTATGTACACAACTTTGTACAAAATGCGTTAAAGGCGATTGCCTTTAGGGCACTACTCTAACACACAACATTCAATCACCAAAATAAAACTCATTCATTCAACTTCAAAATAGATTTTAGAAATCTTCAGGATCAGAATTTCAAAATGACTTCTTCAGAAAAATTATAGCCTATGTTAAGTCAAAATGACTTTACTTAAATATGATTTTGATGTATAACAAAAAGAATTCAAATACAAAGAAAACAAAGCAGCATTTAAGTCGATACGCATTTAAGTCGGACACGAGCACAAGTTGAAATAATCAAGGCAAATCTGATTTATTACTGAGCATTTAACTCGCACACGAGATGAATTAAGTCAACACAGACAGAGTTGAAACAGTTAAAATCAACACAGACGCAGACGCAAATGCAAAGCAGACCCAGACGTAGACGCAGACGCAGATGCAGACGCAGACGCAGACGCAAATACAAAAGCAGACGCAGATGCAGAAAAGAAACAGACGCAAGAATCAGTTCGAGTTAGTTATAGAACTCAACTGATTAACCGTTTTTTTAAAGATTCAAGATTCAAGAATCAAGAAACAGTTACAGAAGAAGGCTATAAATACAAGTCGAAGTCGAAGATTATAGAGTTACACATACTACTGAAAGTTACATACACATTCACAAAAAGGCTTACAGATACCTACACGAAATAGCGAGAAAATTACTACGTGAAAGAAAGTGATTTAGTTGAGTGCTATTTTCTCTGTAACAAGTGTTCAAACATTTTTCTGAAGAGAAAAGTTGTACAGATAGCCTGCAGAGGCTAAGTGTGAAAGAATACTGGTTGTAGAGACCTGAAGAGGCTCGTGAAAGAATACTTGTAACGATTGAAAAGATAGTGAAATCTCAGAAGAATCTCTGAGGACTGGACGTAGTCCACGGTTTGGGGTGAACCAGGATAAATCTTCGTGTCTACCACTCTTACTCTCTATCTCTATTTCAGTTCCAAAACTTCTTATTACTTACTTTTTATATTCACAGAATTGAAAAGTTTGATTAATCAGAATCTATAAAAATTCTGTAAAGAATTTTTATTCTAAACAATAGTTCTGAAAAGATTTATAAAAAGGGGAATACACAATTCAACCCCCCCTTCTTGTGCATTCTAATATCGTTTTCTAAGTGTTGTATTAACGTGTGATTCACTTCAATTGGTATCAGAACAAGGTATCCAAGAATCACTTTGGCGAAGTGTGGATTAAAGATAATGGTGGAGTCACATGTATACATCGCTGAAGGAGCCTCAGTCACTAGACCTCCAGCATTCAACGGAGAAGACTATCACTAATGGAAAGATAGGATGCGGTTATTCATCGAATCTACTCATATCGACCTTTGGGACGTAATAGAGAACGGACCTTATACACCTGTAGATGAAGAAGGCAATTCTATTTCACGGATCAGATGGACGGCTGATCAGAAAGCAAGAATACAGCTAAATTCAAAGGCAAAATTCTTCTTGACATGTGCCCTAAGCAGGAGCGAGTACGACAAAGTGCAGTTGCTATTAATCGCAAAAGAAATGTGGGACACACCGCCTATTGCTCACGAAGGCACAAGCCAAGTTAAAGAATCCAAGATAAGTATTCTTGTGCATCAATATGAACTTTTCAGGATGGAAGATGAAGAATCTATTGATCAAATGTTTGGAAGATTTCAAACAATTGTCAATGGATTGAAAGCTCTTGGAAGGATATACAACAATCAAGATCATGTTCGAAAGATTCTAAGAAGTCTTCCTAAGAGATGGAGACCTAAAGTTACTGCGATGTAAGAAGCCAAAGACTTGGCGTGTTAAAATTTGGATGAGTTCTTTGGGATCCTTAAAGATTCATGAAGTTGAACTCAACACTGAAGACAAGCCCAAGCGGGATAAGTCAATAGCACTGAAGGCCGGACAGAAGAATCATAAGACTCAGAGAAGGAGGAAGTCATCAAAAGTGTTGAAAATTGAAGAATCAAAGGATGACAACTCCAGCCAATCAGATTCAGAGTCAAGTGATGAAGATGATGAATTATCTTTCATCTCCAGAAAGATAAAACGCATGTGGAAGAAGAAGTACAGAGGAAACCATACATTCAGAAAGAATGGGAAAGATGAAGCTAAACCAGAGAAGTCTTCTATTATCTGCTACGAGTGCAATCAGCCTGGACACTATAAGTCCGAATGTCCTACTCTCAAGAAGAAACCAAATAAGAGTAGAGAAGGCAAGAAAAGCATGATGGCAACTTGGGAGGACCTAGATTCATCTGAATCAGATACAGGTTCAGAGTCATCAGAACATGCGAACATCTGCCTGATGGCCGAGGAAGATAGTGATGAGGAGGTAAAATCTGACTACGAAAACTTGCATGATGCATACTCAGAACTGTTGGAAGATTCTCATGCTATTGCGAAGATAAGCTGTTAAAGAAAAGTATGTAGAAAATATTAGACATCTTGAGGTAATAGAGAGAAAATATTTGTTTAAAGAAAGAATTAGAAGATAAAAGGAAGTTTGTAGACAGATCAGATGAGATCAATCAACTTAAACTTAGGATTAAGAATTTATCAGCTGATTTAGCTACTTTCACAGAAAGTACAAAGAAAATGAATGAAATGCTTGGAAAATGTAGACATCCGAGTGATAAGACTGGATTATGGTTTACAGGAAACAAGACTCAGTCTCGTAAAAAATCTGTGTTTCAAAAAGGAAATGATAGGATATTTCATTTTGATCAACGTCCTAGCTACATGCATCAAAGATCACATCATATGCATACTACTAATCGTAAAGGACCCAAGAAAATTTGGGTACCAAAAAATAAAATAGTTTCTCCTACAGATATCCTTCCTTGGAAGATACGGCAAGCACCATTGGTATTTAGACAGTGGATGCTCGCGACACATGACGGGAAGAAAGTCTATGTTCCTAGACCTTCAGTATAAGAAGGGAGGATCGGTAACTTTCGGAGACAACCAGCAGGGTAAAATTATTGGAATCGGGAAAATAGGTAAAGATTCCTTTGCATGCATAAATAATGTACTGCTTGTTGATGGTCTGAAGCATAACTTGATTAGCGTCAGTCAATTGTGTGATTCTGGTTTCACAGTTATATTCAATCAAAATCTTTGCGAAATCAGAAACAAAGATGGGTCTATACTTTTCTCTGCCAAGAGAAGAAACAATCTTTACAAAATCAATTTAGAAGATTTTCAAACTCAAAATATTTCATGTTTTCTATCTTCTGAAGAAGAAAGACTAATCTGGCATAAAAAGCTAGGTCATGTCTCTTTGAAACATATTTCAAAATTGGCAAAACATGATTTGGTAAGAGGTTTGCCAAAAATAAGTTTTGACAAAGAATTTTTCTGTGAAAATTGTTTGAAAGGAAAACAAGTTAAAACCTCTTTTTCTTCTAAAAGTTTTGTAACCTCCTCTAGACCTTTAGAGTTGTTGCATATGGATTTATTTGGTCCAACAAGGACAATAAGTCTTGGCAGAAAGAAATATGGACTTGTTGTTGTTGATGACTTTACTCGATTTTGTTGGATATTATTCTTATCACACAAAGATGAGTCTTTTAAGTGCTTTAGAACTTTATCCAGAAAGTTACAGAATGAAAAAGGAATGTCCATAGCTAGTATCAGGAGTAATCATGGTGGAGAGTTTGAAAATGAGAAGTTTAGAGTATTCTGTGAGGAGAATGGAATTTCCCACAACTTCTCGGCCCCTAGAACTCCACAACAGAATGGAGTTGTTGAAAGGAAGAATAGGACGATTCAAGAGATGGCAAGGACCATGCTATGTGAGATGAATCTTCCTAAGTATTTTTGGGCAGAAGCTGTGAATACAGCATGTTATATTCAGAATAGAATTCTATTGCGACCCATGTTGAAGAAGACTCCTTATGAGTTATGGAATGGAAGAAGAACAAGCATATCTTACTTTCATCCATTCGGGTGGAAATGTTCTATTTTGAATACAAAAGAGTTGTTGGATAAATTCGATTCGAAGACCTATCCAGGAATTTTTCTAGGCTACTCATCATCGTCTAAGGCTTTTCGAGTTTACAACCTTACGTCAAAGACTGTTGAAGAGATGATTCATGTCAAGTTTGATGATAGTTCTCAACCCCATAAGGAAGATGACATGGAGAATGAAGGTCCTTCAAAGAACTTAGACGATACCTCAGAAACTCCTTCATCAGACACTCATGAGAACAAAATTGAAGATATTCCAGAAACTATTGAACTAAGACGAGATTGGAAGTACAAAAGTTCTCATCCAGAAGAGTTAATTATCGATGAGACCTCAGAAGGAGTTAGGACAAGGTCCAGATTCAGAAGAGAAGCTAATGTAGCTTTCATCTCTGAAATAGAGCCTAAGAAGGTTGAGGAAGCTCTTCAAGACGAAGCTTGGGTGTTAGCCATGCAAGAGGAGCTGAATCAATTTACTAGAATAACGTCGTCCTTAGTTCAAACCATCTAAGAAATCCATTATAGGAACCAGATGGGTTTTTAAGAATAAGTTAGACGAATCAGGTAGAGTGAGTCGTAATAAAGCTAGATTAGTAGCACAAGGCTATAATCAGCAAGAAGGAATAGACTACAATGAAACATATGCTCCAGTAGCGAGACTTGAAGCTATAAGGATTTTGTTAGCATATGCAATCTGTCATGATATAAAGTTGTTTCAGATGGATGTTAAGAGTGCATTTCTGAATGGCTTTATAGATGAAGAAGTGTATGTGAAACAACCACCTGGCTTTGAAGATGTTAAAAACCCAGACTATGTCTATAGACTTCACAAAACTTTATACGGCCTGAAGCAAGCTCCTAGAGCTTGGTATGATCGTCTGAGTACCTTCTTAATAGAAAATGGTTTCAGAGAGGTCAAGTTGATAAGACGCTCTTTAGGAAGAATTTTGAGCGATTTTATCTTAAATACGGATCTACGTTGATGATATCATTTTGGTGCTACTTCAAAAGAGTCAGGTTTAAAGTTTGAGAGTCTAATGAAGAAAGAATTTGAAATGAGTATGATGGGTGAGTTAAAGTTCTTTCTTGGGTTGCAAGTTAAGCAAACCGAAGAGAAGATCTTCATTCATCAACAAAAGTATGTAAAAGAGTTGTTGAAAAAGTTTGATATGAATAATGTGAAGCCTATGGCAACTCCGATGCTTCCTTCAAACCTTTTTTTGAAAGACGAACTTGGTAAGAAGGTGGATCAAACCCTATATAGAGGGATGATCGGCTCTTTGCTGTATCTTACAGCAAGTAGACCTGATATATTGTTCAGTGTATGCTTGTGTGCAAGATTTCAAGCCGATCCTAGAGAGTCTCATTTTATTGCTGTTAAAAGAATTTTGAGATATCTCGCAGGTACTACTGATCTTTGCTTAATGTTTGAGAAAGGTAAAGATTTCAGGTTAATTGGATATTGCGATGCGGACTATGCCGGAGATAGAATCGAAAGAAAGAGCATAAGTGGAGGATGTCATTTTCTTGGAGGAAATCTAGTCTCCTGGTCAAGCAAAAGACAAAGCTCAATTGCTCTATCAACCGAAGGTAATATATGTCTGCACGCAAGTTTTTGCGCCACAGACGCAGCGTGGATCAAGTATCAACTTGAATACTATTCAGTTCAAGAAGAGGAGATTCCAATCTATTGCGACAACACCAGTGCAATCAATCTGTCAAAGAATCCAATTCAGTATTCCAGAGTGAAGCATATAGAAGTCAAACATCACTTTCTGAGAGACTATGTTCAGAGAAAGGTGGTGCTTCTACAACTTGTTGAAACAGAGCTTCAGTGGGCAGATATCTTCACTAAACCATTGAGTGAGGAACGGTTCCAGAAGATAAGACGCAATCTTAACATGGTCATGTTAAGTGAATGGTCAGGATCAAAGTAACGTCAAATCTAACGACGTTAGTTACAGTGAGTTACAGCTGGTAACTTCTCTCACAAGGAAGATTTTTGGAGGGAAAAATATGATCATATCGAGGTTCTTAATGATTCTAGAACTCACCAGACTGTAATCCTACAAATAGACTGAAGGTGAAATCATTGCAGTCTTTTCATCGTCTCCTGACGGTTCATTTCGGCTTTACCAATTCTCTCAAAACTTCTCACTCAAAAAGTTCTCCAGAAGATAGTTTTCGCCCTAAACAATGGAATCAGCTATTATTTTTGGAAGACTTGTGAACTTTGAGTCACTAAGAAGAGACGAAATGGATGTAGAACCAGAAATCATAAGAGCTGGTTGGAGGAACTTCTTTCAGACGCAAGAACCAGTATACACAGATGAGGTAAATGAGTTTTGGAAGAACGCTCATCTAATAGACAACACCATCATATCCTCTGTAGATAGAATATCTGTCATTGTGACAATGGAGCTTATAAAGAAGGTGACCGAATGTCCATCGGTTGGTGAGAAACTGTCTACCAAGGCCGGATGGATGTCCTCAGTCGGAATGAAAGAAGAAGATATTAAGAGGCAACTATATGGCACAAATGATTCAAGGGAGAGGAAGACATCAAATTTGATTCCGAAGGCTAGGGTGCTTCACGCAATTTTGTTTAATTGCATTCTTCCCAGAGTTGGTTCAAGACATTTGGTGACTACTCTGGATGAACAATGTCTGTTCTACCTTCTGAATCGAAATCCCATAGATTTACCCTTCTTGATCCTTCATTATATGATTAAGGGGATAAAGGATTCATCTAGTTATCCTTATGGTATGCTTCTGACGAAGATTTTCAAGGAATCTAGTATTCGTCTGCACCAAGGAAATAGAAGAATTGTTCCTGTGAAGAGCAAGATCGATGCTCACACGATACGGCGAATGGGTCTGAGCACTGTAGAGAAAGACCAAGCCGACTCTTCAAGGAAGTCAAGAACTGAGGGGGAGCGTGTATTGAAGAAGACTATCGTTTCAAGTTCTCAATCTCCAGTGAGTATCAAATCGCCTGCTGATGAACTAAGGATAGTGCTAGGAAGACCTCTCATGAAACAGGCGAGTCCTCATCTCGAAGAAAGCCAATCCCAGAGGACAGAACAAAGTGCGCCGAAAAGACGTGGAGAAAGTCTTTTGAGCGAAATGGTGAAGAAAGCAAAGAGATCACCAAGGATTTGTAGGAAAATCCCGGGAGGTACATCACATGTACTAGGTGCGGAAAACAAAAATTTTTGTCGCCGGGACCTTCCCGAAGGCCAGGATCTATGTGTCGGTATGAAGACTCAAACCTGAATAGCCAATAGAGACTATCTCTAAAGGTATCCACGCAGAGATCAGAAAACCTAACTGGGACAAACCCTTTTGACCCGAGAATAGCTAGAACAAAGTAAAGGCTACTAGACCCTACCTTTGTTCTATGAAGAGCTTGAGATTGAAGATGGAAGAGATGAAACTTGTTTGAAGATGAAGCTAATGGAAAGTGATGATCGATGATTACAAGCTTTGGAGAAGAACTCTTTCTTTTCCTTTCAAGACTCACGAAGATCACCTTCTTACACTTTGAATTTAGGTTTCTAAAACCTCTCTTATTGTCATCCACGATCATCACCATCTATCTCCTTTTTCTTTTTGTCTTTTAGCAATTTAATGCCTTTAATAACTAAGCATCCAAAAAGAAACTTCTTAAGCTTTCTCTTCTCTTCCACGTATTAAACATATATATATATATATATTAATTATTTAATTAATTAATCATATATATATATGTATATATATTACTGAAGTGGTCCAGTCACACTGGGGTCGGTCCTACCGGGTCCTGGTATGGGAAAAATCCCCGGAAACCTTTTTCAGCAATATCAATGTCGCGATCTTATCGGGACATATCTCGATCTCATCGGGATCCATTTAATCCGTTTGCTCTCCATAATTGGAACTCTGTCAATACTATTTTACTTGATTCTACGAAACACTCTTATCGTGTGACCCTTTAGGTTCCGGTTATGTTGGCCACTTAGATTAACACTTAATCGAGCAAGTCATGAGCAGCGTCTAGCAACACATCATGACCCCAATTGACGGAAAGTAATTGGTTTGATGAATTCATCACGAACCGGATCACGAACCCTTCCATAGACAATTCTTGTGTAATTCGTCCTTTCAACATCCTATACCCACTTGGTTATGAGTATGGTCAAATGTCAACTCTTACTAGACTAAGTCTAGCCCAAGTGATATCGGTTCTGTCTTGGGACTCATTACTTTATATCTCCATGAAGACACTCTTCATGACATATTTATGCTTCGGCGAGACTTAAAGTAATGATCCTAACAAGAGGTTGTGGTATCTCTTACGCTATCACAGTGATGAATCCTCTATTGGCTACTCAATTACCTTGAATACCTCAAGTCGTACCCAAGCACCACCCTATGAGTAACCTCGAAGGCAACAAGGAATGGAGTCAAAGCGTAATCAATATCCAAGATATCCTCGAGTACCTCAAGTCTAAGGATACTTGCACCATTGCTATGATGAGATCATCACCGACATTAGAATAGGACATCCATGTGATGATCTCATGGCAGGTCATCCAATGTACTTACTACCGCTTAGTAAGCATCCACATGTCAACTCTAAATATCCCATATTTACGCTTCGAGATCCACCTTGATCCAATCAAGGAGTATAACATATCTAATCCATGGGATTAATGATGTCCATTCTCATTAATCCTATGACTAGGAGAATTTAGATACTAACATAATTGCACATGATAGGAATCTCGGGATTATGATCACATCATAATTTCCTTCATGCTATGTCATATATCATGGACTTCATTAATTTGATTAAAGATCAATATCAATTCATAAAGAACATCAAATAAATAAAACATGTCTTTCTTTATTTATTCATAAAGTGCATGCATATGACTATGAACAAAAAGCGCTAAAGGGATTGTCTTTAGGGCACTACTCTAACAATCTCACGATCAGTACGCATAAGTCGACTTACACGGGTATACAAGTCGACTTATTAGTATCGACTGGTATAAATCGACTTACATCTCAATACAAGTCGACTTACACCTCTGTGATTAGGACTCGAGGCAACAGGAAGAAAAGATTGCCGAAGAGCAGTCGAGAAGAAACTTCTAAATCTTGTGCACCCAGAGCCACAAGATCCTTAGTCTCTATTCGGAAGAAGATATGGCGGAAAAGCCAAAGAGACCGAGAGGAAGAAAATCAAAATATGAGAGAGGAAAATCTCCGCAAATAAATCGGTAAGACCGATCAAGCGGAGGAAAGACTAAGAAGGTTAGTCGAAGAAGACCACTTCAATCGCCGAGGAAGTTAGTCAACGAAAGAAACTATTGATCTTGTTCAAGAAGAAGCGTAAACCGAAAGCAAAGATTTGATTCAGAAACCCCTATTGTTCAACAAGAAGAACCAGTGGAAGAAGCACGGTTCAAGAAACACCTATTGCTCAACAGGAGGAGCCAGTAGATGAAAGCCCGGTTCAGGTGACTCCTACTGAAGCACATCAAGAAGCAACAACAGTATCATATTCGGATGATGATAAACCATGTCTGATGGTATACAACTACCACAAGTTTTTGAGGAAACAAAACTTGAAGATCAAAATGGTGGAAGTAGTTACCAGACAGAGGACTGCTATTGCAATCGGTATTCAACCAGTGAAGAAGATAGTAGCTATGGTACGACCTATGGAGATTAATAATAACACATGGCAGTTACTCAAAGAAGACGAAAAGATCTTCTATGATACTTTGGGATTTGCTGCTACTATGCCATATCCTTCAAAACGGCCCTGCCATCCGTGTACTATTTTCCCAATCACAGAAAACACAAAGATAATGGTTGCACCGGATATACAGCCAAGATATCCAAAAGATTTTACCAGGGGGAAAGCAAAATTATATCCTGAAGATGATGCCAGTGATGATCTGTCCGCAGATCAAATTGCAGAAGAAGTGTGAAGAATTGATGAAGCATGCACTCCTGCACAGGATCCAGACAAAGCCAGCTGCAGCTATACTAATAAGGAGGAAGACTGTCCAGTAGGGGGAAGACTAAGAACAAGATCATTTATTGAATACCTTGTTGAGACAACTCTACGTATTAGCCTTTTGTCTAGTACACTGTCTATACAATCACAAGCGCTACCCCTGCAAGGAAGACAGTTGCTGATGCTGCCTGTGCCTTTTGACTTAAATATTCCTGAAGCTGAAACGTTCATTCGTCCACCTACCTTTGAGATTAATGAAGACTACACTCCATCCTCTGATGCTTACACTACTTCAATTCCTTTCGCTCCTCCATCAGCAGAAGTTGATCAAGCCTCTTCGTCAGTTGATCCACCAGATGAAATCAGTAGATTACGTGGTGAACTCAACAACATGAAGGAGACGGTGAATGATCTGAAGAAGATGATAGCAGAACTGTTGAAGTGTAGCACCCCACTCCAGTGAGACCCGAACCCGACATCGACGGTGATATCCGAGCCCGCGACCCGCGAGAGTGGTATGCTGGAACAGTCAATACAGTTGAAAACTTGGTAATATATATAGATATTTTTAAAACCCATCGAGTGTGTAAATATCAGCAAATAATTTGGGCCCGTTCTAATACGAAATCATTTTTAATCAGAACATTATTTCGGTAATCAAATTACAATACAACTTTAATCAATCGGCACTCAAGAATACCAAGACAATTCTTGAAATACAAATTTACATATAATTCAAAAGACACAAATGCAGGCGTGAACTCGATCCCGACCTTAACTCGACTTGCAATCGCACTATACTCCCGCGCCCAATGGGGTACTCTTGATCCCTGAAAATATTTGCAATGTTGGGTAAGTTTGCGAACTCGGTGAGAAACCATCATCGATGGTTTACTCAAATCATGCATTACGATACGACGCACCGCATAATACAAAGAATATTGATCATCAATATAATATCATAGTTTCTGACGTTATATAACAATTTGCGATTATTTACGGTAGATGTAACACTTTACGATACCATATCGCGATTTCGATAATTTATGTCATCACGTAAGCAATAATTGTCACAAAGCAGTCATTCGGTGTATGCAATGCATATGTGACTCTTTTCCAGTTATTCAGTGTTGTGCCCAAGTGCTCGATCGATAAATGTAGGGACGCGTCAGGGATTTTTCCCCCGGTCAGTACATTGTGAGAACTCGATGCTCTTTTCAGTGATAATAGCAACTTGGGACACATCCATTATCTGATCATGCATTTATGCATGCGATGCGATGTTCGATGATTGAGAATTATGGCTATAAAAGCCCAAAGATATCGATTCGATATTACACCGTGATCCATCCGATCAAGAAAAGCATGCAATTAGTCCAATAGATTTCAGTAATCATGTAATAGTCCAATCCAATTCAGTAGTAGCATACAATTTGATCCTAAACACGCCAGTGATCATACAGTTCACTTTTGCAAGTAATTCATACAGAGCATGTAAGCAATTAAGAATTTGAGAAACCAACTAGGTTACTCACCTGTACTTTCGAGCTAATATCTGGAAGTCTTGGTAACGTCGGTAGATCGACGCTCCAAATGTGTCTCTATAACAAGCAGAGAGGAATCCGATCACTAATTATCCAATCCGAACAAGTAATAATGCACATGTAAGTGTAGAATGCATGTTCATGAGATTTCTGGCCCTAAATCCAAATTTTTCCATAATAAAAACTCCATCTAAAAATTAGAAACCTACTGGCGCTGACGGTGCGCAATTCGGACCTCTATAGGTTCCCAATTAAACAAAACAGTAATTAAAGGCTCCGTTACCCGGGGCCACGTCAATTTCCCGTCCAAAAATTCCCAATTTCTCACAAAATGAAATTCAATAAGTTACAAATCTGATGCCTCAAGAATCAGGTCAATCGAACGTCGGACGGAAAAGAAATTGACAAAAGAATCACCAACTACCACAAAAAATCAAATAAGAATTAAAATAGCACCTGCCTCGCGGGGGCGAGGTGTCGCCCTCGTGAGGCGTCGCCCTCGCGAGGCCAACTGATCTGACCTCGTCACTAGGGCGACACGTCGCCCTAGTGATGTTGGCCATTCGAGCCTCGTCGCTAGGGCGAGGCGTCGCCCTAGCGACCGGGCGTGATTCCAATTCCCATTTCTTTTTTTCCTGATTTCCAATCCAACTTTCAACACCCGTAGCTCTCAGCACACAATTCAGAAAAATACAAATTATACCTTGTTGGAAAGATCATAAAAACTTCTACAATTCTCAAGAAGACCATAAAATTCAATTTCACACCTAAGGGTGTCAAAAATCCCTTCAAAGCTACTGCCTACTCAAATCCCATTAAAACAGAACAGTACATTACAAATTCCATAACTCTCTGATTCTTCAGGAAACAATTACAAAATAAATATTCTGATCAATATCACAATGTTATCTACAACTTTCATGAACAACCCAAAATCAAATTCCATAACTAACTAAGTCAAACAATTCAACAAAGAATCAGTCTACTGAAATCAATCAATCTGGGCAGTAATTTTCCAAACAGCATATCTCTTAGCAAAAATGTCACCAATTTCACTACCTTATGTTCCTGAAAAGATAAGATCTCAAACTTCAATTTTCATGAAGAACTTAAACTCCAATTCAATTTCTAACAATTTCAAAACTGTCATGCAAGTTACTGCCATGATCAGCAATTCATAACTTAATGAAGGTTCAATGTTTACAAAATCATAACTCCCAAATCTGACCTCTAAAAATTACATGCCATATATCATTTTCAAGATATTATCATCCTCTACAACTTTTCAGAAGATCACTCACACCAATTCAGTTCACATAATTTTCTAAAATTGCTTCCAATCCGCAAGCTCACAAACTAAACACTTAGGCTAGGTTTCATCAAAATGCTCAAAACCAGTCAGTAGTAATCAGTTCATATCTCCTAATATACAACGCTAAAATTAGCAAGATCAGTGGCAATGGAAAGCTAACTCAATATTCTACAACTTCCATGAAGACCATTTTCCCAAATTCCATCTCAATTAATTTAGAAAAATCAGCAAAATAATCAGGTCATATATGTGGGTACTGTTCACAGACCCTACAAATAGAAACTTTCCATGCAAAGATTCACCCTTCTAACATTTCAATTTAGCATCACCTATTTCACACAAAGTTGTAGCCAACATCCCAAAGTTTCATTGGGCACAAACCTTACCTCATTTTCACACCTACACAATTAGTTATGCTCACAACATTACAATAGGTCAAATTGCATTTTCCAGCTTTTCAACTACAACCTAACTCTTATCACTTCTAACACCAATAATACATCACTAAGCACCCATTTATAACTCTAAATCAACCATAATTTCATCACAACATACACTTCTATAATGACACAAAAATTGGCAGCACAAACCTGTAGGAAAATCCCGGGGTGTTCATCACATGAACACAGTGTGGAATTTAAAATTTTAAGTCCCGGGACATTCCCGAAAGCCAGGATCCAAGTGTATGTACAAACAATCAAACCATAACGACCAAAGGAGACCGTCTCTAACGGTATCCACGCAGAGGTCGGAAAACCTAACCGGGACAAACCCTTTGACCCGGGAATAGCTAGACTAAAGAAAAGACTGCTAGATCTCACCTTAGTCTAGGAGAACTTAGGATTCAACCTTGGAGGAAGATGAAAAATGAAGCTTGGAGATGAAGAAGAGCTCGTTGGAGAAGAGAGGAAGAACCTTTGAAAAACACTTTTTCTATCTTCTTTTCTCAACCCACGATAATCCTCATTTCAAAAGCCTTAGGTTTTTATTCAAAACCTAACTTATATACATCATCCACGAGCCTCTCATCTTTCATTAACTTAGTTTTGTCTTTTAGCAATTAAATGCTTAATGACTAAGCATATAAATGGAAACTTCTTCCATCCTCTCCTCCATCTTCCACGTACATACATATATATATATATATATATTAATTAATTTCTTAATTAATTAATCTTATATATATATATATATAATATCTTGAAGTGGTCCATCATCTTTGAGTCGGTCCCACCGCCTGCCAAGCCCCCGCGAAAAAATCACCGAAGCGGTTTTCAGCAATGTCGATGTCGCGATCTCATGGGACATATCCCAATCTCATCGGGATCCATTTAATCCTATTGCTTTCAGGATATCGGATCTCGTTCGAAACTATTTTCTGATTTACGAGCCACTCTTATCGTGTGACCCATTAGGTTCGGTTATATTAGTCACTTAGATTAACACTTAATCTGAGCAAGTCATGAGCGGTATCTAGCAACACATCATGACCCCAATTGACCGGAAAGTAATTGGTTTGACTAATGAAACCATATCACGAACCCTTCCATAGACAATTCTTGTGCAATTCGTCCTTTCACCATGCTATACCCCACTTGGTTTGAGTATGGGCAATGTGTCAACTCTTACTAGATCGACGATCAAATCTAGTCCAAGTGTAATCAGTTCTCGCCCTAGGACTCATTACTTTATATGTCCATGAAGACCTCTTCATGACATATGTATCTTCCGGCGCCGGAGACTTCAAAGTAATGATCCCGATAAGAGGCCATGGGTATCTCTTCCGCTATCACGAAGTGGTGAATCCTTTATTGGCTACTCAATTACCTTGAATACCTCAAGTTGTACCCAATCACCACCCTATGAGCGACCTCGAAAGGCAACAAGGAATGGAGTCAAAGTACGTAATCAAGACTAAGATATTCTTGAGTACCTCAAGTCTCAAGGATACTTGCACCATTGCTATGATGAGATTATCACTAACATTTGTATAGAACATCCATGTGATGATCTCATGGCAGGTCATCCAATGTACTTACTACCACTAGTAAGCATCCACATGTCAAATCTAAATATCTCAATATTTACGGTTTTACGAGATCATTGCTTGATCGATCAAGGAGTTTGACATGTGCTAGTCTATCCAGATTAACGATGTCGGTCTCGTTAATCCTATGACTAGGATAATTTGAATCTTGACATAATTGCACATGATAGGAATCTCAAGAGTATGATCGCATCATAATTTCCTTCATGCTATGTCATATATCGAGGACTTCATTAATTTGATTAAAGATCATTATCAATTCATAATAAAATGAACATCAAATAAATGAAATATGCCTTGCTTTATTTATTCATAAAGTCTGCAGACATGACTATTAACAAAATGCGCTAAAGGGATTGCCTTTAGGGCACTACTCTAACAATCTCCCACTTGACCTAAAGCCAATCGCCTACGGTATCTAATACCATAAGCGAGTACATGAGAATCAAAATTCTTACGTGGCAATGGCTTTGTCAACGGATCAGAATATTCGCTCTGTGGGAATTTTCTATCGGGACATCACCGCATGATGATCTCCCGAATCAAATGGTATCGGTAGATGCGTGTTTGGATCGTGATGAGACCTTGGTTCCTTTGCTGCAAGAATAGCTCCATTGTTGTCCAATACAAGCAGTATGGGTCCATCACACTAGGAACCACGCCAAGTTGAAATGAACTTCTTGATCCAAACCGCTTCCTTTCTTTGCGTCGATGCGACAATGTACTCTGCCTCGGTCGTTGAATCGTGATCGTCTCTGTTTGGAACTCTTCCAACCGATCGCTCCGCCATTTAGTGTGAAACATAACTTTGATTGGGACTTGGAGTCGTCCTTATCAGATTGAAAATGGCATCCGTATGCCGCTCATTTGGAGACTTCCATCTCCATATATCAAGAAAACATCCTTAGTTCTTCGCAAGTACTTTAGGATATTCTTGTGACCACCAAATGACCCTCACGGGATCCGATTGGTATCGCTCGTAACACTTAGAGCATATGATACATCGGGTCTCGTACATAGCATTACGTACATGATAGATCCTACTGCGGATGCATACGGGATCATATTCATGCGCATCCTCTCATCTGTGTCTTAGGACACATGGACTTGAGTGTTATCCCATGAACAATGGGAAGAAACCCTCTTGGATTGCTCCATGCTAAACCTCTTTAGCACCTTGTCTATGTCGTTGTTTGTGAAAGACCAAGCAACCTCTTGATCTATCTCTATAAATCTTTATCCCAAGGATATAAGTTGCTTCCAAGGTCTTTCCGGCAAATTGTTTGGACAACCAAATTTTCTTGATTGAACATTGAGACATCGTTTCCTAGTAACAATATGTCATCTACATATAACACAAGGAATACGATTGCAGTTCCATTAACCTTCTTGTACACGGTGTTCATCCGGATTTTGTGAGAAACCAAACTCTTTGATTGTCTCATCAAGCGGATATTCCAACTCTGGATGCTTGCTTCAATCTATAAATGGATTTACGAAGCTTGCATACCTTTTCGCCATCGCCGAAATGAAGCCCTCGAGGTTGTGTCATATACACATCCTCACCAGATTTCCATTCGTGAAAGTCGTCTTCACATCCATTTGCCATATCTCATAATCATAATGAGCGGCAATGGCTAGGAGTATCTAATGGATTTAAGCATTGCTCTTTGATGAAGGTCTCGTCATAGTCAATTCCTTGTCTTTGGCGAAAACCTTTAGCCACAAGCCTTGCTTTATAGGTAATCACATTACCATCCATGTCGGTTTTCTTCTTGAAAACCCATTTGCACCCTATAGGTTTTATCCCTTCAGGTGCATCAACCAAAGTCCATACTTGGTTTTCATACATGGAATCCATTTGATTTCATGGCACGAAGCCATTTTCGACTCGAACTCTTCGAACCTCTTCATAGGTGGTAGGCTCATCATCCTCTATGAGCAATCGTCATTCTGTTCACTCACGAAATCCATATCTCTCGAAGCAGGCGTATCCTACTTGACCTACGAATTTCGTGTGAAGTAGAAGGTTGAACTATTACCTCATCCGTATGAGTTCTGATTTGAGTTGAGCGATTGATCTGCGTCGTCCGAGCATCTTGAACTTCTTCAAGCTCAATTTTGCTCCCACCGTCCTCTTTTAAAAGAAACTCTTTCTCTAAAGACAGCATGCCTTGAAACAAACACCTTTTGTTCCTCAAAGAAAGTAGAATTGATATCCCTTGTTTCGTTAGGATATCCTACGAACAAACACTTGTCGATTTTGCTTCAAGCTTATCATTGCGTTACTTTACATAAGCGGGGACAACCCCATACTTTCAAATGAGAAAGATAAGGTTTCTTGTTAGTCCACATCTCATATGGAGTAACATCAATCGACTTTGATGGAACTCATTTAACAAGTAAACAGATTGTCTCGAGGCATACCCCAAAGGATTTTGGCAATTGTGCAAAGCCCATCATAGATCAAACCATGTCCAACAAGGTTCGATTTCTCCTTTCTGCCACACCATTATGTTGTGGTGTGTAAGGAGGAGTCCACTGAGATAAAATCTCATTATCTCTGAGATAATCCAAAAACTCTTGGTCTAAGTATTCACCACCACGATCGGATCGTAATGTTTTAATACTTTTCCCAAGTTGGTTTTCTACTTCATTTCGAATTGTTTGAACTTTTCAAACGCTTGATTTGTATCTCATCGAATCTGGTACCCATATCGAGAATAATCATCGATAAAGGTAATGAAGTAATGGCAACCACTTCGACATGGATGGACATCGGACCACATACATCGAATGTATTAGATCTAATAATCCGATCGCTCGTTCACCCTTTCCCTTAAAAGGTAACCGTCATTTTGCCTAACAAACAAGATTCACATGTGTCATATGATTCATAATCAAATGACCTAAACTTCCATTCTTATGGAGCTTAGCGATCGTCTCTCATTTATATGGCCAGGCGACAATGCCATAAGTAAGTTGATTTTAAATTATCTCTTTTATGTCTTTTAGCGTCATTGACATTCATAACCGGATGTGACATATCTAATATGTAAATACCATTTCATAATGTACCAGTACCATAAAGCATTCCATTTGAGCTAATAGAACAACCATTGTTACCAAAAGACAAATGGAAACCAGCTCTATTTAAACAAGAAACAGACAATATGTTCTTTGTTAATACGGGTACAAAATAACAATCATCCAAGTTAAGTACAAGCCCGGCTGGGAGTGTCAAACATAAGTCCCTACGGCTAATGCAAAGAACTCTTGCTCCATTGCCAACACGCAGTCCATTTCTCCTTTATGAGTCAGCCATCGTCCACGAGGCCTCGCATATCATTACATATGTGAGCCACAACGGTATCTAATACCCATATGTTATGATCGAAGCGATATTAACCTCAATTACAAACATACGAAGAAGTCGAGGCATCGATGCCTTCTTTTGCTTCAGATTCTTCGGATAGACTTTACAATTCGCCTCCGATGACCGGTCTTACCACAATGGAAGCAGATACCTTTTGGTGCAGTCTCTTTGGTCTTCTTCTTGCCTTTCATTTGCATTTCCTTTGACCGAGCCTTTTCTTCTTCATTTCCTTTTCTTGGAACCGGAGGAAGAAGAATCCACCAATAAGAACGCTTGCTATCTTGCTTCACGACTTGTTACATTGTCTCGAAAGTGATTGATCAGCTCGGGAATTGTGGTGGATATTTGGTTCATTCGATAGTTCAACACAAACCGTGAGTAACTATCGACAAACCAACAAGAATTAAGTCTATACTTAACTCGAATCCATCACAAAACCTAAGGCGGCCAACCTCTCAATATAGCCATTCATCTTGATGCATATTGCATCGCAGATGAACCAGAGTCATCTTCGTTGTAAAGAGCAACCTTGAGGTCTTGAACCGTTCGGACCGAGCTTGCTCATCAAACAACTCTCTAAGATGAAACACAATCGTGTGAGCATCCATTGACTCACGCCGCTTTTGCATTTCGGGTGACATCGATGCAAGCATAATGCGGTGGCTATGTCATCATCTTTTAGATGTTACGATATGCCTTCCGATCATCATCGAAGCTCCTTCAAGAAGTGGATCCGAAGCGGAAAATCAAGGATATATCTTAGATCCTCGGATCGAGAACAATTCTCGATTCGTGACCAATCGAAAATTTGGTCCGATTAATTTGTTTGAGTCCATTAGAGCGCGAAGATTCACCTGCGGTCGACATCTTGACCAACCTAAGCGTAGAGAGATAAAGAAAGTTAGAATAGAATTAAATGTATGACCATAAGGACTTAAATGACATACATATGGCTCCCACTAGTTTCAACAGAATCCATAACCCCATCATGAATCCAAGAAACAAAATGGCACATTGACCTGGTGGGTCGATATCCCACATTACTAAGAATGACCTTGGGTTTGCCCAACAAGCCACCTTAGGTAAATCGGTAGGTATCGGACATACCAATTGCATCTCAAATGCAACTATCGCCCGATCTTATCAACGGTTGATGTATGCACATACATTGGGTTATCAACAACGATGCGTGTACATCGATGTACACTACCCAATTCGCCTCGTCACGTTGACCTTGAGTTTGCCCAACAAATCAGCGCCTAGGAAAACCAACCCATTAATCCGAAAATCTCATTCTCATGGTTGAACATATCCAGATAGAGGCGAGCTTGAGTTTGCCAACAACTCAACCCTATAAGAACTCGGTTCTTACCATATTAATGGAAGGCGTTAGTTTTCATATTTAAATTGAGGATTTAGGTCTCATCTTTCTAATCTCATCCAAGGATCATAGTCACCATGACTATATGGTGCGATTTAGGGCATTGCATCAATCACATTGAATTTATCTGAAAACAACCCATCATCCCACTGGCAAGTTTCGATCGATTAGCACTTGTGCGGTCGACTAGTGTCTTGCCGCTTTTATTCCAGCTTGATGAAGTCTGTCCCGATCGATTGAAGTCGTCCATCGGTGCCCGTCTTCCAAATCGACTAGTAATAAGACAAGATATAAGTCGATCGACTAGCCTCGATTGCCGGTCGACTAGTGACAAGGAATTGCTCTTAAATCGGCTAATTCTCAATCCACGCAGTTCCAATTCACAATACCAATATACCAAGTATATTATCCTTTATATTGATGTGCTAATGAATCATATTCATTGAAACGTGAATGCCTTATAGTCAAACTATATAGGAAAAACTTGAAACCGATTAATCCACCATTAATCACTAGATTTCCACATAATTCAAGGACACCAAATAATCATACTAAATAGCTCTAGATAGTCTACACATTATCAAGATTACTCCGCACTTGTCACAAAAATTGCGACGACCAAAATAAGCAAGATAATGGAATAAGCTAATAAGGCCTTCTGATGACCTATTCGACATCCAAAAATTATTGGAAACCCAATTTCAAGAATCTCATTTTGGGATGCATTCCACATCAATATAACACATTTTTAATCACTATAAAAATGATTCATGGCATTGGAGCAGAAAATAACACAAGCAATCATTTCAAACAAAACAGCCCCAGCATGTTTCTCAAAACTGCCAAGCTCTGCCTTTTGCTCAAAATGATCATTGAAACAATTTCAATAAATACTGAGAAAATTACAGAGGTGAAAACATGTTCCCAAAATGCTCCATAAATTTTTCCAGGATTTATTTCCCACAAAAACTCATTGAACCTCAGCAATCTAGCCGAACCAGAATCTGTGTTCTCCAACACAGACATTCCCATCAGCACACAAGAAATTCGGAAATAAATGGTAAATCACCTTGAAAACATTTTTCCATCCACAGAGACATTCAAAAACATCTTAGGGACATGTAGGTGAAAACCAATCAGAAAAAAAAATTTTCTAGAATTTATTCTCGAATTTACAAGCATACCTGTTTCAGAAATGTTCAATAAGACAGCATCCGAAACTTAGGGAATTAAATTAGCAAAACCATATCAATCGACATCGATAAATTTTTTCCTTTTATAGACACATTCAGCAACATCTTATGAGCAAGTCTATGGCAGAAAATTTCGAAAACCCTAAGTCTATACTGATTTCGAAATTCACAGAAGCAGCATGCTACACAGCTCAATTCACAATGGAATTCCGACCTAGTTATCATTTCGACTGAATATACAACACAAGCGGCTCTGATACCACTGTAGGAAAATCCCGAGGTGTTCATCACATGAACACAGTCGAATTTAAAATTTTAAGTCCGGGACATTCCCGAAAGCCAGGATCCAAGTGTATGTACAAACAATCAAACCATAACGACCAAAGGAGACCGTCTCTAACGGTATCCACGCAGAGGTCGGAAAACCTAACCGGGACAAACCCTTTGACCCGGGAATAGCTAGACTAAAGAAAAGACTGCTAGATCTCACCTTAGTCTAGGAGAGCTTAGGATTCAACCTTGGAGGAAGATGAAAAATGAAGCTTGGAGATGAAGAAGAGCTCGTTGGAGAAGAGAGGAAGAACCTTTGAAAAACACTTTTTCTATCTTCTTTTCTCAACCCACGATAATCCTCATTTCAAAAGCCTTAGGTTTTTATTCAAAACCTAACTTATATACATCATCCACGAGCCTCTCATCTTTCATTAACTTAGTTTTGTCTTTTAGCAATTAAATGCTTAATGACTAAGTATATAAATGGAAACTTCTTCCATCCTCTCCTCCATCTTCCACGTACATACATACATATATATATATATATATATATATATATATTAATTTTTTAATTAATTAATCTTATATATATATATATTAATGCTGAAGTAGTTCAGTCACACTGGAGTCGGTCCTACCGGCCTGCCGGGCCCCGCCGGTGAAAAATCACCCAAGCGGTTTTCAATGATATCGATGTCGTGATCTCATCGGGACATATCCCAATCTCATCGGGATCCATTTTATCCTATTGCTCTCCAGATATCGGATCTACGTCCGAAACTATTTTCTGATTTCGAGCCACTCTTATCGTGTGACCCATTAGGTTCCGGTTATGTTGGTCACTTAGATTAACACTTAATCTGAGCAAGTCATGAGCGGTATCTAGAACACATCATGACCCCAATCGACGGAAAGTAATTGGTTTGACTAATGAAACCATATCACGAACCCTTCCATAGACAATTCTTGTGCAATTCGTCCTTTCACCATGCTATACCCCACTTGGTTTGAGTATGGGCAATGTGTCAACTCTTACTAGACTGATCAGATCAAATCTAGTCCAAGTGTAATCAGTTCTCGTCCTAGGACTCATTACTTTATATGTCCATGAAGACCCTCTTCATGACATATGTATGCTCCGGCGCCAGAGACTTCAAAGTAATGATCCTGATAAGAGGTCATGGGTATCTCTTCTGCTATCACAGAAGTGGTGAATCCTTTATTGGCTACTCAATTACCTTCGAATACCTCAAGCTATACCCAATCACCACCCTATGAGCAACCTCTGAAAGGCAACAAGGAATGGAGTCAAAGTACAGAATCAGTACCCAAGATATTCTTGAGTACCTCAAGTCTAAGGATACTTGCACCATTGCTATGATGAGATTATCACTGACATTTGTATAGAACATCCATGTGATGATCTCATGGCAGGTCATCCAATGTACTTACTACCACTAGTAAGCATCCACATGTCAAATCTAAATATCTCAATATTTACGGTTTTACGAGATCATTGCTTGATCCAATCAAGGAGTTTGACATGTCTAGTCTATCCGGATTAACGATGTCGGTCTCGTTAATCCTATGACTAGGATAATTTGAATCTTGACATAATTGCACATGATAGGAATCTCAGTAGTATGATCGCATCATAATTTCCTTCATGCTATGTCATATATCAGGGACTTCATTAATTTGATTAAAGATCATTATCAATTCATAATAAAATGAACATCAAATAAATGAAATATGCCTTGCTTTATTTATTCATAAAGTCTGTACATGACTATGAACAAAATGCGCTAAAGGGGATTGCCTTTAGGGCACTACTCTAACAAAACCTACACACTTCCATACTTTATTTCCCTTCCTTACACATCACAAACATCATTAACAACATTCTTATCACATACTTTAACTACTATAACCAATTCCCTTACACAAGCATGCATTAAACCCATTCAAACCTACCCTTATCATCATCAAATAAATGCATGAGTACTTCCCATGATGGCCTCTAACTACCAAAAGAATAAGAACAAACACATTTCTTACCTTAAACAAGTTCAAGCTATCAATACTCCTTAATTCTTCAAGTTCTCAGCAACTTCTTTTTTTATATAAAAAAAAACTCACCCACGGTTTTCACAAGCTTACCAAAGGTTTTCATCAACTCAAAGCTTCAACTTGGTTTATGAGTGAAGAAGAGTAAGCAAAGAACCAAGGAGAAATGTCTTGTATGAGATAAGTAGAAGAAAAATTCGAAAGAGGAGGAAGATGACTTCGGATGATGGAGAGGAATAAGCTTCCAAATGATTTTTGTTTATAAAATGGGCAAGGAAGTCGTAGATGATGATGAAAGAAGACAAGGATAATTAATGAAACAAAGGACACTTGGGCGATAAATGGAAAAGACAAAATGAACTTAATTAACATACTTTAATCATAACTCTAATCTCACTTAATCTAAATCCATCTTATGCTAATAATTCTATAACAATTCCACAATTATTTATTCACTAATCCAATGCCATTAAGCAGTCCTTTTAGTACATAAAATTTACTCGATCGACTAATTGAAATTTTCCTATCAGGAAAAGAACCCGAAAAATTTCAGAAAAATTTCCATAAATCCTAAAATGTAAAACAATTTATATGCATTCTAAAAAAATTTCCAAATACAACTTTCGCATAAATTTCACAAAAGATCCCAATTTGACACTTAAGCCGGAAATGTCATGAATGCATGTATACCATGTGCATGCTCAAAACAATCATCAGTTATAGAGGCTATATGATGTATATTCATGCCGAGTTATAATCATCACCTACGACTTCCTTGCCCATTTTATAAACAAAAATCATTTGGAAGCTTATTCCTCTCCATCATCCGAAGTCATCTTCCTCCTCTTTCGAATTTTTCTTCTACTTATCTCATACAAGACATTTCTCCTTGGTTCTTTGCTTACTCTTCTTCACTCATAAACCAAGTTGAAGCTTTGAGTTGATGAAAACCTTTGGTAAGCTTGTGAAAACCGTGGGTGAGTTTTTTTTATAAAAAAAAAGAAGTTGCTGAGAACTTGAAGAATTAAGGAGTATTGATAGCTTGAACTTGTTTAAGGTAAGAATTGTGTTTGTTCTTATTCTTTTGGTAGTTAGAGGCCATCATGGGAAGTACTCATGCATTTATTTCATGATGATAAGGGTAGGTAAATACCCTTCCCATCGGTGATGGGATGTTACATGAAGAGCCAGAATCGTTAATCATTTTTTATTATAACAAATAGGGGGAGAGCAGGAAAAGAAGAAAATGAACAAAAGAGGAGAGGATGTTCAGACAAAGAAGGTGTGACCACAGCAGATAAAGAAAAGAAGAAGATAAGTTTGTTTTTACTTTTTCAACATTTGTAATTTTTTTTGTTTTCTTTTCTTGTATATAATTTGTTATACTCAAAAAGGGAGAGATTGTTAAGTGTAACACCCCACACCCGTAAGACCTGAACCCGATATCGTTGGTGATATCCGAGTCCGTGTCCCACGAGAGTGGCGTACTACATCAGTCGATTTAAAATCCAGTATACATTTTTTTTTCCTTTAGGAGCCATTAACTCCACGTTCACACGGCAAACACAGTAAATAATTAAAATTCGTGTTCAATAAAAACCAGTTTCAGTTATTACAGTCATCCAGTAATAATTACAATTAGTCAATGCAGTAAAACATTTATACCACAATGGCTCAATAAAAATATAAAGCCTTGTTATACAGTGATTGCGGAATACAATTTACTAAAACACTAATGCAGACACGAACTGATCCCAATCTCTAACCTTTACTCGACTACAGTAGACATACTCCCGTGTCAACCGGGGTATTCTTCAGGACCTGAAAAATAAATGCAAATTTTGGGTGAGTTTTGCGAACTCAGTGAGAAACCATCATCGATGGTTCACTCAAATCATGCATTACGCCCGTGGCGTCTGATGCAATCTGATAATCACCAATTACCAATAAGCAGTCAATAACCATATCTAGTAACAGTAAACCATTCACAGTAACACATACCATCACGAAAGCCGTACTTATCACAAAACAGTCATTTATGCGAATGCAATGCATATGTGACTCTTTCCGATTATTGAAGATTGTGCCCAAGTGCTCATCGGTATTGGTGGGAGCGCGTCGAGATTTCTCCCCTCGGGCTCGTGGCGGTCGATGCGATATGAGAGCTCGAAGCTCTTATCAGTAAAAATAGCAACTTGGGGCACGTCCATTATCTGATCATGCAATTATGCATGCAGTGCAGTATTTAGTAAATATGCAGTATTTGGCTATAAAGCCCAGTGTATCAGTAAATCCACAATATGGCTATAAAGCCCAGTGTATCGATCAATCCACAATATGGCTATAAAGCCTAGTGTATCGATCGTTGTTGATATGATGGCTATAAAGCCCGATGTATCGATGTCGGTAAAATCATACAATCTGATCCCATACATTACATGCCAGTATTCATACAGTGATCATTCAATTCACTTTTGCACGTAATTCACGTTGAGCATGTAAGCAATCAGAAATTTGAGAAACCAACTAGGTTACTCACCTATTGCTTCCGAGCTAATGCCGGAAAACCTCTGTGACGTCGGTCAATCGGCGCCCAATTGGACCTCTATATGAATCGAGAAAAGTACGAGTCACTAAATATGAAATTTGTGCTCATGATGATGAGATATGCATGTTCATGAATTCCCGGTCCTAATTCAATATTTTCCCATAATAAAATTCTATCAAAAATTAGAAATCCATAGGCGTTGACGGTGCGCAATTCGGACCTCTATAGGTCCTTAATTAAATAAAACAGTGTTTACAAGTTCCGTCACTAGGGGCTACGTCAAATTCCCGTCTAAAAATTCCCGTTTTCTCAGAAAATGAAATTAAATATTCAATGAATCCGATGCCTCTGGAATCAGGTCAATCGGACGTCGGACGGGAAAGAAATTGACAAAAGAAACTAAAACCCCTAAATTACCAATTAACAAACAAGAAAAGAAATAAATAATAATATATAAAAAAAGGAACAGCCTCATTTGGCGAGGCGTCGCCCAGCGGGCCGTTTAATCCGCCTCGTCGCTAGAGGCGGCGTCGCCCCTAGCGACGGGTTCTTAACGCCTCGTCACTAGGGCGAGGCGTCGCCTAGTGACCGAGGCTCCATTCCTTGAATTTTTCCCTGTTTTCTGATTTTACTCCAACTTCCAATACCCATAAATCTTAGCACACAATCCAGAAAACACAAACTATACCTCATTAGAAAGCTTATGAAAAGCTCTACAATTCTCAAGAAGACCAAATAATTCAAATCCAACCTTAAGAGTCTCAAATAATCCATCAAACCTTCTGCCTACTGAATTTTCATCAACACAGGGCAGTACATTTTCAATTTCACATCTCACTGATTCTTCAGTAATAAATTACCACAAAAATATGGTCAACAAGTTCACAATGTCCTCTACAACTTTTATGAACAATCCAAAATCAAATTCTATTTCTAAACCAGTCCATTAATTCATTCAATGTCACTGTCCCTGAAATCCTTCAATATGGGCAGTAACCTTACAACAAGCATAACTCCCTATATACAAGTCAGTAAATTCAGAACTTTATATCCCTGAAAAGATAACATCTCAAACTTCAATTTCCATGAAGCACTCAACCTCCAATTCAATCTCTAACAATTTTAAAACTGTTATGGAAGTTTCTGTTATGATCAGCCACTCATAACCTAATGTAGGGTTTACTTTTGAAAAATCATAACTCCCAATTCTGACTTCTAAAAATTACAAACCATATGTCATTTTCAAGGTAATCTTTTCCTCTACAACTTTTCAGAAGCTCACTCACACCAATTCAGTCCACATAAAATGTTAAAATTGCCTCCAATCAGTAAACTCACAAAATCACACTTAAGCTAGGTTTCATCAAAAATGCTCAAAACCAGTCATTAGTAATCAATTCATATCTCCCAATACACAATTCTAAAAATAGCAAGATCAGTAGAAATGGAAAGAAAAGCAAATATGCTACAACTTCCATGAAGACCATTCTCCCTAATTCCATCTCAATTAATTCATAAAAATCAACAAAACTCAGATGTCATGGTTGCGGTTACTGTTCACAGGCAATGGAACAGTAACTTTCCATGCAAACTTTCACCCTTCTATCATTGAAATTCAACAACACCTATTTCACACTAAATTAAAGCCAACATCCCAAAGTTTCAGTGGCCACTAACCTTACCTCATTTTCATTTCTACACAATAAGTTATGAATAAAACAGTAACATCAATTAAAATTCCAACTTTCCAGATTTAAGGTTAACCTTAGTTCAACCACTCCCAATACCTTTTTCACATCATTAAACATCACAATAAATACAAATTAAATCTTACTCCAGTCACACAGATACTAGGGTTAATACTGAAAAATTTACAGCATTAAATTCCTCAATTCAGATACTCAATTAATTATCCATAATCAATTCAAAATCAAACCATATCATTACTTTCAATTCAGTCATCACTTAGCTTTATACCCATTACTTTAAATCATATAATCAACACTTTAATGTCTACATGAACCTTATACATGCTTTAAATCCTTATATTAACTACCCCCATACTATCATGACATTTATTTCCATGTAAAAATACATTTAAAGATCAAAACTTAAGGAAAACTTACCAAATCAAAACCTCCTTCAAACCTTCAACAATCACTTTCTAACTTTTACACCAAAGTACTAACCTCTTTTCCTTCTCACACATGTACCAACTCATCTTCTAATTTTGATGAGATCAAAGAGAATAGCTTGGAGTTATGGAGAAAGATGAGAAGAGGAGAGCCAACTTTCGATGGTTTCACTGAAGGATTTGTATGTTTGAGTTTCGGATGGGTTTTAACAAAACCTTACAAACTCTCCTTTCCTTTCTTTTAAACATTCCCGAGAGCATTAATGAAGGAGCAATTAATGAAACTTTTAAATGGCAAATTGTAATTGGTACACAATTCATAGAAAAGTCAAAAATACATTTATTTAATCCAGTCCAAAAATGTTACTCCATTAAACTACGCCATTAAACTCCAATGACCCTACTTTCAGTCCCAAAATAAAATACCCAATATTATAGTATCAGTGGGTAGCGATTTTTGCTACCGAGAATCGACCGGTTCGCCAATTGGCGATTTATCGATCGAGAATTTCCAATTATTTTTCGAGAATTAATGAAATTCCTAAAATTATAAAGCAGTAATGATGCACTCTAAATAATTTTTTAATCACAACAATTACCTTTTTCTACCCCAAAACATGTTTAGGCGATTCTGGCGATTTTGCGGTCAGAATTTTCTCGAAAATTCCAGAAAATTCTGAACATCCTTAAAATCAAAAACGCTTAACGGCCTTTTCGAGTAATTTTCAAATTCTATAACCACGTTAATCACAATAAAATGCCGTTAGGCCCAATTACCGGGAATGTCATGAATGCATTTACCGTAATTCCGTATACACAATTGATACTGTGTATCAATCCTATTATGCATGAACAGTAATAATTATTCCTAATTAATCTCATCATATGCCAACTTTACTATTTTACCCTTCCAGGAGGGGGTGGGATGTTACAATTCTCCCCTCCTTATAAAATTTCGTCCTCGAAATTCTCGATCCAACCATTCCTATGACGGTAATCATATGATTCTTCATATCCCATATACTTTTCCACTTAATGATTCACTTTTCGGTGATCACAAGAACCACTCTCGGTCAGTGGTCCGGTACTAATTTGGCTAACTCTTTATCACTTAGACACGATGTGATTTGACAAAACTATCGATTAGCGATCTCATTTTCTTAGCTATCTCACTTACCATTTCTAAAATTGTCACTACCTTTGGTTCCGATATATAACTCAGTTCGGTATTTTCGAATCTATTCACTTATCACATTTTATTTCTCTAGTACTTTTTCCCCAATGCCATATAGTCCAATTTTTGTTCCATTGAGTACGTTTCCATTTCTTTGGTGCCTCCCTTAATCACGCCAGGGACAATTTACATTCCTTTGGTACCAATACAATGACATTTAATTCCAATTTACTATCATCAGTAACAATGTACCTAATGCAGTCACTTATTATATGTCATTCACTTTATATTTAAAATCGATTCTCGTAAGACAAATCACTATTCAATAGTGTTCACACACTTCATCCGGATATACAGTTTACTCTATCTCATTTGTCCGATCCGATTCCACTTTAGCTAACCATGCAGTTTTCCTAAGTCACTTTCCTTTTTCTCACACATTTTAGTCTCAAATCCATTATGGTCTTTAACTCCCGAAGAGGCATCATGCAAATTGTAACAGTATATATTTTCCAGTGAATCAAAGCTTTATAACACGACCATAATCAAACCTTTTTCCTATTGGACATTCAACCTATAAACACTTGAGCCAAGAATCACTTCATTCTATACCTACAATTACTCAATTTCACTTTTCAAAATCTTTGACTAGAATGTCTAACTTTAAGCTGTTCACTTTCTTGTTCTAATACCTTTTATCGGCACACTTACTTCTTCTTTGAATTTTTCACTATAGTTTTCCAATTCCATTTGTATATTCAAACTCATCATAAAAACTTCCCCCTTTACTTTCTGCACGCTTAACCTTTCTTATCACTATTTTTACAACTTCATTTTTTTCCAGAACACTTCACAATTACCCCTGATATGCTTGACATTAATTGAAAACCCTAATATCTGTAATTGATCCATTCATTGAAGCATTATCGTATTTACACGGTCTCTTTCCTCAAATTAACCCGGTGTATCCCTATAGGAATCTCAGGTCTCAAGGCTTTCAATCATGAGAATGGCACTAATACCATTTATCACGGTCGATTCAATTTATTTCATACTGTTCAACATATTGTCGCAGATTCAATACTCACCGCCCACTTTTCCCAAATGTATGTATATCATCGATGTCGATTCCTCAATTAATCTTATCGTTCTTTTCACTTTTCAACATTCAACACTTCTCAACACATTCTGTCTCTAATCACAGTTACTACCATTGTTTACCTCGCATAATTCCCTATTAGGGTCTTATTGACTTTACCATACATCTTTTACCCTTTTTATTGAGTCTACAATGAGTGTATCTACAATTTCTTTATGAAGGTGTCACTACATCACCTTATTATCAGTTTCCCTTTTTGACCCTCTTGTCTCTATTCAGTTACTCTTTTTCATTTTCTCTTCTCATTTGTTTTCATATCATTCCTATCAACATATGTTAATACCTTGTCATCTATATTTAAACCTCCAAAATTTTCCATTTTATTTTAGTATCTCTCTTCTCAGTTCGGGACTCTTTTATTCTTCGTTTCAAATCTAGATTCCTCAATAGTTTTACATCATAACTGGAGATCGATTCACTTTACATTGCAATAGAATCACCTCAAATTAAAATCTCACTCATATGGAATTCTTTACATTTCTGTACATACAGTGCAAATAACCTCAACAATATGAGCTATGTCCCAATTTCACTTTTAATTTTGTCCCTACTTCTATCCATTTGACCGTTCGTCTTGATACCATCTTTATACGGTTCACGAAAGTCTCCTCAATCAATGAGTATTCCTAATTGTGTTTCAATCCTTCTTCACTATTCGTACAATCTCAATCAAGACACTCTTATGCCATCATTGAACATATCAGAACATTTCTTTCGCGAAGGTTCCTTGTGACAGTCACTTAAACACTTTCTTGACCACTTATTCAGTAATCTATACCAGAATCACTTTTCAGTTCCACTCATATAGGCACACTTAATCTACTTGTGTCTTACTTTAATCCATTAAAAACTTCACACTTATAATCACTCTAAACATTTACCGCTCATTTCTTCTATGGTTTCCATATATCTGTAACATACATTTCATTAGTCACAATTCAACATTACTGTCCAATAGATATTATCAACAGTAAATCGATTTAAATGCAATAACTCTTTTCATACACCACTATTGTGGTTGATTTCATTCTCACCATATCATTTAACTGTATGACTCATTCCCCTATCCGTTACGTGCTACTTAACCTTGTAAGGTCATGTCAATTTGGCTTATCAGCTTATGATCAGTATTCCTTTTTTTTTCTGCTACTTATCTTCTATTTCCTCAAACAGTCTATGATCGGGCATTCACAGTCCCCAATACCCGACAAAATCGTTGATACCACTCCATTTTATCTCTATCTATATACCTATCCATTTACCATTTTCGTGTCCATATACACCTAATTCAGTATTTCCCGATACACCATCAGTAGAAATCATCTGTCTGTCTTTTTCCTTTACGATTTTATCATACGAATTTCCAACCTCGAAGCACAATAATCACCTAACAATTTCAGTCTCAAACTTATGCGGTCTAGTTCATAACCATTTCCAATTCATTTCACCATTCAGACACTTTTATCTCACTCAAATAGGCACTGAACATCTTTCCTTTTCGATTCTTTCAGTTCTCAATAAACCGTTACAGTACTCTATTGAGGTTCTTTCCATCTCGCTATCATCATCTGCTTATAATATTTACTGATCTCTAACTCAAATACAGTGAAGCAAAATATGCCCGATTGGACCATCTACATTTTACTCAATTCCAATATTTCCCCATTCATGACATATACAGTCAGAACTGTAATTACCTAACCCTTCCGGGCTTTTTCATTTCACTTAGATCTACTATAACCAATAAACTTCCCATATCTCTAATGAATCTCTCCCAGTTCTCAACATCTGCATTTTTCTGTCACCGTAATATTGTCAATTTAATTCGGAAATTCTTAATCAGTCAAGGCCAACACAGTCATTTTGTTATCACATATGAGGGTTTCCAACCCAGTACAATTTCAATCTTCTTATCCATTTTTCCTTTATCCTTTCCTAATTAATTATCCCCTTTTAGGGATTTTTACTCTAATCCAGTCTCACTCTTCTCTCACTTAATCACTTGACACTTATGCACCCTTAGGCTTTATCCTCGTGCGACTCTGACTAGGGATCAGTTACCACGGTCTGCAACGACGCGACTCAAATGCATGCAACCTATGTTCCAAACTGTGCCCAGATACATTACGTACTACTGGGCTCTGATACCACCTAAATGTAACACCCCACACCCGTAAGACCTGAACCCGATATCGTTGGTGATATCCGAGTCCGTGTCCCACGAGAGTGGCGTACTACATCAGTCGATTTAAAATCCAGTATACATTTTTTTTTCCTTTAGGAGCCATTAACTCCACGTTCACACGGCAAACACAGTAAATAATTAAAATCCGTGTTCAATAAAAACCGATTTGATTATTACGGTCATCCGAGAATAATTACAATTAGTCAATGCAATAAAACATTTATACCACAATGGCTCAATAAAAATATAAAGCCTTGTTATACAGTGATTGCGGAATACAATTTACTAAAACACTAATGCAGACACGAACTGATCCCAATCTCTAACCTTTACTCGACTACAGTAGACATACTCCCGTGTCAACCGGGGTATTCTTCAGGACCTGAAAAATAAATGCAAATTTTGGGTGAGTTTTGCGAACTCAGTGAGAAACCATCATCGATGGTTCACTCAAATCATGCATTACGCCTATGGCGTCTGATGCAATCTGATAATCACCAATTACCAATAAGCAGTCAATAACCATATCTAGTAACAGTAAACCATTCACAGTAACACATACCATCACGAAAGCCGTACTTATCACAAAACAGTCATTTATGCGAATGCAATGCATATGTGACTCTTTCCGATTATTGAAGTTGTGCCCAAGTGCTCATCAATTATTCGGTGGGGACGCGTCAGGGATTTCTCCCCTCGGGCTCGTGGCCCGGTCAGTACAGTCAGTACAATATGAGAGCTCGAAGCTCTTATCAGTAAAAATAGCAACTTGGGGCACGTCCATTATCTGATCATGCAATTATGCATGCGATGCGATTTAGTAAATATGCGATTTGGCTATAAAGCCCAGTGTATCAGTAAATCCACAATATGGCTATAAAGCCCAGTGTATCAGTCAATCCACAATATGGCTATAAAGCCCAGTGTATCAGTCAGTGTTCAGTATGATGGCTATAAAGCCCAGTGTATCAGTATCAGTAAAATCATACAATACAATCCCATACATTACATGCCAGTATTCATACAGTGATCATTCAATTCACTTTTGCACGTAATTCACGTTGAGCATGTAAGCAATCAGAAATTTGAGAAACCAACTAGGTTACTCACCTATTGCTTCCGAGCTAATGCCGAAAAACCTCTGTGACGTCGGTCAATCGACGCTCCAATTGGACCTCTATATGAATCAGAAAAAGTACGAGTCACTAAATATGAAATTTGTGCTCATGATGATGAGATATGCATGTTCATGAATTCTCGGTCCTAATTCAATATTTTCCCATAATAAAATTCTATCAAAAATTAGAAATCCATAGGCGCTGACGGTGCGCAATTCGGACCTCTATAGGTCCTCAATTAAATAAAACAGTGTTTACAAGTTCCGTCACTAGGGGCTACGTCAAATTCCCGTCTAAAAATTCCCGTTTTCTTAGAAAATGAAATTAAATATTCAATGAATCCGATGCCTCTGGAATCAGGTCAATCGGACGTCGGACGGGAAAGAAATTGACAAAAGAAACTAAAACCCCTAAATTACCAATTAACAAACAAGAAAAAGAAATAAATAATAATATATATAAAAAAAAGGAACAGCCTCGCTGGGGCGAGACGTCGCCCAGCGGGCCGTTTAATCGACCTCGTCGCTAGGGAGGCGCCGCCCTAGCGACGCTGGGCCATAACGCCTCGTCACTAGGGTAGGCGTCGCCTAGTGACCGTGCTCCATTCCTTGAATTTTTCCCTGTTTTCCTGATTTTTACTCCAACTTCCAATACCCATAAATCTTAGCACACAATCCAGAAAAACACAAACTATACCTCATTAGAAAGCTTATGAAAAGCTCTACAATTCTCAAGAAGACCAAATAATTCAAATCCAACCTTAAGAGTCTCAAATAATCCATCAAACCTTCTGCCTACTGAATTTTCATCAACACAGGGCAGTACATTTTCAATTTCACATCTCACTGATTCTTCAGTAATAAATTACCACAAAAATATGGTCAACAAGCTCACAATGTCCTCTACAACTTTCATGAACAATCCAAAATCAAATTCTATTTCTAAACCAGTCCATTAATTCATTCAATGTCACTGTCCCTGAAATCCTTCAATATGGGTAGTAACCTTACAACAAGCATAACTCCCTATATACAAGTCAGTAAATTCAGAACTTTATATCCCTGAAAAGATAACATCTCAAACTTCAATTTCCATGAAGAACTCAACCTCCAATTCAATCTCTAACAATTTCAAAACTGTTATGGAAGTTTCTGTTATGATCAGCCACTCATAACCTAATGTAGGGTTCACTTTTGAAAAATCATAACTCCCAATTCTGACTTCTAAAAATTACAAACCATATGTCATTTTCAAGGTAATCTTTTCCTCTACAACTTTTCAGAAGCTCACTCACACCAATTCAGTCCACATAAAATGTTAAAATTGCCTCCAATCAGTAAACTCACAAAATCACACTTAAGCTAGGTTTCATCAAAAATGCTCAAAACCAGTCATTAGTAATCAATTCATATCTCCCAATACACAATTCTAAAAATAGCAAGATCAGTAGCAATGGAAAGAAAAGCAAATATGCTACAACTTCCATGAAGACCATTCTCCCTAATTCCATCTCAATTAATTCATAAAAATCAACAAAACTCAGATGTCATGGTTGCGGTTACTGTTCACAGGCAATGGAACAGTAACTTTCCATGCAAACTTTCACCCTTCTATCATTGAAATTAAACAACACCTATTTCACACTAAATTAAAGCCAACATCTCAAAGTTTCAGTGGCCACTAACCTTACCTCATTTTCATTTCTACACAATAAGTTATGAATAAAACAGTAACATCAATTAAAATTCCAACTTTCCAGATTTAAGGTTAACCTTAGTTCAACCACTCCCAATACCTTTTTCACATCATTAAACATCACAATAAATACAAATTAAATCTTACTCCAGTCACACAGATACTAGGGTTAATACTGAAAAATTTACAGCATTAAATTCCTCAATTCAGATACTCAATTAATTATCCATAATCAATTCAAAATCAAACCATATCATTACTTTCAATTCAGTCATCACTTAGCTTTATACCCATTACTTTAAATCATATAATCAACACTTTAATGTCTACATGAACCTTATACATGCTTTAAATCCTTATATTAACTACCCCCATACTATCATGACATTTATTTCCATGTAAAAATACATTTAAAGATCAAAACTTAAGGAAAACTTACCAAATCAAAACCTCCTTCAAACCTTCAACAATCACTTTCTAACTTTTACACCAAAGTACTAACCTCTTTTCCTTCTCACATGTACCAACTCATCTTCTAATTTTGATGAGATCAAAGAGAATAGCTTGGAGTTATGGAGAAAGATGAGAAGAGGAGAGCCAACTTCGATGGTTTCCTTTGAAGGGTTTGTATGTTTGAGTTTCGGATGGGTTTTAACAAAACCTTACAAACTCTCCTTTCCTTTCTTTTAAACATTCCCGAGAGCATTAATGAAGGAGCAATTAATGAAACTTTTAAATGGCAAATTGTAATTGGTACACAATTCATAGAAAAGTCAAAAATACATTTATTTAATCCAGTCCAAAAATGTTACTCCATTAAACTACGCCATTAAACTCCAATGACCCTACTTTCAGTCCCAAAATAAAATACCCAATATTATAGTATCGGTGGGTAGCGATTTTTGCTCGAGAATCGAATAGGTTCGCCAATTGGCGATTTATCCGGTCAGAGAATTTCAATTATTTTTTCGAGAATTAATGAAATTCCTAAAATTATAAAGCAGTGTGATGCACTCTAAATAATTTTTTTAATCACAACAATTACCTTTTTCTACCCCAAAACATGTTTAGGCCAGTTACCGGCGATTTTGCCGGTCCGAGAATTTTCTCCAGAAAATTCCAGAAAAATTCCTGAACATCCCTTAAAATCAAAAACGCTTAACAGCGCACTCAGAGTAATTTTTCAAATTCCATAACCACGTTAATCACAATAAAATGCCGTTAGGCCCAATTACCGGGAATGTCATGAATGCATTTACCGTAATTCCGTATACACAATTGATACTGTGTATCAATCCTATTTTGCATGAACAGTAATAATTATTCCTAATTAATCTCATCATATGCCAACTTTACTATTTTACCCTTCCAGGAGGGGGTGGGATGTTACATTAAGTCAAAATGACTTTACTTAAATATGATTTTGATGTATAACAAAAAGAGTTCAAATACAAAGAAAACAAAATGGCGAAGTCGGATACGCATAAAGTCGGACACGAGCGAAGTTGAAATAATCAAGGCAAAATCTGAGGCATTTACGCATTTAACTCGCATACAGATGAATTAAGCCAACACAGACGGAGTTGAAACAGTTAAAGTCAACACAGACGCAGACGCAAATGCAAAGCAGACGCAGACGCAGACGCAAATGCAAAGCAGACGCAGACGCAAATGCAAAACAGACACAGACGCAGACACAAATACAAAAACAGACGCAGACGCAGAAAAGAAATAGACGCAAGAATCAGTTCGAGTTAATTACAGAACTCAACTGATTAACCGTTTCTTTAAAGATTCAAGATTCAAGAATTAAGAAACAGTTACAGAAGAAGGCTATAAATACAAGTCGAAGTCGAAGATTACAGAGTTACACATACTACTGAAAGTTACATACACATTCACAAAAAGGCTTACAGATACCTACACGAAATAGCGAGAAAATTACTACGTGAAAGAAAGTGATTTAGTTGAGATTTTCTCTATAACAAGTGTTCAAACATTTTTCTGAAGAGAAAAGTTGTACAGATAGCCTGCAGAGGCTAAGTGTGAAAGAATACTGGTTGTAGAGACCTGAAGAGGCTCGTGAAAGAATACTTGTAACGATTGAAGAGATAGTGAAATCTCATAAGAATCTTTGAGGACTAGACGTAGCCCACGGTTTGGGGTAAACCAAGATAAATCTTCGTGTCTACCACTCTTACTCTCTATCTCTATTTCAGTTCCAAAACTTCTTATTAATTACTTTTTATATTCACAGAATTGAAAAGTTTGATTAATCAGAATCTATAAAAATTCTGTAAAGAATTTTTATTCTAAACAATAGTTCTGAAAAGATTTATAAAAAGGGGAATACACAATTCAACCCCCCCTTCTCGTGCATTCTAATATCGTTTTCTAAGTGCTGTATTAACGTGTGATTCACTTCAGCCTAATGTCTCTAGTTTATTTTGAATTAATAATCACCTTATTTGGAGCTTTATATATAAAAATATCATCAAAATACAGAAGTATGTTCAATATTACATCCAATTCATACTCTTCAGACATGTTTTGGTACAAAGGGCATAACTTGCTATAGAGATGTCGGATTAAGGTCATTTTAGGACGGTTTCAAAGAGTACTTCTATATCTATAATTCTATGAAGATAATGAAGAGAGATTTTGCCTCTAAAAAGGGTCAAAATCATAAATAAAAAATCCCTTAGGAAAAAAATGTTAACCGCAGTCAACTTTATGGCTTCGCCGTGGCAAACTTTGAAGGTGAAGAACAAGAATTCTCAAGAAAAGTTCACTGCGGCGAAACTCCCTTCTGAAAAAGTTCATCACAGTGTGCACTGCGGTGAACTCTGAAAATCAGACAGAAAACCTGTCAAGGATAGTTCTACAGAATGCCAACACCCGTTATCATGTAACAACCATAACTTTCTCAACTGAAGTCCAAAAATTACAAACTATACACCATTGGAAAGCCAAAAGGATAGGCTACAACTTTTGAAGACAACTTTATCTAATTCTGCCTAGATCAAGAATATTATTCCCCTAAAGTCAAAACACACTTTTACCCTTATGAAAAACTTGAAAAAATGCAATAGACAAACTTTGAGAAATCAGACATAATCATTTTTCATTAACATCATAAGATGAGAGTTTTACAAAGCTTTAATGGGCATTTCAAGCTATAATACATCATAATCCAAAAATACATAGTTTACATAAAGTAGAATTGCTCAAATGTGACTAAAGCCTTATTTTGCAAAAACTAGCTTAAAATACAAAATAAGTAGAACTCGGAGAAATGCCTTTATGCTCGATCACTCGATCTCTTGCTCATCACCTGAAGATGGGGGGGAATGGGAGGGGGAGACTGAGTTTAAAGCTCTTGGGTATCAATTTTTATAATCGATTACAACCAAAAATTATTGAAATACTCATTTTCATTGTAAAAATTTACATAGAATGATAAAGCACAAATTTTTCCAAATTCTCATTTATCAAACAATCCATAAGCAACATAAATCATGCATTCCTTAAACTTGTTCACACATGAAAACAAATAAGCATATCATAATGGTTTGGGTAGGCCCATAAACAGAACGTACTATCATAATTTCATAAAATGGTCTTGTATAGCAGTGAATAGAGCGTACTATCGCAATCGTACATAATGATTTTGCATAGTTGTAAACTTAAAGAAGTCCGTGAAGGAGCTCCATGCCACTAGTGGGTAGGCGGAAGAAGTTTTTAGTCGAAGTGCACTTGACATACAGAATGGACCCAAACCAAACTCACATAATCATGCATTTCACAACTCTTAAACATGTTGCCTAAAATGACACTTTTTCAAAACTTGATTTCATAATCATAAAGCCTTTTCAAAAATCATTTCCATATCAATTCATAATTCATCCACAAAATTCATATACAAAACACGTAGCACATTCTTAAAGCATTTAAAGAACAATAAATGCACATTTATAAGGTAGTTAGAAATCATTTAATTCCATTTAATTGAAAGAAACATTAATAGCTTATTAACTCAATTATAAAAAATGTAACCCACCTTGATTTTCTTGCTTAAAATTTGTTTAAGAATGTCGTTCCTCTTGCCTTATGTGATTTCCTTTAACAATAGCAAAATTTCATTCAATAGGAATTCAAATTGAAAATCTAAAGAATGCACATTCACTACAATTGATCCTAGCAAGCTTAAACCCATGCATTTCCTATGCTTCTTGAACTAAAATCTTTCCAAAAATCCAAACAATTAAGTAAGACCTTACCTTGAATCTTCAACAAATGAAGAGTTTCTTGGTTCTAATGAAAGCTCTTCTCTTCCTCTACCTTTTTCTCTTCTTGAACAACCTCAAAATCTCTATTGAAGGCTAATAAAAATTGAAACCTAATTGATTTTCCTTCTGTTCTCTCCTCCCTCTCTTCTCTACAACATTCTCTTCTTTCTCTACCTCAATTCACGTTTTTCCTCTTCTTTTAAATGCAAGACACCTTTGTTTCTTCCCTTAACATCCTTAATGAGTGTGAAATGTCCCTTTTACCCTTTTCTTTATGCCTTATGTCTGTTAACCTTAAATGATCTTCCAAAAATGCCCTTCAATATTCTGACTACTTTAATACAACTAAACCATATAATAAAATCCTAGTAACATTCACATAATAATTAAACTCCAAAAATTAATGTATCAAAATCTCATAATTCATTTAAATTATGCTTAATTAAAAAAATTTGGGTGGCCAACAATCCATTTGAAAGACATCTTCATTGTCTTTCATTTCTACTAAAAAAACTCCCATCTTCTTCATTGTTTTGTCCATCTACGAAACTCTTACCACCCTCCATCAAGTTGATTTTTGACCTTAATCTTATAATAGCCACTTAAATATCTTGTTATCTTCTTCTTTTTGTTATAAGTCCAACCTTTTCCTCCTTAAAATGAGATGATCGTATGGTGTTGAGGAGTTAGGGTTAAGAGTAATTTGAAGATCTTGAAGCTTAAACAAGTCTTAAGCACTACTCTTCTTTATTTGTTGAATGAAGCATTTTTTTTATAATAATTAGCAGTTAAATGATTACAAATGGTGATACGTATATGCTGAAATGTGAATGAGAAAACCTGGTTATGTTTGTGTCTTGTTTTTACACATATCATGATGATCAATAGTTCATAAGTCATTTTTATGATGATTTGAGTTAGAATGATAGTTAAAGATGGTGTAAGAAGAGTGCAGAAAAATTTAATAGGTAAATGGGTGTTCATGCTCTGTTTTCACTTTTGATAGGCGTGGATTTCTTTGGGTGTTTTAGAAATGAGCTAAAATGAGTTTAGAGTTAAGGAAAAAGGAGAAATGTAATGTAATGATATGGGAAGAATTAAAATGATAAGTTAAAGATGAAATGAAGGTGTTGATGAAGATGATGAAGTGTAATAGCTATGGTGAAAATGTGTAACTGATATGTTCTATTTTTGATGTTTATGATCAGTCATAGATTTTGATTTATATTTTAATGAGTTGCGCTGAAATGAAAGTAAGAATGAAGATGAAATAGTGAAGACATAGGTTATAAATGGTAGATTGTCACAATAGTGCGCAAGCATGATCGTGACAGAGAGGGAGCCTCAGAGGAGTTGCATGATTGTGACAGAGAGGGAGCCTCAGAGTAGCTGCACGATCATGTAGAAGCATGATCATGAAAGAGAGGAAAAATGAGGCAGTGCACGATCGTGCACAAGCACGATTATGACAATGAGGAACCTCAGAGGAATTACATGATCGTGCACAGGCACGATCGTGACAAAAGGGAGAAATCAGGGAATGCATAATCGTGCACAAACATGATCGTGACAGAAAGAAGGTATCCAAAAATTCACAATCATGCACAAGCACAATCGTTGTAGTGACCAATCAATTAGAATCTCACGATGACAGTGAGAGTGCAGAGATATATGATAGTTTTGAACATCCTTCACCCTTTTGGCCATAACTTCTTCTACGGACCTCCGATTGACTTGAAATTTGGAACGTGAACTCCTCACACATTTTCTTTTCTCTCCACCAAAGTTCATGGTCATCTGAATTCATTAGTAAGGGATTAATAATGATTGATTGATGAGTTTAGGATGAAAATGATGAAGTATGCTAGAAATTGTTAAATTGAGTGTTTTCACTGAACAGGCAACTGTATTTTGGCCATATCTTGATATGTAAATATTCAAATGGAATGAACTTTTATTTATATTAGACTAGAGACATATGGATACAAATTTCATGAGGAATAGAATTTTAATTCTATCTCTAAGAGTTCCAAAATTTGGCTCGAAGTTGAGTACTGAGTGTTGTTGTAGTGAGAGAACAGTTTGAAGTATTATGTGTATAATACTGAAACGAATTGTATGAACTTTAGTTCATTAGAAACTTAAAACATACAGGAACATTTGATTATAATAAATTATTACCTAAATACTTCATTTTCCTTGTCTTAATGACCATGCAAAATTGACCCGAAAATATGAGAAAAGCTGGAATGATCGATTGATGATGTTATAACTTAGTAAATGAATCGTTGATATCAAAGTACCAAAGGCATGACTACAATAGCAATGAAGTTGTTCATATAATAGTAGTTGTGATTAAGAAGAGATGAGCTATTTGTGTTAAGTAAAGGTGAATGAGAATTTGATTTTATGAGAGCATAAACTTTTAGAAAAGAAATGACTAGTAATTGAATTATGATATCAGAATAACCAAGTGTTCTTGTGGTGTAAACCTAAGAATAAGTTAGACACATACAAATAATAAGGTTAGAATGATCAAGAGACGTGATTAAGGAAACATACCCAGAATAATCAAATTGACCATGCATTATACATGACATGTATACATATGTGTACAATTGAATGTTTATGTAATTATGCAATTAATAATGTGTGTACAATGTGTGTATTGCATAATGTTGATATGCAGGATAAAATGTCCGCATCCAAATGTTTCTGGATCATGGAAGCTAATGCTAATCTAGAGCATACTATGAGTCGACCTAAATGGTCCCATTTTCTTTGTTTATTCTATTTTAAATTTATGTATTGAATTACTACTAAATGTCAATGTGATTGAGACAATTCCGGACGTTAATAGTCTGAGAGAGTTTGATAAATGTGAGAACATAGAAGTTCTCCTTGCATGTGAATCTGACAGAAATATGTGTACTCAACAGAACTGTTGAATGTCGGACTTAGTTCTGATGACATGTGTAAAGTGAAATAAAGTGACTAATTGATCTTATGTGATTTGATGCATTTCATTACATGAATGCATGACAACATAAAGGTTGTTATGACCAGAGTAGTGTAACACCCCACTCTCACGTGACCCGAACCTGATATCATTGGTGATATCCGAGTCCATGCCCCGCGAGGGTGGCGTACTACATCAGTCAGTAAAACTCGGTATACAATTTTTTTTATTGAAATACATTCCACGTTAAAAGGAAGCAGTTTCAGTTATTACACATTCGCGGAACAAGCGAGAAAGCGATAGTAAATCTTTGCAGTTATAGGTATTACTATCATTTAGCAATACTTTACAAGAACCATGAAATACAAATGTAAATCAGTTTACAACGATTGCGGAATACAATTATGAGACACTAATGCAAACGTGAACTGATCCCGACCTCTATCCTTCACTTGCCTACAGTAGACATATTCCCGTGTCGAACGGGGTACTCTTCAAAGCCTGAAAAAATAGATGCAAAATTTTTGATGAGTTTTTGCGAACTCAGCGAGGAACCATCATCGATGGTTCTCCCAATTCATGCATCACATAAGCATGTTACAGTAATCATATAGTCACAAGGCTAATGATAATACAGTCATAAAATACAGTCACAGTAGTCAGACAGTCATATAGAGCAAAACCCATTTCAATATTCAGTCTAGTATGCAATGCACATATGACTCTTTTTCCCAGTTTTATTTCAGTGTTGTGACCGAGCGCGTAAACAGTAATCAGTGCTCCGTAGACGCGTCTAGGGAGGATTATCTCCCTCCGAGCTCTAGGCTCGTTTTAGTATCAGTGGCGACTCGGTTCACAATTATCCTTTATCAGTTTATGCATCTGTGTATGAATGCACATGCCCAATTGAAGCGATACTTAACTTGAGACTTAACAGTATATAATTCACAAATCACAGTCCATCATTTACAATCAATCACAGTAAATCCAGTAATGGCAAACAAGTCAATTCAACAGTCCAGAATGCTCAATTAACAGTCCATAATACAGTATGGCACACAAGTCACGTTAACACATTCCTGATCCCACCATTATCTCCATATTAGACAAGTAATAATTGAGAAACACATCTAGGTTACTCACCTATCACTTCCGAGCTAATGCCAGGAAGTCTCTGCTACATCGGTCGATTAACGCTCCAGTTGGGTCTCTATAAGAATCAGAGAAGAGAATGATCACTAACGGTCCAATCATTACTATGTAATAAGACACATGTAGGTGTATAATGCATGTTCATGATATTCCCGACCCTAATCCCACTTTTTCCATCAGAAAAAAAAATCCATCTAAAAATTAGAAACCTAATGGCGCTGACGGTGCGCAATTCGGACCTCTATAGGTCCCCAATTAAATAAAACAGTAGTTAAGGACTCCGTTACCCGGACCCACGTCAATTTTTCGTCCAAAAACATTCCCAATCTCTCAGAAAATGAAATTAAATATTCTATGAATCCGATGCCTCAAGAATCAGGTCAATTGGATGTCGAACGGAAAAGTTATTCACGAAAGAAACCAAAAATTCAGATAAAACAATTTATATATATATATATTTCCTTCTCTTTTTCCTGTTTTCCAACCGAAATTCAATCTATCATATCTCTTTCTACACATTTTAGAAAATTACAAACTATACCTTGTTGGAAAGATCATGAAAAAATCTACAAGTTTTATGAAGACCCCAACAAGCAATTTTACCCCGAAGGGTATCAAAAATCCAATTGAAACTTTTGCCCATGCACTACCTCTTAAAACAGAACAGTATTTATAAATTCAGTAACTTTCATTCTCTTCAGTCAAAAATTGCACCATAAATATGCTCAGAAATATCACAATGTGATCTACAACTTTCATGAACAATATGAAATCAAATTCAATGGTTAACTAGGTCAAACAATTCAGTGAATGCTGCTGCCCCTGCAAGTATTCAATCTGGACAGTAATGTTCTAAATAGTATATCTCCTTTCACAAATGTCAAATAAATGCGTACTTTATACCCATGGAAAGATCAAATACAATTCTACACTTCTCATTAAGGGCTTCAAAGCCAATTCCATCTCTAACAAGCTTAAAACTTTCATGCAAGTTACTGATCAGGGCAGCAGTCAATAACCTCATGTAGGTACAGATTTTGAAAATTCATTACTCCCACATCTGATCTCCAAAACTTACATGCTATATATCATTTTTAATATAATTGCTTCCTCTACAACTCTTCAGAAGATCACTCAAGCCAATTCAATTCACATAAATTGCTAAAATTGCTTCTAATCAGAATATACACCAAATCCACTCTTAGTCTAGGTTTCACCAAATTGTTCAAAATCAGTCAATATTCCACAGTGCATATCTCCCAATATACAAATAGAAAAATTTCAAAATCAGTGGTAATGGAAAGATAACTTGATAAGCTTCAATTTTCATTTAGACCATTTTCCCTAATTCCTTATCAATTAATTTAGAAAAATCAGCAAAACTAGTAGATCATTGGTTTGGTTACTGTTCACAGTAACCTTAACAGTAACTTTCCATGCTAAAATTAACCCTCTTAAGGCTAAAATTAGACAACACCTATTTCACACAAAAATGTAGCCAACAAACCAAAGTTTTATTGGGCACAAACCTAGACTCATTTTCATAACCACACAATGAGTTATGCTCAAAACAGTATAGTAGGTCAAAAATCAATTTTCAACTTTACTTCTCCAATACACTTCCTATCATGCCAATTCAAATTCTACTACCATAAGCATCTCAATTGGACACAAAATCAGTCCCTATATCATGCCTACATTCACTAGGAATAACCACCATAATTTGGCAGCACTTACCTCTTACATTTCATGCAAGAATAAACATCAATATTCAATCCAAAACAAGCTAAAACACTTCAATCATATGACTTTAGCAAGTCCTACTTAAACATAGTCTTATACCCACCAATTCAAACACTAATTTTCATCAAATTAATGCATCAATAAGCATAATAATTACACCATAAGTCCCATTGAATGCATCTAACAACTAAGGCATTAAATTCATAATCAAAGCATCATTAAAGCTTAACTTAATCACTAACCTACTTAGCTTCCAAACTTCAATTCTCTTCAATTCTTTCTTTGCTTCTAACCCCATGCAAGTGTAAGTTCTCCATGGCAAGACAATAACTTGGTTACATGAAGGAAAGCTTGAGTTTGGAGGAAGGATTTACTTAGAAAAGAAGAAAATCGATGGAGGTATTCAAAAAGGGAAATCGATGTAGGTTTCGGTGGAGCTTAGAAAACAAACCAAACATTCAACTTTTTCATTCTTTTACAAAGCAAAACCGTGGGAGGGAGATAAGGAAGCATTCAATGAAGGCTAGGTGTCAAAAGTCTACTAGTCCAAGGTTAAAAGAAAAGTCAAAGTAACTTTAAACAATTAAAAACAAATTATTGGATAGGATTTAGAAATCCTACTACAATTTGACTCATTCTAGTCCAATGACCCTAATTGCAATTCCAAAATCATATACCCAATATGACAGTGCCATTGGGTAGCAATTTTCGCTACCGAAAAGCAACCGGTTCGCCACTTGGTGATTTTTTTCTGGTTCGAGAATTTTCTCCGAAAAATTTCAGAAAAATTCCTGAAAATCCCTTAAAATATAAAACACTCAATGGCGCACTCAGAATAATTTTTCAAACCTAATAACCACGTTAATCACAATAAAATTACATTAGGTACGAAAACCGGAAATGTCATGTAGGCATGTACAGTTATTTCATGTGCACAGATTTCACTGTTCACTAGTACCAGAATGCATGGACAATACGAATAAATCCCTATCAATCTCTTCCTATGCCAATTTACTCTTTTACCCTTCCTGTCGGGGGTGGGATGTTACAAGTAGCTACCGAAAAAGAGATTAAAGCTTAGAAAGTGAAAAAGAGCTTAAAGCTCATAATGCGACTAAGAGCCAAAGGCTCAATATATATAATGAGCCTATTATCCCTAATAGATACAGGACAGTTATCAATGAGCTCGTTATCCATAATAGATACGAGACAGTTATAGGCACTCGGTCACAACAATAACAATTGAAAGTGAGTCTTATGGGCATTGCCTATAAAATTGATATGTGTGTTTTGAATGATTAAAATGAATTGTTTGATTACTCTGAATATAAAAAGTGAAATAAGTGATCAAAGTGATATGTGATGCTAAATGATTACTAGTGGATTGATGTGAATTACGTGATTACATGAACTGTATGTGTTATATGATATGAGGGAGCCATCGACGATGTTTAACTTACTGTGTTCGCAAAACTCACCAAAATTGTAACATTATTTTTCAGGCACAGAGGAGTTACCCTGTTAGACAAACAGGAGTCTAGTCACTGCATTCGAGTAAGAGATAGAGGTCGGGATCAGTTCGCGTCTGCATAGATTTTTCATTACTTTGTATTAAAGAATGTATTTCGCAATTTTTGTATCACGTGTATTTGAATAACTCTATTTGTAATAACTTACCAAATTGGAAATGTTTATAGATGAGATTGATTTAAAATGTTTATGAAAAAAAAAATATGGGCCCAATTTGATCAGTAGTTTTCTGTAATATGCGTGTGATTTTTGAAAATTTTGTAACGAGCTTTGATTGTTTGACTGTTCTAGCATGCCAGCCTCCTAGAGTATGTTCTCGAATACCACTGGTATATTTAAGGATAAGTCCTATGAGAGTAGGGTGCTACATATATTTTCCTTAGTGTACCAAATATAAATATGAATATCAATAGATAAAAATGGAGTAAGTAAAGAGCTAAAAGAAGTTTCTCCAGCTTTTGGTTGTTGCTATTGTCCAAGGTATATCTAATTATCATCATCTAGAAATTATTTCTACCTTGTAAATAAGCATAATATAAATAAATCAACAAAAAAGCAAAATGTAACTTAAAAAAAATAAGAACTTGAAATTAAACTGAGTAAAGTATTAAATTAAATGTAAATAACCAAATCAAAACGAAATAAGTAGTTACAGTGTACAAAGGAAACAAAATCCTAAAAGACATACATGCCATAGGGAATAGAAAAGGAAAGAAAAGCAGAGCCTCAATCTAAATCAGGCTCATCATTTTGATCACTCTCTTGCTCTGATATCATTAAAGATTAGGCATACTTCTTGAAGTAACCTACTTGCTAAAAATAAGTAGATAATCATTGCTCTATCTATCATATCTGCTATCCCTACCTCTTCAGTTTCATATGCATCCTTTGGAGCATGGAAGTTTGTCATTATTGTTTTTTCTTGAGATCAAGAATGGTCTTATCAATTTGCTCCTAAAATAACTATTTTTTGTGTTAGATATTTGTTCTCCTTTACTTTCTTTTCTATCAAAAGTGCCTCTACTACTGAGTATAATTTTACTCCCTCCTGCTCATCAACCTCATCATCATCATCATCTCTTCTCTCTCTGACTTATAAATAAAGTATAGGCTCCACCAACCTTTATGACAAGCCCCATATATCTCAACATCTCTAGGTTAATGTAAGACATGCGAAAACCTATGATGACCCCAAAAAGAGTATTAAAAATTCTTAGATTCTTCATCAATCTAGTCAAATAAGTATCGACACAAAGTTATTCCTTCTTTTATATGTCCATCTCCTTTTAATTATTTGCAGAACAATACCTTTACCGCATGTTAATTTGTTAACTAAACACTAAAGAACATGTCGATGAGAGTCACCAAAACATTATGCTCCCTCTTCCTAATATGGTGTGTAAAATGACTCCACACAACTATCTAACGGGTTGTTTGGTTTAAAGGAATAGCTTATTCCATAGATATTCCTAACATATTACTAAACCTATGTTTGGTTAGAAACCAAACCTAGAATAGCTTTGCATCAGGAAATTATATTCTTAAATTTTGAAGAATACACAAAACCCATCTCTACCTATCTTTAACTTTTCCAAGAAATGCTATTGCAATATAAGATAACTTTATCCTTCTCACAACTATTAATAATAATAATAATATAATTAATTTAGTATAATAAAATTAATAATAAAAATAATAATAGAAAATTTATAACAATTATTAATAATAATAACAATAATTAATAATTAGTAATTACAATAACAACAACAACAACAATAACAATAATAATAATAAGTACAAAATTTATAATAATTAATAATATTAATAACAATAATTAATAATAATAATAATAATAATAATAATAATAATAATAATAATAATAATAATAATAATAATAATAATAATAATAAGAAGAAGAAGAAGAAGAAGAATAAGAATAAGAATAATAATAATAAGTACAAAATTTAAAATAATTATTATTATTAATAATAACAATAATTAATAATAATAATAATAATAATAAGATAATTAATTTTGTATAACAAATTTAATAATAATAATAATAATAATAATAATAATAATAATAATAATAATAATAATAATAATAATAATAATAATAATAATAATAATAATAATAACAACAACAACAACAACAACAACAACAACAACAAGAAGAAGAAGAAGAAGAAGAAGAAGAAGTAGAAAATTTATAACAATAATTAATAATAACAATAACAATAAATAATAATAAATAATAATAATAACAATATTAATAATAATAAGTACAAAATTTATAATAATTAATAATAATAATAAATACAAAATTTAAAAATTATTAACAATTAATAATAAGAATAATAAGATAATTAATTTTGTATAATAAAATTTATAATAAAAATAAAAATATTAATAATAATAAGAATAATAATAAATAAAAATTTATAACAATAATTAATAATAATAATAATAATAAAGTAAAAATTTATAATAATAATAATAATAACAATAATTAATAATAATAATAATAATAAGATAGTTAATTTTGTATAATAAAACTAATAATAAAAATAATAATATTAATAATAATAAGAATAATAATAATAAGTAGAAAATTTATAATAATAATAATAATAATAATAATAATAATAATAATAATAATAATAATAATAATAATAATAATAATAATAATAATGAGTTTAATAATATAATTAAGAATAAAATTGATAATTTAATACTAAGTAGAAAATTTATAACAATATTTAATAAAAATAAAAATAATAAAGTTAATAATAATAATAATATAATTAAGAATAAAAATTGATAATTTAATAATAAGTAGAAAATTTATAACAATACTTAATAATAATAAGAATAATAAAGTTAATAATAATAATAATATAATGATAAGGATATTTGGGTCTTTTGTTACTTATTCTTTTCTTATTCCAAGTTTATATTTTCAAATCAAACATTGAAATAGAAATTCTTTCTATATTATATTCTCTAAACTAAACAAAGTAATACTCATTCTATTCTATTCCTCGTTTTTTCTATTTCTAGAAATAATTATTCTACTCCTTATTTATTTCATTCCTTGAATCGCTCTTACTATTAGACTGGTCATATGAACTCATTAACCTCAAAATTCGTGTGATATAAGTGCTCTTACTATTAGACTGGTCATATACACTCATTTACCTCAAAATTCGTATGGGATATGATTACAAAACTCATCGATAAAATCGATCAAAACATCCTTATTCCAAAAGGTTGATCCCCAACCCCAAGGAGTCCCAGTCGCAGGCCCGACCATCGCTGGGAGATTGAATCACGGTTTAATCTTGGTCAACTCCCTAACAGAGCGGTCCCTAAAAATCAATCAAAACATCCTTGTATTATGCTTAGGTGTATAAAATTTGCACTGTGCTCCATATTTATTAAAAAATTTTATTGGATTCCAACATAACCTAAACTTGACAGAACTCTACCTATCTAACCTAACATTACAATTCACCCTAAACAAGTAATAATCTTAAGGATGAGCTCTCTATAGGAATATTGTGCAATTTCTAAAAATATACTCCACACTAAATTCTCCATTAACATTTTTATTTTCAATTCTATCACTATAATTTCCAAAGCAATCTAATCCATACTCCTGTTAAATTCAAAATTTTAAGTTTGAAGATACTTCCCAAAAATTCCTCGAAGGTCAACATGAATGTGTTTAACTGCTCAATGTTCCCTGCATGGTTCTAATAGTCATTCCTTGGTTTACCAATTGTTATAAGCTCATCTTTGTAGTTGTGTTAAGTATTTAAAAGCTAAAAAATTAGTGAAACGATGAAAAATAAAAAATTGCCAAAATTTTCATTTAGAGCCTCAAGTTATGACGAAGTTCAAATTTGGAGTAGAAAAATTAATGGAAAATGATGGTGAAAGCTAAAAATCTAATAGGCATAGCATGGGACTGCAATTTTTGGAGTAAGTGCTTAGATGATTAAAGAGAAAATGAGAGAAAGATGAAGGAAGCCCCATAGTGATGTCTACTATAGCCCTCAGACTTTTAAATTTAAGTTGACATGATAAGTGATGGTAGTAGTAATGCAATTCATAGTGAATTTTAATTTTTAAGAATAGTTTGGAGATAAAAATGTAGCCCAAACCATGAGTGCCCTGGAAAATATTTCTAAATTAACATATAGACACATGTGTGTTCTTAAGCTATGGATACTATAGTCTTAGATTACCAAAAACATAGCAACGCACACAAGTGTGTTCCCAAGCCATAGATCCCACAACTCTAAATGATTTAATGATAGGATGAAGAAGATGGTTTCGACATTTACCATCGATCCTCGCTGCCCTTCCTGTGGACAGGAGGAGACCACTATTCATATGGTCCGGGACTGTCCTCGGGTTCAAGCTCTCTAGCGTCTTTTTCCTCCGGAGGGGGTGGATGGGTCTTTTTTCCAACAGGAGGTAGACACTTGGTTGACATGTAACCTCACTAAGCAGAGTCTGGTGCAGCAAGAAGCGTGGGCCACCATTTTTAGGGTCGCTTGCTGATTCCTCTTAAAATGGAGGAATAGTAGCACCTTCGACCCGATTTTTGTTTGGCCAGTGGAGGGGCATCGCGCTATCATGGACTTCGTGGACTGGATTGCCCGAGCTAGGATGATGGAGAAGTGTGTTTCCCCAGTTCAGGGATTACTGGTGGGTACCTGCATGGGATGGACAAAGCCTGCAGCGGGTTAGGTGAAAGTTAATACTGATGGCGCTTCGCACCCCACTTCCACCAGGAATTCCACCGGGAGTCTAATCCAAGACTGCCATGGGGAGTGGCGAGAGGGTTTCTACAACATTCCGTCACCGATGGGATGGGTATAGTGGTTTTCTGGAATGAGTTAGGCTTGTGCATTCATATTTTAGCATGTTCATGCATTATTTGGCCTCTATATTTATTGATAAATGATCATTGTTGCATAAGCATATGAGTGTACATGCATGTGTGACATATTCCCGGTATAAATGTATGTTTTGGAATTCTGTGATTATTGTGTAGATTGTGCTTCGAAAATTGAATTGGAGTGAAAAAAAATGAGATTTAGGGGTTTGAAATATGGAATTGGAGTGTATGATCATGTGTTTTATATTTTTGAGGATTTTTAGGAATTTTTCTGAGATTTTTTTAGTAATAGGTCCGGACCGGAAAAATGACTAAATGACAAACTAATTGGAATTCTGGTTCCGAAATTGACTGGCCAATGGCACTAGAAAATTAGAGTTATGATTTTTAGGAATTGTTGCTTAGAGCCATTGGAAATTTGGGAGAATTTAGCATAAGAAATTGGATTTAGGCTTTACGGACTGGTCTAGTGACAAGTGGATTGCCAAACAAGCCATAAGCTTTAAAATTGTTTGGGTTTAAAACCCTTGCTCTTTTGAATTTGCTCCCACGATGCTTCTTTGTGTTTGAAAGAAAAATTGTTCTTTCTTCTTCTCCTTCTTCGTGGATCTCCTCCTTGCTCACTTTCCTTCATTTTCTTCTTGCTTAATTGCTTTCTTCTTTACCTATAAGCTACCCCTTAAGCTTTGTGATGGAAAAGATGATGATTGGTGTTGGATTGAGTGTTAACCGTGGGTGTTGTTAGAGTTGGAAAGGTTGGAGATTTTGAAGGTTTGAAGATTTATCAAGTAAGTTCTTACTCCTTTTTCTTTGGATAGTTTATTTGTGGATTAATATAAATATATTGATGATTGATTAGAGTATTTGATGAATGGAAAATGTATAGGTTTCGGATGATATGATTTGATGATTTTATCTTGTTTTGTTTTGGGTATTTGAGGGATAATGGTTATTTGATGGAATTGAGTTTAGGAATTAGTTGTTTTGAGAGTATTAAGTTGTTTTGGAGTGTTTTGATCTTAGTTAGAAGGATTAAAAATCGACAGAAGTGAGATATCTGGGTTTCGGACGTGGTTCTGGGGTTGCACGTCGCGACGTGCTCATCACGCTTTGCGAAGCAATTCCTTTTCATGACGCCGCAATGAAAAGCGAAGACGCGCCGCAGCGTGAACGATATGAGCTCGCCGCGATCAAGGCCTTGATCATCGTCGCGACATATGTAGGGAATCTCGTCGCGGCGAGCAACCTTGGACCGCAACGAGGACCGCGTTTACAGGGGCTCTCGCCGCGACGCGCAATCTTGCGCTGCAGTGAGGACGCCATTTCTCCGAGAGTGAAGTATAAATTTTGAGGTTTTATCCTAATGAATTTGTTCTTGATTTATTGCAATGTAGAGACTAAGAACTACAAATTTATGAGAATGGAAATTGAATAGTGAATATGATTTTGATATAAAGATAGTCCCTATGTCTTGGAGTTTGACTTTTGGGAGTTCTGAACTTAGTTAAATGAGTTATGGTATCTTTGAGCTTCTATCCTATAGAGAAAAGAGTTGTGATGGAAAGCTTTGGGTTTAGTACCGGGAATGTCATGAACATGTATAGTACGCATTTTAAATCGCTGCATGTGTATTATTGACTATTGTAAAATGTGCAATTGGTAATATTTTTATATTCTGATTGCTTTACAGGCTCTTGTGGAACGTCGATCCTCCAACATGGCTGAGACTTCCCGACATTAGCTCGGAAGTTTAGAGGTGAGTAACATAGTTGGTTCCTCAATCTTTATGTGTTTAAAATTATGCATTTATGCCATGCGGAGATGAATGGAAGGCTTATGTGTACTTCGATTTTGATTGGTTCCGGACCATAGGTATCCGAAGCATTGAGTACTTGATATCGAAGTGTAAATTGTGTGTAAAATGGTAATTACTATGAATTGAGACATATGCATTCATGCATAAAGGCATGTTCAGATAATGACAGTTGTGATCGGAGCAGCCACCGTATTTCAAAGCTTAAAGCTCAACGTAACAGGGCCTCGAGCCCAACGTAATTCAGAGCCACAGGCTCACCGTATCAGGGCTTCAAGCCCACCATAATTTAAAGCCACAGGCTCACCATTAATGAGCCCATTTTTGGGACAGATCAGGCGCACAGTCACAACACCGTAATAAAATGGAAAGTATCACATGTGCATTGCATACACAAATGATTAAATGTGGACTGTGTGAAAGGCGAAACGCCTTATATTTGTGAAATAATAACGCATGTGATATTTCCGAATATGTTACTATGTGATATTCTGTGAATTGGTTGTATGTGCATGAGTTGAGTGAACCATCGATGATGGTTTCTCGCTGAGTTCGCAAACTCACCCAACATTGCAAATATTTTTCATTACAGAGATAGTAGACTCCTAGCTCCAGAGAGAGAGACTTTTCCTGCCTTAGAGATCGTGTTGGCAAAAGAAGTTATAGCACAAAGGTCGGTTAGCTGAGACTTTTGGGGATGACCTAGTTAGGAGTTGTTTTAGTTTCCTTTTGGATTTGTACAGACAGTGATCAGTGGCAGTTGTACATTTATGGTTTTAATGGAATGAAACGAGAAAACATATTTCAGTTCAATTTCTGATTGTGTTACTGATGTGTATTGTGATGCCATATGAGGTATTGTAGTGATTATTCTGGTGGTGCACCCTTGTTATGGGATATGTATCGGAATGATCTACGGGCGTCCCGGTGCGTACCCTAAGATGAGGGGGCGCTACAGTTTCACGCACAACTTAGATAAGAGTTCGTCGTTAACTGCAGAGTTATGGGGGGTTCACTCGGGTCTCACCTTGGCTTGGGACTTGGGCTATCGCCGAGTTGTCCTTGAAGTCGACTCTCTTGAGATCATTAATCTTCTCTCCGCCTCTCTCGGACTACTGACTGAGGTTTCTGTTTTGGTGACAGGTATTCACCAGCTGTTGCAGCGAGAGTGAACAGTCTAGTTGTAGCATGTATTCTGTTAGACCCCGAATTTTTTTTAATGATAATATTAAGCATAGATTTTGATAATTATGTGTTTATGGTTTAGTTTGATTTATTTTGGGAGTATTAGTGGATAATTGAGGTATATTTGCGTTTTATGAGGTTTAAATGAGAATTAGAGGATTTAATTATGTGAGGGCAATTTGGGAAGTTCATTTAAATTGTATGGGTTTAGACTTGTATAGAGGGGTAAGATAGTCATTATTACATGTCCTAGGTTAAAAGGAAAAGAAAGTAATAGAAAAGAGAAAAAGGAAAGAAAAGAAGAAGGAAAGAATAGAGAAGTGCCGACGGTGGAAGGAGAAGAGAAGAGGAAAAAGGGTTTGTGATTTCGGCAAGTTTCAACGATTTTAGAGCTTCAATCGGTAAGTTTAGCATCTTTCTATTTTGTTTCTGGATGGATTAAACAGTTAGATAGCTTGGATTGAGAAATCGAAGGTGTTAGGGTTTTGAGTGGAAAAATTGGGAGAATCGTTGGGTTGATGTGTTTTTGTGAGATTTGAAGTCTAGAATGGGTTAGAAATGTTATAGAGGGCTTGATCTATGTCTTAGATGTATTGCATTTGAGTTTGGAATGGATTGGGGTTGGAAAATCTGAGATTTTCGGGTTCGGGAACGTTTTCCCCGATCCGCACGTCGTGACGTGCTCAAGAACACGCCTTGTGGCGTCTTGAATTAATTTTTGCGTGCGTCGTGGCGTGCATTTGGTAACGTACACATGGCGCACGCATGCGTGCTTGCCGCGGCGTGTGCAGTCGTTTCGCCGCGGGCCTTTGACGCGGCGAGCGAAGCCTTCGCCGCGGCGAGCGAAGCTTTCGTCGCGGCGAACAGGCCTTCGTCGCGGCGAGGCCTCCTGTTTTTCCAAAAATGAGATTTTTGGTATTTTGGGCATATCTTTTGGTGTAGATGTCCAATTGAGGTGATTTTTAAGCCGTTGTGAACTAGAGATTAAGGACTACAAGTTGTATGAAGAAGGGAAGTCGGAAATTGTTTAGAAGGGTTCAGTATCCGGATGGATTACGAAACTCTCAAGCCAATTGATTGTGCATACACAATGGATTTGTTGAGCATAACACATGATGAGTTTGACAGGTATGTTGCATATTGCTTGATATGTCGAGGAATAGTAAATGCATGACTTATGTTATATGAATGTGAATTGAAATGATGAAATATGAATTTCTAGTGATATGTATATGTATATACTTGATTGTGTGGCTCGTTGCCAATGGCTATAAACATATATGCCACTGAGCTTCGTAGCTCACCCCATTACTCTCCCCTCCTCAGGTGCAGATCGAGCCGATTGTCGACCTTGCAGGGCATCAGAAACTTCGAGCTAGCTAGGAATTTGTATAAGTTAGTCCTTTGGTTAGCCCACCAACATTTCATCATGGAGCATACTTTTGTATTGTGGGATTTAATTCCATTTTGTATTATGTTATATTTTGGGAATCTTGGTTGAATTTCCACGAATGGCAATGACATATGTTTTATGAACTTGAGATGATTAAGGCATGTTTAGAATGCGTGTGTAGAATATGTATATGTATGCGTTTATGTGTGTGAAACGGATCGATTAGTTATTTGTATGGATGTTGGGATCGGGTGCGATGGTATATTGGTGTGCGTAGATGCATTGTGGCGAGGGCTCTCGGGGATTTAGACGTCGGGGGCCCACTGACATGTTTGGTATCAGAGCGCCTAGGTTTAGGTGTCCTTGGCTTAGAATGCATAATAGGATTGTGTGATCTATGGTTATTTGTTGCATTGCTTAAGTTACATGCATATCATGCATACATGTAGATTGTCATATAGCTAATCCTTAGTGTTTCTATTTGAAGGAGTACGATGCCACCTCGTAGAAGGACACGAGGAGCTATGCAAGGGTCTGCTGCACCTGACTCTCCGACTAGGGAGGAGAGGATCGATGAGTCTGTAGCCCCAATGCATGTTGAGGCTTCTGTAGGGCTGAGAGTGAGCCCGTCGTTCGCACGACTCAGAATCGCCGATTCCGCCGAGATAAGTGCCTGATTTGACCCAAGGATGTTTGAGCCTTTACTCGGACGTTTGTTCAAAGCTATGGGCAGATGCCCTGACCTTCCGCTCCGGCCCAGTGAAGAGGGGAAAACAGTTCGACAAGCTGAGGAAGTATGGAGCAGTTGACTTCTTTGGGACAACGGATCCTGAGGAAGCTGAGACATGGTTGCGGAGAACAGAAAGGGTGCTGGATCAGATGGATTGCGAAGCAGATGAGCGAGTGGTGTATGCTGCCAGTTTGCTTCAGGGAGATGCTCTGCATTGGTGGGAGACCGTGCCGGGCAGTCAGATGAGGCCAGTAGGGTTGGCATGGCAGGATTTTGTGGCTGCGTTCAAGAAGAAATATCTGTCAGAGGTTTATGTCCAGCAGAAGCAGAGGGAGTTTTTAGTCTCACTCGAGAGGATATGACGATTCTTGAGTATGAGCGAGTTCACAGATTATCCGGTATGCCGGACTTGATCTTGAGTGAGGTTGCCAGATGTCGTCGGTTTGAGTCAGGATTGCATTTAGCTATCAGAGAGAAAGTTATTGTGCAGAATTTCAGTGATTTTCAGCAGTTAGTTGAGGCAGCTCTTCGGGTGGAGAACATAGAGAATATCAAGAGTGCTGTGAATAAGAAGAGGAAGGGAAGAGAGCAGTCTAGGAGAGGGGGTAGCACTAGTACCCCTATGCCAGACAGGAGTGCTAGGAGCTTCCCAGTTTATTTAGAGGAGAGGAGTAGTGGGGCTAGCCGGCCGAGGCCGATGAGGACTTCTACTATCTCTCACCAAGCTTCAACGGTGGGTGGCGGTAGAAGAGGAGAGGGAGATAGATCGGTTATCCCGACATGTGAGCACTGCGGGAAACCTCATAGAGGAGAGTGCTTCAGACTGACAGGAGCTTGTTTCATTTGTGGGAGAAGGGACACATTGCTGAGAGTGTCCTCGGCCTCCTGACAGGAGAGAGGTCGATGCCGACTCAGGAGGGCAGAGACCATGGGTCGAGGAAGGGACAGAGGTAGGGTAGTTACGATCTTGCCGGAGGCGAATCTTCGGGGGAGACCGAGAGGGCAGGCACCAGCCAGGGTGTTCGCTATGACTAGGGAGGATGCTGAGACCGCACCAGATGTTGTCACGGGTACGGTACAGTTATTTTTTGATGATGTGATAGTTTTGATTGATCCGAGTTCTACTCATTCGTTTGTTTCTTCGAGTAGACCCGTGTGTGATTTGATTGTGAGCCCATTGGATACTCCGCTGATGGTGAGTACTCCAATCGGCCAATGTATTGTGATTAGTCAAGTTTTTAGAGGTTGTGAGATTCGCATCGGTGGAGAACTTCTAGTGGTAGATTTGATGCCACTGAAGATGAGCAGTTTAGATGTGATTTTGGGTATGGACACTTTGGAAAAGTACAATGCCCATTTGGATTGTAAACAGAAGACAGTGGAGTTTAAATTGGATGATGGCAGAAGAGTAGTGTTTACTGGGGACAGGAAAGCGAGTCCGCCTAGGATTGTGTCAGCATTGACAGCGGGGAAGATGATGAGTAAGGGTTGTGAGGCATTTCTGGCTTATGTGATAGACTCCAGAGCTGATAGAGGGAAGCTGGAGGATATTCCAGTAGTTAGGGATTTCTCGGACATCTTTCCCGAGGAATTGCCAGGACTACCGCCAGCTCGGGAGATTGAGTTTCCTATTGAGCTTGTGTCAGGTACAAGACCGATTTCAATTCCGCCTTATCGGATGGCTCCGGCGGAATTGAAAGAGCTTAAGGAGCAGTTGGAGGAGTTATTGGAGAAAGGATATATCAGACCGAGCTCTTCGCCTTGGGGAGCTCCGGTTCTTTTTGTGAAGAAGAAATATGGATCCTTAAGGATGTGTGTGGACTACAGGAAGCTGAATCAGGTAACGGTGAAGAACAAGTATCCGCTTCCTCGCATTGATGATCTGTTTGATCAATTGCAAGGAGCGAGAGTCTTTTCGAAGATAGATTTGAGATCGGGATATCATCGATTCTGGATCAAGGAGTCGGATGTGCGAAGTCCGCTTCGGGACTCGGTATGGGCATTTTGAGTTTTGGTGATGCCTTCGGATTGCGAATGCTCCGGCGTTTATGGATTTGATGAATCGAGTTTTAAGCCATTCTTGGACCAATTTATCATTGTCTTTATTGATGATATATTGGTGTATTCCAAGAGTGATGAACAGCATGAGGAGCATTTGAGGATGGCTTTGGAGACCTTGAGGAGCAATGAGTTGTATGCAAAATTCGAGAAATGCGAATTTTGGCTGAGGAAAGTTTCATTTCTTGGACACGTGATCTCAGAACAAGGAGTTCATGTGGATCCAAAGAAGATAGAAGCAGTTGTGAGTTGGGAAGCGTCGAAGAATGTGGCAGAAGTGAGGAGTTTTTTTGGGTTTAGCAGGCTATTACAGGAGATTTGTAGAGGGATTCTCTATGATATCCGCTTCGATGACGAAATTGCTGAGGAAGAATCAGAAGTTTGATTGGAGTGAGGATTGTCAGAGGAGCTTCGAGGAGCTCAAGCGCAGATTGACGAGTGCCCCGATTTTGATTTTTCCTTTGGGTGATGAGGGTTATTCGGTATATAGTGATGCATCGAGGAAGGGTCTCAGATGTGTTTTGATGCAGGGAGATCGGGTAATTGCATATGCTTCGAGGCAGTTGAAGCCGTATGAGCTGAATTATCCGGCCTTACGATTTGGAGTTAGCGGTGATATTTGCCTTGAAGATTTGGAGGCATTATTTGTATGGAGTTCGACTTCGGATCTTCACCGATCATAAGAGTCTGAAGTATTCTTGAGTCGAAGGATTTGAATTTGAGGCGTGGAGGTGGTTGGAGCTACTAAAGGATTATGATTTGCTGATTGAGTATCATCCGGGCAAGGCCAATGTTGTGGCGGATGCCCTGAGTAGGAAATCGTCGATTGCTCATGTTCGATCAGTTTATCTTCCTTTATTGGAAGACTGCGAGAGCATTTTTGGTGGAAAGGTATGAAGAGGGATATCACAGAGTTCGTCAGTAAGTGTCTAGTGTGTCAGCAAGTCAAGGCTGAACATCAGGTACCTTCGGGCAAGTTGAGGTCGTTACCTATTCCGGAGTGGAAGTGGCAACGAGTGACGATGGACTTTTTGATGGGATTGCCCAGGACCAGCAGAAGGCATGATGCCATATGGGTGATTGTGGATCGGTTGACTAAGTCAGCTCACTTTTTGGCGATTCGACAGACTGATTCTTTGCATGTGTTGGCAAAGAAGTATGTTGATGAGATAGTGAGATTGCATGGGATTCTGGATTCGATTGTGTCGGATAGAGATCCTCGGTTCACTTCGAGGTTTTGGGGCAGTTTGTAGGAAGCTTTGGGGACAAAGCTGAATTTTAGTACGGCCTTTCACCCTCAGACGGATGGTCAATCTGAGAGGACTATTCGGACACTTGAGGGGATGCTTCGGGCTTGTGTGATGGATTTTCGAGGAGCATGGGATGAGCATTTGCTGTTGGTCGAATTCGCTTACAATAATTCGTACCATTCGGGCATTCAGATGGCTCCATATGAGGCATTGTATGGGCGGAGGTGTAGGACTCCGATCTGTTGGGATGAGGAAGGAGAGAGGCAATTGGAAGGACCAGATTTGATTCAGATGACTGTTAAGAAAGTCAATCTGATTAAGCAACGGATTAAAGCAGCACAGGACAGGATGAAGAGTTATGTTGATGCTCACCGAAAGGAGATGGAGTATGAGGTCGGTGAGAAAGTGTTCCTTAAGACATCTCCTTGGAAAGGAGTATTGAGATTCGGCAAGAAAGGGAAGTTGAGTCCGAGGTATGTGGGTCCTTATGAGATCCTTGAGAGGATTGGACCACTCGCCTACAGATTGGTGTTACCTCTGGAATTATTGCAGATTCACGATGTTTTCCATGTGTCCATGTTGAGGAGGTATAGATCGGATCCTTCTCACATCATTCAGGCTAGTGAGGTTCAGTTAAGGGATGATTTGAGCTATGAGGAGCTTCCAGTGCAGATTTTGGATACCAAGGACAAGGTTCTCGAGAACAAGGCAGTTCGATTGGTCAAAGTTCTTTGGAGGAACCATTCGGTGAGGAGGCTACTGGGAGCCATTGGAGGCTATCTTGGAGAAGTATATCAGATCTCTTCGATGATTCAGGTAAATTTCGAGGACGAAATTTCTTTTAAGAGGGGGAGAAATGTTAGACCCCGAATTTTTTTTAATGATAATATTAAGCGTGGATTTTGATAATTATGTGTTTATGGTTTAGTTTGATTTATTTTGGGAGTATTAGTGGATAATTGAGGTATATTTGCGTTTTATGAGGTTTAAATGAGAATTAGAGGATTTAATTATGTGAGGGCAATTTGGGAAGTTCATTTAAATTGTATGGGTTTAGACTTGTATAGAGGGGTAAGATAGTCATTATTACATGTCCTAGGTTAAAAGGAAAAGAAAGGAATAGAAAAGAGAAAAAGGAAAGAAAAGAAGAAGGAAAGAATAGAGAAGTGTCGACGGTGGAAGGAGAAGAGAAGAGGAAAAAGGGTTTGTGATTTCGGCAAGTTTCAACGATTTTAGAGCTTCAATCGATAAGTTTAGCATCTTTCTATTTTGTTTCTGGATGGATTAAACAGTTAGATAGCTTGGATTGAGAAATCGAAGGTGTTAGGGTTTTGAGTGGAAAAATTGGGAGAATCGTTGGGTTAATGTGTTTTTGTGAGATTTGAAGTCTAGAATGGGTTAATGTTGTAGAGGGCTTGATCTATGTCTTAGATGTATTGCATTTGAGTTTGGAATGGATTGGGGTTGGAAAATCTGAGATTTTCGGGTTCGGGAACGTTTTTCCCGATCCGCACGTCGCGACGTGCTCAAGAACACGCCGCGGCGTGCGAATTAATTTTGCGTGCACGCGCCTGGCGCGCATTTGGTGAAACGTGACGCGCGGTGCACGACGCGCGCGCGTGCGTGCATGGCGTGTGCAACCGTTCGTTCATACATGGCGAACAGGCCTTCGTCACGACGAGGCCTTCTGTTTTTCCGAAAATGAGATTTTTGGTATTTTGGGCATATCTTTTGGTGTAGATGTCCAATTGAGGTGATTTTTGAGCCGTTGTGAACTAGAGATTAAGGACTACAAGTTGTATGAAGAAGGGAAGTCGGAAATTGTTTCGAAGGGTTCAGAATTTTAAGAGAAAGTCGAATGTAGACTTTTAACGCTTTACTTTTTGCTTTTCAAGCTTTATTGAATATTTGCTATGGATATTAATTGTATGGAAACTTGGTTTATTATAGAAACCAAGTTGATTTGACAATCGCAAAGAGGAAGGACGACAGTGAGTCGATACTCAGCGATACTAGGTGGGTAATATGTTTATGGTTATGTGTGTATGGGCAATTGCATGATGTGCTTGCTTGCATTATATGATCTTGATTGTATTGAATTACATGAGAACTTTTGACTATGCCTTTGAGTATGATAGAATTATGCATGAATTGATAGGCCTTTATGGCAATGGACGAACGAGATGAGAAAATGTGAAACATGCTTTGAACATGGATCGAATGGACTATGTGCCTTGTTTGGGTAAGAGAGTTACGGATGGAGTCACGTGCACGTTAACGATAAAGCCTTCTCCCATTTGCCGCTTGTGGCAACGAGATCCTCGAGAAATCGGACTCGGATGGATTACGGATTTACCTTTGGGTTATCCGGATGGATTCTGGAACTCTCAAGCCAATTGATTGTGCATACACAATGGATTTGTTGAGCATAACACATGATGAGTTTGATGACTATGTTGCATATTGCTTGATATGTCGAGGAATAGTAAATGCATGACTTATGTTATATGAATGTGAATTGAATTGATGAAATATGAATTTCTAGTGATATGTATATGTATATACTTGATTGTGTGGCTCGTTGCCAATGGCTATAAACATATATGCCACTGAGCTTCGTAGCTCACCCCATTACTCTCCCCTCCTCAGGTGCAGATCGAGCCGATTGTCGACCTTGCAGGGCATCAGAAACTTCGAGCTAGCTAGGAATTTGTATAAGTTAGTCCTTTGGTTAGCCCACCAACATTTCATCATGGAGCATACTTTTGTATTGTGGGATTTAATTCCATTTTGTATTATGTTATATTTTGGGAATACTGGTTGAATTTCCACGAATGGCAATGACATATGTTTTATGAACTTAAGATGATTAAGGCATGTTTAGAATGCGTGTGTAGAATATGTATATGTATGCGTTTATGTGTGTGAAACGGATCGATTAGTTATTTGTATGGATGTTGGGATTGGGTCCGATGGTATATATTGGCCAGATGTGCTGTGCGTGCCCGAGGCGACTCTCGGGGATTTGGACGACTGGGCCGGCCCAACATATTCGAGGAAGGCAACGGTCTGTGAACAACCTCGCTCATCTTGCAGGAGTGTGCAGTCCAGAGTTTTCAGTACTATACGAGCCCCCTTTAGACGTTCAGGAACTCCTTCGCCGCGATGCGCTAGGCGCTATGTTCCCAAGAGCGATACATTAGTTTTGTAGTTTTCGTTGTGTAAAAAAAAAAAAACAAATATGACACAGTCTAGGGCATGAGCATGGCCTAGATCAAGTTTAACAAATAACTTTACCGTTTATTGATACATGGTACTGTAATTACTTTATGTTTTTAACTTCCTTTTGAGAGCATTTAGCTTGTGTTTTGACTGATTTATAAAGTAATTAATATAAATATAGCTAATATTATGTTTTTAGGTCTTATTTAAGCTCTCTCATGAAGTAGAATGAAATTTGGGCAAAATTAAGTGAAATTGGAGCACTTAGGAATATTAGCTAACTGATTTTAGATTCATATTATTGTCAAGCACTAATTAAATACTAGCAGAAAGGACTTAAGAAGCAAAACCGAATTGATGCTGATGTCATAAATGGAATAGACATCAATGTGCTGATGTACAAATAAGTTTGAGAAGCATAAGTAAGCTAACACTAGAGTGGTAATTATAATTAGTGCTAAAGTGATAAATGTTTGCACGTGTAAAGTTCCAAAAGCTAACCGACGCTAGTGACATAACACACAATCAGAGGATGCAGAGAAATATAATTTGATCAAATTTAGGACTCTATAATGTAAACTTCGCTATAAATACTTTTAGGAGTTTTAATTAGGGGACTCATTTAGAACTTTTGGAGGCTTTTGGAAGCTAACTTGTTCTTGTGTTTTAATATTATCAAAACATAGATTTGGATCCTCTCTTGGTTTAATAAGTTTGTACGATTTCCTTTTAGGTACTTGAAAGCATACACATTTATAGATATACATGTTTTCGTTTCATCCCCTTTATACTAAAACCACATGCAATTTTCAGAGGTGCTATATAACTTTAAGAAACAGGTTTTGGTTCCAGAGACATGAAGAAACTAGGTTATAACTTGACTTGATCAGATTTGATATAACTTTAAAATGAAAACTTAGTATCGAGTCTAATTTTAAACCAAATTTTGTTTTCTTCTCGAATTAGATAATTTGGTTCGAACTTGTTAAGTGAGTATAGACGATAACTTGAAATTTATGAAAGTTATTTCAGGAACTCGGGATTCCGCGTAAGCACAAAAATATAAGCAATAACTTGGAACATCCGTTCCGCTCCCATTGTTTTACGGAGGACCCCACTTTGGTTTAGATGAACACTTCCATTCCAGTTCTACTATCATTTCCGAATCTTCAATATCAACATTACAACGCTTGTGCTTAATGAGAATTCCAAGTTCTGGCTAACTAATGACAACGATTGACACCTTCGTCTCTGCTAGGGTTTACCTTCCAAAACACTACCAAAGATCAGTGCATTGCACTCCAAGGTTCCGGTCAAAATCTCCGTTTCTTCGCCGATCATTCACGGTTTTATGCGACTTGAGTTCTAGCTCGACACGGCGACCCGGTGATGCTAACCAAGAGGATTTTGTTACTAGGGTTCTGAGGGACAATCCTAGCCAAGTTGAGCCCAGATACTTGATTGGTGGTAAGTTCTACACTTTGAATGAGAAAGAGAATTTGAGCAAAAATCAGAATGTGGGTCTTGTTGATTACTTGTCAAAGAAATTGAATTTAAAATTGAAACCCACTAAATTGGGGAACGAGACTCATTATGAGATAGAGGCCGTGTACCTGAAGGATATTTTGAGGGAGCATAGAGGAAAGCTTTATGTGCCCGAACAGGTTTTTGGAACGGAGATTTCTGAAGAAGATGAGTTCGATAGGAACATAGAGGTGTTGCCAAAGATGAGCTTTGAGGATTTTAAGAAGGCAATGAATAGTAACAAAGTCAAGTTATTGACTTCGAAGGAGTTTACGGCTAGCGGCTATGCAAATGGTTATAGGGACTTCCTTGTTGATTTGAAAGAAATCCCGGGTGACAAGAGATTGCAAAGAACCAAATGGTGATCATTGATCTCTCCAAAATTTGTTTGAAGTGCCCAACTGTAAAGATATTCTGTTTGGATATGTTTATGCATTACGTTGTGACGTAATATATATTCATTATGCAGGGCAATGAAGCTAGACGAGAATGAAGTTCAAGTTCTTCTGGAAAATTACAATGGGCCTCGATATGAAATAGAGAGGCATTTGATGGTACTGGACCTTCCTATTTCTTCCAACTGGTTTTGTTCATTGATGAGCAGACATGTGAAATGGTGATTAGAAGTAACATGAAAGTAATTGAGCAGAAGCGCTAGGACTAAGTGGGTTCAAAAGTGCCAATAATTTTATAAAGTAGTAGGTAAAATATTTTCATCTTTTCTACTGAATTTGGTGAAATGAACGAAAAGATGCTTTTGAAGGAGATGGAAATATCAATGTCATCATGAAAAATTGGAATTAGATAAAATTAAATCTCCAAGAGTCCATCTAATGCACATACTTGCATCTAAATTAGAATCATTGGCAAACGAATATTTTACTAGATCTTATAATCTCATTTTTATCTAACAGTGAAGTTTGTTAGCTGTCTGGAAGACGTAATTTCATTTTGATTTCCATTATATTGAGTGAATTGTAATTTTTCAATTATTTGTTCAGAAGTTCATATAACAAGACTCATGGCATGAAAATCTTTGTCTGAACATGCTAAGAAAATCGAAAATCATCTTCTTTTCTGTCGGGAGTATTCTGATAGAACTCTCAGTAACTGAGAGGTTTTTCACTAAATATTATTAATGTGTAACTCGAATTCTGTCAAGTTACAAGGTAATTTGTAGACAACTTTGAGAGTGCTGCTCTCCCCTAGCTTAAGGCTCACCAGAATCTTCATAAAAAATATGCTCCCTCCCCTTCCCAATCATTACCTTATTTATTCTTCCTCTGCTACTTACATCAGTACTGTAACTAACTCACCCCTCACACCCTCTCTCATGCCCGTCATCTAACTACCAGCCCCTGCCCTTAACAAAATGGAGTAACTTTACTCGGTTACCTCTTTCCTTGCCCTTCTAGAGTAGACTTGCATAATAGGAGGTCTAACATATTCCTGACAGCTTCCTCGATTTTTGCAGTCTTCTGTGGGAAAGTTGCCGGACTACCCTCATCCCACAGCATCTTCAATATCAAGTAGGGTGATGGTGGAGTTTGGAATGCTTACAGCTGTTATGGCTGCTGCAGCAGTTGTTGTTGGAGGATTCCTAGCTTCTGCAGTATTTGCTGTTACAAGTTTCATTTTTGTGACTGCTGTATATGTTGTATTGCCTATAATCAAACCATTTCTTAATTTTTTTCTTGGCATCATTGTTGGTATTTTTGAGAATGTTTGGGAAAATTTTGTGGATATTTTCACTAACGGAGGAGTCCTCTCTAAATTATCTGAATTTTACACTTTTGGTGGTGTGGCTGCCAGTATTGAGATGCTAAAGCCAATCTTGCTTGTGCTTTTGACCATGGTCCTTCTAGTCCGTTTCACACTTTCAAGAAGACCTAAGAACTTCAGGAAATGGGTAAATATTACTTAAGTTTCAATTATTTAAAAATTAGGGGGATTCTCTTCCTTTTATTTTACTTGAAATTGTTCACTGATAAAGTTGCTTTTTTGTAGGATTTATGGCAAGGAATTGATTTTTCTCGTTCTAAAGCAGAAGCCCGTGTTGATGTTAGTTTCTAACCACATTTTTGTGCTTCTCTGTGTCTTTGTATTATTCATTGTACTAATTTGAAAATTTGGTCTGCAGGGTTCAACTGGAGTAAAATTTGGTGATGTGGCTGGAATTGATGAAGCAGTAGAAGAACTTCAAGAGGTACTCGTGTGGAGCTCTTTCTTTACTTGAAATCCTTATTAAGTTGAGAATCAGAAATATATGTTATTGTGTCTAATGGAATCAATTATTTCCAGCTACTAAAGCTCATATGAATTAATAGTTTATCACTGGAAACAACATAAATGAATAAACGATCATTGCATCTCAAATTCAACTGATCAGGATAAATATTATCTGGATATTGCAAGTCATATAGGGTAAGGTCAAAACCTTCTTTCTCTTGAATGAAGCTATTGCTTTCTTTGGCATTTAGAATGGTGAGAGGGATGTTCCTGATCCTTCTCCCCCGTTTATACTCCTTTAACTCATCAAACTATTGGACTGCGAATTAGATGGAATCAATTGGACACCATTTTCTTCTATTTCCTTGTTTCTAACTATTATCTCTACTGGAATTTGAGGAACATAAAGGTTCTAAGCTTCACAATAAATTGCTTAAAGGATAAGGAAAACACCTTTCCTTCTGATTGCTACGCTTTTTATGCTTTTTTCTCTTATTTTGATTTTTTCTCTTTTTTCCCTATTACTTTAAAACAAAACCAAGCAAGTCCTTTCCATCAACTTCATTGGAGATATAACTGATTTATCATCAAATGAACCTTTAAGGATCATTTGGTAATGTTATTACATTTCACAAACTTGTGTTTTGATGATTAATTCATTAAGATTTTCACGGGGCAGACACGGCTTCTTTTTACTTATTTATGTTGGCAGAATTTTCTCCTTTACATATTCCTCGGTGTTGCATTTGGCGTAGAATCTGCTCACTTCTGTCATAGCAATATTCACCTTTTCCATTTGCTGTAGAAAATATGCAGTTGTCATCATTACAGATTGTAATTTTGATTTTTACGTTTAATGTTTGTATTTAGTTGGTGAAGTACTTGAAGAATCCAGAATTGTTTGATAAAATGGGAATAAAGCCTCCACATGGAGTACTATTGGAAGGTCCTCCTGGATGTGGCAAGGTTGGTTTTTCAGTTGAAGGATTCCATTGCAATCCTTTCATTGCAAATATTAAGGTTTTGCAGTTACTTTGCAGACTCTGGTAGCCAAGGCTATAGCTGGTGAAGCTGGAGTTCCATTTTACCAAATGGCTGGTTCTGAATTTGTAGAAGTTTTAGTTGGCGTTGGTTCTGCTCGTATTAGGGATCTTTTTAAGAGAGCCAAGGTGACAACCATGGTTACGATTGGGCAATCATTTGAGATGCATGACTGAATCTGTTCTTCCTTCGTATGCATTTTCTTTTACAAGTCCTGCAAGATATTGTCACTGGCATAACACCCTCTTGTGATATCCATGATGTGTAACAAGTCTCAATCCTGAATGTATAGCCTTGTCCAATAACCTTGGTATATGTAATTGGTTTAATTGGGAGATGTGGCTTCTGTGCAGGTGAACAAGCCATCTGTCATATTCATTGATGAAATTGATGCATTGGCTACAAGGTATGTGGTTTTACACAGATCACTGAAATGAATCAATGGTATAATGTGACACTGTGTCAACTTGCTTTTAGAGCAACTTCCTTGAGTTTCTTTAGTGATGCCCTAGATACCAATTCATCTTCTGTAATTGCTGTAAATACCATAGATGAAGTTATTATGTAGGTCTAACTTGAGTTGCTAGTCATACTCCAAGAGAATGTCACTTTGATAGGAGCATATACATTACATTTCCAGCCTGAAAATCAAAGTGATTGCTCATTGTTAAACTTAGGGTTGAAATAGAGTAGGTACTCAGAAGCATACACTATTTTTTCCCCTCATACAACCTGACCTTATTTCTTTTCGAAGGAATTTGATAATTTTCCTCATTAAAGAAGCTTTCTCCTGCCACCAATTTGTGTCAAACTGTAACTAGGAAAATTTGATGTTATGTTTTCATGTTTCAATTATATAATTGTCTTCTGTTGTTATTCTCAAAGGAGACTACAGTGTTACATAGTTGCAGCACTCCAAATAGGAAACTGACAATCCATAAGATTTGCATTAGTATTGAAACTATCAGCTTCTAGATCAGCAAGTTCGCTTATTGTGCACCTGCTGTAGATGATTCAAGAACTTATTGCCCACAGATTTTTCTGTTTGCTGTTTGTGTGATCAGACGTCAGGGGATTTTCAAGGAATCCACTGACCACCTATATAATGCTGCCACCCAAGAGAGAGAAACTACATTAAACCAGCTTCTGATAGAGCTTGATGGCTTTGATACTGGCAAAGGTGTTATATTTTTAGCTGCTACAAATCGGAAGGATTTGTTGGATCCTGCACTCCTTCGACCAGGTCGTTTTGATCGCAAGGTTTGTTTTTGTTCCCAAATGAAGCAAATGGGAGTGACAGGTTGTCATATAGGCTAAATATTGTTTGGTATACTACTGTTTTGTTTGTTAGTCTTGGGGATGATGTCCTAGCTGCACGTATTTATATCTTCTACAGTCTGAAACCTTGCAAATCATTTTAGTTGAATTTTACTTGCTCATTGATTGTTTATGATTGTTGAAATGCGTATTAGGTTGGGAACAAGTTGTTTAAGCATCTAATATTAGCACTGTGAAAAGTTATTAGTAAATTGAATGTAATCCTGGTTTTCTTTCCCAGATTAGGATACGTGCTCCTAATGCTAAAGGTAGATTAGATATTCTAAGAATCCATGCAAGCAAAGTGAAGATGTCGGAGTTGGTTGATTTATCTACTTATGCAAAAAATTTACCTGGTGAGTGCTTTTGTTGGTTATGTTGAGATCCCCAATTCTATTTCTGACTACAAGTGTAATGATCAGGATGGACTGGAGCTAGATTGGCACAATTGGTTCAGGAGGCTGCTCTTGTAGCGGTCAGGCATGGCCATGCTGCAATTCTCCAGTCAGACATGGATGATGCAGTTGATCGACTTACTATCGGACCAAAGCGGGTTGGAATAGAGTTGGGTCATCAGGGACAATGTCGTAGAGCTACTACCGAGGTTGGAGTTGCAATGACTTCTCATTTGCTTAGACGATATGAAAATGCAAAAGTTGAGTGCTGTGATCGCATTTCCATTGTCCCTCGTGGTCAGGTATCCTTCTTGTCCCTTGATTTTATACCTCTTTTGATGCTGAACTTCTGCCTTTTGGACTTCATGTTGGATGTCAGATCATTTTGATGAAGCTTGGAGTAGCATATGGGTTTAACAAAAGGAGATGTTAATATATAGACTCATTGCTTCACTCTCTTGTATCATTCTGTATGATTAGTACAAAATGCTGACTTTAAATTTATTTTGGGTTTGCATTTGCGCTTTTGTGCTACTATTTAGATGCAATATGTTGGCTACTAAACAGCATTTTCCCCTAGATTTCTCTATATGCATTTCTTGTCATTTGAAGCATATGATAAAATATATTACGGACTTTTTGCAGACTTTATCTCAACTTGTTTTTCATCGGCTTGATGATGAGTCATATATGTTTGAACGCCGGCCACAATTGCTGCATCGTCTACAGGTGTGGAATTAAGTTTGTTTAGTTCAGTGCTAATAGTTCTTCCATGGTGGTGAGAAAATTTTCACCTTTCATTTCTTTGCAAAGGTTCTTCTTGGAGGGAGGGCAGCTGAAGAAGTTATATACGGGCGAGATACATCAAGGGCATCGATTACTTACCTTGCAGATGCATCTTGGCTTGCTCGTAAAATTATAACCATGTTAGGGCTTTATCCATTGGTGCACATTATGGTTTCTCAGAGTTGATTGGTGTTTATTCTGGTCTTGTTTTCCACTTTGAGCAGATGGAATTTGGAGAATCCAATGGTCATACATGGGGAACCGCCTCCTTGGAGAAAGAAAGTTAAATTTATAGGTCCACGCCTGGATTTTGAAGGATCACTTTATGATGACTATGACCTTATTGAACCACCAATCAACTTCAATTTGGACGATCAAGTTGCTCAAAGGACAGAGGAGCTACTACATAACATGTACGAGAGGACAGTTTCTTTGCTGAGGCGGCACCATGCAGCATTACTCAAAACGGTTAAGGTGATGAAGTTCAGCTGAAAAGAGTTCTGTTTCTTCTTCTTGACATCATGAAAAATAGATTTCCTTTCATCATTGAAGCTGAAATAACAAAAAATTGTCATAAGTCAGTCCTATAATACATATTTGCAGAGATCATCTTGGGAACGCCTTTCTTTGTGACTTTAAGTCATTCTCCTACTCATATTTCAGGTTTTGCTGAATCATCAGGAGATCAGTGGAGAGGAAATTGATTATATTTTGAACAATTACCCGCCACAAACACGTTTAAGTCTTCTTTTGGAGGAGGAAAAACCAGGAAGCCTCCCCTTAATTCGAACAGGACAAAGACGTGAATTGGAATATGCGCTAATAACAGAACCAAAAGGAGTAGAGTCATAAAGGAGACACCCTCGGAAGGCTGGCTGTCTCATTGCAGGCCCTGCAGCCGACATGAGAAGCTTGTTACTCCTCCAGTAAATGTATTAGTGATGATCACTTCATTAACTTTTGCTACCGTTTTTTGCATAAATAGTTGAAGCTTTTAGTGAATGTGCTAATGTGTTTTTTGTATAAGAACAAGGAATTTTACTTGGTTTCTCCAAGGGATCCGTAAGACTAGTCAAACAAGCTTACAGGATTCCTTAAGCCCATCCTGTAAGCTTGTTTATAATGCATGTTCACTGATACGTCTCAGTTTTTATTTTCAATTGGTATGTTTACTTTTTTTAAGCATCTCAATTTATGAAAGAAATTATTATTAATAGTTAAAATACTTGACATTTCAAAAAAATTACTTTTAGTTTTTATATACATCTTTCAGTACAAGTTTCCAGAAGCTGAAAATTTAATATGTTTTTGAGAAGTTTTAAAAGAATAAAGTTGAAGTAAAATCATAAGCATTTAAGAAACTGACCGTATATTGTAGAACAACTCCAAACAAGAGCTAACCAAGGAAAATCTGGGAAAGGAAGTTCTATAGAGTTAAAAACTCCTGAAATGGCTTACACATCATAAATATTTGAAGTTAGAAAATCAAGGTTCTTAGGCTAACTAGGCAGTGGAAGTTCAAGAAGTTTTGTGGAGTTGAAAACTGAAACAGCTTCCTCAACATAAATATTTGAAGTTACAAAATCAAGGTTCTTACTTAACTGATCAGTGGAAGCTTGATGTCTGCAAATAATGGATTAGTCCCTAAGCAAACTAAGATTCCAATTGCTATAGCACTCATCTTATGGATCTCTTAACTTGTATAGATTAAAGTTGCTAATCATAAGCTGAAGGGCCCATGATCCTCTAGTTGATAGCAAGAGATCTGTAATATTTGGTATTGATATTGTAAGCCACTAATTACTCCCTTTTCATATTCTTAAATTAAAATAGTAAATGCATATGATGTGAGGCCTTCTGTTGAAAAATTCTTAACAAAGGATATTTAGTATGGTCTCTTTGAGATATTGGAATGTCTAAAAGTGAAAGAGGGGAAATATTAAGTGAGATAACCAGGGTTATTTTTCGTACACAGTACACTAGACTTCCTAAGCAATATGAAGGATAACTCGATCTCTTTTGGTCATATTTTATAACTGAGGCAACCATGAGGCTACCCCAAACCAATCCTTAGGTGAACGAGCAATGTTGTATAGCTTCAAAATTTCTTAAAGTTGCAAAAAGAGCTTTGAAAAAAAAGAGATGATTAAGTGTCTCAAATTTTTGGTTACACAATGCACACCAAGTGGGGAAATTGTGATTCCCTTGGACTCTATCTAGAGTACTAATTCTCTATGTATAAGCTAGCCAAAGCACAAAGGAAACTCTAGGTAGTGCTTGATAAAACCAGAAGGAGTAAAACAATTCACCTTGGGAACATAGCTCCCTAAGAATTATCTATAGGATTTGTTGGCAAAATAGTTTTAAGAGTGCCTAAGCCATCAAATTGAGTCCTCTATGCTGAACTTGACAAGAGAAGAAGAAGAAATAGTTATAATCTCTGACCCATCTCTATTTGTGAGATTGTACTTATTATTAACTAAAATATTTGTAATGGAGGCACTATCATAAATGAGGTTCCCTTTAGCAAGGGGAACCTTAATGCTCCAATTATCATGTCAAAAATTGATGTTATAACCATCACTGGTATTGTTTTTAATCTCGGTCCTTACTAACTCCCTCATCTTAAGAATAGGCAATAAAGTCCAAAAAGTGCTACAACTTAACCTAATGTTCTAGAACTCTTCTGCCTTAAAACTTTTCCACAAAAAAAAACTCTTATGCCTTATATAATGGGAATGAATCCACCTAACTCATAGTGCTTGTTTGCCTACTAGAATTCTCCAAATAAGTAATGCCCTAAAAATTTCGATTTTATGAATAATACTTTTTGGGTTGTAAATAGTATATCTCGAGGTGAATAGTGACATTCAGGACCCAAATTGCATTTTATTTATTTAGCATTCAATAATATTGTTCAAGAATAGCCCGAGGATTAAATTAGAGCTCCAAACGAGTTCGTTTTGAAGGCTTGACCAAGAGTTGACTAATAGTCAGGTTTGACCCAAGAAAGGGTGAAAGTCAATCCCAAAACTATTAATGAAAATAAATGATCATAATTAAGGTTTTTATGTGAGGTTGATATTTTTCTTATGGGTATTTTTTATTGAGCAAACGAATTAATATATAAAGTTAATCTAAAAAAATTTGGAAAACTTTAATGACCAAATTACATTTTTGTCATTTTCTTGGCCACCTACCTCTTTTCTTCATTAAGGAGTGCCGAGAATCACCATCCCTCCTTTCTTCTCCATTTTCCTTTCATTTCTTACATTTTTCAAGCCAATTTTCTTTAGTTTTAATCCCCAAATCATCTATTAAATACTAAATCATCAGCCTAGGATCCCTAAACTCACCTTATTAACAAAAAAAATGGGAAAAGATGAAGAAAAGGTATATGAGTGTTCTTGATGAATAGTACCTGAAAATTTATAAGGTAAGTTAATGAAGTTTTAATTATTTTTAATACATGATTTTGGTATGATTGCATGCATTATTGAATCAAATTATGAAATTGAATTTTTATGCAATATTATGAAGATAAATAAGATGAATTGAAGGAGAGAGAGAAACAAAAGACAAGGAATAAGAAATTGATGATGAAATTGAAGTTTATGGAAATTTAATTTGAAGATTTGGACATCAATTTGATATGTATTCTTGCAATTCTACTTTTCCTAAAAATTGTGTATTGGGAAATTTAGGGTTCTTAAGTAAAAATTAGAGGTTTATAAAATTGTTGTTAAAATATTTAATTGGATGTTAAATGAAGTATTATATATAATTAATTGAGATTTTGGACTTATAATTTGTATTTTTCCCAATTGGCATACATTATATTTAAATTGAGAAACTTAATATGCATGTTATTTTGACTAATTAGTGAGATGAATATGTCTTGAATGTTGTATGAATTAAATTAAAACCAATAACGAAAAAATGATTAAAGAATGACATTTGCTTTGGTCGAATATGGAATAGCTTGAATTGATTATTATGAGTGATTATCATTAAATTTCAATTGAATTTAATTAGATTTGCCCCTAGTAAAATAGATAAGAATTGGAGGAATGTGATAAGGTTGGCATGTCAATTAGGGAGTTAGCAGTACTACGTCATGATATATGTTACTAGACTGTATGACTCTAAGAGCTCGATTCTAATGCAAGATATTTGATTTGGGTTATGAATTGCATGGCTCCGAGAGCTCAGTTCTAATGTGAATGTATATAAAAAAAATGGACCGTATAGTTCCAAGAACCCGATCTTGTATTTTTAAAATCCCGCTTATCCGACTTGGTGATACAATTCCGATGGATTTTACTTTGAGGTAATTACAGAAAGTAGATAAATGCATGATTAATGATTAAAGGACTTCAAATGAGATCATTGTATATTTTGATATAAACTATTATAATAGGTACATGATTGTATTTCATAACTTGATTTTTAAATGACTATTTTTGCTTAAAAATAAATGAAGATATTTATATGTGCAAAATATTACATATCTTGCATGTTATGATTAAATGAATTGAATTGAATTGAATGAGAAATAGAATTGCTTAAACACCACTAAGCCTATAGCTTAGCGTGTGGATTTTCTTTCCACGCGTAGGTTTTGAAGATAACTAAAAAAAAGTTATGGTGGATCTCCTACAAGACAAGAGTCACTTAGAGGACCTTGAAAGATTTGGAGGCGGATGTACTACAAATTTTTATTTGGTTTTTGATTATGGCATGTACATATAAAGAAGTGAAGGATCTTATAGGATTTTATTGTAAATTATATATGAATAAATGAAAGTTATGTATGAAATATGGTTTAGATGTATTGAAAGGTATTGGGGGATGGGTAAATTATTTTATTAAGGAGTGTGACATGGATTTGGATACTTGAGAAACATGCATAAGAAGTGTATTGAATAGTAATTGCTAGATTAATGAGGTTTAAATAAAAAGTGTTGAAGTTTGAAGTATTAAGTTTTTAAGAATATAGTAACACTCGGTATGTCAATTTCATTATCAGGTATGGGGTGTTACATTTAATGGTAACAGAGCCAGGTTGGGCAGTTTTGGGGTCTATAATTAAGGAAATAAAGAAAAAGTGAATTGTGTATATGCCAAATGAAGGATTATATGAGCATATGATGTGAATCTAATATAGATCCACCATTTCTATGTGTTATAGATTAAAGAATGGAACCAGGTGCTCTAGGAGCCGTTGAGCGAGAGGAGGAAAGTCATGCCTCAGCTAGTGATACAGATAGGGGCATGGATACAGCTCGTACCACCACCTGTCGGTCATCCAATTTCTAACCCGGTAGAGTTTTTCCAAACTATGGTGGATTATATGAAACAATAAATGGTTACTACTCCTCTTGTACCACCTTTTCCACTACAGAAGCTTACATTAGAGAAAGTAAAAAGGTTGGGAGCAGAGGATTTTTTGGGGGAGTCATCAGTACTACTCCAGATACTGAGCTATGGCTAATCAAGATAAAGAAAATTTTTGATCTTCTTCATTACACACCAGAAGGAGATTGGAATGTGTAGATGGTCTTCTTCAGGGACCAACATATCAGTGGTCAGAGTTTCGTAAATGACTTATGCTACTACAGGATCTTGCTTAGGAGTTCTTTTTGTCCCATTTTGTAAATAAGTACGTTGGGGAGGCTTATAAGGATGAGATGAGGGATCCATTCCTTCATTAGAAATAAGGGTATAGGATAATACCATAATATGAGAAAGAGTTTGATTGATTAAGTATGTATGCAAAGAGATTAATTCCTACGAGGCAGATAAGTGTAAAGATTTGAAGCAGGCCTTTACCATGACATTAAGAAACTCCTTGTTGCACTGTAGATTAGAGATTATGGAGAGATGGTGAAAGCAGACTTGAGGATTGAAAAGGTTAATATGGATGAACAAAAATGGAGAAATAAGGGACAACAGAAGAGGAATCAAGGACAATCTATTTCATCCTTCTCATCCAATAAGAAGCAAAAGGGGTCTCAGGCTTAAGGACAAACACTAACATTCTACTGCCAATTAGGGTAGAGTTAAAGATTAATGGTTAAGGCAGGACAATCGGCCCCATCTATAGCTAGTATAATAGGTGGGTCAAGACGTGGGTTAGATATCCCATGTGATCATTGTTGGAAGAAACATAGCGGACAATGTTGGAAAGTGATGGGAGCATACCTACAATGTTGATCTATAGAGCATATTTAAAGAGATTGCCCTAGTAGACGGTAACAAAGAGCTAGTCAAGCAGAGACACCAGTTCCTACAACTCGGAGGGGTAGAGGTAGAAGCACGGGAGCTAGTTTTGGTGATAGTGGTTAGAGGGTCACATCAGAGATAGTTGATGCACCTAATACTCATACTCCAGCTCGTGCATATGCTATGCGAGCCTGTGATAACCAAGATGCCCCAAATGTGATTATGGGTACTTTTACTATCTTTGACATTCTATTCATGCATTGATAGACCCGGGATCTACACATTCTTATATATGTATGCCATTGCCTGAAAATATGGGGTGACCTATTGACATTGTTGAACATGATATTTGGTTATAAATCCTTTGGGTTATAGTGTGGTGGTAAATAGGGTTTACAAGAATTGCCCATTAAGAATACAAGGTTATGAATTTCCTGGTGATTTGATTAAACAACCTTTTCACAAGTTCGATGTGATGTTTGGTATTGACTGGCTATCTAGACATCATATAGTGGTAAATTGTCATCTTAAAGAATCACTCTTAGAACAGTTAATATTTGTTGGACCCTAAACTTTTCTTAGAAGACTAGAACTAATAAATGAGAAATGTGGATAGATTCATATTTTTCTTTGGTGCTTCTAGGAGATAAGAGATTTTGAAGTAAAAAGAATTAAGGTGAAAGTTAGAAGTAGAATGAAAACAAAAGTGAAGTTGAATTTGTGTAGTAAGTTGATGAAGAATATGTACATATGTATATGTTCTGTTATTGGTGCTCATGATTAATCATGGACTATATTTTTATTTGGATGATATTGATTTGAAATGGAGTTAAGAATGAGGAGTAAATGAAGTAGAAAAGGTGATCTTACTATGATATGTGTTAAGGAAAGATTGTGAAACAAAATGGGTGATTGATCTGAAAAATGTGTACGGAATATGCTTCAGTCTTTTAGCCACAACTTTTCTGTAGTTGTCCAAACAAGATGATTCTTGATTTGGATTAAACTAGAAACATATAGCTACATTTCTTATGAAGACATCGAATTTAAATTCTGTCTTTAAGAATCTCAAAATTTATCATGAAGTTGAGAATTGGGTGCAGTACATTGGTGGATGAATGTAAAATTTGTGTTCTGAATTCGAGGGCAATTATGGATCGATCTAGGCTAAATTAGAGAAAGTTGTCTTCTCAAAAGTTATAGGTGTTTCTTTTAGCTTTCCAACAATATATAGTATGAAATTTTTGGACTTTTGGGGTGAAAGTTATGGTCCTTATAAAGGAAGATATTTAAGAGTAAATTTGTATCATCTATGAAGACGTCATATCATCTGTGAAGAAGTATCTTCTGTGTTTTGCTTCTTCTGCTTTTTGCTTCTTCTGTTTTTTGTTTTTTCTGCTTTTTACTTCTTCCGTGTTTTGTTCCTTCTGCTTTTTGCTTCTTTTGTATTTTGCTTCTTCTGTTTTTTGCTTCTTCTGTGTTTTGCTCCTTCTGTGTTTTATTTCTTCTGTGTTTTGCGCTTCTTATGTGTTTTGCTTCTTCTGTTTTTTGCTTCTTCTGTGTTTTGCTTCTTCTGCTTTTTTCTCCTTCCGTGTTTTGCTTCTTCGGATTTTTGCTTCTTCTGTGTTTTGCTTCTTCTGCTTTTTGCTCCTTCTACTTTTTGTTCCTTCTGTGTTTTGCTCCTTTTGCTTTTTGCTTCTTCTGCTTTTTCACCTAGTCTATCTTCTATACCATTTTTGATCCTTCAGAACATAGAATCTATCTTTTAGGTCTTCATAAAAGTTGTAGATCTTGAAGTCTCTTTTGAACCATCGAAAGAACACATAAATCCGATATCTGTGGGAAAAGTTATAGTAATTTTTCCCATTCGTCTGTCTTTTTCCAGTAGTCTGCTTTTTCATTTGGTTTCATCTGTACCTATCTTTTGCTCCATTTTGACCCTTTAGATGATAGAATCTATCTTCAAGGTCTTCATTAAAGTTTTAGATCTTGAAGTCCTCTTTCAAACCATTTAAATAAAATCCTAATCTGATATCTGTAGGGAAAGTTATGGCAAGTTTCCCCATTCATCTGTCTTTTTCTGTTAGACTGTTTTTTCATTTGGTTTCGTCTATACCTATCTTCTGCTCCATTTTTTACCCTTCAAATGATAGAATCTGTCTTCAAGATCTTCATGAAAGTTGTAGATATTAAAGTCATCTTTCAAACCATATAAAGAACATTCTAATATGATATCTTTAGGGAAAGTTATAGTAATTTTCTCCATTCATTTTTTTTTCATTCGTTTGCTTTTTCCTTTGGTTTCGTCTGTGCCTATCTTCTGCTCCACTTTTAACCTTTCAGATGATAAAATCTGACCTCAATGTCTCTTGAAAGTTGTATATCTCAAAGTCCTCTTTGAAATCATTCTAAGATGATCTTAATCTGACATCTGTAGAGAGAGTTATGCTATTTGTCCTAAGACAAGTTCAATATGATTGAGGACCAAACCTTATTTGATTCTTTCTGCCATAATTCTGTTATCCGACCTCCAAATGAAGTGATTCCTGAACCAATAGTTTCTTAACACATTTGCTATCCCTCCATATATTTTTATAGCTTTTGTTATTGATTGGAAAAAGATAGATTGAATCAAAGTAAGGGTATCGATAGGAAGAGTAGGAATTGGATAGTTTACTGAACATGCTTCAGTATTTTGATGATTTCTGGATCAGCAGAGCTCCGAATAAGATGATTCTTATTTCAAGATAAACTAGAGACATGAAGCTACAAATGGTATGAAGAAGTTGAAATCTATTTCAGTCTTTAGGGCTTTCAATTTTTGGACGGAAGTTAGGTATAGTGTATTGTTTCAGTCTAACAACAGTCTGAAATGTTTGGGTCCTAACTTTCATATTTCTGAACTAAATGGATTGATTTTTGGTGTCATTGAAAACTTAAGACAAGAGAGAACACTTTTCTAGAAGTAAGAGTTATGTCATAATATTCGAGGATGTTTTTGGCAAGACACGTAATTATAAAAGATATAAAACATAAATGGAAGGGAAAATGAGACATTTCTTGATCATTAAGGGCATAATTGGAAGAAGAAGTGTTGTCTTGCATTTTAAGAAGAAAGAAGAATGAAAATTGCAAAAAAAAAAAAAGAGTGTCATGAAGAAGAGAGAGAAATACGAAGAGAAGAAGAGAAAGAAGAGAAAACAAGCTAGGGTTTAACTTTTCTTGGTCTTCAAAAGAGATTTTGGAGTTGTTCAAGAAAGGAAAAAGGAAAAGGAAGAGAAAGCTTCCCTTTGAGCTAAAGATCTCTTCAATTGGTGAAGAATCAAGGTAAGATCATTTTGGATCTTTCGGATTTTTTGAAAGGTTTTAGTCCTTGGAGTTTAAAAAATGCTTGGGTTTAAGCATTCTCGAATCAATTTTAGTGATTTTGCATTGTGGGATTTCTATTAGATTCCTATTGAATGAGACTTGGTTTGGTTTAGGGAACCAAGAGAATCCTACCCAATAGCAAGGAGAAAGACAACCTTGACTTGGATTTTTGCAAGCAAATTAGGTGGGTAATGTATTTATAGTTATTGTGTGATTGGGCAAATTCTTGCCTATGTGTGAATATGTGTTAGATTGTTTGAAATTGACTTGCTGAAAAATACATAATGATTTTGATTATGTTATACTGTGAAAGAGGCATGATATCTTGATAAAATTAAATTGTGATTTTGATCAACGTTATGCCTTGAAATATATACGTCATGGCTTTTTGTATATGTATAAAAGGAAAGAACATGAAAGATGAAAGAAAAGGTTTGAAAGTATCAAAGCATTTTGGTAAAATGATTCTAAGCATGATTATGTGCTTCTGTTTGGGCGAGAGTAGAACCATTCTGTTCGTCACATGCACGTTAACTAGAGCCTTCTCCTGGCTACCCGCTTGTAGCATATGAGCTCCAAAAAATAAACTCATTTTGTTCATGGGGTAAACTTCGATTTCTCCATTCTGTTTCATAGAATCCTCGAGCCGTTTGTTGTGCATTTGTATCTTTAAATTGTCAAGTATGAAGCATATTGAGTGTTATGTATTATGAGCGGTTATGTGATTTGAGCTAAATTTGATGAATGTCTAAATTACTTGAATAAAGTATAAATGCTAAAATTTCTATATATATATATATATATATATACACACATATTCTTGGCTTTGGTTAATTGTCAATGGCTATAAATACTTTAGCCACTGAGCTATATAGCTCACCCCACACTTCCCTCCTCAGGCGAAAGTATTTATAGCCATTGACAATTGACCAAAGCCAAGCATATGTATATGTATATATATATATATATATATATATATATATACACATAATTGACCAAATATATGTATATATATATATATGTATATATATATATATATATATATATATGTATATATATACATATATATATATATATACATATATATACATATATGTATATATATACATATGCTTGGTTTTGGTCAATTGTCAATGGCTATAAATACTTTAGCCATTGAGCTATGTAGCTCACTCCACGCTTCCCTCCTCAGGTGCAGAAAGAGAAGATTAGTGATCCTTGCAAGGAATTGGAACTCCAAGATAGTTAAAGACTTTTGTAATTGAGTTAGTTCAAGATTTTTGTATTTTAGAATCATCTAAAGCATAAACATTCAATTGTAGTTTTTTTTTTGTATTTTGAAATAAGCTTGTATAAACTCTTTTTGAATTCATTTACGAAATATGATTGAATTTTGGCTTGTAATTCTCTAAATTTTTAATTGTTTAATGTTTAACTATTATGGGCACGCCACCATTAGGGGACGACGAGCTTTGTATGAATCCGGATTGCTGAGCTCCAAAAACGGGACCCAACAATATTGATGAGATCACAGTTATTGGTGAAAGTCCAAATTTTCTCTTCAATGTTATATCAACAATTATAGCAAAAAAGCTTATTCGAAAGAGGTGTGTAGCCTACTTAGCTTATGTTCTTGACTAAAAAGGATTATCCTAAAATTCAAGATATATCAACAGTATGTGACTTCAAGGATGTATTTCCTGAGGAGTTGCTAAGGTTACCGCCGGAAAGAGAAATTGAATTTTCTATTGATGTGATACTTAGTACAATATCCATTGCACCATATCAAATGGCACCCACAGAACTTAAAGAATTGAAAATCCAGTTGCAAGAACTTCTTGAAAAGAGTTTTATATTCCCTAGTATATCTCCCTAGGGTGCACCCATGTTATTTGTCAAGAAGAAAAATGGGTCTTTTAGGCTATGTGTGGATTACAGACAACTAAATAAAGTGACTGTGAAGAACAAGTATCCACTACCTAGAATAAATGACCTTTTTGATCAGCTTAAAGGTGTAGGTGTTTTCTCTAAGATTGATATGAAATCAGAACATTACCAATTAAGAGTAAACGAAGCAGATGTCATGAACACAACTTTTAGAACGAGATATAGGCATTATGAACTTTTAATGATGCCTTTTGGGCTGACCACGACCTTTATGGATCTCATGAATCATATTTTTCATCTTTACTTGGATCAATTTGTGGTAGTATTCATTAATGATATCTTGGTTTATTCTAAGAATCGAGAAAAGCATAATGAGCATCTGATAATTATTCTGCAAACTTTGAGGGATAAACAACTTTATGTCAAGTTCAGCAAATGTGAATTTTGGTTTGATGAAGTTTCTTTCCTTATTTATGTCATATCAGTAGATGGGATTAGAGTCGATCCAAAGAAGATAGAAGTCATTCTAGAATGGAAGCCACCTAGGAATGCTATAGAGATGAGAAGTTTCTTAGGATTGGCAGGATATTATAAAAGATTTGTTAAAGAATTATCCATAATCACAGCATCTTTGACCAAGTTACTTCAAAAGAATGCAAAATTTATGTGGAGTGATAAATGTCAGGAAAGCTTTGAGAAGCTAAAGGCCATATTGACATAATTGTCTATTCTTACACAACTTGTACTTGGTAGAGATTTCGTGATCTACAATGATGCCTCATATAACAGGCTAGTAAGTGTACTCATGCAATAGAGAAAGGCAATTGCTTATAATTCTAGGCAACTTAAGCCTCTTGAAAGGAACTACCCGAACCATGATTTAGAGTCAACAGCTATAGTCTTTGCTTTGAAGATTTGGAGGCATTACTTATATGGAGAGAAATGTTATATTTACACAGATCACAAAAGTCTTAAATATTTGCCTACACAGAAAAAAATTGAACTTAAGGAAAAGAAGATGGATAGAGTTTATTAAAGATTATGATTGCATCATTGACTATCATCTAGGAAAAGCAAATGCAGTAGCTGATACTCTTAGTAGGAAGTTGTTATCAGCTTTAAGGGAAATAAATGCTAGATTATCTATAGCCAGTGATGAAGCCATTTTAACTGAGTTGAGGCTGAAACTAAACTTATTATAGCAAGTCAAAGAAGCACAGAAACAAGATGGAAAGCTAGTTATCATTCTTAAACAAATTCAATAGGGGAAAGATAGTGAATATGCAATCAAAGAGGATGGCTATTTGTATCACAAAGATAGAATCTGTGTCTTTAATGATGATGAGCTGAAAAAGAATATCCTGAAGGAAGCCCATAGCAATTCATATGTTGTCCACTGATGAAGTACTAAAATGTCCTAAGATTTGAAGACATAATATTGGTGGTCATGTATGAAGAGAGACATTACAGATTATGTTACCAAGTGTCTTACATGCCAACAAGTAAAAGCAGAATGTTAAGTTGCATCAAGTATACTTCAACCAATAACAATACCTAAATGGAAATGGGATCAAATCACGATGAATTTTGTGTTTAGGTTGCCTCAAACTAGAAAGAAGCATAATGTTGTATGGGTGATTGTAGATAGATTGACCAAGTCAGCTCACTCCTTACCTTTTAGAACTGACTACCAACTCTCAAAGTATGCAGAATTATATATCAATGAGATAATTCGGTTGCATGAAGTACCATCTTCTATTATATCATACTGGTATCCAAGACTCACCTCAAGATTTTGGAAGAAATTACACGAGGCCTTGGGTACTAAGCTAAAATTTAGTACAACTTTTTATCCTCAAATAGATTGAAAATTAGAAAGAGTGATTCAGGTGCTAGAGATATGCTTAGGAGTTGTGTTATTGATTTTAAAGGAAGATGGGATGAACACCTCTTATTGATTGAATTTGCATACAATAATAGTTACCAAACAAGCATACAGATGGCACAATATGAGGCTCTTTATGGTTGAAAGTGCAAAATACCCTTTTGTTGGGCAGAATTTAGTGAAAGCAAGATCGTGGGTTTAGAATTGATAAAGGAAATTGAGGATAAAGTTAAGCTTATAAAAGAAAGGTTGAAAGCTGCTTCTAATCACAAAAAATCATATGTAGATTTGAAGGGAAAGGAAATTGAATATGTTGTTGGTGACAAGGTTTTCTTGAAAGCTTCACTATAGAAGAAAGTGTTTCGATTTGGTAAGAAAGGTAAGTTAAGCCCTAGATTCATTGGTCCATTTGAGATCATTGAGCGTGTGGGATCAGTAGCCTATAACATTGCCACAAGATATGGAAAAGATTCACAAGATCTTCCATGTGCCTATGTTAAGGAAATATCGATCTGATTCATTACACATTATAAAACTAGAGGTTATTGAACCAGATTTAACATATGAAGAGAAGCCGACGAAGATTCTAGCAAAAGATACAAACAGTTAAGAAACATGACAATTCCAGTGGTGAAAGTATTATGGACAAATTACGAGATCGAGGAAGCTACATGGGAACTAGAAGAAACCATGAGAAACTCTTATTTACGACTATTTCACATATGTAAATTTCGAGGATAAAATTTTACTTTAGAGGGGGAAGAATTGTAACGCCCTAAAAATCTTGATTTCATGAATATTACTTTTTCGGTCGTGAATAATGTATCCCGAGGTGAATAGTGACACTTGGGACCCAAATTGAATTTTATTTTATTTGGCGTCAGATAATATTATTCAAGGATGGCCCAAGGATCAAATTAGAGCTCTAAACGAGTTCGTTTTGAGGGTTTGACCAAGAGTTGACTAATGGTCAAAATTTGACCTGAGAAAGGGTGAAAGTCAATCTCAAAACTATTAATGAAAATAAATGATATTAATTAAGGTCTTTATATGAGGTTGATATTTTTATTATGAGAAATTTTTTTTATTGAGCAAAAGAAGTAATAGATAAAGTTAATCAAAAAAAATGGAAAACTTTTAATGACCACATGATATTTTTGTCATTTTCTTGGCCACCTACCTCTCTTCTTCACTAAGGAGTGCCGAGAACCACCATCCCTCCTTTCTTCTCCAATTTTCTTTCATTTCTTACATTTTCAAGCCAACTTTCTTTAATTTTAACCCCCAAATCACCTATTAAATTGTAAATCATCAACCTAGGGTCCCTAAACTCACCTTATTAACAAAAAAATAGGGAAAAGATGAAGAAAAGGTATATGAGTGTTCTTGATGAATAGTACCCGAAAATTTTTAAGGTAAGTTAATGGAGTTTTAATTATTTTTAGTATATGATTTTGGTATGATTGCATGCATTAGTGAATCAAACGTATGAAATTGAATTTGTTATGCAATATTATGAAGATAAAGAAGATGACTTGAAGGAGAGAGAGAAAGAGAAAGAGAAGGAATAAGGAATTGATGATGAAATTGAAGTTTATGGAAGTTTAATTTAAAGATCTGGACATCAATTTAGTATGTGTTCTTGGAGTTATACTTTTTCCTAAAAATTGTGTATTGGGAAATTTAGGTTTCTTGAGTAAAAATTGGAAGTTTATGAAATTGATGATAAAAATATTTAATTGGATGTTAAATGAGATTTTGGACTTATAATTTATATTTTATCCAATTGACATACATTATGTTTAAATTGAGAAACTTGATATGCATGTTATTTTTTACTAATTGGTGAGATGAATATGGCTTGAATGTTGTACGAATTAATTTATTTTATCTAGCTCGGTGATGCAATTCCAATAGATTTTACTTTGGGAAAATTACAGAAAGTAGATAAACGAGTGACATATTCATTAAAGGACTTTAAATGAGATAATTGTATATTACGCTATAAACTATTATAATAGATACATGCTTGTATTTCATAACTTGATTTTTAAATCCCTATTTCTGTTTAAAAATAAATGAAGATATTTATATGTGCAAAATATTATATATGTGCAAACTATTATATATCATGCATGTTATGATTGAATGAATTGAATTGAATGAGAAATGAAATTGCTTGAACACCACTAAGCCTATAGCTTAGTGGTGGATTTTCTTTCCGCATGTAGGTTTTGAAAAGAACTAGAAGAAAGCTATGGTGGATCTACTACAACACAAGAGTCACATAAAGGACCTTGAAAGATTTGAAGGTGAATGTATTACAAATTTTTATTTGGTTTTTGGTTATGACATGTACATATAAAGAAGTGAAGGATCTTACAGGATTTTATTGTGAATTATATATGAATAAATGAAAGTTATATATGAAATCTAGTTTAGATGAGTTGAAAGGTATTGGAAGATGGGTAAATTATTTTGTCAAGGAGTTTAACAGGGAGATAGATACTTGAGAAACATGCATGAGAAGTGTATTGAATTTTCTTGCAGGGGATTTTAAGTAAATATGGAGGATTCTCTGTCTAAATTTTTTTAAGTGAATAGTAATTGTTAGATTATTGAGGTTTAAATAGAAAATGTTTTAGTTTGAAATATTAGTAATTTAAGAATATGGTAACACTCGGTATGCTGATTTCATTATCGGATATGGGGTGTTACAAAAGTATGCTTGATCAACAATACTTCATTAGTGATTTCAATTGGATTGGTACCTAATCCTATGCTGCCTATTTAACTTTTGCCATTTATCTCCTCGTAATGTCCGTTAACCATAAGAAATTCCTCATCAATTGCTTCATGATTTTGACTAAGTTATTTAGGAACATTATATAAGCACCCTAGTAAACTTGTAAGCTATTAATGGCAAAATTAATCAATCTAGTTCTTCTAACAAAGGACAAACTTCTGTTGCAACAGTTATTAATGCTCTTCTTGGTGCTTTTAATCATGGGATGGAAGTCTAATTACTATGGTCTCTTTGAAGATATTGGAATGTCTAAAGGTGAAAGAAGGGTTACTATGTTGTAGACATGTTAAGTGAGATAACTAGGGTGCAAAATGTTAGCTTCTAAAAGAAATAAAAAGCTGACTGTTATCTTTATTCATGCTAAGGCCTAAGATTTCTTTGAATGTGTATAAAGCTAACATTATTGAACTTAATAGAATTTGGAACATCTCCTGAAGTGAGAAGTAGATCATCTGTAAAAAAAAAAAAAGCTATGAATTCTTACCTTACTATGCTTATGGTGGAATTTGAATTCCATTTTATTCTAAATAACACGGCCAATAAATCTTTTAAGGACCTTCATAGCTAAGGTGAACAAATAAGGAGAAATGGGTCACCTGACTATAGCCTTTTAATACCTTTGATGACTTTGGTAGGTTCTCCATTAACTAGAATACTAAAGGAGACAGTGGAGATTCATTTCTCAATCCAAGAAATGAATCTAGAGGGAAAGCCAAATGCATAAAGAGAATTAAGAATGAAATTCTAATTAATGGCATCAAAGTCTTTTTGAAAATCAATTTTGATAATGTAATTTTTTCGTGAATTTTTCCTGTTATGATTCTTAAAAACGCAATAAGAATGTTATCACCTGTTTGCCTTCCCTTGATCAAGGCTCCTTAGGAATGGTTAATGTAATTTTTAAGAACAATTTTAAGTTTAGAAGACAGAATCTTAGAAATAATTTTATAAATTTTATTGAAACAAGAATTAGGCCCAAAGTTCTTTAAGGAAAAGGAGTTAAGAGCCCCAAGGAAGAGAGTTATGAAAGTTTTCTCTGAGATCTTTCAACATCCTCCTTAAATTAAAGAATTCCACTCCTAATTTAATAACAAATACTTTGGTATAAGGCTAAGTTTCCTTGAAGAAAAGGTCATTAAAGCCATTGGCTTGGGGCCTTGTTAGGCTTAAGAGGAAACATACTTGCTTAAAATTTGAGGCATTAGTAGGTATAATGACCAAGAAGTATATTTCACTAGTTATGATCTACTCAATAAGGAAGGAGTTAAGAATAGGCTCTAAAGAGGAGCAAAGAGAGGAAGTATTAAATAGATCAAAGAAAATTTTTTATGTTTTAAGCAATAAATCATATTGAGAAGTGATCAAAAGACCTTTATCATTTTAAATGGAAACGATTATGTTGTAATTCCTTCTTAAAAGCTTAATTATGAAAAAAAAACCCTAAATTCTAATCACCATCTCTAACTATTGTATACTTGAACGTTGTTTTAGGATTGAAAGATTAATGTCGACTACTTTTATATAGTTCCTTAATGCAAATTTTCCCTTTTCCTTTCTATTAACATCCAAAAGAGAGCAATAAAGGTTATGTTGAGCAATGATGAGTTTAGCTTTAGTATTAATTACCTCTTATTGTAAATTACCAAAGTTTTAAAATTAAGAAAGTTAAGTTCATTCCTAATTTTCTAAAGCTTCCTCATGTATAAGAAAGACTTATATCCATGATAGGTAAAGCTTGTAACTTTAATCGCAACTTGTATAAAGCCCTCATTGTTTACCAAGAAGTTATTAAATCTAGAAGCTCCTAAGGAGTTAGTCAAACATATTTTGCACTTCCACTGGGATATGGTCAGAGAAAAGAGGATTATTAAAGAGAGCTTTACTTTCAGAAAAGGAAGTAAGCTATAGGGTATTAACCAGAGCCCTATTAAGCTTTTTCCTAAGAAACCATATGCCATATTTCTTGTTTTTCTAGTTATAAATTACCCCTCCATATTAGGGTTAATTACTTCAATGCTATAGATTAATTGAAGGAATCATTAGTGAGGTTTTTAAATGAAGCATTCTCTTCTGCTTCAGAAAAGTAAGCTGCACCATTAAAGCCTTTAAGGATAAGTTAGGGGTGTTTATACCTGCATGGATGTCCTTCAATTTATTCCTTAAGAGAATTCTTTAAAATGCTAAGTTGAAAGCATGAAATAAAAAACATGGATCATTGCCTTAATATACAGTCCTGATGGTAAGATGGATGAACTAATCAATTGTTATACAATTAAGTACCTTAATCTTGTCTAAGTAAAAAAAAACCTCTATTATACCATTATAATGGAATTGGTGATTAGAATTGATATTCCAATTGTTCCTTAAAATTTTCATATTCTTATAGTTTGGCTTCTTGATCTTGGTTTCCAAAACTTCAATAAGGAAAGGCTTAGTATTATATAAATAATCATACATTGTTTGTTATTTATTTTTAGCATTATTAAGCCCTCTAACATTCTTAGAGATTACAGAGGTAGGATGGAGGAAAGGAATTCTATTTATTTCCTCTATTTTTCCTATTGGATTTCTTTTAAGAGATAGGCTTGAATCCATTCTCCTTATAATAAATCGTTGCTAAATGTTTAATAGACTATATTTTATGCCCATATTTAATGTATTTTGCTTATTATTTGAGAGTTTTATGTGATTTTTGGCACTTATTTTATTTCTAGTGTGTTTTCATTTCTCGATTTCCTTCATGGATTAAAGGAGTGAAATTCATGTGAAATCAATACAAAAAATAGAAGAATTGGAGTGGTTTTAGAAGTTGACACCTTTGCAAAGATGTACACACTCATAGAGTAACATACATGGCCATGTAAGGAAATAAGTGACTATGAAGGTGTAAATCTTCAAAGATTTTGTGTGTTTTAGTGTGAAAATATAGGCCCATGTAAGTAACATATATAGTCATGTCCCATACACATTTAAGCTTCTAGAAACTTGTAAATTCTTGAATTTAAGTTATTTTTGAGATACACGGTCAGAAGAATAATTGAAAAGAAAAAATCAATAAGGTATATATCTCCCTTTTCTCTAATGTAATATCCTTGAAACTTTGATGAAAGATTGTTCTTTATCGAAAGTTTATAATTATGTCTCCCACTCTAACTTCAGAAGAATAATTGAAAAGAAAAGAATCTATAAGATATATATATCCCTTTTCTCTAATGTAATATCCTTACAACTTTGATGAAAGGATTGTTCTTTATCGAATTTCTAAAGTAATCTTCGTGTTTCCTCTTCATAAGTTTATAATTATGTCTTCCACTCTAACTTTTATCTCTAACTCGACTATAATTGCTTCTTTTTTCATATCCTCTTTATAATTTCCTTTTATATTACAATTATGGTTTCTAAAATATAAACGGTCACTATGGCATAATTATAAACATATGATGAGAAAACATGAAGATTACTTTAGAGATTTAATAGAGAATGATCTGCCAGCAAAGTTTTAAGGATATTACATTAGAGAAAAGGAAGATATATACCTCATAGATTCTTTTCTTTTCAAGTATGATTGAACATGTATTTTCTAGAAACCATAATTCATAATATAAAAGGAAATTACAAAAAGGAGATGAAAACGAGAAGCAATTATAGTCAGAGTTAGAGATAAAAGTCAGAGTGGGAGATATAATTATAAACTTATGATGAGAAAACATGAAGATTACTTTAGATATTCAATAAAGAACAATCTTTCATCAAAGTTTCAGGGATATTACATTAGAGAAAAGGGAGAGATATACCTCATTGATTATTTTCTTTTCAATTATTCTTCTGAACTTTTGGTTTTTGTTTTGTTTTCTATGTTTATGAACTAAGTTTATTTAACTGCTAGTTATAATGAGCCATAAGTTGGAATGGATATTATGACTTGATCTTTTATTTAACGCAATTTTATTGATTGATTCATTATGATTCAATTATTCCTTTTATAATTGAATTAATATTTTGGGATATTAGTTCAATACATACGATTTCATATGATTGAGATTGAGAAGTCCTTTTATATGAACAAATATACCATTAATTGGAAGGAGTTGAATGCAAACCTAGAGATAGGTCGACATAAATCCTCTAGATTAGGATTGAGCTTAAAAGTAAAATTAACAAAATGAGTAATGCAATCTTTACAATTTTAACTAGAAAGATGTTTTAGTTATTTAACCGAGGATCAATTGTTAATAATCTTGTGAAATATATTAATTTAATATAGGAATTTCCACAATCCAATGACTAATAATTGAATTGCATGACAAAATATTAATATTTAAGAAATCTTATGAGGATTCATTACCTATGTAATGGCTATTTGATATTGATTAATCTTAGTGATATTTGCATTTTAGTTCATAATTGTGTTAAGTTCTAGTTTAGTTTATTATTAAATTAAGCACTCATCCTATTCATTGGTTAGATAATGTAAAAGAAGCTATTACTTGTATTTGTAATCCTTATGGGATCGACCTGTACTTGTCAATTCTAGCTACAACTATACCATACACTTATGGTTTAAAACATAAAATTTAAATATAATATTTTTGCATTGTTGCTAGGGACTATAATATTAGAAAACGTTATTAATCTAGCCATTATTATTAGTATGATCATCTTCTTTTATGTTTTATTTATTTATTTTTCCTTAGAACTCCCTATCTGGATTTTGTATTTGTGGCCTATTTTTAAGGTTTGGAACTTATTCTTATAGCCACTAATCATGATAGAAGGATGGAAAGAATAATATTTTCATAGGGACTATAGTGTACCATCACTTATGGCAGTATCGAAAGCTTGGAACGAGAGGTATGGTGACATGTATATGAAGTTCAACTGATATTTATCTTGTGTGTTGTGACATTTGTGGGGAACCATAAATGTTAGGCTTCAAACTATATGTGCGAGCATCCAAATTAGATGAAGAACGTACCCCATATGGAAATACTTATATTCCAGAGTAAAACAATTCTTACGACTATACATAAAATAATCATGCTTCATCTAGATTTCTATAACAACAACAGTAAGAGGATTATCAACGTCCTATAGATGTCATCATGAAAGGCATTGCTTTACAAGTAACTACCCTTAATAGATTTAAAGAGCAAGGTGTTTATTCAGATGTACCAAGCCAACTTTGAGGAAACATGCAAATAATATAACTTATGGAGTAAAGAGGAGCTAGATTTTAAAGATATAAAGGAAGTTTCTATTTTAGGAGAGAAAGTAAAAGAGATGGTAGAGATAGAGGAAAAACACATGGAGGAAGCTACTACCTAACAAAAGAAGGAAGAAAGGAAAGGAAGAGGAGAATGAAGATGAGATAAAGGAAGATGAAGAGGAGGTACCAAATAAAGAGGCTATTAAGGGATTGTCAGTAGTCGGCTTAAGTACAAAAGGTTCTTATGTCTTATAAAACAAACCATCATCAATTTAAAGAAGCACTACATGAGAGACAACCCAAGAATTATAATAGTTTTAATTGATTTAATTATTTTTTTGGTTTTTTTGGTTTTAATTTAAGATTTCATTAATTATAAACATGTTTTTATATTAGTTTATAAAACATCTTTATTTAATTTTACGTAATTTTCATGTTTGTGGTATGCTTTATTTGACTCGTTTTTACTTTGAGTGAAAAATTTTAAAGTTTTCATAAATGTTAAGCTATGCATGAGCGTATACAAGGTATATAAAAATCTCATCATTGCATGTTTTACACGAACTTGCCCGTGTGTATAAAAATCTCATTTTTGCATATCTTACATGTTTCAACGATTTACACTCATTGGACACACCATGTAACATTGTTGGAGCTTTTTTTTTTTTTTTTTTGGTTACAAGAGGAAAAAGAAAAACAGAAATCTACAGTAAAGCCCTAGGGTACACTGCACCGAGTGCATCCTGATGGAGGAGCTCCTGGAGGCCCAAAGGGGGCGATTGAAGGAGAAGCAGGTCAGGGCGTAAGCGACCCGCTAGACGAGCTAGACTGTCTGCACATTAATTTCCTTCCCGAAAAACATGTTGGAGTTGACACTGTTGGAATTATGCCCATGTCCTAATCGTTATGTAATAGATTGAACAATTTAGTTTTGTAATTATTAACTTTGTTTAATAACATGGCAAATATTTTTATCATATTATGTTTATTGTTTTTTTATTCTAATATGATAAGTCCTTGATTAAATTTATACACTTGTCATCATAATAGAGATTATGATAATGAGAATCAAGTCTTTAGGATTTAATCTAAAAATGTTCTTGATCATAGGATCATCAAATAAGGACTTTAATGATCCAGTTAGATTAACATATATGTAATAGTATCTATTGGATAGATATTAGTAAATCTCATTTACTAAGTTACATATATAGATAATGCATATGGAGATATGATCATTGAACTGACCAAACCGAGAATTCTCAATAGTTAATATTACCTATGAACTGTCAAGTGGGATATTCTTATAAGGATTTAAATGTATATTTTTCCTTTGACCTGAGATCATCATAGTAATCAATAGGTCACTTATTATATTTTGATGTCGGACACCTAGTGTGTAAAAATGATATTTGAATGATCATTGGATATAATTAAGTACCTATCTAATTAGTGGTGAGTCAAGATGGGATCCATCGACTCTAGGTAATGAGTTTGAACTCTATGTTGTCATTGATCTTAATGATTGTTTCAAGACTTTGGCCAGGGCAATTGAATGAGTAAGGAAAGGAGTTTTCTTAAGTCATTCACCAATCATTAATGATCGACATGTAACATAGTTGGTTATCTAATAAGATTTGACAGTTAAACCATACCTTAGGATAATCCGGAGTTGTAATGATGGAAGGTAATTATACATTATCCTTAAAATAAGGTTTTGTCTTTGTAAGGTTGTTACTTCACACTATCCGATCGTTGAGGAGTGTTGCTAGACGCCAACCTTGATTAGTAATTAATTAGATTAATTACTACCAGATTAGTGATGAACCTATGTGGTCACACACTTACGAATGTAATATTTCCTTTTATGATTATTTAATTTATTATGAGATAATATATTAAATAATCTATATAACATATTATTATATTTTTGCTAGGACAGAAAATATATTTAATATTGGAAATTCTCTTGTACAAAATAAATGAATAAAATAAAATAGTTTTATTTTATTTCATTTTAATAATAATAAATGAATAAAATAAAATAGTTTTATTTTATTTTATTTTATAAATAATGGTTATTGTTTTTAAAAGATGTATCCTTGGTTTTTCTGTACATGTGAAAGGCGTGCAGTGAAGAGTAAAAGGAGAAAAACTTATAAGCAGTGTTCGAAATTGGACGGTCGTCGAGGCAGGTGGCCTTCTTGATTCTGGGTCGATTTGGTTCGACGGTTCAACTTCTAGGTTGAGCCAGGTGTGACGTAATAATTATCAATAATTATATTTAATTATATAATTTTAAAAAAATTTAAAAAAATTCAAAAAAAAAATAAAAAAAATAAAAAAAATAAAAAAAATAAAAAAAATAAAAAAATAAATAAAAAATAAAAAAATAAAAAAATAAAAAAATAAAAAAAATTATCGAACCGGTCCAACCGGATTGGTCCGAATTGACCGGTTTTGACCGGTTCACACCGGTCCAATTAAGGACCGGTTTTAGGGTATGAACCGGACCGGACCACCGACTGGTCACCGGTCGGACCGGTCGGACCGGCCGGTCCGGTCCGGGTTTCAAAACCCTGCTTACAAAGAGAAAAAAGTTATCTTATATACTCTTTGACTGGGTTTCTTTTTCTGTTGAAGAACGTGCATGAAACATTGAAAAAGAAAAGAGAAGAGTGAAAAACACCGAGACTTGATTTTTCAGTTTTTGTGCGGTGAGGTATATACAAAGAGTTGTTTTGGTTTTATATTAATAGTCGTATAAAATAAAAAGACAAGAGAAAATAGAGAATTGTTTTTTTCATATTTGAAGAAAGAGTTCTTCAAATCAACCAAAGCCATATTAAGTGTTGAAAGCGAGACATATTTTTTGGTATGAAAAACATAGAGGTTTCGTGTTTTCGAAGTTTCGAATCGAGTAATCATCATTTATAGGTATTTATCGTATACATATTTTTTATTATTAATATATTGTTAAACGTAATAGATAACATATGATTGCAATTTTTAAATTTTTACTGTATATTGCGATCCTTCAATTGATATTAGAGCCAATTTTGTGATTGTATCATACTTAACACAGACCAATAATTTGCATATACAATTGTGTTCTTTGTGTCAATACTTAAAAGTTGTTTATTTAAAATAAATGACAGCATCTTAAATTTGTGTTGAAATTGGTTTCAACGAAACCGGAACACTTTAATCCATATTCATTCTTCATTTACGTTGAAATAATGAAGAACCAGTGGAAAGTGAGTTTGTTTTTTGGTTTTGAGTAAGTCAAAGGCAAAAGGGTTTTAAGTAATGCATGTAATCCACTTTACACGTTATAGACAATTGGCAGCACACGGTTATTTGGAATGATGTTAAACATAAGCATAGTTATTGTTATAACGTGTACAGTGGACAATAGGTTGCACTGTTTTTTTTTTTTTTTTTCCAGATGTGATATACATGTTTTAATTAAAAGTTGGCTTTTGGTGAAAAGCTTTTCATGGTTGTTATCACACATCAACAATTTTAAATTATTATTATTTTTGCTAATTGTTATCAAAATTAAAATAAATTGATATGATCATTAATGTTATTAAAATTGTTTTAATAGCATAAAATTTTGACCTTTAAAATTATAGAGTTTATTTTGATATAATATATGATATTTTATCAAAAGAAATTTTTCACTCAAATAGATAATAATATTTATTTTGTTTACAAGGAATGATCTGATAACCAGGTAACTTGTAGTTTAGAGATAAATAATATTTTCTATTGCATATGATGCATGTGTGAGGAAAAATTATTTAATTTTATATTTTTAGCCTAGACAACCCAGGGAGTATAGAATTAATTAATTTTTTGTCACTTGGATGGATAAATTAAGTTATATAAATAGGAACGACCTAACAACCAGGGGACTATTTAGTATTGAGCCTACTATAAAATTTTATATGATAAAATCGACAATTTATCACTCTTTAATTATGCATGAGTAACGACTTGACAACCAAGGGGCTCATTCATATTTTAAAGATGTTATATCATTTAGATAAAAGTCCATGTCTAATGATATATTACTGTGTTCTTATTTTGGTGTTTTCTCTTTTATTAGATTTCTCAAAATGTCTACTATATCATTGCGAAGTATTCTTGATGCTAACAAGCTAGCGGGTAACAATTTTGATGATTGGTACCGCAATCTGAGAATTGTTTTCATACACAAGAAACTTATCGATAAACCCATGAAGGAAGAGCCTCTTAAAGGAATTGATGATGCTAATGCATTGGATGCATATTTTAAGTATCGCCTATAGTATTTGGCCACTTTGAAAGGCAAGAAACAAGGTGGGACATTTATGAAAAATGTTTTCATGATTTCTTTAACTACTATTGATTCTACTAAATGAGTATTAGATACCGATAGTAGCTTTAACATCTGCAATATGTTGCAGGATTTAAGGATCAGTAAGAGATTAAAGAAGGGAGAAGTAAAGTTACAAGTTGGGAATGGAGCAAGTGTTGCTGCTCTAGCTGTATGAACTATTTCTCTTGTTATGCCTACGGGAAAGACTTTATTATTGGAAGATAGTTATTATGTTCCTAAGTTTGTTTCGAACATTGTTTCCATTTCGTCATTAGAAAAATGTGGATTTCATACAATCTTTAAGAATAACCAATGTAATATGTTTCATGGTGATGAATTATATGTCAATGATTATTTACAATATGATCTTTATGTCTTACCTGAAATAGTTGTTTGTCCAATTATGAATGTTTCTGGTCATAAAAGGAAGAGAGATAATCAATCAAATAAAACGTACCTTTGACATTGTAGACTTGGTCATATTGGTGAGAAAAGAGTAAACAAGTTGCACAAGGAAGGATGCCTTGGGCAATATGATTATGAATCATATGAAACTTGTGAATCTTGTCTCAAAGGCAAAATGACCAAATCTCCTTTTACTGGAACTGGAGAAAGAGCTAGTGAACTATTAGGACTCATACATATTGATTTATGTGGGCCTATGAAAGTTCAAGCTAAAGGTGGATATTTTTATTTTATCACCTTCAATGATGATATGTCAAGATATGGATTTGTGTATCTTATGAAACACAAATCTGAATCATTTGAAATGTTCAAAAGATTTCGTAGTGAAGTTGAAAAGCAAACTGGTAAGAATATAAAGGCACTAAGATCTGACCGTGGTGGTGAGTATCTTAGTGATGAATTTATTGATTATCTAAGGTAAGATGGAATCTTGTCTCAGTGGACTTCTCCAGGAACACCACAATACAATGGTGTTTCCGAAAGGAGAAATCAAACCTTATTGGATATGGTGAGATCCATGATGGGGTTCACTGATCTTCCTATCTTCCTACAGGGATATGCTTTAGAAGCTGCTGCATATTTATTAAACAAAGTTCCCACTAAAGCAGTCACTAAAACTCCATATGAGATGTGGAAAGGACGTAAGCCTAACCTAAAACATTTGAAAGTTTGGGGTTGTCCAGCTTATGTCAAGAGATTGCAACCAGATAAGCTTGAAGCTAGGTCTGACAAGTGTAGATTTGTTGGCTATCCCAAGGAAACTATGGGATACTATTTCTATCACTATTCTGAACACAAAGTGTTTGTGGCTAGAAATGCAACCTTTTTAGAAAGGGAGTTCCTTAATGAAGGAAGTCGTGGTGTAGAAATAGATCTTGATGAAATTCAAGATTATAATGAATCAACACAAGCTCAAGAGCATCAAATGCATGTTGAGCAACCTTTACTTGATGTCTTGAAATTAACACATACGATACCAACCTCAACCATTGAGGAGAGTGGACCAGTTAATGAACCTGTCTAAGAACCTGTGCAACAACAAGATCAAGTAGAGGAAGAATCTATTGTACATGAGCCTCTTAGAAGGTCTACTAGGGATCGTCGTGCACCAGATAGATTAAACTTAATGGTGCAAGGTGACGAAGATAATCATATTGATGATGACCCTAAGACTTACGAAGAGGCTATGGAAAGTCCAGATTGTGAGAAGTGGTTTAAGGTCATGGAATCCGAGTTAGAATCCATGAAAATCAACAAAGTATGAACTTTGGTTGATGCCTCAAAGGATATAAAACCCATTGGATGTAAATGGGTATTTAAGAAAAAAATTGGAGCTGATGGGAATGTTGAAACCTATAAAGCTCGTCTTGTTGCTAAAGGATATAATCAAAAAGAAGGTATTGATTATGATGAAACTTTTTCCCCTATGGCAATGCTCAAATCTATTCGGATTCTACTTGCTATAGCTGTATATTATGATTATGAGATATGACAAATGGACGTGAAAACATCTTTTCTTAACGGAGAGCTCAAGGAAGATGTCAATATGACTTAACCTGAAGGTTTCACGTTGCCATCTGCTCCTAATAAAATATGTAAGCTACAAAGATCCATTTATGGATTAAAGCAAGTTTCACGAAGTTGGAATATTCGTTTCAATATAACAATCGCAAAGTTCGACTTTGTTAGATGCGAAGAAGAGCCATGTGTGTACAAGAAGGTTAGTGGGAGCGTAGTTATTTTCCTAGTGCTATATGTAGATGACATATTGCTAATAGGAAATGATGTACCAGCCATGCAAAAGAAAAATATTTGGTTATCTGAACAGTTCTCCATAAAGGATTTGGAAGAAGCAGCTTACATTCTTGGAATCAAGATCTATAGAGATAGATCAAGGAAGCTGCTAGGACTTTCCCAATCCATGTACATTGATACTATTTTTAAAATGTATCACATGGAAAATTCCAGAAAAGGTTATCTACCGATAGGTATTGGAATTTCTCTTAGTAGGGAGGATTGTCCTAAAACCCTCGAAGAAAGAGAGCGCATGAGTAGGGTCCCATATGCCAGTGCAGTGGGAGCTATCATGTATACCATGACATGTACAAGACCTGATGTAGCCTACGCGCTAGGAGTAGCAAGCAAGTATCAAGGTAACCCAGGTAAGGAACATTGGAAAGTGGTTAAAAATATTCTTAAGTACTTGAGAAGAACTAAGGACCAATTCCTCATATATGGGGATTGTGAATTAAAGCTAATAGGCTACACTGATGCTAGTTTTGCATCAGATAAAGATGATAGCAAATCTACTTCTGGTTATATTTTTACCTTGAATGGAGGAGCAGTGAGTTGGAAAAGTTTCAAGCAAGCTACTGTAGCTGATTCAGTTACTGTAGCAGAATACATAGCTGCATGTGAAGCAGCTAAGGAAGCTGTTTGGATGAAAAAGTTCTTAACTGAACTTGGTGTGGTTCCTTCAATAAAGGAAGCTGTTCCTTTATTATGTGACAATACCGGTGCTATTGCACAAGCTAAGGAACCAAGGTCACATTAAAGATCCAAACATGTTTTGCGGAAGTATCATTTGATTCGAGAAATTGTTGAGCGTGAGGACGTTCAAATTTAAAAGGTTGAAGGAAAGGAGAATGCTGCAGATTCCTTCACTAAGGCGCCTGGATCAAAGGAGTTTGATAAGCACAAGTGGAAGATAGGATTGAAGTTCATGAGTGATTGAGTCTAGGTCAAGTGGGAGATTGTTGGAATTATGCCCATGACCCAATCGTTATGTAATAGATTGAACAATTTAGTTTTGTAATTATTATCTTTGTTTAATAACATGGCAAATATTTTTATCATATTATGTTTATTGTTTTTTTATTCTAATATGATAAGTCCTTGATTAAATTTATACACTTGCCATCATAATGGAGATTATGATAATGAGAGTCAAGTCTTTAGGATTTAATATAAAAATGTTATTGATCATAGGATCATTAAATAAGGACTTTAATGATCCAGTTAGATTAATATATATGTAATAGTATCTATTGGATAGATATTAGTAGATCTCATTTACTAAGTTACATATATAGATGATGCATATGGAGATATGATCATTGAACTGACCAAACCGAGAATTCTCAATGGTTAATATTACCTATGAACTGTCAAGTGGGATATTCTCATAAGAATTTAAATGTATATTTTTCCTTTGACCTGAGATCATCATAGTAATCAATAGGTCACTTATTATATTTTGATGTCGGACACCTAATGTGTAAAAATGCTAGTTGAATGATCATTGGATATAATTAAGTATCTATCTGATTAGTGGTGAGTCAAGATGGGATCCATTAACTCTAGGTAATGAGTTTGAACTCTATGTTATCATTGATTTTAATGATTGTTTCAAGACCTTGGTCAGGGCAATTGAATGAGTAAGGAAAGGAGTTTTCTTAAGTCATTCACCAATCATTAATGATCGACATGTAACATAGTTGATTATCTAATAAGGTTTGATAGTTAAACCATACCTTAGGATAATCCGAAGTTGTAATGATAGAAGGTAATTATACATTATCCTTAAAATAAGGTTCTGTCTTTGTAAGGTTGTTACTTCATACTATCCGGTCGTTGAGGAGTGTTTCTAGACGCTAACCTTGATTAGTAATTAATTACATTAATTACTACCGGCTTAGTGATGAACCTATGTGGTTACACATTTATGAGTGTAATATTTCTCGTTTATGATTATTTAATTTATTATGAGATAATATATTAAATAATCTATATAGCATATTATTATATTTTTTGCTAGCACAGAAAATATATTTAATATTGAAAATTCTCTTGTACAAAATAAATAAATAAAATAAAATAGATTTTAGTAATAATAGTAAAATAAAATAGTTTTATTTTATTTTATTTTATAAATAATGGTTATTGTTTTGGTTTTATTAATTAACCAAAAGGTATGACCAAAGTAAAAGGATGAGTTCGGTGGTGGTTTTAGTTTTTAAACAAGAAACGTTACGTGGCTTAAAGATAAAAGACAGTTTTTAAAAGATGTATCCTTGGATTTTCTGTACATGTGAAAGGTGTGCAGTGAAGAGTAAAACAGGAGAAAAACTTACGAAGAGAAAAAAGTTCTCTTATATACTCTTTGACTGGGTTTCTTTTTCTGTTGAAGAACATGCATGAAACATTGAAAAAGAGAAGAGTGAAAAACACAAAGACTTGATTTTTCAATTTTTGTGCGGTGAGGTATATACAAAGAGTTGTTTTGGTTTTATATTAATAGTCGTATAAAATAAAAAGACAAGAGAAAATAGAGAAAAATGTTTTCTTCATATTTGAAGAAAGAGTTCTTCAAATCAATCAAAGTTATATCAAGTGTTGAAAACGAGACATATTTTTTGGTATAAAAAATATAAAGGTTTCGTATTTTTAAAGTTTCGAATCGAATAATCATCATTTTTTGATATTTATCGTATACTTATTTTTTATTATTAGTATGTTGTTAAACGTAATAGATAGTATATAATTATAATTTTTAAATTTTCACTGTATATTGCAATCCTTCAGACACGACCACTCCCGCTGCTACAGCTGCAACTGCTGGAAACCTGTCACCAAAAAGAAAATATCCGTTAGAAAAATGACTTCTAGACTTCAAGCACTGCACTACACTCATGGTCATGGAGAGTTACATGGGTGTGGGACATGCCCGTATAGCTAAATCCTCTGGAAAGTATCCAGAAGTTTTGCAGACACGCGAGAAGAGTCTCCAGAAGTTTCCCAATTAGGGCAAAACATTGAGGGTGACGGGCGATCTTCTTCTCCGTACAGTTAGCGTCACCATGGTAAGAAAATCAGTGACTTGAATCGTGCGACTTTCATCTGAACATAGCTCTATTTTTCTAGGCTTTAAATTTAGCCTGGGTTAGTCACAGTAAGCTAAACAAAGTGAGTCGTGGTGGGTCGATTAGGCGAGGGTAGAACTCACCCCTGAGTTTCTTGATTCTTCTCGTTTTTCACTACTTGATCCTCATCCATTAGGTGGTGCTTTTTGTACTATTAATTTTTTCTGCAAAAATCATAGATTTGATTAACTACCAAAACGTGCATACTTTTAGTTTTAGTTGAATTTAAATTATATTTGGTTTACGAATTTAGTTATTGAAATGTTTTAAGGGAAAGACTGAGAAATGGAAATAAATTTGCAGTGGTCGTTAAAAGAAGTCTGAATTTAGAATTTGAAGGACAAATTTGGCACACAAAATTGCCCCCGAATTAACCGCCGTTCAAACCCTATAAAAAAGTGGTTCCCGAAAGTGTTGGAAGTGAAGACCAGAAAAAGAAACAAAAACACGTAGGGCACTCTGCACCCAACTTAGCTTCTCTCTCTCTCCACTCTCGCTCACACGACACAACAACAAAAGCCTTCACAAACCTTTCTTCTTTTTTCCCATCTCCCAGGAACCAACGACAACCACCCAAAAAAATTGGAAAAAAAAAACTTTTGTTTTTCTCCTTTTCTTTGTGCAAGGACAAGAGATGAAGAAACCTCGTAACGGCTCTCCAATTCCATTGTTAAACGGTAGCAAATGTCAGAGGAAGGATTGCAGGAACAGGGAAAGGGAGAGTACTATCGTGGTAAATAGTAGTAAGAAGAACAATAAAAATGGCAGGAGAAGTTTTTATGAGCTGTCATTGTCTCTGATTCTCTTACTCTGGTGTCTTATCTTCTTGTTTTATACTCGGCTTGGCCTCAGTCACGAAAATGAAGGTGAAAATTTTATTCTTTAGCTGATTTTTTTCTCTTGCTAGCATCTTGTTTTGGATCAATCCACGTCTTCTCTTTGGCGTACATATACATATAGTTCTTGCATCATCTGTCAATTCCCTATTTGTTTTCGATATAATTTAGAGGAAAGGAAAATGCATGATAAAAAGATGGAGCATTCAAGATTCAACCTTTGGCTGTATAGTTGTTAAGATAATGTCTAAAAAAATAATGTTGCAATTTATACGGAATCAGTATAAATATTTTCTTATTCGTCTTTAGGTGTCAAGAAATGTTGGAAATAAAAATACCAAGGCCCAGACATTGTTATGTTTAAATATCCTTCTATTTCCCTTTTCTTGGTACTAGTTTCAGGAAGCTCCAATTAATAAGGATGAGCTATAATTAATGGTCGTATTATTGTTAAATAGTTTTGTGCATATTAATGTTCTAACATAAGTTTGTCTTTCCAGGAAATTTGACTCTAGATAACAAAAGCACACCTTTCCCTTGTGATTTGAAGGATAAACTATCTAGTGATGCATATTCACCAGTTCCAAATAGAGGTAATAACACTATGAACTTATGGTTGCTTGAGCTTAATTTGTCTATCGCTAGTAGCAATTCCTCAGTTCATCTCGAGTTCCCAAATCATCAGTACTCCCTTCTGGAGCCAACTAGATTAGAGGACTTAGTATGGAACATCATAGGTTATGGAGCTTTCATGTGTAGAGTTCAAAATCCTGAAGAAATTAAGGCTGACAAACCAAAAGAACTAGCCAGTGGGAGACACCATTCGACTTACATCAATTTGGATGAGTTCCGGAACATAACAACACAAGAAAAAGTTCAAGAGGTACCCTGCCAGCTTGTTAACATCACCCACCGGCTTGAACCTGATGGTAAAGAGTACAATTACGCCTCTGTTCTAAAGGGTGCAAAGGTGGTGGCACATAATAAGGAAGCAAAAGGAGCAAGTAACATTTTGGGAATGGATCATGATAAATACTTGAGAAACCCTTGTTCTGCCAGAGAAAAGTTTGTTGTTATTGAGCTTTCTGAGGAAACATTAGTTGATGTAGTGAAGATTGCAAATTCTGAACATTATTCTTCAACTTTCAAGGATTTTGACTTGTTTGGAAGCTTGAGCTATCCAACTGAGAACTGGACATTGTTGGGAAAGTTTATGGCCGCCAATGTGAAGCAGCTGCAAAGCTTTAAACTCCCTGAACCAAAATGGGTGAGGTACTTAAAGCTGAATTTATTTAGCCATTATGGATCAGAACATTACTGCACATTGAGTGCTTTTGAGGTATACGGAGTAGATGCCGTCGAACAAATGCTCGAAGATCTCTTAGTGTCATCTGAAAAAGCTGTTTCAAACAAATTGCCAGAGATCAATTCATCTGTCGCACCCACTTCAAAGCCAGAAGCAGTTTCTGTAGATGGGAAAAAAGCTGGCAAAGCTTTGGTTGGAGGCGAAAATACTGGTACTGGTGCAGAAAATGTTAATGATGCACAACAGCTCCATGTTGATGTTACAAAAGATCCTTCAATTAAAAGTAAAATTCCAGACCCAGTCATTGAAGTTAGGCAACGACCAATTAGCAGAATCCCAGGTGACATTGTTCTTAAGATCTTGATGCAGAAGGTGAAGTCACTTGAGCTTAATTTATCTGTGCTAGAGGAGTACATTAAGGAATTGAATCGGAGACAAGGAGAATTTCTGCCAGAGCTTGACAAGGAGCTATCAAGAGTTTCGTCGCTCTTAGAGACTGGGAAAAAGGAGATTGAAGACCTAATGCGATGGAAGGAGGAAATGGTATGGTAGGCTTTATAAATTCATAAAGAAAATGGATTATGAACAAAGAGGTATAGGCTAACACATATTTGTATGTATTTATCAGGAAAAAGGATTTGATGACCTTGAGGAGTGGAAAGCTGTCGTCTCATCTCGGTTGGAGTCATTGGTCAGAGAAAATATGATGTTGAGGTATGAAAATTTTGGTTATAGAATTTGATTTTGGTAAGGATTATTACTTACGAACTAAAGAAATATATTTATGTTGATTATGTGATCAGACTAGATGTCCAAAAAGTAATGAAAGAGCAATCAAATCTGGAAAGCAAAGAGCTGGCGGTGCTAGCAGTGAGTCTTTTCTTCGTGTGCTTTGCAACAATCAAACTAGTGTCTACAAGAGTTTCGAGCATATTAGGAGCTCCTCAATCAGAAAAAGTTTGTAGGACAAGTAGAGGGTGGGTTATGATACTTGTAAGCAGCACTATGACTATATTCATTACATTGCTCTCCAGTTAGCCCCAATCTGATAAATTTAATTTGATCTTCTATCAACATCCCAACATCCCTTTTTGTAGGTCTAGATAAACTAGATCCCATCCCTCCCAAATCATTTCCTTTTCTTTAGCTAAATCTGTAATAATAATAATAATAATTCATTATGCATATATATGTATATTAGAAAATGTTTCTGTCTTGATCAATTTTACCATACAAAACATTGGCTAACGAAGGAAATCCCAGTCAGAAATTGCAAGCAATTTGTAGCAAGCCCTCTACTAAATAATAATAACCTTTCACGTCGTCGTTTCCGGAGGAGCGAGTCAATCAGAGTCTCGGAATTAGGTGATATGAAAAAGAAGGCCAGCTTGGCGCGTGGAAGCACGCGCACGTGTTTGCTCCTAATCAGTTCCACTCACGAGTTACAGCTCCCGACCCACGACCCACGACCCCCGTCCCTCGTCTCCTCTCTTCGTTTCTCTCTGCGGATAACCAGAAAAAGAAATTGTTAAATCACCTTCACCTTCACCTAGGATTTGTCGTTTGCGGTTAGTTAACAGAATAGAACAAAACAAAACAAGGCAAAGTCTCTCTGGATTCTTAGGGTTTTTGGTATATGTTAGATTTGATGTCTTATGGTGAATGGAGACTCTCACTCTCGCCTTCTCCTCCCACCAATCTCTCCTCATAGCCTCTTCTCTGACTCTCCTCTCTCTCCTACTCGCGCTACTTACCCTCCGATCAAAATCCTCCAAATCCTCTCCTCCTCCTTCAACTCCTCTTGCCAAGCCCTGTAACTGTTCCTGCAACGCCGCGAGAGACTCAACGACGGATATGGTGGTGACTACAACGGCCGCGTCGGTGGCGGAGAGACAAACCGGGGCGTCGATGATGGAGCAGTTGGTGCCGGAGATTACGACGCATGCGCTTAGTTATTTGGATTATCCGAGTCTCTGTAGGTTATCCATGACCAATTCCCTGATGCGCAGGGCCGCCAATGATGATAATGCCTGGAAGGCCCTTTATCACAAAGTATTATTCTGTTACTTCTATAGTTCTCTTGTTTTTCAAATTCGTTTTTGGTTTCGTTTGAAAGTGAAGAAGTTCGTTTATCTTTTCTCAATAGGGTTTCTAGGTTGGAATTGTGAATTTTGATTTGTATAAATAATTTCCTTAAGTGATTGGCATCTTCATTTTCACTTGTCAGGATTTTACTTTAGAGCAAGATAGTGTGACGCCTGTTAATGGGTGGAAAGCTTACTATGCAGCTACAAGGGCAATCGTGAATGTGAATACACAATTCTTTAACATTATCAGAGAAAGATCACTTCCTGCTATGAGTCGTTTTTGGCTGAATGCTGATTATGTCAAGTGTGTTCATGCATCAGGGGAACTTTTCTCTGGGTAAGTTTGATATCCATTGCATATATATAATCCCTGGTTATTGGAAACTTCCATTTGGTTGAGGGCTTGTCTTTTGTTTGTCCTAAATTTGGAATATCTATACTGAGGTTATGAGCTTTTAATATACGTAATTTTTTGGCATACTTGTATGCTTAAAAGGTTTTCTGTAAAAGTTTATACTACATTATGAGTTGTAACATTCTGACATCTGTACCAGGGAGCCATGAACTACTACTAGACTAGATTGCTTTACATATATCGAGGAATTATTTGGTTTTTTTTTTCATACGGTTTGATGGGCCAATGATCATTCAAGTTCATAATATTATATATCCTGCCCCCTGAATTAGAAGATGCTTCATTTGACATACTTATAAATTCTTTATATGCCATTGTAGTTGAAATCTGGATGTGTATGTATTTGTTTAGCAGCATCTTGTAATTCACCCTTTCCCTTCATTATTTTCCTGGATCAGTCTGGACAGTCCTCCTTTTAGTTGGATAGCAAACCCATTCTAGCTTAAGCTATCTGATGCCCCTCTCATGTTGTATAGACCGATAAAGAGGTGGTGGTATGATTTTTTCAATGGAGGTCATACAATTAGGGACTTTTTTAGTCCTGTGTGAAACTAGTTGAACACAATGCATGGTTATAATGCTTTACAATATCTGAATGCAGTACAGGACTGCTTGTGTAACCTTTCGAGTGAATTTTTTGACACGTTGGTATGCAATGCCTAGTTTGTAGAGTCTAGGATTTGACTTGGATTTGTAGACAAAAGACCTGCTATATAAGTTTTAGAAGTGATCTTGTTTAGTGATGAATGAATGACACCTGGGAACTTCTGATGTCATATTATGAACAAGTCAGGGAAAGGGAGTTTTGACATATGTTTCTCTGAGATCCTAAAGTTACATAGACTGTTAAAATTTGGACTTTTTGCAAGACGAGTGACTAATTGTCAGTTGTTAAATTTGCTCGGAGATTCCTATGTTGCACTGACAGATGAGTGGAATGTCTGGTATATATTTCAAAGTGGGGCAGCGCTCTAATGTTGAAGTGTGCCATACTTTTAAATGGAACAATTGTTCAAGCTAGAGGATTCTCTTTTTGTTCTGCATATTTCTGTGGCAGGCTTCTGAAATCTAATTTTGACCGGAGTACTTTGTAATGGAATTTTATGTTTCTGGTGGGTATCATTAATTCTTTCTCATGCTATTTTTTATGGTGGAATTCCCTTGAGTTTCCAATGTTGTACTGATTCTAGTGTGCTGTGTCTTCAAAACTTGGCCTATGATCTTTATTTTGTAGTCATTCTGAAGCTGATCTACTTGCCTGTGCAGGTATGATGCTGTAATACAAAGTTGGCAGTTAGAATTCAATTGGGAGCAAGGTGTGGACTTCCAAGTGCGGGACGTGCGTGCTCGAGTGTTGACTGACATGGCGTGGGTGACAATGAAATTCTTCGCCGACATGAATGGACCGTTTAATATAACTAATATCTTTGAGTTTCACAATGAGCGGTGGTATATGGTGCATCATCACAGCTCAGTGATGCTGCTAGATGGAGAGGGAGACAACCAAATTGTTCATGCATAGTTGAAGAGAAAGGAAAAAGTGATACCAATGATAAATTGAATATTAGTTGCAAAAAGAATTAGTGGTACTGATGGTATGGGTCTAAGTGTCTTGAATTTTCTTTATGAAATTGCTACGAGATCCATTTTAGTTTCTCCAACCTCAAATTTTGTTTTCCTTTTGTGGTTAAGGTGTCATTTTCCCCCATTTGTCTAGGAATTATCGTGCAAAATCATTCCACAGTTATGCATTTGTGGAAAATTGGTAAGTGTTCAATGTCTAGTCAACATGTAAAGCAAGTAAAACAGGGATTATAGCTTGTATATTCACTAGAAGGAACGTCTGTTTGTACAGAGGAGTAAAGTGGGCGGGCATCATCTGATGAAGAAGTAAAACGTGAGAGTAGAACTAGCAGCAGGTTGAATGGCTTATTTCAACTTTTCTTTCCAATTTAGTTTTTGCTAATGCTAATGCATAGTTATATTGTTTTGCGATTGAATATTTTTGCAATCAAACGCAGCTCTGATAGCGAGAACCATGCCCTATGTTCAGTGTCCTTTTCTTCTCTTCTTTTAAGATCTTTTGTTTAGCTTTAATGTGCCTTCTCAAGGGGAACAAAGTTTCTATTACTTATATTTATTGGATGAATGAATGTTCATAAGATAATATAGGAACGGAACAAGGGATTTGAACCCTGCTCTTTGAACTCCTTCTTTGGTCGTGTTAAAGAGACGTACTTGTGCCGGGGGTGTCGAAATTTAAAACTTGTGGATCTTTCCAAGTATATATATATGTATAAAAAAAAGAAATAGGTTTTTATATGTATTAAAATATTTGGACAATTTGTCTAGTGGTCAGGACATTGGACTCTGAATCCAGTCCAACGTCTCTATATTATTTGCGGCCGTTAAATTTTGCTCATATAAATTAGCTTCTGTGAGTGGGTGTGGCTAACTCTTGTCCAATAAACCATTTCTCTGCACATAGGAGGGGGGAGGGAGAATGGGAACCACCATTCCCTCATCACTTCCTACAGCGCCTCATCACACCCTCTTTCCTAAGCAACTCCTATATAACACCACCACCTGTACCTCCCCAACTATCCTTAGATATCCATCCAAGCTTTCCATCTCTCTTTGCTCTTCTTCTTCTCCTACTACTATTGTGAAAGATGGGTCAACTCCCTCCCCTCCAGGGAATGATGCTTTCTCTCTTCAATCAGAAACAAGAAACCAAGAATTTGAGAATATTCTTACTGGGTAAGTACTCTGTACATCTGTTTCACTTCTGCAATTATGAGGCTTCTTAGTCTTCTGCTCATATTTTAGAGAAGAGAATGGTTCAGTTAATTAAGTGGTTTAAGAATATGTTGTACTACTTGTAAAGGGGGTGTAAAGCGTGTGGAGGAGAAGAAATAGAGAAGGGATGCAATGGTGAAGGAAGGATTCAAGGTGGTATTGCCACAGTTCCAGGTTTTGGTTGGTGGCCCATTAAAGCTTACAGGCCTTGCCCATCTTTTGTTGCATCCGGTGGAAGGTATCGGCGTCAAGGGCAAAGCATGGACGAAGTTGCCTTTGGGAGGGCCGAACCCACCTCAAATCCTGTTCGGACTAGCTCCAAGGACGACCTGGGTAAATGATTAGGTCTGCACTTCGATTCCTAGATATTATCACAGTAACCTCAAGTTAAATTTCTAATATTGTATCACCTCGAGTATGCAGAATTCCTCTTATATTGTGTAAAGTTTGTCTTGCATTTTGGAATTCTATGAATTTGTACTTGTGCTTGAAAATGATGTTGTAGACGAATAGTAACTTGACTTATTCCTGCTCCTGCTCCATGGTTCATCTTCTTGTCTCGACCTCATTTTTAACTTCTTATCTTCCATAATTTTTTTACTTTTAAGCTTATCATTGAGCAAATGAGTGAAATGGTGCTTCAAGGTAATGTAGCGAGCTAGTTGGATATTATATATGTGTGAAAAATTATTTACCTTGGGCCTTGTTTAGTTGAGGGTTAGCAATAGAATGAGATATAACGTATCAAATTTCTATCATTTGGTTGATAGTTTTATAGTGGAATTGAGTGAAATGAGATGAAAGTGGAGTGTTTTATGTTACGTTTTATTTCATCTTAAATAATGAAAATAAGAAACTTTTGATTCGGAGAGTTTAGGATAGAACGTAAATTAATAAATATATACTACCTAATATACCTGAATAACTTTTTTTAATACCAATTATTTCTTCTAACCCTAATCTCTTTTTCCTTAGGCTCATTTATTCCTGTCAACAAAAATTGTATATAATTAATAATATTTTATATAATTAATAATAAATTGTATACAATTATAATAAAATAAAATTTTAATAAAATAAAAAATATATATAAAATTATTCTTTAATTGTTTGTATATGTTTCTATATAAAAATAAATAAAATATTTTTACATATAATAGAATAATATAAATTTTAATAAAATAAAATATATTAAATAATTAATGATAATATTTTATATAATTAATAATAAAATATTAAAACTTTATTATTTTAAAATAGAAAATATATAAAAATTATTTATCACGATTGTGAATTGAATCGTGACTTTTTATTGGACATAATTTTTGTTTTAAAATCATAGCGTTAAACGTCCTGTAACTATCATTTTAATATCAGGGTATTAATAGTCATTTATTATACATTACATTTCATTTCATCTATCTTCTAAACAATATTTTACTATATTACATCATGAATTCTTCCATATCTCCAAAGCAACTTTTCACTATATTACGTTTCATTCTATTATAAATTGTTTCGTTTTATTCCATTCTATTCTATTAATTAACATCCAACCAAATAGACCCTTAAATTTCTTTTACTTATTTTGTTACAACATCATGTTCAAATAGTGAGGCTATGTAGGTTAAATGGTAACATGATGTAAAAACACGTGTTTACTTGGTGTCTATAGGGAAATTTCACAGGAAGAAAAAGCAAGAACCCAAGAGATTTAGGAGGTAGAGATTTGAGAAGTTGATGGAAAGGCTACCCCAATTGGTATTGCTAGTCCTCCCATCTCAACAAACAAAGGACGAAAGGTGAGAGCAAATTTTGTTAAACTATCAACAATTGTTTAATGTCTGTAATCTGTCGCTCTTGACAAAACTAGAATTGATATTTGTAATTGAATATGTTTTCTTATAACTATACACAAAAAAGATTTGATGAATCAAGTTTGTTGATCGGTTGTTCACGAACCAACATCGAGTTCGACTACATTGCATTACTACTGGAGAGTGCCCTCACTGTAGACTTGAGGAAACCTCGATGCGTGCAGTGCGAGACTGTGCCCGAGGCCGACAAGTGTGGACTGCCTTCTCCTTCTCTAGCCTCGGCAGACTTTTCCAACCAGCTGAATTAGGACTGGATTCCTCACAATCTTAATTGCCACCGTCAAGTCTTTGGCCATGATTGTTCGCTCCTTTTTGACATTTCCTGTTGGTTCCTCTGGCAATGGAGGAACAAATCTATTTTTGATGCCCACTTTAATTGGCCTTCCTCACCTTCTTCCCTTATTTTATCTTATGCAGGTCTCCTACGGGACTCCGCTCGATGCCCTCGGCCAGCAGTTTCTCCCGATTATTGGCCTCGACAGGAGCAACTCATCAGCTGGAAATCATCACCCCCTGGTTGGATCAAGCTAAATATTGATGACGCTTGTCAACGGTCTTCCTCAACGGCCACAGCAGGGGGTGTTCTCCGAGATAGTGACGGTCATTGGCTAGGAGGGTTCTCTCAGAATATTGGATGGTGCTCTCCACTGAATGCGAAACTTTAGGGGGTGTTCATTGGGCCCACACTGACATGGAATCTGGGCCATCGTCGCATCGAGCTTGAGGTCGATTCAATGGTAGTGTTCGATCTTTTATCCTCCGCAGACCGCCGATCCTGGATGTCCATCCCAATCATCCAGAGTATTCATGAGTTGTTCACTAGAAACTGGACTGTTGCTCATCACCACAACTACCGAGAGAGCAACAGATGCGCCGACTGGTTAGCTAAGTATACCGGCACTTTTGACATTGGTGTACATCATTTTCATACAACACCCGTTGGATGCCACTTGATCCTTTTAGAGGATCTATCGGGAATTTGTTTCCCCGGACTTAGCATGTAATTACTTCATTTGTTTCCCTTTTAAAAGAAAAGTTTGTTGAGTTCTTACTGTTTCTCAAGTAAAACCTAGTTCTCGTTAAGTTACTTTACAGTAAGTTAGCAGCCTAACCATCCATTTTCATGTAATTGTAAGACCAAATAATACTTAAACAATTAAAATAAAGTAGCAAATAATAATGAACACAGAAACAAAGGAAGTTACATAGAAAACAATCGATATCAAAATTTGTATCTAGGTATTGAATCTTCCTAAAACTATTAGATAATTAAACTTTTATCATGGAGTTATACTATTGACTATTGGACTGTGTAAATTCTCGAGACTATTAATAACTAATTTATATGCTTATTAACCAAAATTATTTAGGATAAAGTTTTTATGATTGTTTTATCGATTTGTAAATTTTGTTATTAAGTTTAACTATAATATGGAGGATTTATATCAACATATTTTTAGGTTTGTAATCAACTTTTTCAATTATGGTAGATCTATTTATACACAGGACTTTTTAATTTCTATGCTATGAAATTATATTATGTATTAATATTTCATATCTATTAGAAAATATATAAAACATAATTGAATCAAATTAGATCAATCAAAACAAGTGCATTAAATAAAAAATCAAAACATATTGTAGTACAAACTAGAGCTCATCATGCCTAGACATTAAAAAGCGTTTATCTACACATAACAAAAAAACAAAATCAAAGATAAACCGGAAGAAACATGAATAAAAAACGAAGAGTTCATAATTTTAAATACTTTCTCTTCTACCACATGGTTTTACAAGTTTGAGGGTTGATTATATAATCTATTGGATTTTTTGATGATTTCTTCGTGTTCTTCACTTCTCTGGATCAATATCGTCCCTTTTAAATGTTTTTCACGCCTAAAATCGACTCCAAAAGACTGCTCTTTTCAATTGGCCTTTGCTCACATGTTTTTATAGTAAATTTTAGAATTTTGGGAGATATATGGTCTAACACAAGGGCGTGTACTAGACCTTGTATATTTCAAAACTTCTGAATTTGTGATTCTATATAGATTGAGGGATATATACAGGCATAAACACGGGTGTGTATCTCTAATTTACTTCAAAATTTTGTTTTATGTCGTGTTTTTATCCGAATTCTTCTCTTTTTAGTACATGAAGGCAATTATTACCTATAAATGCACTTAGAGTGAATTAAGTACCAAAATTACAATAAAATTACAAAATATCAAGAAAAATATCAAATATAGGTGTATCAATATAGTCAAGTTTGCATCTATCAAATATTCCTAAAATTAAGCTTTTACTTATCCTTAAGTAAATTATAATTAAAATTATAAATCTTACAACATCATTCCTTCATTGATCTTAACTTGTCCATTTATACTATCAATCATCATATCATATTCATCAAATTAATATACAATTAGAATCAAGATATCCTAAAACTAACTTCCTAAGTCAAAATTAACAATAATCACATCAATAATCTCATTGAAATTAAAAGCATAAACCTTCACACCTCTCACTAAGATTCCACTCAATTGTAGTATTTAGGGTAAAAAAAATCAAACTTTCAAATAAGTAGTAAAACTTTTACCATAGGCTTGCAATTTTGTCACATCTCCATCACTTACGTAAATTAGAAACAAAAATCAAAAGATTTTTATAAGAGTTGTAATGAGGCTTATATAAGGTATAATTGAGTTAATAAAAAGAGTTAATTTGAAAGAAATTTACTAAAGAGAACATTATGTGAAACTTGTTCACAATATACACAAGTCCATTCATTATAAAACCATTGGTGCTATATATTTGACCACAATTTTTTCTATTCTCTTTTTATATCAATTAAAATTTCTAGCATTCATCATGTACCACAATTAAAGAGATATTGGAGCTTTCAAATTTTCAAGTTTCAAATAACCAAATAATGTAGATAACCTTTAGGGTTCAAAACAATTAAAAAAGGCTTCAAAGAAAAATAGGATAAAGTCTAATAATTGGGTGTAAACAATAAAAAGGCTAAGGTTCAAAATTAGTTAATCTTAAAGAATGAAATAAGGTAAGGTATTTATCAAAGAAATATATTAAAACAAATTGTTGAATCTAAGTACCTTCAATGCTTCTAATTGTAACAAATGTGATCTCAATATGTATAATAAAAGCAAGTTCTAGAATCATTTAATTATGCATGATAACACACAAAAAAGAAATAAAAGAGTTGAAAATTTTATTAATATTTTTATTCTTAGGCTCAAAAGCTCATAAAAAGTAAGTTTATGTGTGTAAATAATATGCGTTTCATTTAACTTGATTAATTCAATGATTATTAAAATATGACTTATAAAAGCAATTTTATTCTAACTATATTACTTTTGCATCATAATTCAAGGCAATATTCGATAATGAAATACAGTATTGATAGATAGATTTCAATTAAGACAAGATATCAATTTATAAAATTTAATAACTAAGATTATAATAAGCTAAAGAAAATCATTAAAATCTTTAAGAAAATAATAAAATCATTAACTCATTCCTTACACTTAAAGTTGTACATTATCCTTAATTTACGGTATACGTAAATACAATAGCGAGAAAGTGGAGTTGGTACTCTCTTGAGTAAGACAATTTTTTGATTTTAGGACTATCCATCCAATATTAAACTAACAACCTTACGAAATAGAAAAAAAGAGATAAAATGATAAAAGAAAATTAAATATGAAAATAAAAATAACATAAAATTTAAAATAAAACTTATTCCCATTTAATGTTTGTTTAACTTTCTTAGCTCAACATATTCTGCACATTACTGTCGTCCAGGATCTATAATCAGTAGCTTATTTTCACCCATTTCTCCACATAATGATTTTGTAGCCTGTAAGTAAGCCACATAAATGGGGCCATGATCATGATAGAGCCCCATGCATCACCATCCTTCTTCACCCACCATGATTATGGCATGGTTGCATGCATTTAAGATCCTCTCTATTCTTTACATTCTTATCTGTACATACTTACAAACACATCAAACACCTCTTAAAACATAAAATGAAGATCAAATTCTTGCTCTAACCAATCAAACACTTTAAGCACGTAAAAAAACTAACAATAACATAATTCTAAGACAAAAACTAACAATAACATAATTCTAAGCCTATACATATGATAATCATTTAAGAAAATACTTAAAAACACACTTAAACACTTAGAAAACATACTATGATCTACACCTGTCATCTCCATAAGGTAATGTGTGACTATTCCTTATATAATATGAGACAAATTTGTGTCGATCACATTTAAACATAAATAAGTATCATGATTAATAGAGGGTGATTTTATGGCTTCAAATCTCTCAAGCAATATTTCCTCATCTCTTATAATTAAACTTTCCATCATACACATCTAGCTTTAGTAATAGCCAAGAAGGGCCATCTTAAGATTAAGGGAACCTCTGTGTCTTCATCCATATTCAAAACTTGAAGTCTATAAGAAAAATGAATCTTAAAACCTATATAACATACCCACTATTTTAGCCCTAGGATAATTGAATTGATTTATCAATAAACTAATGGTTTATTCTAGTTAAGTTAGGGTCACGTAATCCTATTTTCTTAAGCATATTATAAAGAATTAGGCCAATTTAAGCTCTTAAGTCTATTAATGTCTTATCAATTGAAAAGCAACTAATGTTACAAGGGATAGTAAAGTACTCTAGATCTTTTATCTTTTGAGGTAACTTGTTCTTTAAAATGGTAGGCCCTCCTTATTCAGAGTAATTATTAACACTTCCTCCAGCTTGTTCTTATTCGAAAAGAGATCTTTTAGGAATTTTTTATACTACGATATTTGTGATAAAGCTTCAACCAAGCAAATGTTAATCTAAAATTGTTTAAATAGCTCTAAAAAATTGACAAAATGATCTTCCTATTAATTTTTTTTTAGTCTATTTGGGTATGAAAGTGGTGGTTTGTAGAATCTCTTCTTGTTTGATGATCTCAAAGAATCTCCTCTTTGTTTTACGATCTCTTTCTTTCCATTTTTCTTTACCCTTCTTCTCTTTCATTTTCTCTTCAAATTTCTCTTTTTTTTTAATTATTGCATTCATATGCTCTCTTAGGTTTAGCTTTGTATTCTTAGAAGGAGGACCCAACTATCTTTTAGAGATATGTTTGGTAGGTTATCTAATCACTTCCTAAGTTGCAAATAGAGGCATCTTGATTTTTGGAAGCAAGCTTTAGATGTAATAATAAACTTATCCATAATGTCTTTAAGATTCAACTTTTGTCTCTTACTATCCTTGGTTACTCCATATGAAGTTTAAATAGTATTTTCATCCTAGATTGTAGGTGTTGCTTCAAGAGTTTTTCTGAAGTCAGTTCCTAATAAAATCTACTTAATTCGATTAATTTTCCTAATTATAAGTTGCTTAACGATTATAATTAAGATTTCCTTTGCCATAAATTTCATAACTCAAGACCTACACTGACTCTTTTGCAACACTCATTTAGTTAATCTTCTTACTAAGATATTTTAGTTTTTCATCTAATGTTGTCACCATATCAACATTGTGGATGCCACCTATCTTAGGCTTGTGCCTTAGACTCTCCCACTAATAGTTGTTCATCATTGTGTTTTTGATAAGCTCCTACAATTCCTTATGGATCTTAAAGATATTTTTCCCCTAAAGATGCATCTATTAACTACATGGTTACGTCGCATAATCTACTATAGAACGATTGCATCGACATACCCATGGTACAAACACTTTCTTAACAACCCCTTTCATCTTTCCTAAGTTTCATATAAGGTATTTCCCTCCAGCTATTGGAAAGAGAAAATATCATTTCTAAGCTTTATCTTATGTCATGGAGGGAAGTATTTGGTCGAAAATTTCTTATCCATCCCATTCTATGTAGTGATGGATCCTGGAGGCAATAAATTCATATATGATTTAGTTCAGTCCCTTAAGGTTAAAGGGAATAATGACAACCAAATGGCATCCTTTAAAACTCTATTAAGCTTGAATGTGCCATAAATTTCTAGAAAACTGACAATGTGCATGTTAGGACAGCTGTTCAATAGAGCATTAAATTACACCAACTATTGCATAATACATATCATGTTGGGATTAATCTCATAGTTATTAGCCTCATTTTTAATCTATAATTCTAGACTATGTCCTAGTTAGTGATGATATAACATAATTACTAATATGTCCTAGTTATTTTATATTAAAACAAAGGAAACCTATAAAGAATAAGGAAGAACATAAGAAAGAAGTTTGAACTCCCATAGCTTAAATATTGAATGCTACTGTTGAATATTAACAAATCTTCTTCTTTTCCTCTCCAAGATTGATTTTCTTTTATTCTTATAAGCTTAAATTGGCTTTTAATTAATTTTCAGCTTCGAAAATGATCTCTAAAAACTCCCTCTTATATTTTTTTCATCGTATCTTTTAAATTGTGAAGCTTTAGAATTTCCACCCAATATGGTCTAAACAAGTGTTACAAAAGACCACTTTAGGCTTCTTTTATATCAAAACACTACCAATACATGTTTAGACCTAGTTAAGTGTTTCTCCTCTGTTGGTCAACGTGGAAAAACATAAAAAGATGCCATGGACATCTAGATAAAGAAAATTCTACCTTATTAAACACATATAGAACATACAAATATGTTAACGCCACATTAGTCATGGATAAAACTTCCTTAGGAACATAATATTGCAAGATTAGACTTAAGAAGGGACATAATACTTCGTTGGTACTGTCTTTTGGGTCCTAAAACAAAAGTTTGAAAAATAGCACCAAATTGGCTCAAATCTTCCCAATTTTACCCCTTCTTCATTGAGGGTTGAAACAAGAACTGAAATAAAAATATGCATTATTTTAAGCACCAGTCCCCACAAAAAATATTAAAACATGAGCATAATGCTTTTTAAATTTATGATAAAAATATATTTCAATTGCTAGTTAACAAATTCTCCTACACTTAAGCACTTTCTTATCTTTAAGGAAATTAATTTTATTACTAAACTCAAATAAGAGGCAATTCTAGGAGATAATTTCACCTATCAAGCATATCAATTAAGATTCTCCACTACTTACTCAACTGCAAATTTCATTAAACATGTTAGACATTATTTACTTGCATCCAACCATAAATTAATTCAATTTATAATACATTCCTTCAAAATTCAACTCAACTCATATAACTCAACTTAATGCATAAAATGAACATTCATAAGAAAAATATTTTAATTTTCAAATATCCTAATAACTGTTGTTGAATGATAAGTGAACTAACAAATTTAAATCAAGACAAGAGAATTTAGAATTGTTTGAAAGTTCAATTAATCTTTTGGCACAAGAGTAGACACCTTGTTATGAATGCTTCTAGTTACACACTTAGGTTACTATTTTAAATGGCTACTAACACTACTCTTTAACTTCAACCTTGTCATTTGGATTGAGACCAGTGGACTGAATTTATTTATTCTCATTTATTCACACTTTTTTTCATGTGAGATAATTAAAATGATTAAAATAATTCGTATTTCTCAATATATGTAAAAATCACCTAGGAAAATACACCTAAAATTTTTATAGTATAGTTTAATGAGTTAGGTGTTTGATGCCACAAGGATTATAATTACTAGTATTGGTTGTCTTTCCATTATCTAATTCAACTTTACTTCTTATTCATTAAGAAACTAAATCAAAATTTGGAATAAAATATATGTCATTTTAAGTACCAAGTTATATGAAACATATTAAATTATAATTATAATAAAAATATTGTGTGATTAACACTTATTACAGACAGTTGCTCTTATTAGTTACCAAACTCTAGTTTGATATCCCTTTTAGGAAAGTTATGTCTAATAAAATGATATCTAATAAATAAAAGACTAATATTATATATTCAATCTTATTATGATCTAATTGATTTTTATTAGAATTACAATGACTTAAGAACCTACTAGGTCATGAAAATGAAGGATTGAAGAAATAAAAAGATATTTAGTCAACTTAAACTTGATTATAAATTTTATAAAAATGCTAAACTCAAATATATTATATTTGATAAAATATCAATATTAGATATTATATCTTATTAAGACTTAATTAGAGGTGGCAATGGATTAGGCTAACACAGAAAATAATGTTCAAATCCAAGCTTAAGATATATGGCCCCACCTATTTATTTTATTTTTATTTTAAAATTTATAAAACAACGTCATTTTACTTAAAACATTGTCACTTTTTCTAAACATTCCAAGCTTCATGCTAAGTTAGATCCAACAACTCAAGCCTGGCTTGAAGCTCAAAATTTTGAAAAAAATTCAAGCAATGCTTAGGGCCTTACCAAACTGAGTCGAACCTTTTAACTTTAGGTTTGGTTGGGTTGGACTTGAGCTTAATAAACCTAATTGATATTTACTAATAATTCTAATTAAAATGTATTGAAATAATAAATATATTTTCTTAAACTAATAGAAGTTTCCAAACTCCTTATATAAATAGTCATGGACAATATAGGATCCGTCACTCCCAAAGCACATCTCTCTACACTACTTGTATAATTTTCCCAATGTAAAGAATGATATTTTTTAGAAGAACACGAAGAATGATCGCGGAGAGGAAAATATAATTTAATTAAATTAGACTTGAATGTTTATTTGATAAATTTTAGAGTAACATATAAAAGATCTACAAAGTTAGGACTAATATTAGATATTCAATCTTATAAGACCTAATTATTTTTAATTATTTTTAATTTTAATTAAAATAATTTTTTTTGAAACAAAGCCAATTTCAATATCGGTAAATAAGAAGTTAGGGGGGAAATCCCAACTACAACGGCTAGCATATAAATGTGAGACCCTTGCTAAGTTATGAGCCTCTACATTGGCTTGCCGACGAACCCAACAGACCTTGATCTCAGATCTAGCACTTAATAATTGTTTACATTCTAAAACGACTATACCAAATTCAGTCCAATTATCATTAAAACTATTTATGGCAGAAACTATTGTTTAGGCATATGAGTAAAACGCCCCTCGACCATGACAAAGAGGCAAGACCCAAGTTAATGCTTCCCATAGCGCCATAGCTTCAACCACATCTGGACTACACCACCCTACAAAATGACTAGATAAGGCTCTCACGAAGTTTCCTTCTCTATCATGGCGTACAACTCCATAGCTATATAGACATTTCTCCACAAAAATTGCACCATCAACAAAGCACAGCCAATCAAGTTGTGCCTCATCTCCCAGCCCCTCCACTACCCCACTCCCCTCCACTGTACAGGCTGGTATGGGTTGGTTCATATTGGCTTGTTGCCAATCATTAATATAGCTTAACTCCATGCGATATAAAGCAAAAGAGCAGTACCATTTGGCCACCCAAATCCGATCATAACGTACCTGCCATAGTTTTGAAGTTAGGGAGCACTACTGAATCACCCGTAGCTCCAGCTCCCTCTCACACACTTCCAAAAACCACTGGTTAAAACCCACCCCCACTCTCACATTACTGCCACCGCCCCAACGAACCCCTAATAACTGAGCCTCCTCACAAAAGAGTAGAGCATGATCAATATCCTTCGCTTCTCCGCAATGGTCACAGTCAACGCTGATGTTTAGATGTCGCTGTACCAGCTTGCAACACGTGGGTAAAATGCCTCGCATAGCTCTCCACATGAAGTTTTTAAGCTTAGGAGGCATGGTTAGTTTCCACAACCTCCCCCAAAAATTCCCTTCTACTCTCCCATGCACCCTGCCTGTGTACTTCAAACTCAAGCGGTAACCGAACTTTGCTGTATAACAACCATCACGGGAATAATGCCAAATACGGCAATCATCATCATGTCTTCTCCCTACCGGAATGGTCAGGATGGTTTGAATATCCTCGGTTGAAAATAACTCCTGCATCATATCCAAATTTCATCCCCTCCCATGTGGAAGAAACAAGGATCATCCAGCACCCGAATGTCTCTCCCATTCCTAACAGACCAACGAAAACCATGCTTCACCACATTGCACGTTTGGAAAATATCCCTCCAAGTGAAGCTTGGATTGAACTCCAATCTAGCTGACAAAACATTCCCTCCCAGAAAATATTTGACTTTGTAAATTTGATACCGGAAAGTATCAGTATGATGAAGAAGTTGTCATACCTGCTTTCCAAGAAGTCCAATATTGAAGCAGTGTAGTTCTCGAAAGCCTAAGCCACCTTCCTCCTTTCGCACACACATACGCTTCCATGAGAGCCAATAAATGTTTCTCCGCCCATCCGACTTCCTCCCCTACAAACAAGAATTCATCATCCGTTGAATCTCATCACATGTAGAGATAGGTAGCATAAAGACACTCATACAATATGATGGGATGGCTTGTGCCATAGATTTAAGCATGACCTCCTTCCCGGCCCTCGACAACAAACGATTATTCCAGCTATTCACTTGCCTCCACAATCTATCCTTTAAGTAGTTAAAAATAACCTTTTTACCCTTACCCACTAATGAAGGCAGATAAATTACATTAAATTATTAATGTCCTATCATACTCCTCTCTGCACTACTTTTAGAGTTCTTTAAATGGAAATAAGTAAACAATACTAGCTAGAAGCCAATCACTTGTACAACGTTAATTGTTTATGATTAACCTATTTCACAAATCAGTATCTTTTAGGAATTGTTGGAAAGATTACAATAAATTGCAATTTATAATTAATATTTTGTTATGTTTCTTGAATAATTAAAGTATTTTTATTTAAAAATTTATGAAAATTTCTTTTTATTCTATTTCTCTTATAATAAAAATCAATAATGAAGTAAATATACATTTTCATTATATGGGTATAATAGAAAATTTTAAATCATGAAATATTTTGATTTATTTAACCTTTTATAGTTGTTAAATCTTTCCTCTAGGCATTGTTTAGTAACAGTGGGAACGAGAATGCAGTCTTGATTCCCTAACTAGATAAAATAGGGAGGTTTTGATAAGCTAAGTTACGAGATGTAAATGTGTTACGAAAATATTGGAAATAAATTAAACTAGGAACAGATATAATGTATATAAGCTAACACATTATTAATATTAATGAACAATTATTTAGGGCCCCCTATTTTTCCAAAAAAGAAATTATTTAGGGCTCATTCATTCGCCAGGAGGTTCTACCTTCAAATGACGTCTAGAGAGTACAATAATTGAAAAGGTTTGATGATCGCACTTATTGGGATAGCAAAACAATGGTAGACAATGAAGATACATAGACACGTCTAAAGCAGTGAAGTAATAGACAATGAAGATACTTAGACACGTCTAAAGCAGTGAAGTAATCTTATTTAGTTATGGTGTTTGGCGAGGAACTTGAGGATGAGTTCATTGGTCTGCTGTGGAAGCTTTTCATGAATGAAATGGTTCCCTTCTTCAACAAAGACGGTCTCCAAATTGGGCACAAAATAGTTCACTTGTCCGCTCCTTATGTAATCTTCGATGCCTGGGAACTTGAGGATGTAATCCTTCTCGCCCATGACTAGCAAGGCTGGAGCTGTGACTTGGGGATTTTCTATTCCAAGATCTATTCCTAGGCTCCTGGATTCATCGATCAACCAGTTAACATAAGCATTTTATATAACCATGCATAATTTTTCTTCAACTACATACGAAAAACGTCACGTATCTAGATCTCTCCGGTTTTTGCTCTCTTGTTTTTATTATAACTTATTTGTTTAGAGAAAACGTAGATTTCCTTCTTTTTTTTTTCCCCCTTCTTACCTATATGGAACTTGTAACGCGAATGTGAATCCTGAGTTCTGGTACAAGGAAGCATATGCATTAAGATCTTCCTCAGAGAACCATGAAGGTAAAGGTGTTGATGGGTCAACCAAGTCCATGATCTCCTCGTCATCTCTAGTTGCTGCTGGTAACTCGGAGCTTGAGAATAGAGTATAAATATTTTTAATTACGGTCTTCACATCAAACCGACCAAAATCAGCTTCAGCCCTACCTGGTTCCTGAAATATTATTCACATAGCATCAGAAATGCTGTGAGCATATAAACGCACGACCTTTGATAGGAAAATTGATAGAAAGGAAACAAATTGGTGAAGGGTAAAATTTGCATACCAGCCACCTAGTAATGTAGAAGCCTTTGGGCAGGTATTGAGCAGGGACAGCATTAGGACCAGGCAGCATGAAAGGAGCACCTAGTGTTACAACACCTGATACTCTATTAGGGTGCAGAACAGCAAGCAAGTTCACTGGTACGGCTCCAAAATCCTTTCCGACTAGAAAAACCTGCAAAATACATTTCAAAGTTATCGTAAAATTCACAAATCTTGCTAATTGGTACAGTCCGTGTAGAGGGGATGAGAAAAATTCTGATCATTTATTTTTCGAATGCAGCTATGTGTTCAGCACTTGGAAAGCTTTGTTGAATAGATGCTTAGTCACTGAAATTCCACAGAATCTAAGGCAAATCAAGGATTTGTCCACAGATATGAAAATCCAGCATAGGACTTCAAGATGGTGTTTTTGCATTTCTTGTTAGTGCTGTTGGGGATGAAAGAAATACTCAAATTTTCCATGATAAAAACGTTTCTAACCAGCAGTTTGATACCCTTCTAATGCAAAGGATAAGTACATATATTGACATACACATACAGAAGGGATTGGATCTTCAATTTCTCAAATCACATCGGGGAGTGTAACTCATATTTTTAATTTACTTCTACGTCTAAATTGTAGCTTGTGGTTAGTTGTTTCGCTTGTATTTTACAAGTTGCCATGTATTAGAACTCATATTTTGGTTGCCTAGTTTAATTTAATTATTCGTACTTTAAAAAAAAAATGATGACGTAATAATAGACAAATGATAAATAAATAACCAAGAAAGAAAAAAAATTGTACGTTGAGGAAATCATGATGATTTCCGATGTAAAACAATTAATTTTAACAAAAGAACGTTACCTTGCTGATGCCAAGAGTGTCAAGAAGGGCAACAACATCATCTACCAGGTCCATGAACTTCCCTTTCTCTGGTTCAGCCGGTTGCTCAGATAGTCCATAGCCCCTGTAATCAATTGCAATCGCTTTGTACCCTGCATTTGCAACGGCTACCATTTGGTGCCTCCATGTGTACCAGATTTCTGGAAATCCATGAAGGAACAATACCACCTTTGAACCTGTACAGACCCACTTCATTATTAGCAAGATTTAGCTAAACATAAATCTTTTCAAAAGAAGAGGAAATAAAAACATAGTTACTAGCATACCAGTCCCACACTCTGCTACATGGAGTTTTAGTCCTCTTACTTCCACATGGGAGTGCTTGATCTGTTTCATTGAGCGTTAACAAACAAAACGTACAATTGGGTTCAGATATAAAGATGATGATTACAGCTGAGTGAGTTAGTGAGGTTGGGTGGAGGGCTAATGGAAGGTGTCAAAATTAGTCAAACAATCCACAGTTAAAAAAATGGTTTTGATTAAGATCTATCTGGTGAAACTTTTTAATTACCCTTAATCCAGCCACAGAAAGAGATTAGGATCAAGAGGAAGTAAGTAGGCCGCACCTGGTTTGCAGGGTTATCGCTGGAGAAGGCACCGTAGTCCACAGTCTGGGTCTGGGTCTGGGTCTGGGTCTGGGCCGACGCTTTGATCTTTACATCACCGGGATTATATGAAGCGTTGCAAGCAAACAACGCCTTGGAAGACAACACCACTTGTGTTTTGACTTTGTTGAAAAGAAGGTTGCTGAGCTGAGGTCTTCGACTCGAAGGTGATGAGTTGTTCTGAAGGCAGTTGGACGACACTGCGTTGGTGGCTGCCGCTGGCAGTCTCGAGGTTGCCATTTGATTTGCGGAAATGGTGGAGTGCGTGACTTCTGAGTGTACTGGGATATATAAGCTGAGTTCAATGTGAAATCCGGGAGTAGGGAATATCAACTCGTAAAGCTCATAATGTAGCTGGTCAAACAAGGCAGGCGGCGGTTTTTTTTTTCCCAGATCTTAATTATAAAAAGGTATATGTAAGTCATTCGTATTTAAACTAATCTTGTTTAAATTGATAGGTCCTTTATAAAAAATAAAATTTTAACATCAAATTTTAAATAATTATATATATATATATAATTTAAATTTGCAATCTCACTTAAACTAAAAGAGCCCTTTAATAACTCTACTTGTGCTTAGAGGCGGCTTCTTTTTTATGAGCTAGAAGTAGATTTTTTAAAGTGCTTACGTTTTGTTTGTTATTTTATTTTAGGAGTACCAATTTGGACAACTGTGGCTACTAGATTCCGGCAAATAAGCAAGTAGTCTCCCTTTTTCTTTTTTATGTTACTTGTTATGTATCATGCTGACGGCATGTGTGTATTTATAAATTACTTGTTTAAATCTACATGCAATATTTTGTTTATAGGATTATCTTATGTCATTTAACATCATATGCTAAACAACAAAAAAATAAAAAATACGATCATGGTGGAGGAATAAAACAGCATTTTGGTTTTAAATTTTAAATTTTGGATTTATTATTGAATCGAATGAATCTTGCAAGTTTCGTCTATGTTGTTTCTGCTTAATTGCGTAAGTAAATGGGCAAAGGATTCTTGGAAACTTGTGATTATATTATATTATTATTTATAATTCAAGTCATGTGACTCAACAGAAGTCATTGAACAGAGTATGTTAAATTCGAGTATCAAGCTTTATCATTATATTAACATATTTATATAAAATTCACATAACTGTGTGATGGAACAAGATTGAAATTTCATTTTTGGCACAGAAAATTTGATGTCGTATTTACGTACTAAATTAACTGAAATTACATTACCTAAGAATACATCAATGCTCAGCTCTAATTCTTAAAGATTATATATTTTTGTATTCATTGAGGTGATATGCTTCGGCGTTCTTCGAGCAATGAAGTTAAATCTTTTGGAAGCAGCTCAAATTCAGGAAATTATCCAACTTCAAATGCTTCTTAGCTCTTGACGGAGATTATTCTTTCTTTGTCATGGATTTGATGTTCAACACTTCTACGGCCCTTGGCTTTCCAAAGTCCAAAAAGATGAGTTGTATTTAATTTATATTGCGGTTGTTGTCACGACTTGACTTCCTCTCTCAGCGAGGAACATTGGACACCAGAACTTTGAGGCTACAATAATTGACTGAGATAGTGTTTGTTTTTCCCCTAAGATGCTTTCCAAGGCCTTCTTTATATATTTTATACTTGTTCAGTCTTCAATCTTTTCAAATGTTATGATTGCATCTTAACCCCTCTTCAAACACTACGACTGAATTTAAAATATTAGTTTTATTAATAATCAAAAATTTTCAAGTGTTAAAGAGAAGTAAAAGTTTAAGGTAAGTCATAAAATATTACCAAGTTTACAATTTAATTATAAGATACAAGATCATGATTGTACTTCTTTTTGATACTTCTAAGCATTGTTTTGGTTACCGTACTATACTGGCCGGTGCATATCGTTCCGGTCGAAAATCAGTATCAATATGGGTATATATGGTACTGGTACAAAATACCGATCAGTACGGAGATAAATTTTAAAATTTTTTGAAAATTTTACAAAAAAATCCCCTAATTTTTTAAAATTTCAGATACCGGACGATATTTGATCGATATTTTGAATACCGACCAAGATGCACCAATTTCGCTTGCATTCTACCTGGTATTCAAAATACCGGTCAAATATCGTCTGGTATCTGAAATTTTAAAAAATTAGAGGACTTTTTTTGTAAAATTTTTAAAAATTTTCAAAATTGCCCTCCCTCCCTCCCTTCCTTTTTTCAAAGTTTTTAAAATAATAATAAATATTTTATTACTAATAATAATTATCAATTAAATAAAACTTAAAATAAATTATTTTATTTTTATTACTAACAAATTATTTTATTTAAATTTATTTTAATATTTTATATAATATTTATTAATAAATACTAATAAATTAGTTTATAAATAATAATTTTAAGAAATAAATAATTTAAATAATAATTTTAAAATTATTTATTTCTTAAAATAAATAATTTTAAAATTATTATTTATAAACAAATATTTATTTTATATATTTTCAGTTATTAAATCAAAATTTATATATTTTAAAATTATATTTTAAAATTAATTATATTTATTAATAATTATTAAAATTAGGGACAATTTCATAAATTTAAAAATATTTTGTATTATTGTAATATTTTAAATACTTTGTATTATTCTTAATTTTATAATTGTATGATGATAATTGTCTTTATTTATATTAATTGTGGTTATTATTTATATGTAAAATATTTAAAATTATTGTTATTTCATATTAATTGTCATTATTATTTATTATTAAGATTTTTGAAAGCATGGTTGATATAAACAGTAAACTAGTAAAGTATACAATACAACTATATAATATACCAATATGGACTATTCTGCAATTTTTAAAAATTTTAGGGACTATTTTATAAATGTAAAAAAGTTTTCGAAACGGTACCGGTACTGTTAGACCCCGTCGTCGAGGCCCAACATTCGCACCACACAAGCACACATAAGCATAAAAGGCCCATAACTCACCACGAAAGGGGAAACTTGCAATAGAAAAGTTTGAATAGGCTTTTTGAGAAAATATGCTCCTTACGCTCTCACGATTCTAACGCCACTGAAAACGTTCAATTCGGATTAGAAATGAAGAAGTTATGGCAAAAATGTTATTTCAAAGAAAACAGCCAAAATTGTGCACTACCGACTTCAGGTCAGCATTTGAAAATCTTAAAGACTTAATTGCCGGTCGGCTCCTTCACAAAACTTGTAGGTTTATGCCTCTAGTTTAATTTAAAACAAGAATCACTTCGATCGGAGCTCTATAGCTCAAGATATCTCAAAATTTGTAAAGTATGTTCAGACTTGATCAGCCGATCTCCACACTTGGTTTCAAATCACCTTTTTCAATTTAAAAGAAATACTGGTAAATCAAGTGTAGAAAGATAGAAAAATTTCTTAGAAACCCATCGTTTCGAAAATTAGCTCAATCGGAGGTCTGTGCAAAAAGTTATGGCCAAAAGAAGGGAGAGGGGTCGGTCGGCCAAAACCGACCCCCAACCACGCTAGCTCGCCCACGGGGTGAGCGCCTCGCTCTCCCGCTGGGCAAGCGATCGCTTCGCTCGGCATGCCGAGCGCCTTGGGCGCTCGCATGTCGAGCCTAGCGACCTGCCCAACGATCCGACCTAAGAGACTTCTAACCTCAATAACTTTTGACTCTGAGCTCCAAATCAGACACGGTCGGAAGCGTTGGAAAGCTAGAAGAAAAAATCTATATTTTTCAAGAAGGACTCACAAGCAAGCTCGGACTCTACGGGAAACAAAAATTTACACTAAGATTGATCGACCAGCTCTTCCTGAACAACACCAGAACTTGTGACCTCTATAACTTTTGACACAGGACTCCGAATTAAGCAAACTTAGTGTCTATGGAAAGGTAAAATAATTATCTACAACTTTCATGAAGATCACCGACCTAGATTCTAACTCTATAAGGGTCAAAAGTGGACTCAAAGCTCTTCCTAACAATCTGCCATTTAGACAGCACCTCCATTTAACTCCAACGACTCACACCTACCAATCAACACATCAAAATTAATTCATAAAACATTCTGGAAGAGCTCTACCGCTCGCATAACACCATCAAGGAGTCATAATAATCCCAGATGGCCTATATCAACCCAGAAGTTTCAGAAAACACAACCTATCCAGAATTTGCAGAAACTTCCACAACTTACAAATCCTTGGCACATTTCTAGCGAGCTCTCTCAAGGCAACCTCATCAACAACTCAACACCTAAAAATTACTCATACACACTATTTTAAGGCCATAAACATTACACAAATGAACAAGTTCACATGAAGAGAGTACTAGAGCTCTCATTCTCATTTCAAATCATAACAAAGATTTATGCGTAGCTTTGGTTACATATTGGCATATTCATCAAGATCAAGTACAAAATACAAAAGATGAGATGCTCAATGACCAATATGCTTACAAAGCTATCCCAAAAGCTAGTTACTAACTTAATACAAAAGTAGCTAAATTTCTTGGAGTGATGCCCGAAGCTTTACAAGGTTCAGCTTTCAACTTGAATTTGCACCTGAGGAGGGAGAATGGGGTGAGCTAACACGGCTCAGTGGCTAACAAGTTTATAGCCATCAGGTAATGAGCCACACAACACATCATTAATAATCCAAAGCATTAGCAATTTACATAATATGCTGAAATACTCCACTTTGTCACATAAATTACAATTAACTCAACTCATCACATAAGGCATAACTGGAATCCTCTTGCAATTAAAAATACATATTATGCATCATAAATACCATTAAAGAATAGAATGCACACAATAGGCTCGAGAGTTCCTTAAACACAACGAATAAACCGAAATTTATCGTAAACACAACGAGTCCATTTTTGGATCTCGTGGGCCACAAGCGGGCTGTCGGGAGAAGGCTAGGGGGGTCAACGTGCACGTGACTTATCGAAGTAGGTTCTCTCTTGCCCAATCACAACCAATTTATGATCACATATTCAAGCAAAAGACTAGCATTTTATGCTTCTTTCATTCTTTCGAATCATCATAGTTTCACACTTTACTTTCAAATCAAAAGAAATACACTTCCAATATGCACATAGTTATCAATGATAGCACACATAGGGCATTTGCTCATTACACAACAACTATAAAAATGTTACCCACGTATCGTCGATATCAGAATTCAAGATTGCCCTTCCTCCTTGTCGTGAGTGGGGTTCTCTTGATTTCCTTCAATCAAAACATACTCCATTATTTATATTCTAAAAGAAAGCATAGCATTCATAAAAATCAAGCAAAATAAAAGTCTACGTTAAACTTAACCTACCCATAAGACATTTAAGCTAGAATAACCATAACCTTAGCTTAGAAATCCCAAAAATCCATAGATCTCACCTTCTCTTCTTTCTTTCTACAAACCTTACACAAACTCTAACTTCCATTTCCTCCCATTTTTGAATCTATCATAAACAAAGATGAAACTTACCTCTAGCAAGTAGATTTCTTCTCTTTTTCTCCTCCTTTCTTCCTCCCTACGACTCTCTCTCCCTTTGGCCGAAAGCCTCCCTCTGTTGGAGTTATGTAAATATAGTGCCCTGGAAAGCAAGTGTATTTACATGTAACTTTATCTTCTTGATTCTGTTTTGTAATGAAAATATTTATTATTAATAAAACAAAAGAGTTTGGTTTTATCTGTATGAGCATTATATATCTGGTCATAAGGTACCAAGATTCATTTGTAAGTAATATACATATACATAGAGATGTATGGGAAACATGTATATTATTAGAATCAATTAATTGATTCACAGTTGAATAATCAAGTTGGTCGTTTGATTATGGTTTAGGCGTAGTGTTGCGATTTATCTCCATATAAGTAAAGGAGTTTACTTAAAGGGAATGATGAGTTTCATATCATGATAGTAGTAGACTATCGATAATGGCACTATTAAATGAATTGAATCAAGTATGTTTTCAAGAATAAAGTGGGTCGTTACTTTAATCTTAAAACATACAACTTAAGCATTCGCTATTATGAACCACAATCTTGATGAGTGGTGAACTCATATGTGTTTCATTATAATTCTTGATATGATCGGAATGGATTTTTACAGGTATTAATCCGATGTCTCGCATGTTGGAATTATTAATTGAAACATGTATCGTGAACATTCACTCAAATAAAGAGTTTATAGTGTTATCATCTCTTCTAGATGTTTTAAGGAGATTTGGTGATTAAGCTGGCGCCATAGTTTGATGGACTACCTACCCATCAAGTCTTAACACTAAGATGAGATCTTATGTGTTAATCACCATATAAAGTAAAATGAGAGATCTAGAAGGAAAAACCAACATAAGGGCAAAACGATAATTTTACCCTTTGTTGTGCGGATGGCTATAATAAGGTTCTAAATAGGGTTTGCAATTGGACATATTCTCATAATATTTAATAATTCAAGATTTCAACTAATTGTCTTTAGTAGAATGACATTTAGTTAATAAGCTAGAATTAATTCCAATGAGATTGAATTATTTCTGGGCTTATTGGAGATTGAATTATCAAAGTCCAATAAGATTCCCCACTTGGCTTTAAGGAAGGTTATCAAGCTAAGTAAGAAGTAGTTTGGAGGCTTTAGAAGTCCATAATTGAATGATGGGCTTATACTAATTAATGGTTAATTGGAAGCCCATATGTTCATTTAGAAATGAGCTTGTTTTGGTTTAATGTAATTGATTAGATTAATTATATTAAAACAATTTTTTTTAAATGGAGAAGAAGCAATTTCGAAATTGTGTTAGGTTAGATGTGTAACAACACATTTGACATTAAAATACTAAATAAAGATGGTCTTTATTATGGTTCATCATTTTTAAATGGAGTTATGAACTTACCATTAAATGGTTTAATGGTTGGCTTTTAATGTTGGCATGTAACCTATTTGCATTCATTAGATTAAAGATGAAAGATGTGCATTAGATGGACCATCTTCCTTCTTTCTTCTTGCCAAAACCGAAATGGGTATTCAATTATAGGTTATGGTCTTTTCAAATAGCCATTTTAAAGATAAATGAAGTAAGTCTCGCTTATTGGCTATTTGATGAGTGATTAATGTAAGTGATGCATTGGATGCCTCTCACTTTTTCCATTCATGCATATTTCGAAATTGAGATGTAAGAAAGGGTTCTTGCATGGTTTTTAGATATTCTCTCTTTTCATGCAAGAGAGAACCAAAATTCCTAAGTGAAAGAATTGAAAGAGTTTCAATTTTGGTTCTTCTTCTTCTAAGAAAATCTCCTCCAAATATTTCTTCTCCTTTCCCACCAAAGGATTTTGTTAACCTAGTTGTCCTTGAAGAACAAGTGGTAAATCTAATTGGTAGAGGATACTACTACAAGGAAGAAGATAGATTGCTAAAAGAAAAGACTCAAAGGCAAAGGATTTGGATACAAGAAGGAGAGGATAGCGCAGCGAGGATTTAAAGCTGTAACGAAGGAGTCGGTAATTCCTTTTATCTTGTTCTTGGTTTTATTATCCTTATACCATATCATGTATGGATTAGCATGTTGATTTGGATATATTGCTTCCGCTGCAAGATGATTTCTTAAAAAGTTTTGAAATATATCGTTTCTCCAAACTAAGCATGCTTTCTTTTTCCGATCCAACACCCTCTCCTTTGGCTCATGATTTTTACTCTTCTCTTCTCTTTTGATGACTTACGACCACTTGCCTCCTTCTCTTCCTTTTGCAACTTAACTCTTTTAATTCTCAACTTAAAGCCCTCTCTCAAAACTACATAGTTTTGAGCTCTCCCTTATCCTCTCTCTAATGGGCTCTCTTCCTTCTTCTTATTCATTTATTCCTAAAGCCCATTCCATCCAAGATTAGGTCCAAGCCTTAATTTAAAGTCTCAACTTCTAATTTCCAAGCCCAACATAAAAATATTTATATAAACACATAATTAAATCAATTAAGGCAAAATAAAAAATAATTAACGAATAAATCCATAAATAAAAAAATAATTAATTCAAATAAAATAAATAAATAAAATAAATTTTTTTTTGGGGCCCAACAGGTACAGTTTCGTTCTAAAACTCAATCCGATACCGAGCCCAGTACGGTATTCATAACTTTACTTCTAAGCACAAATTTATCCTTTGGGCTTTCAAATTTTTCATTAGATAAATAATCATGTTATTAAAGTTGTTTATAAAATTTAAACAGGTGGAAACTTCTTAACATCTATTAAAAATTGAGTTTATGTAAAATATGTACCTTCACAAACTTCTAATTATGTAGTTCCACTAATTTATAATATAATTTTAAATGGCATAATAGTTACATATTTCAATTAATGGATTCACCACTTAAAATCTAGCCTTCAAAATTTTTGAGTGATAAAATTCGCTTTTACTATATTATAAAATTAACAATACTCTTAATATAATAAATATGTTACTTAGATATATTGCTATTTTTTAAACTAAATTTACGTGCAAATGATTAGCAACTGTCTATTATAGCTGCTATTATTATTATTACTACATATAAGATGCCAATTTTCCCTACGGTTTCACCAATTCCACCAAAACTCTTTAATGATATCTTTTTTAAAATTACAGATTAATCTCCAAAAGAGTCACAAATTAAAGTCCTAGCTAGCAATACTTAAGACAAGTATTTAGTATTTACTCTTTGCTAAGAAAAATTTAGTGGTTGTTTGATTCTAGTTTTTTTAGTTCTCGTTTTCAATTTTTGTTTATATTTTCAAATAAAAATAAAAACCTTTTGGTTGTTAATATTAATGTAGTTATATTTTATCACTAATAATAATTACATATTAGATAAAGCTTAAAGATAAATTATTTTAATTAAATAAATTTATTTAATCTCTTATATAATATGTATTATAATAAAATAAATAAATAAAATTTATTTAAATTTATTTAATTATTAAATCAATTTTATTTGAATATTTATATATTTTAAATTTATTTAAATTTATTTATAATTATTAAATTTAATTACATATAATTTAATTATAAAAATAAATTAAGTTATTAATAATTTTATTGATAATTAATTTTAATTCATTAATTATAATGTTGAATTAAATTATTCATAATTTTGTTAAAATTTAATAATTAAATAATATATTAAATGATAGTAAATCATATTATGAAAAAAACAAAACAGAAAACAAAACTACTTTTTATGGATTTCATAATTTTTAAAACTAAAAGAAACCAAAACCAAAAACAGAAATAAAAATTCAAACAAACAGATTTTTTACTGAATTTGAAAACAAAAAAATAAAAATAAAAATAAAATTGGAAACAAATACCCAGTTAGTTAATAGTCCATTTCTTGAACAAAAAGAATCATAACAGTTGTGTAACAATTCTTGCTATTAGCTACTTATCTTCTAATGGAAGTTATTAGTTCAACAAGCCAAATTTCTAAAATTTTGAGCTTACAGGTTCTAAGTTTTCAAGATATCTTAGCAATAACCGTTCATAACAATCGTTCCAAGACTTTATGCTATGTAATTGGTAGACTAGTGATAGTGCATTCTTCAATATTAGGGATAGTAGATAACATATTTAACACTACTTTCACTGGTATTGATTTATTCCATTCCCCTTCGAGTCAAAGTATGGATATACCTTAAGTTACAACAAAACCAGTAATATATTGAACGCAAAAATGAAAAAAAATGCTAGTTTAGAAGGAAAAGTAGGTTTCCAAGTCTCAAGCAAGAGATATTGTTAAGAAAATAAAATATGATTAATAGGAGAGTGAATAAAAAGCAAATCAAACCAAAGGAGAGTAAAGAAGCTAGCAAATAAGTAAAGGGGGCCCTTAGTAAATCTATAGCTTATAAGGAACAAGGAGAAGGACTAAAAGAGTGTGGATATAAAAGAAATTAAAAAAGAATCATAGGAAGCAAAAAATGATGTTATGCCAAAAAGAAGGGAAGGAGCAATGGAGTAGTAACAAAAGAATAAGACAATAGAGTAGAAGAGAAGAATAAGACCATAAAGTAGCAACTAAAGTTGAGAGTTTCACTAAGTATAAAGAAGATAGAGCTTCTCTCTCTAGCTATAATTGATACTACTTTGTTCTTCATTAATTAGCCAATGTACATGTAATTATAAAAGATTACCAACTTAACTATAAAAAAAAATTGCAAAGAATATAATTTGTAAGTTACTTTACAAAAAGAGTTTAGTTCTTAATTCTAAAGATATCTCAGTTATAATCCGTCTAGCTAGAGTAGCTAATCTAATCTTAAGATGGAACCTCCTTTTTTATATCACCAAATAATTTGTTGCGTTTCTCCTACGAATGTGATAGATAAGCGTTCCAAAATCTAACTCTAAAAAGCTTTTTGTCTCCCTTAATTCTTAAACTAACTTTTTGTGTCCCATGTAATTATGCTTAACCATTCCCTACTAGTTCATTGGAGATTGAAAGTGTGAGCAAGCTATTATATAGCATTAAAGAGAATATATAGTTGAAAAATAAGTGATCATCCGATTCCTAGGTAGCCTTATTTAGGGCATAAGTAAAGCTATCAATATGGAACTTTAGCCAATCCTTGAAGCCTAATCTCTGAGCAGTAACTAGATCAAGGAGTGTGTAGAAGCAATGTTGGAGTTCCATAATGGAATAAAGAAAAGGCTGCTTATAGAAGTTCCCATCAACATTTTCTTACATGAGGCAGTGAAACAGACTAGAGTTTTATCCTAAGTCTGTTGCACACAATTAACAGTGGAGGGATTAGGGGAATACCTTGGTATGTTCTAGATTATATCACGGAATCCCCTCGAGTGATAAAATGTCAAGTACTAGTTTCCGTTCATTATAAGTTATTACACTTTAGAATTAATAGGAAAAATGGCTTTGAGAGAGGGAAATTCCTTAAGTTAGTACAATAGGCTAAGTTTTTACTAATTATTAAACCAAAATTAAGTTGCCTCACCATTACAAATCTTATGTTTTATCTAGGGCTGCATAAAGTATCTAGTGTGAAATATATTTTGAAAGATGTAGGATCGAATCAATTTAATTTTCACAATCCATATACTCTCTCCTCGTAAGTGATACATGTGAACCTACTTCACCTATAAGCTTTCTTTCTCCATACAAATCCTCCATAGTCTTTTAACTGTAAGGACCTTGGGCATTTTGTAAGTTAATACCATGCCAAGCCCTCCATATTGTTTTAGAAGGCATAATATACTCCATTTGTCACTTAGAGTTCGAATATATTTTCTTGAGCCGCTCTAAAAGAAATCCCTAACTATTATTTAAAGTCTCTTTATCACAATCTTTGGTAAAATAAAATGTGAGCACTAACATGTATAATGATTATTAAGTACAAAAGTGGCTAATTGCAGTCCTCTATCATATAATAAGAATCTATTGCACCAGAAGAGCACTCTCTTTTCAAATGAACTAATTTAAGGGGAATAATCTATAATATTAAGTCTTTTAGTGAAGATGGGAACCTTAAGATACTTAAAGTTGCTAAAATTTCAATCCCAAAAAGGAAGCAGTTATGTTCATATTATAATATGGAAAAGCAGTAAAAAAATATGGAGCTTTTCACTGGATTAAGGCTTAAGCCTGATTCTACTTTAAAGGTTTCTCAAAAGCTATCATCAAATTAATTAAAGTAGCATATGCCAAACAAAGCATTTGTAGGTCATTAACAAATGAAAGTTAAAATATTTTCAGCTTATCACATCTATAATGACATATAATGTTAGGAAATCTTGCTATTTTAAAAGAAGTGTTCATGTACAAAACCTCCATTGTGATTGAAAAAAGATAAAGAGACAAAGTATCACCTTATCTAAGACCTTAAGCTACTTTGAAGAGATTTGATGACTACCTATTGGATATGAAAAAAAAGGAGACTGAAGAAATGCAAGACTGGATTCAACTAATGAACCTGCTAAGATAACCAACAACTTGAAAAGTGCTCAGTATAAAATCTCAATTAACAGAATCAAAATCTTTTAGAAAGTCAATTTGTAAAACTCAAATGTTAATGTATTTGTTGGAGTTATACCCCATAAAGGGCACCTATTCAAGGATAATTTTATCATATATGCTTCTTCCTCTTGCATATGCAACTTGATAAGGATTTACAAAGTCAAGAAGTGTCATCTTCAATATGTTTGTTAGAACTTTTTAGATTATCTCATAAATCACATTACAATATCCAATAGGTCTATAGTCATTGAGGCCAGAAAGTTTAGGGACTTCAGGAACTAAACATATGTATATTTTGTTTAGTTCAGTAAGTTGCCAACCTTTCCTAAAGAATTATGGGATAACATCAGTCATTACACCAATTGTTCCCATATAGCCTAAAAACATCTTATATTAAAGCCATTGAGTCTAGGAGCCTTATCAGGATGAAAAGAAAACAAGACTGATCTAATTTCTTTTGTAGTGGCTTCTTTGATTACTATAGAGGTATATTGAGGGAGTTAGGAACGTCTAAGATTGCTCACAAGTTCCTCGTGAAGTTCAAAGGTACCTTGGCTCTTCCGCAAAATGTTTCTAAAATGATCCAATATTGGTTCTTTAAGCTAGTGCTATTCATTCACTAGGTAACTGTTAGAGTCCTTAGATGAAATAATTCTCCCTTTATTCCTTTTAGCTTGGATCACTCTAGAAAAGTATTTCAAATTCCTATCTCCCTCTTGTAACCATCCGATTTTAGAATTCTGCCTTAATTAAGATTTACAAGACTCTTAAAGTAATGAAGTCTTTTCTCAATTTGGCTACCCTATTAGACTTAAAAGTTAGATGAATAGGGTTCTTAGTAAGGGCCTCTTGAGCATTATAAAGGGAATGAAAGTCCATTCTCTTATCATGTAACATTATATCAAAATTATATTTTGGCAACTAAAATCATTCAGCCTTGATTACTTTTAGTTTTTTAATTCATCTTAGGCTTTTGACCCAGAAAACTCAATGCTAACTCCTTTGGCAATTACATGCCTCAACAAAGGATGATGGAGAAGGTAGTCAAATAATTTGAAAGGGGACTTCCTCTTTATTATCAGATGATAATATGTTGTTATTAATAATATATCCATTTATTAGTATGATAATAAATTAATCTTTTATTAAAATTCTATTTATTATGTAATGATATTAAAGAATAAAATGATCAATTTCTCAATTTTATTTATAATTCTATATTTTATAAGTAATTAATATTAACTTAATTGATTTTAAGGTTATGAAACTGTAAAATTTTATTATTTTATTAATTAATCATATTAATATATCATTAATTATAAAATTTATATACATAATTTATATTTCTTTTATTAACAAATAATAATAAATTAATTTATAATATTTATTAATAATTTAAAATGTATTAATATAATATTTATTTAATAATGTTGATTAATATGCTATATTAATTTGTAATTTTGTCATAATATATTTTAAATAATTTATAAATAATTATTTAATATAATTGTAAAATTTTAAATTATCAATAATATATATTTAGAAAATTAAAGTAATATTCATAATTAAAAGTCCAAAAAATAGGTTTTTACAAGGATTAGGTAACCCAAAAAAGGTACTGGACTTTGTCTTGCATTTAACAAATTTAGCTCCTCTTTAATCCATGCAAGTTTCTTGACATAAATATAAGCTTTATAAAATGAGTGCTCTTGGCCATTCCTTTACTGATTGCCTCATTAAAGCCTTCTGGGTAAGCTACGAAACTATTAAACCTGAATCGAGATCTTGTGATGCAATGTTTAAGGATATTCTATACTACTATTGGAGAAAAGTAAAAGACTTGAGGGTTCAGGAATAATGCTTTACTTTGGGAATTTGGTAAGGAATTCTCCTTCTGTTAGAGCTTTATCAATTTTCTTCCTTCTAAACCATATAAATGCTTGCTTATGGCTCAAAGTGAAGAAACAATCTTCAAGCCTCAGGTCTAGGATATCCAACTTTTCAACACAATCGATAAATTCTCCTAAGTAATCGAGCTATTAAAAACTCCAACGACTAACTAAATGTCTTAAATACAACCTTTGATCCCTTGTAGATAATTCCATAATAGCCTCATTTGAAAGATAAAATTGGAACCATATATATAGGTAACTGTATTTTTATGTCTTCCTCTTGCTCACCACCTTGAAATCACCATTGCTTACTGGTTGGGTCGGTCGTGCTAGGCCCAGACCCAGGTCCACGCGTTCACGACCCATTCGTAGGTGGAAACCTCCCATGCATACGTAAAGACCTACGTAAAGACCTAAACCTAGCATCTATTCCATATATAAGGTACTATTTTGCCATGATACAGGTACGAGATCAGAACCCTGATTTTCTTTGTTTATAGCCACCAAAATTCTCACCAAAAAGACTAACTTGAGTGTTGGAGGGCTTGCTGTTATCACCGACGCGTGCCTCAGGTCTTTGTTTTGCAGAATTTCCTCTTCAAGACAACCAATCTCATGGATCCACACACCGTCTCCGCCTCATCGAATCAAGGTAACCCGATTCGCCCACCGTAAGCGCGAGCCCACGACCACAAGGTTAAGAGCCTTGTGCTCTACCGACTGAGCTAGACGGGCATCCAGGCATCACGTCTAGAAATACACAGATCAGTCAGGTGGCGGCGACGAATCCTAATGTAGTCGCTGTTGCGACACTTGCATTGTAGCTAATGGGCTTGCGGCTACCCGCTGCCCTTCCATCGCCGCTCTCTGATCACCAGACACACCCTCCATCCTTGCACCAAAACCCTCGTATAAATGAGCCACACCCTCAATGCTCACACCAGCATGATCAACCACAACAATCCCAAAACCAAGACCAAGAAGTACAAAGCGTGGCCCTAGAGGACGACGCTCGAACCAACTCACATCCTCACACCCAATACCCCCTCAACACGAACCCTCCTGCACCGCAACCAGCCCTCCTCACACAGAGACAAGTAGAAGAAGCGGCCGATCTATTGATCTAACAAATTTTACGATCTCAACCGGAACAACAGCAAGCACCAGCTCGACAAGTTGGTGTGATGACCGATCGGCACTCTGCAGAAGCCCTAGAAAAAATCATGGACCACCGGATCAACATAGTCATGAATCCCCGCCCTGGCCAATCATCAACACAATACAGCTCTCCCTTCATTCCAGAGATCTTAGATAGCCTCCCAACGGTCGGTACTAAGATACCGACGCCAGAAAAATACACGGGAAAGACCGATCCTCTCGACTACCTACAACACTTCCAATTGATGATGAACCTACATTGCGTTTCAGACGCCATTCAATGCAAGACCTTCTGCACGACCTTCTAAGAAGGGGCCCGAAGATGGTTCAACAGCTTGCCCCCACGCTGCATCACCAGTTTTGAGAATTTTAAGCTCCTATTCCTCAACCAATTCGCTACAAGTAAACGGCCACAGAAGACTGCCTTGAAAGTAATGCAGCTGACCCAAGGAAGGAACGAGAGTTTGTGGGAGTTCATCACTCGATTTAACAATGAAGTTGTCGAAGTTCCTGACCTTACTTGCTCGTCCATGTTGGCTGCTTTGATGAGCAATACGAGGGATGAAGAGTTCAAGAAGTCGCTAGATCTCGATCAGCCCAAGTCTATCCAAGAGATAAGAAATCGGGCTGACAAATACATTTAGCTAGAGGAAGTGTTGAAAAACACAAAGCGTAGAGCGGATGATGAAGTGAATCACACGTTAATACAATACTTTAGAAAACGATATAAGAATGCACGAGAAGGGGGGGTTGAATTGTGTATTCCCCTTTTTTGAAATTCTTTCAAAAAATGATTTGTTAGAAATAATATTCTTTTACAGAACTTCTGATAGATTCTAATTAATCAAAACTTTGAATATTTTGTATACAAATTAAGTAATGATAACACTTGAATCTAAAAGAGAGATAGAGTAAGATTAGTTGACACAACGATTTATCCTGGTTCACCCCAAACCGTGGGCTACGTCCAGTCCTCAGAGTTCTTTCTGAGATTTCACTATCTCTTCAACTTTTACAAGTATTCTTTACGAGCCTCTTTAGGTCTCTACAATCAGTATTCTTTCACGCTTAGCCTCTGCAGGCTATCTGCACTACTTTCTCATAGATAAGTGTTTGAACACTTGTTACAGTAAAAATAGCTCTCGGCTATTTTGCATAGAATGCTTTTACGATCACGCAGATGTAATTCAGCTAATTTTCAATTACGCAAATTTTCAACTAACTTTGCAATCTTCGACTTTGACTTGTATTTATAGCCTTCGTATCCAACTGCTTCTTTAATCTTGTTTCTTTAATAGAAACGGTTAATCAGTTGAGTTTTGTAATTAACCCGAACTGACTATTGCGTCTGCTTCTCAATTCTTCTTCGTCTGTTTCATTATTGCGTCTTCGTCTGTGTCTTATTGTGCGTCTGCATTGCTTCTTCTGTGTTGCTTTGTCTGTGTTGCTTCGTCTGTATTACTTTGTCTGTGTTGCTTCGTCTGTATTGCTTTGTCTGTGTTGCTTCGTCTGTATTGCTTCGTCTGTGTTGCTTCGTCTGTTTTACTACTGTGTCTCCGTTTGCGTCTGTATTTCTCTTTTGCGTTCTTCGTCTACGTCTTATTGTGCGTCTGCGTCTGTTTATTTCTTCTTTTTATTTTGCTCTTTGTTACACATCAAAATTATATCTAAGTAAAGTCATTTTGACTTAACAATCTCCCCCTTTTTGATGATAACAAATTATATACAATCAAGAAAACAAAATACAATGTATAAGAAGAAAAAAAAACTTGTCTTAAAAAATCTTCTTCTTCTGCCTTCTTCTTCAGCTCCTTCAATCACACCCTTAAGTTTTGACAATTTCCATTCCTCTTCTGCTTATTCTCTTCTCCCCCTATTTGTTATAATAAAAAATGATTAATGACGACGACTTTTCAACAGTTCTGTCATCATTTTCTTCAGATCATTCATCGTCTCCTTTATCTCGTTTACTTCTCCACGTAATTGACTAATTTCTTCTTGGGAGGCAAACGTTGAGGAGGATTGATCATTATGCTCGGAGGGTGAAGTGACCGCAATTGTTGTAGCATATGCGTTCGAGGATGGAACATAGTCTTCATTAATCGCAAATGTGGGTGGATGAATGAATACTCTTAACTATGGAATATCCAAGTCATAGGGAATAGGTAGCATCAGCAACTGTCTTCTTTGCAAGGGTATGCCTTCAGCTTCAATAGACAGTGTATTAGATAAGGGTCTAATACGCAACACTGTCTGGACAAGGAATTCAATGAAAGTCCCTGTTGTCAATCTTCCCTCATCGATGACGGTCTTCTTTCTTATCAGTATAGCTACAATTAGCTCCACCATTATTCTCTTTAGAAGCGCATGCCTCATTAATTTTCCGCACTTCTTCTTCAATCTGATCTGCGGACAGATCATCATAAACTTCTTCTTCAGAAAAAAGTTTCGATTTCCCCTTATTCAAATCCAAGGGATATCTTGGTTGAATGTCTGGTACAACCTTTATTATTGACTGTTCTGTGACTGGATAAATAGTGCACGGACGAGAAGACATTTTTGTAGGGTATAGCCTTGTAGCAGCATACCTTAAGGTATCATAGAAGTTTCTTTTGTCTTCATTCAATATGTGCCATGTCTCACTATTTATCAGAATAGGTTGTAAGACAGCCTTTATTTGCCTTATAGGTTGACTGCAGATAGCAATTGTAGTACTCCTCCTTGTCACCACTTCAACCAGTCTGACTTCAAACTTATCCTTTCTAAAATTTTGGAATAGTTATGAACGACTAGACTAGGTTTATCAGATTTCTTCAATGGTACCTGCACTGAACTCAAATCTACTGTGACTTCTTGTTGATTATCGTCAGGAGTAGGCTGAACCAGGTTAGGCTCCACTGGTTCCTCCGGTTGCTCAACAATGCGAGTATTCTTCTCTTGATTAGCTTCCACAAGAGTAGACAAACTCCTCCTTCGACTAACCACTTTAGTCTTTATTCTTGGAGTTTTCTTCACTTGAGACTTCTGTGTCTCAGACTCCAATTTTCTCTTCTTCTCGGTCTCCTTGCTTTGTTTGGCTGATTGTTCCTCCAAAATTGAGACGAGAGATTTTATCAGTTTTGCCCTTGGTGTGCTGGATCCAGAGGGTTCTTCTTGTTCCTGCTCTCTGGTTCTTCTCTCTTTTTGTTGCCTTAAGGTTCGAATTCTAGGTGATCTCCTTGCTTTCTTAGTGATTTCACCCAAAAGACCCTCTCCTTTCCTTTTTGTTGCACCATCGTCTGTCCTTCGAGCAATATCATACTCTTTTCTAGGATATGCCAGTTTTATCAAAGGCCTTTTATTTAATCTTCTCCTTTCTTCTATTGGCATACTCACACTTCCATGAGATCTAGAACTTGTTGCTGGGGAATTCTTTAATAAACGCTACCCCTCATTTCTAGTTCTCCTTGAAGAATCTGCTTCTTCTTGACCCACTGTCCTCAGACCCATTCGCCGTATCGTGACTGAGTCAATTTTACTTTTCACAGGTACAATCCTTCTATTTCCTCTGTGTAGAAGGACTTAGGATTCCTTAAAAATCCTTGTAAAAAGCATGCCATAAGGATAGCTGTTTGTATCCTTCATTCCCTTAATCATATAATGGAAGATTAAGAAGGGTAAGTCAATAGGATTGCGATTCAGCAGGTAGAACATACATTGTTCATCCAGGGTGGTCACCAAATGTCTTGAACCTGTTCTGGGTAAGATGCAATTAAACAAAATTGCATGAAGAACCCTAGCTTTTGGGACCAGACTCGAAGTCTTCCTCTCCGAATGGTCGTTCACTCCATACAACTGTTTGCTAGCATCTTCTTCCTTCATATTGACCATTGTCATCCACTTAGCCTTGGTTGACAGAGTCTCACCAACTGATGGACAATCGGTCACCTTCCTTATCAGCTCCTTAGACACGACAACTGATATACCGTCTACTGAGGATACAATAGTGTTGTCTACAAGTTGAGCGTTCTTTCAAAAATCATACACCTCGTCAGTATAGACTGGTTCCCGTACCTGGAAGAAATTCCTCCAACCAGCTCTTTTAATCTCAGGTTCTACTTCCATACCATCCTTCCTTAGTGACTTGAAATCCACATGCCTTCCGAATATCATAGCTGCCTCCATTGTTTCAGAACGAAAACTGTCTCTGGTAAGCTTTTCTTCTAGGGTAGGATGATTGAGAGAATTTGGAAAACAAGAAGAATCGTCTAAAGATGAGAGTAACCGCAATGATATCAACTTCAGGCTACTTGAAGAGTCTTATCACGTGTGCCCTAGAATCATCGGGATTCTAAAGGTCGTGAAGCGTTTCCCTCCAAAACTTTCTTGTAAGAGAAGTTACCAGCTGTAACTCACTGTTTCTGACACCGTTAATTTTGACGTCCCTTTAGCCTGACTGTTCGCTTAACATAACCATGTTAAGGTTGTGTCTGATCTTCTGAAATCGTTCTTCACTCAATGGTTTGGTGAAGATGTCTGCCCACTGATACTCTGTTTCAATGAACTAGAGTTTAACCACCTTCCTCTGAACATAGTCTCTTAAGAAGTGATGTCTGACTTCGATGTGTTTCACTCTCGAATGCTGGATAAGATTCTTTGACAGATTGATTGCACTGGTGTTGTCGCAATAGATTGGAATCTCCTCTTCTTGAACTGAATAGTCTTCAAGTTGATATTTGATCCACAACGTTTGTGAACAACAGCTTACGACAGACATATACTCTACTTCGGCAGTTGATAGAGCAATTGAGCTTTGTCTCTTGCTTGACCATGAAACTAAGTTTGAGCCAAGAAAGTGACATCCTCCACTTGTGCTTTTCCTTTCGATTCTATCTCCGGCATAGTCCACGTTGCAATATCCAATTAACCTGAAATCTTTACCTTTCTCAAACATTAAGCAGAGATCAGTAGTACCTGTTAGATATCTCATAATCCTCTTAACAGTAATATAATGAGACTCTCTAAGATCGGCCTGAAACCTTGCACACAAGCATACACTGAACAATATATCAGGTCTACTTGTTGTAAGATAGAGTAAATAACCGATTATCCCTCTATACAGGGTTTGATCCACCTTCTTACCAAGTTCATCTTTCGACAAAAGGTTTGAAGGATGCATCAGAGTAGTCATTGACTTCACATTTTGCATATCAAACTTATTCAACAATTCTTTCACATATTTTTGTTGATGGATAAAGATTTACTCTTCGGTTTGCTTTACTTGCAACCCAAGAAAGAACTTTAACTCACCCATCATGCTCTTTTCAAATTCATTTTTCATTAGACTCTCAAACTTCATGCATAATTTCTTTGAAGTAGCACCAAAAATAATATCATCAACATATATCTGTACAATTATAAATTCATTTTCATAATTCTTCCTAAAGAGTGTCTTATCAACTTGACCTCTACTAAAATCATTCTCTAGGAGAAAAGTACTCAGACGATCATACCAAGCTCTAGGAACTTGCTTCAGGCCGTATAAGGCTTTATGAAGTCTATAGACATGGTCTGTATTCTTAACATCCTCGAAACCAGGTGGTTGCTTAACATACACCTCTTCGTCTATAAAACCGTTCAGAAAGGCACTCTTTACATCCATCTGAAATAGCTTTATATTATGACAGACCGCATATGCCAGCAATATCCTAATGACTTCAAGTCTTGCTACTGGAGCATATGTCTCATTGTAGTCTATTCCTTCTTGCTGATTATAGCCTTGTGCTACTAATATAGTCTTATTTCGTCTCACTCTTCCTGATTCGTCTAACTTATTCTTAAAGACCCATCTCGTTCCTATGATGGATTTCTTAGGGGGTTTCGGAACTAAGGACCAAACATTATTTCTAGAAAATTGATTCAGCTCCTCTTGCATGGCTAACACCCAAGCTTCGTGTCGAAGGGTTTCCTCAACCTTCTTAGGCTCTATTTCAGAGATAAAAGCCACATTAGTTTATCTTCTGAATCTGGACCTTGTCCTAACTCCTTCTGAGGTCTCTCCGATAATCAACTCTTCTGGATGAGAACTTTTATATTTCCAGTCTCTTTTCAGTCTAATGGTTTCTGGAATATCTTAAACTTTGTCTTCTTGAGTACCTGGTGCTGGAGTGTTTGTTGTGTCGTCTAAGTTCTTTAAAGGACCTTCACTCTCCATGTCATCTTCCTTATGGGGTTGGGAACTATCATCAAACTTGACATGGATGGTCTCCTCAACTGTCTTTGAAATAAGGTTGTACACCCGGAATGCCTTAGATGATGATGAGTAGCCTAGAAAGATTCCTGGATAGGTCTTTGAATCGAATTTATCTAACAGTTCCTTTGTATTCATAATAGAGCACTTGCACCCGAATGGATGAAAGTAAGATATGTTTGGTCTTCTTCCATCCCATAACTCATAAGGAGTCTTCTTCAACATGGGTCGCAACAACATTCTATTCTGAATATAGCATCAGATTCATGACTACCTTGTAAGTACTTAGGAAGATTCATCTCACAAAGCATAGTCCTAGCCATTTCTTGAATCGTCCTGTTCTTTCTTTCAACAACTCTATTCTATTGTGGAGTCCTGGGAGCAAAAAAATTGTGGAAAATTCCATTCTCCTCACAGAATAATCTAAACTTCTCGTTTTCAAACTCTCCACCATGGTCACTCCTGATACTAGCTATAGACATTCCTTTTTCATTCTGTAACTTTCTGGATAAGGTCCTAAAACACTTAAAAGATTCATCTTTGTGTGATAAAAACAATATCCAACAAAATTGAGTAAAGTCATCAACAATAACGAGTCCATATTTCTTTCCGCCAAGACTTATTGTCCGTGTTGGACCAAATAAATCCATATGTAACAACTCTAAAGGTCTAGATGATGTTACAAAATTTTTAGAAGAAAATGAAGTTTTAACTTGTTTTCCTTTCAAACAATTTTCACAGAAAAACTCTTTGTCAAAACTTATTTTTGGTAAACCTCTTACCAAATCATGTTTTGCCAACTTTGAAATGTGTTTAAAAGAGACATGACCTAGCTTTTTATGCCAAACTAGTCTTTCTTCTTCGGAAGATAGAAAACATGAAACATTTTGACTTTGAAAATCTTCTAAATCAATTTTGTAAAGATTATTTCTTCTCTTGACAGAAAAAAGTATAGACCCATCTTTGTTTCTGACTTCACAAAGATTTTGATTGAATGTGACTATGAAACCAGAATCACACAATTGACTGATGCTGATCAAATTATGTTTCAGACCATCAACAAGCAGTACATTATTTATGCATGCAAAGGAATCTTTACCTATTTTATCGATTCCAATAATCTTTCCCTGCTGGTTGTCTCCGAAAGTTACCGATCCTCCCTTCTTATATTGAAGATCTAGGAACATAGATCTTCTTCCCGTCATATGTCACGAGCATCTACTGTCTAAATACCAATGGTGCTTGCCGCATCTTCCAAGGAAGGATATCTGCAGGAGAAACTATTTTATTTTTTGGTACCCATATTTTCTTGGGTCCTTTATGGTTAGTAGCATGCACATATTGAGTTTTTTGATGCATATTACGAGATCGTTGATTAACATGAGATTTATTATAGTTTCTCTTTTGAGAGAAAGGGTTCTTATGAGGATGAGACTTATTGTCTGTAAACCCTAATCTGGTTTTATCACTCGGATGTCTACATTTTCCAAGCATCTCATTCATTTTCTTTGTGCTCTCAGTGAAAGTAGCTAAATCAGCTGATAGATTCTTAATTCTTAGTTTTAGCTGATTGATCTCTTCTGATCTATCTACGACTTTCTTTTTCTCCTCTAATTGCTTCTTCAGACAGATATTTTCTCTCTCCATTACTTCCATATATCTAATATTTTCTACATACTTTTTCTTTAACAGTTTGCACTGTTTCAGAATAGCATGAGAATCTTCTAACAATTCTGAGTAGGCATCATGCAAGTTATCGTAATCAGATTTTACCTCCTCGTCACTATCTTCCTCGGCTACCAGGCAGATGTTTGCATGTTCAGATGACTCGGAACCTGTATCTGATTATGATGAATCTAGGTCCTCCCACATTGCCATTATGCTTTTCTTGCCTTCTCTACACTTCTTTAGTTTCTTCTTTAGAGTAGGACATTCGAACTTGTAGTGTCCAGGCTGATTGCACTCGTAGCAAATGACAGATGACTTCTCTGGTTTAGCTTCATCTTTGCCATTCTTCTCGAAAGTTTGATTTCCTTTGGACTTCTTCTTCCACATGCGTCTTATCTTTCTAGAGATGAAAGATAATTCATCATCTTCATCACTTGACTCTTGTTCTGATTGGCTGGAGTCGTCATTCTTTGATTCTTCAATCTTTAAGGCTTTTGATGACTTCCTCCTTCTTTGAGTCTTGTGATTCTTTTGTCCGGCCTTCAGCGCTATCGTCTTGTCCCGTTTGGGCTTGTCTTTAGCATTGAGTTCAACTTCATGAATCTTGAGGATCCAAGCAACTCGCTGCTTTAGCACGCCAAATCTTTGGCTTCTTGTATCATAAAGAACTTTAGGTCTCCACCTCTTTGGAAGACTTCTTAAGATCTTTCGAACATGGTCTTGATTGTTGTACGTTATTCCAAGAGCTTTCAATCCATTAACAATTGTTTTAAATCTTCCAAACATTTGATCAATAGATTCTTCATCTTTCATCTTGAAAAGTTCGTACTGATGCACAAGAATACTTATCTTGGATTCTTTAACTTGGCTTGTGCCTTCGTGAGCAATGGACAATGTGTCCCACATCTCCTTCGCGGTGTCGCATCTGTGGACTTTTTCATACTCGCTCCTGCTTAGGGCACAGGTCAAGAAGAACTCCGCCTTTGAGTTCAGCTGTATTCTTGCCTTTTGATCAGCCGTCCATCTAATTCGTGGAATAGAATTGCCATCTTCATCTACTAGTGTATAAGGTCCGTTCTCTATCACGTCCCAAAGGTCGGCATGAGTAGATTCTATGAATAGCCGCATCTTATCTTTCCAGTAATGATAATCTTCTCCGTTGAATGCTGGAGGTCTAGTGACTGAGGCTCCTTCTGCGATGTATACATGTGATTCCGCCATTATCTTTGATCCACACTTTGTTATAGTGATCCTTGGATACCAGGCTCTGATACAAATAGAAGTGAATCACACGTTAATACAATACTTTAGAAAACGATATAAGAATGCAAGAGAAGGGGGGTTGAATTGTGTATTCCCCTTTTTTGAAATTCTTTCAAAAAATGGTTTGTTAGAAATAATATTCTTTTACAGAACTTCCGATAGATTCTAATTAATCAAAACTTTGATTATTTTGTATACGAATTAAGTAATGATAACACTTGAATCTAAAAGAGAGATAGAGTAAGAGTAGTTGACACAGCGATTTATCCTGGTTCACCCCAAATCGTGGGCTACGTCCAGTCCTCAGAGTTCTTTCTGAGATTTCACTATCTCTTCAACTTTTACAAGTATTCTTTACGAGCCTCTTCAGGTCTCTACAATCAGTACTCTTTCACGCTTAGCCTCTGTAGGCTATCTGCACTACTTTCTCACAGATAAGTGTTTGAACACTTGTTATAGTAAAAATAGCTCTCGACAATTTTTCACAGAATGCTTTTACGATCACGCAGATGTAATTCAGCTAATTTTCAATTACGCAATTTTACAACTAACTTTGCAATCTTCGACTTCGAATTGTATTTATAGCCTTCGTCTCCAACTGCTTCTTGAATCTTGTTTCTTTAACAGAAACAGTTAATCAGTTGAGTTATGTAACTAACCCGAACTGACTCTTGCGTCTGCTTCTCAATTCTTCTTCGTCTGTTTCATTATTGCGTCTTCGTCTGTGTCTTATTGTGCGTCTGCGTTGCTTCGTCTGTGTTGCTTTGTCTGTGTTGCTTCGTCTGTATTGCTTTGTCTGTGTTGCTTAGTCTGTATTGCTTTGTTTGTGTTGCTTTGTCTGTATTGCTTCGTCTGTTTTACTACTGTGTCTCCATCTGAGTCTGTATTTCTCTTTTGCGTTCTTCGTCTACGTCTTATTGTGCGTCTGCGTCTGTTTATTTCTTCTTTTATTTTGCTCTTTGTTATACATCAAAATTATATCTAAGTAAAGTCATTTTGACTTAATAGATGACCACTGGCCGAGTAGTAGGGTCGATGACTCACATAAACGGCAGAAGGATCGAAATAGTTGGAGGAAGCCGATCGATCAAAAAAACCAGAGGTGAGAGTCCTTCACTCCGCTCAACAGGCGATATGCAGAAGTACTGGAGATCGTGAGAGCAGAAGGGGAATCCCTCCAAGAACCCAATAAATTGAACACTCCTCTCAAAAAACGGAATTCTTCTTTATACTGTCACTTCTACAGAGATGTTGGTCATGACACAGAGGATTGCTGGGACCTGAAGAAGGAAATCGAACTCCTCATCCAGAGGGGAAGACTGGGTAGATTCTTGAAGTACGGTAGAAATGTCGAGCAAAGTAATGAGGGCAGAAGTAGTCGGTCTGACAATTGGCGAAGACCCTGGAGACAAAACGTAAACGATGGAGGAAGGCAGATCAAGAATATGGACGACCGACGCGACACGAAAGGACAATTCAGGTCTAGAGATGATAGAAATACGGGGCAACAAGATGACCGACCGGTTAGGGTCATCAATATGATTTTTGGTGGTAGCGCAGCTGGGGGGTCCACCGTCAAAGGAAGGAAGCGGTATGCCTGTTAGTAGTGTGCCCTAGGCCAATGGATATTTGTGATTCATGTATTAACATTATGACTTGTTAATAATATATTATGAGTTATTTCTTTATATATGCATGTATTTCGTTTATGTAATGTGATTTACATTCCATGAATAGTATTAGACTTATGTCATCAAGTATGTGACTTGATAGTAAAACCATAAGCGTTATAACACTATTCTAGATCACTCGGTCGATCATTATTGGTGGAACAATAATGAATTAAGACTAGTATGTGTTCGATTGATGATCACGTTTCTTGATCATGGATATGAGATATCAAATCGAAACATAGATATATGTTAGAGAACATATATTGGACCGACCACATAAAGAATACTACATGGTTTCATGTCATTAGTGATTCTTTATATGGTTTGACTTTAGTCCTTTGACTGAAGTCATCATGGTTCCTACATGAGGAATTTAGTGTTTTGATATTAGACTAAGTTATTTTTAACCGAATAACAAATAGTCTTATGTTAGACACTAAATGAATCATGCGGAGGGATGTGAATGACGTAGATGGGATTTGTACCTCTCTTAAATGAGAGAGATATCATTTAGGCCTCTTGACAAGTGTGACTAAAGAAATGCATGGCCGTGCTCAAATGAATTGATGAAGAGTCATCAATGTCATTTGTTATAATCATCAACTTAGGATCAAGAAACTATGATTAATCAAAGGTTGACATGTACCATGCCTTGTGATTAATCTTGATATCGTGTTACAAAAGGATCGAGCTTATAACCATAGTTCTGAGTTAAATCGGATTATCGATCCTCATTTGATTTGGGTAGTCATAATGTCTTGGTAGAGGCCGCTTATGACTTATGGGCCTGAAGTGTGATCAAGCCCATTGCCAACATCAAATGAGCCTCTGGTCGCACACAAAGAGTGATGTGATCTGGGCTTATTCTCTTGGGCCTAATTTATTAGGTATTGAATAAATATATGTAGATATATTTATTGGGCTAGATTGGATTAAGTTGTCGGGCTTCTATTATATGAGATATAATGGGCCGAAACTTATTTGGGCCTCAATGGGATTAGGGTTTCTCTATAAATAGAGAAGCTTAGGTCTCATTAGGTTAAGGAAGAAGAGACAAAACCTTAGCCGCCATCTGAGAGAAAAATCGTGCGGAGTTCGGAAGAGTTTCAGGACGTGCTAGCACACAACAGCCGTAGCCTGGATCGTGCATACTCGTGTGGATACCAGTAGAGGGCATTCGCATTTGCAGTGTCTTGGAATCCGAAAAAGAAGCAACCAATTCACGAAAATAAGGTATTTTCGCACATCTTTGATGTTTTCGATTATACTTCATATTGTTGTATGGTCTTTTTCTGCAGTTTATTGTGAATACTCGGACCGTACGCGATCCAACAATGCCAGGCAGCTCGCTGAGGGTCAGTCAGCAGCGAAGAAACTGTAAGTTGACAAGGCAATCTCGTTTGACGAGTCCGACCTGGCTGGCGTCAGCTGTCCTCACGATGACGCACTCGTAGTTACTTTGAATATGGACGGTAGTGAGGTGAAGCGCGTAATGATCGACACAGGCAGCTCGGTCGATCTGTTATACTACGATGCTTGCAAGTAAATGGAGATTCCGGAAGAATGACTACTGCCGATAGAGAGGCCAATTAAAGGAGTGACAGGAGCATCCGCCTATCCATTCGCTCGAGTCCTGTTGAGCGTAAAGTTCGGACAAAAGCCGCCCCAAGTAGTGAGGACTGTTGAATTCTTAGTGGTGAAGTTTGTAGGAGCCTATAATGCAATAATTGGAAGAGCCACACATAACGCCCTCAGAGCCGTCGTCTCAACCTATTGTCAGGCGATGAAATTCCCAACACCCCATGGCATCGGCATTGTCAGGGGTCAACAAAGAATCGCTCGGGAATGCTACCTAGCAGAAACAAGAACCCTCAAGGGAGTGGTAGTGTTGGCAAGCTCTCTTGATGTAAGAGCAGATAAAAGGAATGATGAAGCTCGCAAGGCAGAACTAATGCTCCTCAATGAAGAGAGAGATAGAGCAGCCGCTCGTTCAGAAGTCGTTAGGCAAAAAGCAACAAGGTTTTACAACGAAAGGGTAAGGCCGAACGACATAAAGATTGGCAGCTATGTTCTAAGAAAGGCCGAGGCGACTGGGAAACATCCTGGAAAGCTCGGATAGGCGTGAGAAGGACCTTATCAAGTGGTCAAACAAGCAGGACACGGCTCTTACATCCTGCGCAGCATTGATGGCAAGACTCAACCGAGGCCATGGAACTCTCAAAACCTGAAGACATTTTATCAATAGATAAGCTTTGTTTTATTTATTTCTTTATCTTGTACTGTATTGCTGCTTACGCATTTGTAGTGGGTACCTTTTTCCTGACCTTGCCAATCAGGTTTTTTAACGGCCCGCGCCCTTATCATCATCAATAAAGGGGTTTTCAAATTTCTTGGCAAGAAAAATCTCACTAAATTTGGCAAGAGGAGAAAATTCCACCAACTGATCGTCGGCCTCGATCACTCTCGGCCTCGACCACACTCAGCCAGGTGATGCCAAGACAGGATCTTGGATCGCTTGGCCTCGACAACGCTCGGCCAGGCAATGCCAAGACAGGATCTTGGATCGCTCGGCCAGGCGATGCCAAGACAGGATCTTGGATTGCTCGGCCTCAACATCGCTTGACTAGGTTGCCAAGACGGGATCTTGGAACCAGGCGATGCCAAGACAGGATCTTGGATCGCTCGGCCTCGACATCGCTTAGCCAGGTTGCCAAGACGGGATGTTGGAACCAAGCGATGCAAAGACAGGATCTTGGATGGCTCGGCCTCGACATTGCTCGGCCAGGTTGCCAAGACAAGATCTTGGAACCATCGCTCGGCCTTGACATCGCTCGGCCAGGTTGCCAAGACGGGATCTTAGAACCAGGCGATGCCAAGAGAAAAAATCTTGGATCGCTCCGCCTCACAATCGTACGGCCAATTTCTATTGCCTCGGTCGACCATGACTCTCTCAGACACTACGACCGATTGACGCACATCGAGTGCGCTCATTCACTACCAGCTATTGGAAAAGATCATCCAACTTTAACACGACAGATGGAAACGAAAAATAAAAGAACTCCATTTCCTTGAATTAACGTTCTGGCCACAAGCCCGACCAGATGAGCATTGAAAAGGGAAAAAATCATTTTGATCCTTCGGGGGGAGCGGAAGGGCCAGCAACCGGATCGGCAGGAGAAGGGCCAACAGCCAGATCAGCAGGAGAAGACAATGGAGAGACATCCTCTTCATCAGAACTCAGGTCCAGCGCCTCATCCGACTGGACCTCTCTTTCCTTCTCAACTATCTCCCTTACTTCCTCCAGAGAAAGGTTGAGAGCGGTAGGAAGCATCGGCTCGGCGTAATCCTCGAATGAAGGACCATCTGACCCGTCAGGGGTGTAAATGTTGTGGCAATTCTTCAGGATCGAAAGGGCCAAGTCACAAGCGAACTCTAAGCACTCTCCCTGTAAGAACCGCCTTTTCCATCGTTTGATCGCCTCAACTCTCTACTTTTTGATGGAGCCTCACAGCTCCTTCAGTCTATCCTCGGCCCTTAGTTTATCCCTCACAACTTCATGACAGTCCTGGAGGAATTTTGATCGAAGCTCCTGCTCCTTCTCCATCTTCCTCTTCAACTCCTTACATTCCTTGGCCAGCCCGTTCTTCACCGCAATCACTCTGTTCTTTTCCTCCTCCCCCGTAGCGAGTTGAGCTTTCAAAACGCTCCTCTCCTCCTTCCAAAATTTCTTCTCCTCCTCCAAGGAAGAGAGTTGAGCCCGAGAGACGTCTCTCTCTTTTTTGACCTCTGAAAGCTTGGCCCTCAAAGTGTTCACTTGCTCAAGAAGATCGCGGACTTCCCGGTCCAGCATTCGGACAGTCCCGTCGAGTTGTTTGACATGTTGGTGCATCACGGAGGCGAACGACAAATCCCTCGCACAACTACGGACGAGACGGGCTGCCAGCTCCTGATTGTCCAGCGAGTCTATAAGCTGCTCGTCTACAGGGGGAACGACCCTCTGAGTAATGTGAAGAGACACAGCGAAGTCCCCAAGCGACGCAGCCTTATCCAGACTGATCGCTGGCTCCCACTTCTCGGCGCTTGTCGCTTGCCCTTTCCCCTTGCCCTTATCCGATCGGGCAACACGCTCTTCCCCCTTCTCTCTCCCCTTCCCTTTTTTCCTGCCTTGCTCCGATGGGCAGGGCGATCGGTCGATAACCCGAACGATCTTTTTCCTCTTAAGAGGTGGCTCAACCTCTTCCTCCTCCTTTTCTATGACCGCTAGGCCTTCACCAGCCAACCGGGTCATCACTGTTGACTGCTCGGGTGCAACGGCCAGGGCGAGCGCTGCAGACGGCTCGGGAACAATAGGACGAACGACGTCCTGCTCGGAAACAGTAGGCTGAGCGACATCTACGCTGTCCTCTCCTTTCTTGTCTTGCCCCTTTGTCTTCAAAGAGGGCCTGACAGCTTTGTGTTGGCCTCTGGTAGGGTTAGAGGATCCGGCGACATCGCTGAGCCTTGCCATGGCTGCACAACAATAAAAGGAGGTTAGAAATCGAAACAAATACTTACAAATAAAATAAATAATTCAACCATGAGGAGTCAACCAGAGGGGCAATTTCTTCTCCTAGCCCGCTAATTCCAGGAAGGGGGTCAATTAGGAATGAATCGGCCGAGGCCCCCCCCGCGATATCCCTGAATGAGACGATCGAAGTCATACCGATCGAGCCTCTTAATGCGATCGACCACCTCCCACTTCTCTCTAGTAAGAGACAAGCTCGACACCTCATTCCATTGCTCGGCTAGAGGATATCTCCACGGCTGGGACTCAAAGGAAGATCCCAGAGGCCTCACAAAAAAAATACTTCGTCCGCCAAGCTTAGATTTTTGAAGCCGTTCTGGCCGGGCGATATCGGGCATCTCTATACTGCAGATGAGGGACCTCGGCCCCAGAGCTTGAACTCTGGTTCACTCTTAAAAAATGGCGTAGGATGCCAACCGAAGGCAGACAACCGAACTGATGGCACAGTAAGGCCAAACTGTTAATAAATCTCCATCCATTCAGAGGAATTTGGCTCGGCCTCAATCGGTAGGCGACGCACACCTCTTCAATGATCGGGGCATACGGAAGCTTCATGCCACCGACCGAGAAGAAGTTGTCAGAAACAGCAAAATACCCTCCCAAGTTACTGTAGATCAGTTCGCCCTCGGAGGCCAGCCTAGGTCCCCAGGACAAAGGGATATTGTTCTGAATAATCGACCGATTCAACTCTCCCATGGTCATTGTTGATTCGTCTTTCGGCAGCTCCTCCACGACTAGCCCATCCTTCCGGTCACTCGCTGTGACTTCCTCAATACCTCTCACCCCCGGCACCGCCACTACTTCCGCCACTACTTCAGGCGACCCGGCTAGTTGGGAGGCCCTCTCGGCGATTTCCTCCCTAGGGCTAACCCCACTTCTAGGACTGGTTGACGACATGCTTACAAAGAGAACTTAGAGGAAGAAGCGAGAAAAAAGGACGTACCTAGTTGGTGATTGAAGTTGGGAATTTGAACAGCGGTTGAAAGAAAACTCCAGAGATTGTAGGCAAGAAGAGGCAAATGAAAGTAGAATGAAAGCCGGAGAACAAGACAAACGTGAAGAAAATCCGTAGTGTGTCAATCCCGAGCATTTATAACAAGATACCAAGCGGGCGCACTGATGAAACTTGGACGCGCGACAAAATCTGGGTCGTGCAAATTAGGGTTATCAGTTACCCATAGCAGCGCAGCAGTTGAAAGGACATATGTGACAGTTGTACAACGGTTACGAAAACGTTTCGTTTCAAATTTTGAAAACCTGTCAGAGGTCACACGCCGTTAGTAATGATTAAATTCATTGCTTCGATTAGACGCCTGCGCTAGATCGGTTGATCTTATGTTACGCTCGATCGGTCGACCTTATGCCTACTTTCGATCAGTTGGTCTTACCTCGAGCCGTCACGCACTAAATGTTGATGTCCGACCGATCGGGCCTATCACGAGCTGCCTTGGAGACACGCTATATGATCCTTATGTACTCCTTCGACCCCTCCCCTTGGTCAGACTCGAGGAGTAGGGGGCTTATGGTTGGGTCGGTCGTGCTAGGCCTAGGCCCAGGCCCACGCGTCCACAGCCCATTCGTAGGTGGAAACCTCCCATGCATACGTAAAGACCTACGTAAAGACCTAAACCTAGCATCTATTCCATATATAAGGTACTATTTTGCCATGATACAGGTACGAGATTAGAACCCTGATTTTCTTTGTTTATAGCCACCAAAATTCTCACCAAAAAGACTAACTTGAGCGTTGGAGGGGCCTGCTGCTTATCAACCCCCGGCGTGCCTTGTGCTGTTTTGTAGGTATTTCCTTGTTGAAGACAACCAATCTCATAGATCTATACACCACCGTCCTGCCTCACCAGAATCAGGCAGAACCACTTACCAAAGCTGCTCCCCTTATGGAAGAAGCCGGGAGTGAACCATCATCATTATATTTAGCAGTCGAGAAACTTGCCATCTCATTATCGTTTAACATTTTCACAAGGTTTGACCCCATTCTATCCCTTTAAAAGTGGACCCTGCTCCAAACCATCTCCTTCAGGGTCCTCAGTGACCTTATCCTCAATGCGCTTTATGTACTAATCATAATCACTTTTCAGTATTTACATCGAGTCCAACAAATTGATGAGATAAGAAATACTATTTATTGTTTTCCATAGATCTATTAAGCAGATACGAAAAATTATTAATTAAAACTTATATGACAAGATAATTAGATTTTATATATGAAAATTATGAATCATAATAAACTATTCAAGATTTACATCGAGTCCAACAAATTGATGAGATAAGAAATACTATTTATTATTTGCCATAGATCTATCAAGTAGATACCAAAAATTTTAATTAACACTTATATGACAAGATAATTAGATTTTATATATTAAAATTATGAATCATAATAAAATATAAAAATGATCATATTTTTGTTAGTTTTATTAGATAATAAATAAAATTTATTGAAATATGTTTTACTATTATATAAAACCAATTATACTATTATATATTAATCACCACTATAGATAATACTCATTGATTATTAATAAAAATAATTAGGATTATAAAATGAAAGACTTAATTTACTATATTGATAAACTCATTAGTATATTATCAATTATTTATATAATATAAACCAAAGTACAAAGTTTATTCATTCATAATATTATTAATTAATATTATTATATAAAATGAAAAGTTAATATATTGTCATATTAAATTGACAAATGTACTACTACTACTACTACTACTACTACTACTACTACTACTACTACTACTATTACTACTACTACTACTACTAATAATAATAATAATAATAATAAATAAATAAATAAATATAATAAAATTTATATTATATACTGAACATTGTTTTTTTTTTATGTATATAAGCAATGATATGTAAATATGATAAATCAATAAATCAATCTATTTGGTACATACTACCATATGACATAATTATCCATGTGCAGTGCCATATGGTCAAGAAAATGAAAGTTAACGACAAACATTAAAGGAGAGACTAATTCTAAAATTTAAATTTTATTAAATTTTCTTCCAACAATGCAAGAGAAGCTCTAGCTTCTCTCTAAACCTTGGCAAGTTCTGTATGGTTTCCCTTATTGTCTACTTCATCATGCATGGCTTTCCTATAGTCCTACCTGAATCCTTTTAGTTTTTTTTTTCATCACTCATCGTTTTGTTTCTTCCTCCTTCCCTTTCACTTGCATTAATCCTTGCCTCATGTTCCTTTTGGGCCTAAGTTCTTTTCTTTTCTATGCAATTCCTTTCCTCCTTGGTTCAACTAGCTTCCTTGCATTTCTTGATAACACTCAAATTTGTTGCAATATCCCCTACCTACCTTCTCCAACTCCTCTTAGTTTCAAGCTTCCCAATTTTCAGATTAATTTTCCCTTTTTTTTGCCTTATTTGGGAGGTTACTTTTTTTAACTTTGTAAACCCAGTTTGACCCAATGTCAAAAACCACAATTCTAAAGGCTAGAAACTTTTCACCTTTATGTGTACTATTAAGTGATATTTGTTATAGGATTGTCAAAGTCATTATATGTCATAATGTGTGTGTTTAGCATACATACCAGGATGTTTAGCCCAGGTTTTGTCCTGTTTTCATTTAAATTGGTGTGAATGTAATTGTATGTAATAAATTGCATGTTAGGTTGTAAATGAAGGTTTTTAAGTTTAGGTTATGCATATGTTTTTATGTATTTTGATGTACATATATTTTGCATAGTTGCATGTCAATGTTTGGGCAAGATTTGGACCTTATTGGTGTTCATTACCAAATTACTTGCATTTGAACTTGTTGTAAGTATCAAAGGAGAAACAAAAGAAGAAAATAAAAGTCACGATCATGACCTAGGTAGAAGCTAGAATTTTCCAGCTTTCTTGTAGGCAATTCCAGCTTACTCCACTTGCATCCTAAGTCGTTTAAGCAACTAAAATGGTATAAAAATCCCATTTTAAACCCTAGGAAAAAAGGAGGGTCATGCATCACACAAAAAGGAGGAATATAGACACATTTCAGGTGATTTTTCAAGGAGAATCAAGTGATTTTAAAAGATCTCAAAGCTGCCACACTAAGCCCCAACTTTATTCTTCAACTTATAAGTGTTCTATTCCCTTTCTCTCACTTGTTTTTGTTTAATTATTATATGGAGAAGATGTACGGACTTGTTTTGAGGATATTGTTGAAGACTGTAATGGATTTTTAAGTAGATTTTAGGGTTGTTCTTACTGTAACTATGTAAGGATTAAGGTGTTTTCCTAAACCATCATTTCTTACTATATTAAGATTCTATGGAGATCACCTCAAAATATTCTGAATTGAAGTTATTGTTTACGAAGGCACTTTCTTTTGAACGGTTTGCATATTTCAGAGACAAACTAGGGGTTGTAGATTTTTGCATTAAGGAGGGGTATGTGATTGAGCCCAAGTTTAATATATAATTGGCTACACTTTCATGGTTGTTAATGCACTTTTTGACTCTTAATTCATGATTTTTGTGTTTAAATTAGTCTCTTATGATGAGTTTATGTTTTATGCAATTTGCTAGTTAAATTGTACAAATTGACATTAATTGCATTATAATTTTTCTAAGAACAATTGATACTGCAAATTGTTATTTTATATTGCAGGAGAAAAGGAGTCAAAAAGGATCTGAAGAGTCGGCATGAAGTCCTTAAGGCACGTAGCGGCGTGAACTAATCACCTCGCCGCGGCATCGCCGTGGCGAAATGTAACTCCTACGTCGCGGCGCATCAACACATGATCGTACGTCGCGACGTCAACAATTCAACACGTCTCGGCGAGCAAATCATTTCCACACGTCGCGGCGAATATTAATTTATATGTCGCGACGAATATTAATTCGCACGCCGCGACGTCCAGACGGGTATTCGGACTTTAAATGAAAAAATCACTCACTGTACTAACCCGGCCCGTGAACCATCCCTTAAATATTGCTGAATTAGGTTAGAACGGGCATCATCTGTCTGGGCAATCGACACTTGGGGAGAAAAGAGGAGATCGATGAGCGAGAGAGAAGAAGAGGAAGCAACATCGTCCACCACCCAGGGTTCCCTTCGGGGTTACCTAGGGACAACTTCTGCATTAGTTTTTATCTTCTATTTTTACCGTCGCCGTCCACCATGGATATCTTGGAATCGTTGTGAGTTGTGAGGCTTCCGATTGCTATGCGTGGCTTGACATTTCTTTCCTGTTGAAGATGCAGTGATGGCTGGAGTTCATCGAGCTTCCAAGGGGAGTAGCTTAATCTATAGTTTAGCTATGATTTATAAATTCCTAGGTCTAGGGTTTGTAATTTGTAGTGAAGCTATTTGATTATAGTTAATTGTTGGACATTTAATGCGTTGTTTGGATTGGTAGTTTACATTGTCACATTTAACTACATTGTTATGAACAGCCGAGTTGGGGTTTATTGCTTTGTAGTTAGATTAGCTTAATTAGAGTTTAATTAAGCGTTGAACAATGTAAGGTGTGTGGATTCTTTTATGTAGAATTCTGTGTTTAAATATATGAAGTCTCATATATGTCAACTTGTGATCTTGTCGATTCTCTTTTATCTGCCTAGTTGTGTTTGATATTGAGTTGATGCTAGATTTCATTTGACCAATTGCATTGGCAAATCCACCGCATACACTAAGATGTTTTTAAAAAGGTTTTAAGCAATGGAGTTCATTGATTAAAGCCTTGGACTTAAAGAATCCTTTAAGGTTCTGAGGCTCAAGAACACTCAATGGGGTCTTGAGAAATGGAGTCGAGAGTGACAGGAGTCCATTAATTAAGACCCTAGACTTAAAGATAGTTCTTTAAGGTTTACCATTCAAACTTAGTGATTTCTAATCCCACCGCACACACTAAGATGAGCTTAACGGGATCTTGAACAATGGAGTTCATTGATCAAGATCCTGGACTTAAAGAGTCCTTTAAGGTTCTGAGGCTCAAGAGCACTCAATGGGGTCTTGAGAAATGGAGTCGAGAGTGATAGGAGTCCATTAATTAAGACCCTGGACTTAAAGATAGTTCTTTAAGGTTTACCATTCAAACTTAGTGATTTCTAATCCTACCGCACACACTAAGATGAGCTTAACAGGATCTTGAGCAATGGAGTTCATTGATCAAGATCCTGAACTTAAAGAGTCCTTTAAGGTTCTGAGGCTCAAGAGCACTAAATGAGGTCTTAAGAAATGGAGTCGAGAGTGATAGGAGTCAATTAATTAAGACCCTGGACTTAAGGTGAGTTCTTTAAGGTTTACCATTCACACTTAGTTTTGAACTGTGATAGCCAAATCTCGTTTTCAAGAGGATTTTATCACTTGTTTTAGTATTTTCTTTTTCTATTTTCAAAAATACTTTTTACATGCTTTTTAGTGTAGTTAATATTTTCAAACAAAACCCCCCTTTTTCTTACTGATTTCGCTTGCATTTTATGACATATAGGCTAACTTAGGTCCATTTCATGAGGTTCAGATTAAGTGAGACGACCCGAGGTTGTATCCTATACTGCAATCTTAGAATTTATTATTTTTAACCGGTTTCCAATGATCGATCTTAAGGTCGAATCGACAGAGCCGCGATCAGTATGTCAATGGATAATGCAAAATATCTTGTCGCACTTCCATTCACGTTTTTTTTGGAGGTTCGATAAAAACAACATATGCAAAATATCCACGCTCACCGCACCATATGTTAGTGGATAATGCAAAATATCTTGCCGCACTTCCATTCACGTTTTTTTAATTAGTCATGTTTTTTCAGTTTAATAAGTCAATAGTTGTTATTTATGTTCCTATTATCTTGTTAACGTGATTTGTTCATTTCCTTATAATTTGGGATTAGTTGAGATTGGACTTGTATTTAAGGATTTTCAGATGAATAAAGTGGGTGTCTTCGAACCTCCAGATTTTGTGCCTTCCAGTTGCTTGTTATATTGTCTCTATAGATCTCTCTGTTTTTGCTCTTCTTTAATCTTGTTTTTGCTTTAACACCTGCTCAAATTTAACATCTGGTATCAGAGCAAGGTTCAATCTAGATGGCCAACAACACTGCAGGAGTAAATCTCTCACAACCATCATTACCAATTCTTCAAGGTCACAACTATAACATATGGAGCATCAAGATGAAAACTTTGTTTCTTTCTCAAGAATTATGGGATTTACTGGAAAGTGGCTACGATGAAGGTGCATCAGCTAAAATTCTTAGAGAAATGCGAAAGAAGGATGCCAAAGCCCTTTTCTTCATTCAACAAGCTGTAGATGATGCCATTTTTCCTCGAATTTCAACAGCAACAAGAGTAAAAGAAGCATGGGAGATACTCCAGAATAGTTATCAAGGCACAGAGAGGGTGCTTACAGTCAAACTTCAGACGCTTCGCAGGAAATTTGATTGCTTCTTTATGAAAGATGGTGAATCCATGCATGAGTATTTCAACAAAGTCATGGAAGTTGTGAATCAGATGAGAAAGCACGGTGAGCAGTTGTCTGATCAAAAGGTTGTTGAGAAAATTTTGCGGAGCTTGCCTAGAAAGTATGAGTCTGCCGTGGCTGCCATTGAAGAATCAAAGGACTTAAGAGTCCTATCTATTGATGAATTGTTGGGATCTTTGCAATCTCATGAAGACAGACATAATAGTTATGAAGAAGTAACTGTAGAGAATGCCTTTCACACCAAACTATAGTTGTCCAAAGATGGTGGACGTAGCAACAGTGGTCAAAGCAGTCGTGGTGGGTATGCTTCTTGTGGAAGAAGAGGTGGAAGAGGCTATAGTGGAGGTGGACGAGTTGGTGATCAGAACCAACGTCATACTACAGCCAATGAGACAGGTGAAACTTATACTCACAAATTTACATGTTATAATTGCGGAAAGCCTGGCCATATAGCAAAGTTTTGTTGGCAGAAAGGAAACCAAGCAAATTTAGTTGAGCAAGAAGATAAAGATGAATGTGAAAGCTTATTTCTTGCTTGCTTTGCTACTAACGAGTGTGCTTCTAGTGTGTGGTATATAGATAGTGGTTGTAGTAAACACATGACTGCAGATTTGGCGGCCTTTATCAATTTGGATAAGTCAATTAGGACAAGAATTAAGACAGCAGATGGAACGATTCGTCAAACACAAGGAAAAGGCGTTGTTAAGGTGAACAATTGCAGCATTACAGATGTTCTCTATGTGCCTGATTTGGATTCCAATCTTTTAAGTGTAGGTCAATTTTTGAGAGAAGGTTACTCACTTGTTTTTGAAGATCTCTCATGCACGGTGTTTTTTGATAAAACCAAAAAGAATATGTTGTTTCAACTTCCCATGGCCAAGAACAATGTATTTCCTCTCAATCTTGACAATCAACACAAAGCACTCTCAGCCTCATTAGAAGAAGATAACTGGTTGTGGCATTATAGGTATGGCCATTTAAACTTTACCAGCTTAAGTTTGATGTCTAAGCATAATTTTGTGGATGGATTACCTGTCATAAACCCTGTTATTAATGTATGTGAAAGTTGTATGATTGGTAAACAACATAGAGATTCTTTTCCAAAGAACAGTAGCAAAATAGCATCTACAGTGGCTGAATTGATTCATGCAGATGTTTGTGGGCCTATGCGCACTATCTCTCTCAACAAAAATAGGTAATTTTTAGTTTTTGTTGATGATTTTAGCCGAATGGTTTGGGTGTACTTTATTAAGGAGAAGTCAGAAGTGTTGTCAATTTTTAAAAAATTCAAACTTTCCATTGAAAAACAAAGTGGACAGCCTTTGAAAATATTGAGAACAGATCGTGGGGGTGAGTTTATTTCCAAAGAATTTGATAAATATTGTGAAGAATTTGGTATTCAAAGGCAATTGACAGCTAGTTAAACTCCACAACAAAATGGTGTGGCGCTGCGTAAGAATCGAAGTCTTGTGGAGATGGCCAAGAGTATGCTAAAGTCCAAATGTCTACCAAAAAGTTTCTGGGCAGAGGCAATCCATACTGCAGCTTATATTCTAAACCGGAGTCCCACATCTGCTCTTTCAAATCAAACACCTTTTGAAGCTTGGCATGGATGGAAGCCAAAGGTAACACACTTTAAAATTTTTTGCTGTGTTGCTTATGTTCTTGTGCCTTCACAACGAAGAGAAAATCTTGATAATAATAGTGAGAAATGCATATTTGTGGGTTATAGTATGGAAACGAAAGGATACCGATTTTATAATCCCGTTTCTAAAAAGTTACTTGTAAGTCGCGATGTGGTATTTGATGAGAAAAGTATGTGGAACTGGAATGAAATGCAGCCTGGTGTAAGTCTTCTTCCAAATGATGATGAATTTGTCCCTGAACAAGTCGAAAATGAGGATAGCAATGACATATCAGATTCTTCACCATCAAGTACTACCACTTCAAGTCCCTCCAGCTCAACATCATCCTCTTCTTCAAACACACCACCACGAAAATGGAGATCTCTGCGGGAAATTAATGAACAACTTGATGCCTGTCAGCTTGCAATTGTTGAAGAGCCAAGTAAATTTGAAGATGCTGTGAAAAGCAGTGAATGGCAAAGAGCCATGGATGAGGAGATGGAAGCATTAGAAAAGAATATGACATGGGAGCTGGTTGATTTACCATTTGGAAAAGAGGTAGTAGGGTTGAAGTGGGTGTACAAGCTAAAATACAAACCAGATGGGTCAGTTCAGAGGCACAAAGCTCGGTTAGTTGCACGTGGTTATATGCAGCGTGAAGGCATTGATTTCGAAGAAATATTTTCTTCAGTAGCAAGGTTTGACACCATTCGAGCTGCTCTATCTCTCGCTGCATATTATAAATGGAAGGTTTTCCAATTTGATGTCAAATCAGCTTTTTTAAATAGTTTTTTAGAAGAAGAGGTTTATGTGCAATAGCCTAAAGGTTATGAAATTGCTGGTAAAGAAGGGAAAGTGTATAGATTGAAAAAAGCTTTCTACGGTCTCAAGCAAGCTCCAAAGGCCTGGTACGGGAGAATTGATACACATTTTTGCATAAATAAATTTCAAAGAAGTGCAAGTGAGCCCACTTTGTATGTCAAGACAAAAGGAGACTGTGAGGTACTGATCATTTGCCTTATGTGGATGACTTAATTTATACCGGAAATAGTGTGGATTTGATTAATGAATTTAGGAAGATAATGGTAGATGAATTTGATATGATTGATTTGGGCTTAATGAGTTATTTTTTGGGAAACAATGTAAATCTGGAATTTTTATTTCACAAGAAAAATATGTGAACGATCTTCTTACAAAATTCCATATGAAAGATTGCAATCCAGTTACAACTCCCATGATTACCAATCATAAATATTGCTTGGATGATGGCGAAGAGAAAGCAGATTCACAGGTGTATCGAAGTTTGGTGGGTAGTTTACTCTATTTGACGAATAGTCGCCCTGATATTTTGCAAGCTACCAGTCTCCTATCACGGTTTATGCAAAGTCCAAGCAAAGTGCATTTTGGTGCTGGAAAGAGGGTGCTTCGATATTTAAGAGGAACAAGTTCTTATGGGCTTTTTTATTCTAACAGTGGAAATTTTGAGCTGTGTGGTTTTTCTGACAGTGATTGGGCAGGTTCCTTAGATGATCGCAAAAGCACTACGGGCTATTTATTTATGGTTAGGTCTAGTGCTATATCCTGGAGTTCAAAAATGCAGCCATCCATAGCTTTATCATCTTCGGAGGCTGAATATATGGCAGTTACGTCAGTAGCATGCCAAGCAACTTGGATAAGGAGAATTTTGCAAGATATGAGAATTGAGCAAAAAGCAGCAACAACAATTTTTTGTGACAATCAGTCCACTATTTTGATGGCAAAAAATCCAGTTCATCACCATAGAACAAGACACATTGACATCCGGCATCATTTTATAAGAGAGCAAGTTACAGAAGGAAATATCAAGTTGGAGTACTGCAATTCAAAAGAACAAATAGCTGATTTGTTTAGAAAGGCACTTTCTTTTGAACGGTTTGCATATTTCAGAGACAAACTAGGGGTCGTAGATTTTTGCATTAAGGAGGGGTATGTTAGTGGATAATGCAAAATATCTTGCCGCACTTCCATTCACGTTTTTTTAATTAGTCATGTTTTTTCAGTTTAATAAGTCAATAGTTGTTATTTATGTTCCTATTATCTTGTTAACGTGATCTGTTCATTTCCTTATAATTTGGGATTAGTTGAGATTGGACTTGTATTTAAGGAGTTTCAGATGAATAAAGTGGGTGTCTTTGAACCTCCAGATTTTGTGCCTTCCAGTTGCTTGTTATATTGTCTCTATAGATCTCTCTGTTTTTGCTCTTCTTTAATCTTGTTTTTTGTTTAACACCTGCTCAAATTTAACAGTTATAAGGATTAAGGTGTTTGTTCGATTACAACTTTGGTTAACTTTTCTGTTTTGAATACAACTTGAGATTCATGCGGTGTGATGACAGTGATAACACTATATATTAATCTTTATTTTTCCATCATCACCTGCAGAGGCAAGTAGCTAATTCTCCTGACAATTTAAGAGAAAAAAGAACGGTAATTATCAAACAACTGAGCAAGGTTTCAATGCATAGTAGAGATTCATTATGTCAATTGTCATTAACCTATGGCAAATGGGGTCTTCATTCACACAAGGACACCGCAAACGTAATCTTGCTCAATTATTAGAAACCCGTTAAACAGGTTGCATACATTTGGAATTGTAGATTTGAGTTAAAACTAAAATGTTTGTCGTAAGAAAAATTCATATGCATGTCTTTGATTTGACTTATTTCAGACAGAACTCTTATATCCATGTTATGAGCCTTTTCCATCTTCAAGAGCAGTTTATATGATGGATTGCCATCCTGTGACAAACATGATTTACTTAGTACTTATTAACTCAATAAAACGAGTATGAAGTCAAGAAAGTTAAGAGATCCAGGATTTTAAGTCTTGGACAATCGTGTACTTCATGAACCCACGTATTTATAGTTTTCCCTCTTAATCCTTTACATGCATCATGATCATGAATGATAACCTGTGAAAGATAAGCCTCTGACATGCAACGTGATCTCTTGTTTTAAAAAAAATACAGCTTACCAGGATTCATTGAAGAGCTCATACAGCTCTTGGCATGTAGCTTACACAAATTTCAAAATTAACAAAGTGAGATCCATGCGGCCAATCTCTTTTGATATGGCATGAAAATCTGTTTAATTTTCCCCTTCATTCTCTTTTGCAGATCAATATAAAATTTGATAGTAAAAGTTTCGAAAATGCTGACTTATTTTTGTATACCACTTAGACATCATATCAGACCTTTTGCAATTAATTATCTAAGTTTGATTATGTTATTTTTAAGTCAATCCCATATATTATTTGTAAACATGAAATCAAATTCATTTCTTTAGTTGCACTAAAATATATTATTTGTTTCCTAATTGCTAAAACTTTTGTAATTCATATTTGATACCTCAATTACAATTGCATCTACCTTGATACTTAACCGAAGCCGGTTGGGAGCAGCATTATAGAACTGTGGCATGGGATTTGGGCCTTGATCATAAGGGAAGATTTTGGTCAAAAAGAGACTTCGAGACGAACTAGAAGAATTGAAGAAGGTTAATCAGAAGCTACAGCCTCAAGTCGATGAATTGAATAAAAAAGTTGAACAAACACAAGATTGACTAACTACTGAAGTCGAACAACAAAGAATTAAATTTGAATAACAAAAAAAGCTCTTGGACCTTTTATGTTCTACACATAATATTCGTTTAAGTTAGATATATGTACTCATATTGATATATTGTATACTTATGATGTACTTTTGATATTAATTAATGTATTATAACATGTTTGCAAATTACAATTAAATAATACATTATCTACAGGTATGAAATTCTTGTGATACATGAACAATTATTTAAATTAATGATATATTAAAAATTGAAGAATTATTAAATATATGATAACTTCTTGTGAAGATTCAAATAAATGACACTAAACAAATATAAAACGTACCAAAAATTAATGAGAAAAACCTTTCTTGTAAGTCGAAAATATGATAGCCATCAACTAGGAGTTGAAAACCTTACATCAAGTATATTATGATTGTTTATATATATATATATAAACAAATTATCACATCAACAATTGAATCCTATCGTGGTTACTTAGAAAGTCTGTGACATGCTCAATAATCAACCACTTATTTTAAATTTTCAATCAAATCATTATCAAGAAGTACAGGGAAAATCTTTAGAAAAATGCAATAATAAGCACTTTCATGTTCAATCTCAATCTTCTAACGAAGAAAATAGGACTTGACTACTGCATTTTCTGATAAATTCAGGATCTTATTTGACTTCAATAACTTTATTTTTCATTATTAAGATGACTACACAACAGTAGAGATCAAACACTTCCTTCCTTTCCTTAAAAAAGATCAAACACTTCCATTCCTAAATTTGCAAATTATTATTTTTAACTCTTTATAAAAAAATATTCTCCTTACCAAGATTACAACTTATTTTAGGGAGTTAGTCTTTGCCACATATTATAAAATAGAAATAGTTTCTTCTTCTTCTTTTCTTAGCAATTCATTATGACATTTTCCTCTATTTTCTGTAAACTATTTTTTATTAAGGTCTTTCTCTCTCTCTCAGGCACTCTCTCTCTCACACACAGAGAAATATATATATGCCTCAATCAATTATAAATAATACTTGTGATTAACTAAAATGACTACAATCCTAAATTTTTATTAAAAATTTATTTACAATGGTTAGTCAACATAGATGGAATTATTTTGATACCCTACAATATTGAAATCTTGGTTGAAGTATTGAAAACTTAGGTTAATTTTCAAAATCTCAGCCAGAGTTATTTTAATTAAATGTTTGATTCAAATAAAGGTTTTAATAATAAGTATTTTAATGATGATAAAAAATAATTGAAATATTTCTTTAAACATATTTTATAATTATAAAATATTTAAGCTTCATTCATGGTGAAGATATTTTGGTAAAAGAGTTTCACATATGTCATTCTTGATAGAAAACAACAATAAAATTGAAGCCTTACTCTTACTCTATTAATAACTTATTCATATCAATTTTATAGTTGTTGTAATCTAGGTCCTAATAACTTATTTGTATCAATTTTAGTTGTTGAAATCTGGGTGGACAAGCAAGAAGTCTAGGTACAAAACAATGTAGCAAAACTGAAATCAAAAGTCTCAAAGATATCAATACATAAGTCTCTTATCATTAGTCATTATATATATATATATTCTTTTAATTTATATAAATTGGTGTTGTTTAACATTGTTTATACTAATTATTGATTTACTTTTCCTAGGGAAGATTAAATACATTAGTTTTAGGTATAATAACAATTGTTATTGTTTTTTAAAAAGCAATTATTATTATTAGATATGTACTTTAAAAGGTTACCCAAATGCAAAATCATGTGAAGTTGAAAAGAAGTGCTCTTTATTAAATACTGAAGAAGAGTTGTAGTATTAATAAAATTATAGATAAATTATAATAAAATATTGATGAAGAAGAGTTGTAGTATTAATAAAATTATAGATAACTTATAATAAAATATTGATAGGATGATAGAATGTCACGAGAAAATGCTAAAACTAAAAATAAATGTGAATGTAGTCAAATGATATCTATATTTTGAAAATATTTGATATTCAAATAACATCAATTTTTAAATCTTTTTATATTATTAATAAGAGAAAAAGTGAATCACAATAGTTTTAAATATTATAAATTAATTTAAAAGAGAATATATATTCAATGAAAAGTTTGAAAATATATAAAATTATAATTATAATATTTTATCTCCTCTTTATTTTTATGAACATTTTTGCTTATTTGGTATGTTAATATTTTTATTTTTAAGATAAATAAATATTAAATTAAAATAATATTCTCTGAACACTACATGCAAAATGAAAAAATTAGGTATCTAGCCATGGAAAAACTATTGTTTCCCATGGGTACTATCACTAATACTTTTGCAAAGATTGACACTACACTTTAACACTATAGAGGAATTAGTGAGATCCAGTTTCCACTTCCTTGTATGGTTTCGAGTTACATGCAACGGCATTCTAGGCATGTGTTAAATTCTCCGTACATATGTGTTTTGTATGATAAACAATAGTTGTTCATAGATCCATTGTGCAATTTCCTTGGATACTACTTCATGATTGTTTCTTATGCCTAGAAAGCATCGTGTGTTGCATTCATTTCAAATCTTGTACACGCAAGATCCCATGCATGTTGTGTATATCAATTGTTCCTCTTCCATCATAAACTTATGCTCCTCCAACTATTTAAGAGCTTTCATGTAATTAGTATGATATTTGTTTGTTGAGTAGAGATTCAAAGGCATCCTCTAAATCCTATTAAAGTAGTTACGTTCAAACAATATGTGCATTTGAGTTTTTGTGTCTACTTTACAAAGAGGGCATTGATTAAGTATATTAAGGTAGCTAACCCCTTATCGATTGTGTAAAGCTTCTGCTTGCGTGCTAGCCATATTAGGAATGAAAATTTTGGACTTAGTTTCTTATTCCAAACTACCTTATACCAACTTACTTTACCTCCCGCTACTCTTAGTAATTCTCTATATGAACTATTAGAGCATTGGACACTTGAGTTGCCTAACCATATGTATATGTTTGCTTTACCTCCACACAAGTTAAAGTTTGAAATTACATGTACTAATTTTAGAGGGAAGTTAACTTGATGATTTTTTTAAAGATTCGTTCACTGACTTCAGCTTGTACTTAGTTTATTATTATATAAGTTCCAAACTTGGATTATATTAGGGGCCTTTACTGCTCCAATTTTCATATAGTAGGGAGGCTCTATGCTCATTTCCTATCCTATATTTAATTGTTCCAACTAGTTTATCCAAAAGTTTTATTATTTGTACTAGAAAGTTAAAGGATCTTTAGTTCAGTTAAATCTCCCATACACTCCTACCTCTTAATAAGTAAGCATGTAATCACCTGATCTATAGGCTGCTTTTTTTTCCCAAGATATCCCATAGCCTATTTATTGTTAACACCTTGTTTGCCAACTCAATTGTAGTTATGCCTAAGCCTCCCTCTTTGATACATCTTTCTAGAATCTCCTCATTAGTTTCTCTATAAATTTAACTAAACCTTTAAAGAGGAGCATATAGGCAGACTAGTATACATGTGAGGAATTCACTACAGAATTGGACAGGACAAGCATGGTTACATATAAGAGGTTTTTAGTGCACCAGTTGTCCAACCTTTTCTTTGTTCTTTCTATAAGAGGTTATGATTATATGAATTAAAGTCTCCTTATAGAAATTAAGAGTCCTAGATAGGTTAAAAGAGGGTCTTTAAGTTGCATACGTGTTAACCATAAGAGCCAGCTTGCTATAAGGAAATATTGGAGGATATAATCATATGACTTTTACTATAATTAATCTCCAACCCTGATAAGTTTCTGAAGAAATGAAGGGAAAACATTAATGTAAATATTGAGCTATTATGTTGCTTAGAGAAAAGGATTAGGTCATTTGCAAAGGATAGGTTGAGCAAACTAAGTTCCTTATATTTATTATAGTATTGGAAGAAGGGATTATTCTTAATATTTTCTACATTAACTTGATTAGAATTACCATACAAAGGATGCAAAAGTATGGAAAATATTGTCCCTTTGTCTTAGATATTTGCATCCTTTAAACAAATTAGTAAGTTCTCTATTCACTAGCACATGAAAGGATAGAGAGGTTATGCAGATCCATTCCTTAAAAATTTATGGAAAACCAAAGGCATTTAACATATGCAAAATAAAGTACCAATTTATGAAGTTGAAGACTTTTTTGAAATCTAACTTATAAAGTTGAAGACTTTTTTTAAATCTATCTTTAAGGTTTAATTCTTTAGGTAATTCTTCTTTGTATGTCTTTTAAATGACTTTTGTGCCATTATGAAATTGTCCCTAACCTACCTTCCTTCTAAACTTGTGAGTTACTGATCACCTTGCCTAATGCTCTTCTTAACCTTATTACCAATAGTTTTGAAATGATATTATATAAAACAAATTTCAACAAAAAATAATTCTATACTCCTCTAAGGAACTTGGATTTTGAAAATTTGGAATTAAATAAATGAAATTTTTATTTACCTCATTTAACATCCTTTCTTTATAAAAAACTTCATACTTGCTTCTGTTACCAGATTCTTTTAAAGGGTTAATCTTAAAACCTTCTTTTCAATGTCTATATGAGTAAAGGGTGTATATAAAGCTTCCTTATCTTCTTTACTGAATTAATTACTCATAAAGAAAGCCAACAGTTGTACTAAGGAGATGCTTGAAGTTGTTGATATAACCGAGTCCTTAAAAAATCTAAGTGCTACCCTTTTAAGATAAAATGAATGGTAATGACTTCTCTATTAGGTTTATTTAAGGAGCTTATTTTGTTTATATTTGCTATGTATTTGATAAAATTATGAAAGAATTTTTTGTTTCTTTCACCATCCTTGAGCCAAAACACGATTGATTTTTGCGTAACTAATGAGATGTGCATATAAACTACTATCAAGTAGTTTAAATTAGTTTTTTTACTCCAATATTTTAGGATTATTAGGCTGATGGTATAATGATTCTTGAGCTGTAAGCATTTCCTTCCTAGCTTTAATCACAAAGTCCTTAGTATGCATTGATCTATTTTCGTTGATGGGCTTGACTTCAAGTTTAGTAAAGTGAAGTTTTTCTTTATATAAATATAACACTTGAATACCTCCACCTTTTATTTCATGCCCTCATAAATTGCTTCTTGAAGACCGCCTTATTATGATAGGAAATTGTTAAAACTGGATGTTTGTCTCTTTCTTTCTATAGCGAACATGTTTTTCACAATGATAGGCATATGACTAGATATTTTAGGCTGTGAAAAGTAGGTAAATTGTCTAGGAACATATTCATCAAATAACTATTAACCAATGCTCTATCTAGCTTCTTCCTTAAGTTCCAATTAAATGATTGTTTATTACTCCATAAGAAAAAACTTCCTTCATACCTTATATTAGTAACTGTTAACTTTTTAAACATATTCTATAAGATTATTTGTGAAGCTCCTCATACTAAGACTTTAGCTTTATTCTTGTGTATAAAACTAATAAAATCTCCTATGATCATCCAAGGCCTATTAACTAATTATTAGAGATATGAAGCTCATGCCATAGCTTTCTCCTCTAGAAACAAAAATTTAAGTCATAAATCAATTCCTAATTGCCAGGAGATATTTTTTTAACTTAGCATTATTTCAATTAATTATACTAAGGCTAGTTTAACAACATATACAAAATTTATGAGAGTTAACTATTTGTCGAGCAATTGATACCCTTAATATTCCAAAAGATTATTCACATGGAGTAGAGCTTTTGGCCTTGAGGTCCTTACCTCTCTTCTTTCTCCTATAACCTCTTATACTATAGCATTGAAATTTTTTTATCTACCTGAACATTTGTGATTATATTTTTGTTGTCTTTCCCTTTTAAGGAATCTTGGTCTCCCTTATGCTTATATTAAGTGTCTTCTCATTGTAGGATTCACCCTTATAGGCTTATTGTGTATCACTGAAGCACTTATCTCACCTGTAGGTTCCTTATCTGCATTCAAATTGGTGCCATATTTATGATTCTATTCCACTATCTAATTTTGATTCTCTTTTATCACAATCATTTGCAAATCATCACACCAATTCCTTCTTTTCGATTATCCAATACCATAAGTTCCATATATTCCCTATAGAAAATTTATTCTCCTTATTGAGCTATTGTTGGTTTCCACTATTATAAATCCAACATAGAATCTTCATATAGGTTATCATTTTTCATTTTTCCTTAGCCTCTCACAAGAATGTTTTCTACGAGATCCTTATTAAACTCCAAAATTAGCACATCTGAGCATCACCTACTCTCCTCCTCTTAGAAGTTGTTTCATCTATATAAATTAGTTTCTTAATCAAGCTAGCTATAGAGGCAAGGCTTTTAATTGACCAATACTCTGGTGGAATAGTAAGTGTGTTGAACTATATAGTTATGTTATCATGTTTAATCTTCTCTAAGTTTGTTCCTAGTTTTTAGGTTTATAAGAAAATAGAGAACTTTTATGCCAAGGGTCATTCTTTAGCACTCCATTTACTTTGGATTCAAAGGAGAATTTGAAGAGGACATGATTTTGCTCTTTTACTAAAACTTATTAGAAGTCCCTACCTATCCATATTTTGTATGCCCATATGTTTACCACTAGGGATGGGGGTTTTTGTCTAGAAAAAGCCTACCAGTGTTAAGCTCTAACTCTTGGCTCCTGCTTTGAGTACGTTTAGATCAAGTGGGACAATGTTACGACCATTAGAGTTATTGGTTGGGAAATAATACAGTAAGATGTTTAAAGTTTCACCTATTGTTTCTAACTTAACCTCTTACCTTGATCCTTTGGTCTTGGAGGTATGGAGCTTGAGGCTTCCTTGATCAGCCTCTCTAGCATTCTTAGCTTGGAGGGATAGAAATTTTTTTTCATCAAGTTTCCTTTGACTAGATCCATCCATGTTAACGTCCATTTGTAGATAAGGCAAGCTTCAAGCCTCGAATTTTAAAGCTTTGAAAGACCATTACTTAAAACTGTAAAGAAAGGATATGTGAGAAATAAAAGAAGGAAAATTTTCTAAAATGCCCTTAATGAGTTTCCCTATTCTAAATGAGGCTTGGATAGAGGAAGGGGGAAGTGGTTAGGAAGAATAAGTACATTAGGAGACATTTATAGGGATTGAAGGGGATTTTAGCAAGCTGTCTAAAATTGGAAAGGATGTTGAGAGTTGATAGTTAGGTGAAAAGCCTCAGGTTAACCATAAGAGCTCACCCATGAAGTGAGAGTTTGGAGAAAAGCATTCTAAATGTCTTTGTTGATCTCCATTTAGAAGAAGTGGTTAACACTACTATTTATTGTATTGTTTATAATATTATGAAGAAAAAAGATAATAATTGAATCATATTGCTTAAAGCTACTCGATATAGTTGTAAATAAAACATTAAACCTTGAATTTGATGGCTACGACCAATTAAATTGTTAGAATTTATCACTTTTATTTGGTTTATAGGAAAAAGTTGTAGAAATAAATCTGTAATACTTTTGGTTATTTTATTTTGAAGTTTAATAATTATAATTTTGAAAATCATTTAAAATGTAAAATATTATCATAGATATTTACGTGTGTGTGTAACAATTGTAATCGAATATCAATCGCTCATTACAATTATTTTGTAACTAAATTTGAAAATTATTAATTATAAATATGTAGTTTGTAATTATAAAGATATAATATTTGGAATATGTAATTAAAAAAGCTTCTTAGTGATTTCCTTACATGAGGTTGCATCTATGATTTAGAGCATACATTTCTTGGCAATCTAGATGTTATCAAACAATTGAGCTTTAAAATCAAATGTGATCCATATCTAAGTTAGTTAGACCAAGTTATGATCCGTGTGATAACATTAGGCGCTTGACTAATAGTTAGCGGAAGGCTACTGAAACTCCCCATCCACCTATTGTTCCTAGTGAATTATACATATATGTTCCCATGATAAATGTTCCGAAGAAAAATACTACTACATTCAGTTGATGAATAAAGTATTCTCTTCTAATTAGATTTGCAATTTTTGATGAACAAAAAAGAAATTACAAAGGAAATTTGCTTTTTGTTGCTAAAAGTTTTTAAAAAAAGATAGAGAGATTGTATTAGTCATAGTTAACTAATTATACTTGACAAATAATTATCACAAGTTTGAAAATTTCAAGCTTATTAATAAAAATATAAAGGTCTTATTTGAAAAATAGCGGATTGCATTAGCTGTTAGCTAATTCTATCAGCAGTTAGCTGATAGCTGATTATATCAACTGATTTGACTAGTGAATAACATCAGCTGTTTATTAAAGATGTTTAATAAAATTAGTTGTTTAGTATTAGCTGTTGAAATGTAAAATAATTTATAAGGGCATGATTTAAAAAATGATTAAGAGCATGAATATTATATATCTTAATATTTCGTTGAATATTCTTATAAGAATTTAGAATTTATGATCTTGATCAATAATGTTAAAAGTTGGGTCACCAATTTTACTTCTTCTAATATAGTTATGCAACACAAAAGCTACGCAACCATTAATGAATATTTTGGCATTTTCTCCAATATCTTCCATTGAGCCTTAAGAATATTGAAAGTCCTCTTAATACAACTTCTTAATGATGAATGAACTCGATTAAATACTTCTCAAGATCCTTTTGAATTTGCACTACGAAACTCCGAATGATGATACCTTGTCTTTGGGTAAGGTGTCAAATATTCTTCTCTTTTCGGATAGCCTTTGCCAACTAAGTAATATTTACTTGAATGTCCATAGAGGAAATATAATTAGTATAGATGATATCATTAAAAAATATAAATCATGAATAGCAAATCCTAAAAATCTTAAAATTACTTATTGCTGGTTTCGAAAATTTAAGTCTCGGATTACCGATTGTATCAAGGAAATATGATAATTGTGTGCTGATCATTCCCAACCTGCTAAAACATACATAAATAGTAAGTCGAAATCAAATGCTGCCAATACATTTGTAGTCGTTATTCCTTTCCGTCCTTTATATCTCATTTGATCCTCCTCTGTAGCAACTACTACTATATGTGTACCATCAATAACTCCAATATAATCCTAATATAAAACAATGATCATAAGATGATAAAACAATATTTTTTAATGAAAAATATAATGAAGGGGAGGAAGAACATATTCAATTACCTTAAAATGTGGAATATATCTAGCATCATTGGCAATTTATTGTGGAATCTCCATGAATTCGAGATCTTTTGGTATAAGTATATCTTTTAAAAATCCATCCGTGATACTCAAAATTTCTTTAAAAGCTCTACTCACAATTTCACCTGAATGTTGAAAGTGCTTTTAAGTATCTCTATTAAGGGAACCTTTACTTAGGACATACACGAATAAACTGACTTTCTCTAAAATAGATATCCTATCTAGAGGTCTCAAACCATAATTGTTTTCCAAAATCATACATAATTAACGAAATGTATTTTGATTCATCCTAAATATATTAAAATATTGCTTTTCATGACCATTCAATAATTCAGTCATCCATAGTTCTCCTGTTTGATAGGAAGTTATACATGGTTCCTTGTAAATGTGGTTAAAAAAATACACACCTATTTAACTCGCTATATAAGCGACCAAATTCCAAAACTCATTCTCATTATCAAAAAATTGCTTAATTTGCGGAAGTTTCATAATTTGCATAACATTATCGTCCATGCCTAAAAATTAACAAGTAAAATTATATTCTAATTAAACAAGAGACTTATATGTGTAAATATAAGGAAATAAATAATATAACATGCATCATTGACATTTTTAGGTATAATTGAATTATAAATGTGATCAAAATATGAATTGTGAATTATTTGTGTTGAGAAGTTATTTGGAGAGTATTATGATTTTTTTTTCAGAATTTTGGTGAATTTTAGGAAAGTTATTGAAAATTTGAGGTATTTAAGAATAGGAAAAATATTAAAATAAGAGAAATTATGTAGTGACAAATGGATCTATTAATGTGTGACATGTGGACAAAGAGTTAAGTGACAATTGGTAGCCTTACTTGGAGGACACATGTAACACATGCATTGGAGACATGTGTCAAGCCTTAAGAGAGACACCTAGGCATTAGGAACAAGTTTCTGTAGCCCCTTTCCTTGGTTTCACCGAAAACACCATCTCCCTTCTTGCTTTGCCATCCCCAAAACCCCTTATTTGCTCTCCCCATTTTTCGAATTTTGCTAAAGTATAAACCAAGTAAGTAATGCTTTAAGTTTTATGATAGTGTAAATGATTTATGTTGAGGTTTTACTGTTTGTAACTGAATGCATGCATGAATGGTGTATATTTTCATACTTGTGGATTGCTGCATATGTGAATGGTGTTGATGCATGTGTGGGTGGTGAAATACGAAGCAAATTCGGTGATATGATTAACAAGATGAAGGATTTAATCATTGGAATATGATATATGCAGTATTTTACTGAACATACATCTGTATTTAGGGTATAACTTGATCTGTGAATATCCAAATTGGATGGAGTTTGATTTAGAGTAAACTAGAGACATAGAACTATATTTTTCATAAAAGAATTGAATTCAAAATATGCCCTTAAGAGTATGAAAATTTGGATTGAAGTTGAAATTGGTGTTCTGTTAAGGAATGAAAATAGTATGGGATTTTTTATTATAACTTGCAAGATACTGAACTAAAATGCATGATATTTGAAAAATCGAAGGGGGTTAATTATTTCGTAAACTTTCCACAAAATTATTTGACACCAACAAAATACAAACAATGAAAACCGAAATAATAAAAACACCAAAAATTTGATAACGCAGTTCGGCACACTTTGCTTACGTCTATGGGGCCCTCACCCAGCTTAGTTACTTTCACCAAAGTACAATAGTTTTATCCAAGGCTTTACTGAGCCAACACTACTCAATCCTTAACACTATCTCTCAACCTCACTTCTCGTGAAAGATTTTCACACCCAATAGTACGACCGCCTTGTACTAACCTCAACAGAGGATTTTTCTCAACACTCTTTTGAAACAAGAACAGTAACTAAATCACTCAAGTGATTAAGTGAACAACTCAACACTCAAGAAAATAATAAATAAAAATAGCTTAAGTATTTAAACAACTGAAAATTGAATAACAAAATACTTGAGACAAAAGAAAGACTTTCCTATGGTTTTTATCTTCTTGAAATAACCCAGCTAAAACTCTTTACCAAGGTTGATTATTTCTTCACAAAATAACTCATCGTGTTTCTTTAAATAATAATAAGTACCCACTCCACTGTAGATAATACTCACTATATAATAAACACACACCATAACCACGACTTAGCAAAATCACACGAATTCACTTCAGTTCACTCCCAATAGAAAAGGACATCTGCGACATCAACATATGCTTACAAAACCCCTTCACCATCACAATGCAGGACATGCAACACCTTGGCTACTTTTTACTAGCTTTGCAATCTGCACCAACCAATCCACAAGACACACTCACTATTCAATTAAACAACTAACTCTATCAAGTATATATCACACATGCTTCTTCACCTCTTAATTAATGCAACACACATGACAAGACACATATCTCCTTTTTAAATTCAATGAACTTATGCCCACTACACTGTCGCCTTGTCTCACAACCCACGTTCCTCCTTTTGTTCAGCTATTAACCATTGACGCACAATCTCATGCTTATCCACACACACGCACATTGGAGATAGAGATCAACTTCAAGACTAGAGATAGATCTACCAAAGATTCACGATATGCACAAATCCTCATTGTAGTCCTTTTTAATTTCATCAATCCACAAAATATGCAAATCCAACAGTAATTTAATCCCAATATCATCATGATGATAGACTCCAATGTAGTATATAATTCTTTTACAAGCACAAGTATGACAACCGCAGTTTTTGAATCCCACTAAAATTAAGATTTTATATGTCCAATTAAAATGCCAAAACTAAATAAAAGATATATATAACATATCTTAACAATTTCCTCCTTTTTAGCATTGTTTGTCACAAATCTAGAACTCCACATAAATAATCATAATTTGACAAATAAAGATGAAATTCACAATGCTCCCCCTTAATCAAATATCAAGTTTCAAAGAATATCAAGTTTATCCAATCATCTAAATTTCTCCCCCTTAGGACAAAAAGATGCCAAAAAGTAAGACAAATAATCTCATATATACCTCGAAATATCCCCCTGAATGGAACATTCACCACAAACAATCTGATGTCTCCCCCTTGGAACAAAATAGTATCAAAATGCATAATCATACCAGCGAAAGAATTATAAGCATGCCAAGAAGACAAATTACCACCATTCAAAACACTAAGAGATATGCCCGAAAGAGAGAGAGATACTCGAGAGAGATCCATACTGATTAGAGAGATGAGGAATCGTTGTTGGAGCCAAATAGAAATCATAATACAAACTATTAAAAAGATGAGATGATAATAGCTATATAAAAATAAGGAACAAAAAAATCTTTTTTTGTTTTGTTTTGTTTTTAACAACACAAAAAAATACTTCAAAAATATAAAGCATACTGTCCCTGTGCCCCTCGAAGAATCTCAAACCTGGTCTTTTTCTTTGGCTTGAATGAAGATGTGTAACATAAGTAGCCTGCAAGTTCTCGATAATCAATCCTTTTTCTTTCTCTTATTTTTCTTCTTTCTCTCACATCTCCAATAACATTTGTTACTAGATGATTTCTTTGGATTCAAGATAAAGAACCTCTGTTCAAATCAGTTGCCATTGTTTTAGTTGGGTCATCATCTAAAGTAACTTAAAGTTCTTCAGTTCGTACAGTTACTTCCTCAGCAGTAACTTACTACAAATCAGTTTCTGCAATTACTTCCTCAGCAATAACTAACTGCAAATCTTGGCATTTTCTTGTTTTTCCTTCACTAGGTTTTTGTGCTTGTACTTGACCTTTTTTAATCCAAGTTTGCTTCGATATCATGAGATGCTGCTGAAAATTTAATGGAGAGTGTCTAGATTTTTGGTTTTGTCTTCTTTGAAATAATATCTGTAGTAACTGATAACATCTTGGCCTTATATGTCTAATGACTCCACAAAAATGACATGTGGGTATAAATCTTCGATTCTTTCTTGATGTTTCTTCTTCTCGGACAGATTTGGATGTGTCATCTTTCTTCTCATTCACTTTAAAGCACTCACCCTTATAGCCAATGCCTTGAAGATCTCCTTTAACTTTACCAATTTCTAATAACTTTTCTAGCTTTTCGATACCTCCTTTTAACTTTCTTAATCCCTTTTCTATACTTACTAATTTCATTCTAGCTTCACCAAGTTCATTTGGTGTCAACATCAAATTCTTTTCTAACTCTTGGATGGTGTTTTTCATGGAGAGATACTCTTCCTTCAATCTTTCATTCTTTCTACATATTTTCACCCATTTTTCGTACATTAATTCGTAAGCCTCATAAATGTTCTCCATTTTATCACTTGACCCACTTTCATCACTGTCATAATCTGAAATCGAGCTTTAAACTGAATCGTTTGCATTTTTCCTGAAATTTCCAAATTTACTCACCTTTTCATCTTCAGTTACTTCCTTCTCAGTTGTTGTTAAACAAGTAACTAGACTTTTACTGTACAAAGTAACTAACGCATCATTATTTATAACTTCTTCTTCACTTCTGGATTCGTTATCACTCCAAGTGCTAGTATATGATTTTCCTTTTCTCTTCTTCATAGTATTAGCACACTCCGCTTCAACATGTTCGAAGCCTTAACACTCATGGCATTGAATTCTCTTTACCTTTCTTTCTTCTTTTTGAGTTTTGGCTTGTTGATTGAATTTGTTGTTCAATGAGCTCCTGCCTTTTTGCCTAATCTCGGATCTGTCCATTTTCACTCTCTTCATCCACTTACTAAACTCTCGTGCTAATAACTTTATCTCCTTGTTCTCATCGGATTCATCTTCTAAGTCATTCACGACTTTACCAATCTTGGCTCGCAATGCTAATCCTTTCTTCTTCTCTCGATTGTCCCCCGAATAATTCATTTCAAAATTTGTAAGAATTCCAATTACCTTTTCCAATGACAAATCATTGATGTCATGAGCACCCTCAATTGCTGCAATTTTTGGAATAAATCTTGGAGGTAGTGATCTCAATGTCTTCGTGACTAGTTTCATATTGGAATATTTCTTCCCGAGTTGATGTGCTTGATTTGCTATATCACGAAATCTTTCATAAAAGTCCCCAATGGTCTCATTCTCATCCATCTTCAGTTCTTCAAACTGCACAGCTAACATCTGTAGTTTTGACACTATAATAGATTTTGGCCCTTCATGAATAGTCTGCAACATATCCCACTCTTCTTTAGCCAATTCACACGCTGATATCATTGAGAAGTGTCCTTCATCAACAGCATTGAAAATTGAATGCAAAGCTTGTGAGTTTTCAATTGCTCTTTCTTCTTCGGCTCTTGTCCATTCAAATGGATCTTTTAGAATTGTCTCTCCTTTATCGTTAATAATCATCGGATGTGTCCGGCCATGTACTACCGAGTTCCATGCTATTGTTCCCTATACCTGAATAAAGACCCTCATCCATGATTTTCATGTAGGATAATTGGAACCGTCCAACAGCGGTGGCCTGATAATCAATGCTCCTTCTCTTATGGCCATGTTTGTGAAATTAGGATCTGCACCAACTTGCTACCAAGTTTTGAATTGGTGACCTTGCTCTAATATCAATTGAAAACCGAAGGGGTTAATTATTTTGCAAATTTTTCATAAACTTATTTGGTATAAACAAAATAAAAACAATCAAACCCAAAATAATAAAAACACCAAAAATTTGGTAATGCAGTTCAACACACCCTACCTACGTCTGCGGGGCCCTCACCTAGCTTAGTCACTTTCACCAAAGTACAATAGTTTTACCCAAGGCTTTACTGAGCGGACATCACTTAACCCTTAACACTATCTCTCAACCGGATTTCTCGTGAAAGATTTTCATACCCAATAAAACGACCGCCTCGTACTAACCTCAACAGAGGATTTTTCTCAACACTCTTTTGAAACAAGAACAGTAACTAAATTACTCAAGTGATTAAACGAACAACTAAACACTCAAGAAAATAATAAATAAAAATAGCTCAAGTATTTAAACAACTAAAAATTGAACAACGAACTGCTTAAGACAAAAGAAAGACTTCCCTATGGTTTTTATCTTCTTGAAATAACTCAGTTGAAACTCTTCACCAAGGCTGATTCTTTCTTGACAAAATAAATCATAGTGTTTCTTCAAATAATAATCAATACCCACTCCACTGTAGATAATACTCACTATACAATAAACACACACCACAGCCACGGCTCATCAAAATCACACGAATTCACTTCAGTTCACTCCCAATAGAAAATGAATGACATCTGCGACATCAACATATGCTTATAAAACTCCTTCACCGTCACAATGCAAGACATGCAGCACCTTGGCTGCTTTTTCGTATCTTTGCAATATGCACCAACCAATCCATAAGACACACTCACTGTTTAATTAAACAACTAACTCTATCAAGTGTATATCACACACGCTTCTTCACCATTTAGTTAATGCGACACACGACATGACACATATCTCCTTTTTTGATTCAATGAACTTATGCCCACTACACTGTTGCCTTGTCTCACAATCCACATTCCTCCTTTTGTTCAGCTATTAACCATTGACACACACTCTCATACTTAGCCACACACACGCACATTAGAGGTAGAGAACAACTTCAAGACTAGAGATAGATCCGCCAAAGATTCACGATATGCATCAATCCTCATTGTAGTCCTTTTTAATTTCATCAATCCACAAAATCTGCAAATCCAACAATAATTTAATTCCAATATCATCATGATGATAGACTCCAATGTAGTATAGAATTCTTTTACAAACACAAGTGTGACAACCACAATTTTTGAATCCCACTACAATTAAGATTTTATATGTCCAATTAAAATGCCAAAACTAAATAAAAGATATATATATATAATATCTTAACAATATTGGTTTCATTAGACTTTTAAAACATTGAGGAACATTTGATTAGTAGAAGATGTTGCCTAAATAACTCACTACTGAGGTCAAAATGGTTATGCAAATTAGACTCGAAATATGTTTAAGAAAAATCTGGAAAACTGATAAGTTTATGATTGATTTTATAAAGATGAAGAGGTTTAAGAAAATTGATTAGAGTTTGATGATTTTATGAAAAACAAATTGGTTTGTGAATGAGTATAGAATGGTGATGTGTTTGTGTTAAAGGGATCTAGAAAAATTGAAATGAATTTGGTGTAAAAATGGAAGTGAGTTTTGGATGAAAGCCTAGAGGCTATTAAAAGGTTTTTGTTTTTATTGAACATGCTTCAATTTTTTGCTTATATTTTGATCTTTAGATTTCCAAATGAGTTGATTCTTAATTCAGATTAAATATGAGACATAGCTCTACAACTTTCTTGAAGAAGTTGAATTTTTATTCTGTCTCTAAGACTTTCAAAAGTGGCATGGAATTGAGTCTTATCTTATGTTGTAGCACTACAAGGGATAAAAATCATATCCTGTGGTTATTTAATAAATTGTATTGATTTAGGCTAAATTAGAATGAGGTGTCTTTACCAAAGTTGTAGCTTATTATCGTATCTTTAAATTGGTATAAAGTTTGTAATTTTTGGATATTGGAATTGAGAGTTATGAGGTGTACAACTTGGAGGCATGATCATGCATTAGCCAAATTTTCAAATGTACACAGTCTGTGGTATTTTGAACATAAATCATTCAATACTAAACCAAATTGGATGAACTTAATATCATTGGAAACCTAAGACAAAGAGGGAAAACTTTCTAGAAGGAAGTATTACCTAATTACCTCACCTTTCTAATGAGAATAATTGAGAAAAGTGGACTCGAAAGTGGATTGTGAATAAATCTAGATTGAGGGATTGAGTATGATTTCACATAAACGATAATGTGATAAGATTAAGGATAAGAAACCTGGATTTTTTACATGAACATGCATCATACATATTCAGTATACATGAATGTGCATAACTGAATTCATAATTGTGCACAATAGTAATATATGTTTGTATTGAATGTTTTAGAGGAACTCTTAGTGCAATCGATTCCAGATATTGCCGGGACTTCGAGGCAATAAGCAAACTGGGAGCTTTTGTGAGTAATCTTAGATGGTCACACCTTACTTTGTTTTGCTTGTTGAATTTGATTATGCTGATTGTGTTCTGAATTTTAGACAATGATTGTCTGAGGTGTTTGATGCATGATTATATCATTGAAAGTGCTACTTGCATATGAATATAATTGACTACTTGCTTTGCATATGAAATGTCTGAAATGACTTTGTTTTGTTTTAAAACTGTTGAGTCCTAGTTGTGGGTAGATAGGCATGCCTAGAAGGGTCTATAACTACTTCTGTGACACTTCAGTGTCTGACACTTTGGTGTCTTCTGTTATTGACACTTCGGTGTCTTCTATTATTGAGACATAAGTCTCTTCTGTAATATGTTACCAATTATGGTATCTTCTGTATAAATCTCGTTACCCACTTCTGTTGACGGATTAGCAGTCATTTGATTGTGTATTTTGATATATGTTAGATTTTGAAATAAACAAAATGATGTTTTCAACTAAAGGGATTGTGCTTTCTTTGATACTTAGTTATGTTAACTATGAAACTGTTCTAAAATTTAAATATTTGCTTATGCTATCACTTGATTTAGTATGATTAATTGTCAAATTATGCATAATTTAGTTATTGCTCACTAAGCTATAGGCTTAGCACGGAGGATTTGCCCTGTATAGGTTTAGAGAGAATGACTTAAGGACTGAGACGAGTCAACCGCAATAACCAATGGAGTCTGTGCCTAGTTTTTATATAAAAATTTATTTTGAGTTTGTTTTGGGCTTGTATCTGATGTATATGACTTTTGAATTTATTTGAGGTTTGTAATAACCTTAATACATGTTGGTCTTCGAATTTATGGTATGTAATATGATAGGCTCAGTATGAAAGATATGTTATGTATTGTATGTTTGCTTGAGATTTTGGGAATGCATGTATGTTAAGTTTCGTGTGTTTTGGATTTGGTTTCGATTCTATATTATCTGTATGTTTTGTTTACGTGACACTTGCAATATCCTCCCAGGGGGCATATGTGAGTGTGACAATAAAATTATAAATTACCAACAAGATGATATAATATAATAAAATAAACTAACCAGTTTATAATGTCTTAAAACATACCATGTCAACATAAGTGTACAAATAATAAAAACAATATCCTAATAATGCATAGATAGAAACTATGTTTAACATTTTTATTTTTGTATAGATAGAAACTATGTTTAACATTTTTATTTTTGTCATACTCATACATTGTTGCTGTAACATCTCATCACCGATGGGAAGGTTATATTGGTGAATTGGGACGGGTTAGGAGATTATATTGCATATTTTGTTATAAGCATACTTTTGGCCTCTAATTTTTTAGGAATGAGTCATTCTGCACATGCATATATATGTACATGCATTTCTGACATTCCCGGTATTTATTTATGATTATGTTGTGATTAGTCAATTTTGAGATAATTATGTCTGAAAATCTGAATTGAAATGTTCTAGGAGTAATTCTCGGTTGATAGTGACCATTAGAAAATCTTCTGGAAATTTTTGGGAGAAAAGTCCGCATCAAGAATTTTCTAAGTGATTTGACCGATTGATCAGATTGTATTATCTTGAATAATTGTCCAATGACAATGTGAAATTTAGATTTATGATTTTAGGAATAAAAATGTCAAGCCATTGGAATTTAGAGAAAACTTAGACCGGAAATGTTTTTGAAAAGAAAAAGAAACTTGATAAGTGTTTGAGGAAAAGAGAGCAACCCTCCCTTTAAATACCTTAGGTTTTAAATTTGACAGTAAACTCTTTTCCTTCATCCTAGGGCATGCTTGTTTCTTCTTCCTTTGGTGATTTTCGATCTTTCATACCCGACCCTTGCTTGATCATTAGCTTGCTTGCTCCTTCCTTGTTGTTAAGATCAGCCCTAATCTATGAGAAGATGAAGATTGTTGAGGTTTTGAGAGAGAGTAGAGAAAGTGAAAGGGGTTAGAGGAATTTTCGGAAGTTTAAGAAGGAGAGCTTGTTTGGTAAGTGACCTCTTTATCTATGTTGCTTATTGTTAGTGTAAATGCATTTATGGGGTTTAATATGAATGATTGTGGTAGTTGGATTTGAGTTATGGTTGAATTTAGAGAGAAAATGTGAAAAAGAGAGTCGGAGAAGACGATCTGCAATCCGCACGTAGCGGCGCGCCTACGCCACGACGCGACGAGAATTTAGGTTCTCGCCGTGGCGTGCACGAGGGCCTCTCCGCGGCGAGCTCGCAGGAGGTCACCGCGGCGAGCCCCGAAAGGCCACGCCGCGGCGAGCTCTCTTCGGACATCGCGGCGAGCAACTCTGGGACGTCGAGGCGAGCCCCATTTTTCTGAACTGAGTTGTTTTAGTTTTTGGGTCATAACTAATGATGTAGATCTCCAATTGAGGTGATTCTTAATTTGTTATAAACTAGAGAAAGAGGTCTACAATTGAGGTAGAGAAAGAAAGTTTGAATTCAAGTCTTTAGGATCTCAATTTGTGAATGAAAGTTGGGCTTAGATTACTTTTTCAACCTAAAGATAGTTTCTTGATAATTGGGGTATAATTGTGAGGTTTTCGTGAGAATATCCTAGTGTATATGATTTGGCAAATTGAACTGAATAGTAAAAATGAAACTTATGGAGTTCAGGTCAGTATATTGAAATCAAAGGTTTCATTTGATGAAATGGATGAAATTGACCAAATGAATAGTAAGTTGGCTTTGAGGCAAAAGATAGTGAAATTGGGATATAGCGCCGGGATTGTCACGAATAGGCATTGTACATTCCTGCATTTCAGCATGTGCATTTGTGAACCTTTCGATTGTGCAATTAGTAACATGGAATTACTTTGGTATTATAGAAGCACCGTTGGATCGACATTCTACGGACATTCTTTGGGACTTCAGCAAGAGTTCGGAAGTTACAGGTGCGTAACCTAGTTGATTCCTCAATCTTAATTGTTAAAGTTCTGCATCGATAGTTCGTGAAAATGAATGACCGGTATATGTGAAATTATTTGATTGTAACCCGGACCGAAGGTCCGAGGAATTAGGGATTGTGATATTGCGAGGTAAAGCTGTTTGTGGATCGTGAAACGTTTATGCTTCAATGTGATAAACTGTGAATGTGTGGTAATGTGTAATTGAGAATGATATGACTGTTTGTGATAGAATAGATCTGATTCCAATGTGATATGATAGAATTGTGATAAATGAATACCATAATCGGTTGAAAAATAATGGTTGTGACTGGAGCTACCACCAAGAGCTACAAGCTGGATTACTGGAAAAGAGCCTCGAGCTCGAAAGAGAATAGTGCATACCTAAAGGACTCTCCTATTCCTAAGTCACGTGGGAAGTAGTGCATACCCAGAGGGCTCTCCTACCCCTAAAACGCGTTTACCGTTAAATGAGCTTGGAAAGGGACAATTCAATTCAATATGTTTACTGAGTAATGAGCCCGGAAAGGGACAGTTCAGAGCTATATGCTCAACGTCTAATGCGCCCGAAAGGGGACATTACAGAGTTATAAGCTCAATGGTTAATGCGCCCATTTTGGGACAGATTAGAGCCACAGGCTCACTGAGTAATGTGCCCAGATTGGGACAGTGTAGGCACTCAGTCACAACATTGCAATAAAATGGAAAATGTTTTGTATTCATGTATTGTGCATTGAATTGATTTCTGGATTGGGAAAGAGGCAACATGCTTTGCATATATGTGATACTGTTCTGAAATCTTTCTGAATATGCGATGGTGAAAATCTGTAATTGCTATATGAAATTCTGAATGTGTTAATGTGATGATCTGTACGCTACTTGCGTAATGCATGAATTTAGTGAACCATCGATGATGGTTTCTCATTGAGTTCGCAAACTCACCCAAAATTGCATTATATATTTTTCAGGATCGATAGTGTAGACTCCTAGCTCCAGTGACAAAGACTTTTCCTGCCGTGTGGATCTGGTTGGCAAGAGAAGTCATGGCACACAATGTCGGTCATTGGGATTATTTTGGGATGACCTAGTTAGATTTTTGTATCGTTTCCTTTTGAGTATTGTATATAGGCAAAGTGGAAAACCGATAGTCATGTGAATTTATGTTTCATGAAATGAAATGAAGAAGCTTTTGATTTTAAAACATAGTGATCTTTATATTATGGTTATATGATTTTGATGCCATGAGAGTATTGTAGTGTCTGACTGCTCGTAGCCCTCCCTTATTGTAGGATATGTATCGGGATGACCCACAGGCGTCCCGGTGCGTACCCTACGGTAAGAGGGCGCTACATTTAGGTGGTATTAGAGCATGGTTGGCATCTGTTGGGCATAGTGCATAACTAGGCATGAATTTCAGTGAAAAAAGCATAAATTGATCAGAATTCTTGTTTTATGTTAGGTCATCCGTTCTTGGGGATCAGATAGATCAACCAGCTGACCAGGGATCAGTCGGAGCTAGTAGGGAGTCACCGATGCATTGTTCTGAGGAGCTGCCTCCTAGAGTTCTCGCGAGACGGGAGAGGAGGTATGACAGACTGCGCAAGCAGGGAGTTGTTGACTTCTATGGTAGCACAGACCCCGCAGAGGCTGAGGAATGGCTGGAGAGGACTGAGAGGGTCCTCGATCAGATGGACTGTATGTGAGCGAGAGATTTGACTATCTGTCTCTCTCTTCTACAGGCCCAAAGATATCGCTGGTGGAAGACTTTCCGGGTAGTACCACTGGACTCAGATTCGACTTGGGATGATTTCTTGAGGGCTTTCAGAGATAATTACATGCCCAAGGTCTATATGGAGATGAAGATGCAAGAGTTTCTAGAGTTGAGACAGGGTAGGATGACTGTAGTAGATTATGAGGTGAGATTCAATGAGCTCATGGGATATGCTACTACTCTGATTTCTACTGAGGCTGATCGGTGCTAGAGGTTCGAGAATGGCCTCAACTTGGAGATTCGCACCAGATTGGCTATATCTGATATGGGCACATTTATTGAGTTGAGGGCTGCAGCAGTGCGAGTTGAGCAGCTGCTGAGACAGACCCAGGCTGAGTCTGGTCAGGGGTCCAGAGGTAAGAGGCTGAGTGATAGCCAGGACAGTTCTAGCAGAGGGTACAGCAAGCGCCAGAGCAAGACCTTTAGGTCATCTGGGGGAGCTAGACAGTCTAGATTTGGGCAGAGAGGGAGATTTGTTCAGACTAGCCGTGTTAGTGGCAGTGGTCGAGGTTCAGGCCTAATTCCTCCAGTATGTGAGCATTGTGAGAGGAGACATAGGGAGTCTTTGGAGATTGATTGGAGCACGCCTCGAATCGGCTCCATGGAGCATCAGATCAGCGATTGCCCATTCTGTAGGAGCTCGATCTGCTATAAATTTGGAGGTCAGCGATGTCTGACAAAGTCTGCAGAGTCGTGGAGGTGGACTTGGATTGAGAGGCCGAGGTAGAGGCCGAGGTAGAGTCGAGGGATCTGTAGTGAGGACAAAGGTACTGAGCAGCAGACCGCAGTCCCAGGCTAGAGTCTATGTCATGACTCGGCAGGAGGCTCAGGATTCTCCAGATGTGGTAGCGGGTACGCTTCTGATTTCTAATTTTGAGGCTTATGCATTGTTGGATCCTGGATCCACGCATTCATTTATTACACCACATTTGGCATGTAGACTGCATGGGGATAGGGAGAGATTACAGTATGGGCTAGAGGTGAGTACACCTCTAGGTAGTACTACTGCATTGGGAGAGGTCTGCAAGGGGTGCTCGATCCAGATTGATCAAGCAGTATTGAGTGTAGATGTTATTGTATTGCCTCTGAGAGAGATTAATGTGATTTTGGGGATTGACTGGCTTATTGCACATAGGGCCGTTATGGACTGCTATACCAAGGAAGTTGTATTAGAGTCTCTGGTCACCTAGGCGGTTTTCGAGGAGTTAGTCGGCGATGCCGACCGCATGATTTCTTTTCTGAGTGCCCTGAGATTGATGCAGGGAGGATGTGAGGCCTATCTGGCCCACGTTATTGATATGAGAGTGGGACAGAGTCTGCAGGATATTCCCATGGTTAGGGAATTCCCGGATGTGTTCCCCGATGAGTTACGAGTTTCCACCGAATCGGAGGCGGAGTTCTGATTGACCTCGTTCTAGGTACCGCTCTATATCCATACCTCCATATAGGATGACCTTTGGTGGGCGAGGGAGCTTAAGGCTCGATTGGCGGGAGGCATATAGAAGGGATTTATCCGGCCCGGTGTTTAGCCGTGGAGAGCTCCGATTACATTTGTGAAGAAGAAGGATGGGACTCTGAGACTGTGTATTGACTATAGGCAGCTGAATCGGGTGACAGTGAAGAACAAGTATCCACTGCCTAGGATCGATGATTTGTTTGATCAGTTGCAGGGGGATCAGGTGTTCACTAAGTTGGATATGAGATCTAGGTATTATCAGCTGAAGATAGCAGAGGCTGATGTGCCTAAGAGTGCTTTTAGGAGCAGGTATGGGCATTTCGAGTTCCTAGTGATGCCGTTCGGGTTGACTAATGCCCCGGCAACTTTTATGGCTTTGATGAATAAGGTTTTTCAGCCCTACCTGGATCAGTTTGTGATAGTATTCATTGATGACATATTGGTGTATTCGAGGAGTAGACAGGAGCACACTGAGCATTTGAGGACTGTTTTACAGGTTATAAGGGAGAAGTAGTTGTATGCCAAATTCAATAAATGTGAATTTTGGCTGGATGAGGTGATATTTCTGGGGCATATAGTGACTGGTGAGGGTATTCAGGTGGATCCTCACAAGATTGAGGCAGTGTTGAATTGGGAGACTCCTAGGAATGTGTCTGAGATTCGGAGTTTCTTAGGATTGGCCGGTTATTATCGGAGGTTTGTCGAGGGGTTCTCGTTGATCTCAGCCCCTCTGATAAAACTTCTGAGGAAGAATGTACCGTTCAGATGGACTTAAGAGTGCCAGAAGTGCTTTGAGGAGCTGAAATATCGGTTGACTTCTGCACCGGTGTTAGTATTCCATCTGGGACTGGAGGTTATGAGGTGTATAGTGATGCTTCACATCAGGGACTGGGATGTGTTTTGATGCAGCATGGTAGAGTGATTGCATATGCCTCAAGACAGTTGAGGTCTCATGAGGCTAATTATCCAGTGCATGATTTGGAGTTAGCTGCAGTTGTGTTCGCCCTGAAGATTTGGAGACATTATTTATATGGGGAGACATTTCAGATTTATACTGATCACAAGAGTTTGAGGTATCTGTTGAGTCAAAGAGAGTTGAATCTGAGACAGAGGAGATGGATGGAGCTGATTAAGGACTATGATTGTACGATAGAGTAACACCCTGGGAAAGCCAATGTGGTGGCAGATGCGTTGAGTAGGAAGTCTCATATCAGTGCAGCTCAGATTCAGATTGGGAGATTGCCTAATTTGATTCAGCTGAGAGCTCTGAATGTGCAGATGAATCTGGATCAGGATGGGGCTTTGATAGCCACTCTGAGGCTTAGGCCAACGCTGCATGACAGGATTAGGCGAGTTCAGGACAAGGATCCTGCTATGGTGAGATTGATTGAGAGGGTGAAATCTGATCTAACTTCTGATTTTGAGTTGAGAGATGGGACATTATGGATGGGTCAGAGACTGTGTGCGCCAGATGTAGATGATCTGAGGCGTGAGATTCTGGAGGAGGCGCATATGGCCACCTATGCTATGCATCCTGGTACTACCAAGATGTATAAAACTCTTAAGTCACATTTCTGGTGGCCTGGCATGAAGAGGCAGGTGGCAGAGTATGTTTCTAGATGTTTTACTTGCCAGCAGGTTAAGGCTGAGCACCAGGCTCTAGTGGAAAAATTGCATTCGTTGCCCATTCCGGAGTGGAAATGGGAACGAATTTCTATGGATTTTATTATGGGATTGCCTAGGACGCAGAGGCAGCATGATGTTATCTGGGTCATAGTGGACCGGTTGACTAAATCGGCCCATTTCTTGCTAGTGAGAGAAAACAATACTCTTGATCAGTTGGCCAAGAAGTATGTGGCAAAGATTGTGAGACTGCATGGGGTCCCGGTGTCTATAGTCTCAGACAGGGATCCGAGATTTACCTCGAGGTTCTGGAAGAGTCTGCAGTCTGCAGTCTGCTTTGGGTACTAGACTGAACTTCAGTACAGCGTTTCATCCTCAGACAGATGGGCAGAGTGAGAGGACGATTAAGACTGCTGAGAATATGCTTCGGGCATGTGTATTGGAGTTCAGAGGAGCATGAGATCAGTATTTGGCTCTGATTGAGTTCGCATATAATAATCATTATCACAGTAGTATTGGGATGGCACCGTATGAGGCTTTGTTTGGGCGACAGTGTCGATCGCCTCTGTATTGGGATGAAGAGTGTGTGAGGACGATTGAGGGTCCCGAGCTGATTCAGGATACAGTGGATAAGGTGAAACTGATTTGGAGTCGCATTAAGGCGGCTCAGGATAGACATAAGAGTTATGTGGATCAGCATCGACGAGAGATGGAGTATAGTGTGGGAGACAGAGTGTTCCTTCGAGTGTCACCCTGGAGAGGGGTTTTGAGATTTGGCAAGAATGACAAGTTAAGCTCTAGGTACATCTGTTAGGTCCGAAACCCAACTACTTAAACTTAACACTTTCACTCTATGCTCTGATACCACAACTGTAGGGACCCGATCCCGAGACCGGAACCCCCAACCGGAAGACAAAGCAAAAGATGAATAACAAAGAGGCAGAACGAACGGATCGAAGCAAATCAATTACGGATCGAAAGCGAATTGGATCAAAGCAACGGAACAAATAAAACAATTGATCACAAAGCGAAACGAACAGATCATATATCGAAGTGAATCGAAACAAATCAATAGCAAATTGAAAGCTAACTTGGAAGCAAAGCATACAAACAAGGTCAAATCGAATTGGCTCTAAGACAAAACAAACAAACGATCCAATTGAAATACGAATTCCGACATCCGCACTAATATCTTAGAAAAGCGTCGAAATGGTCGCGTTGGATACCTTAAACTTAATCTATCCGATTCCATGTAAATTTTTCTTTTTCTTATTTTTCATCCCTTTCATCATTATTGAATTTCATTCATATCAAGCAATTAATTCCCCTTTGGAAAATTCCTTCTCAAACAAGACTCAATTCATATAATTTGACTTGATCATGTAATTTCTCAATCTTTAACAAACATTTATGCTTATTTCTATTCTTTGCCATACAACCAATTTTATCCAAAATTGGGCAGCATAACATCTGCATTATAACTAACCCAACCTGCAAATGGTTCTAAAACGCACTTCTATAATACCAACTCAAACAATCCAGCTCATCCACGTTCAAATCACAATCAATCTCTACTCAATGTACATATAAAACCATAATGTACAATCCATAGCCATAAACAATTCCAATTTCCATAACTCAAGTTCTTATACAAATTCACCATCCAAATACATCATGAACTAAATGCTTACATTACACTAATGGCATCCCAAGCCATATACAATTACCAATGTTCATAACCCAAAGCACTGATGTACAATAATTCTAATCTTGACAATAATTCAATGAAATTACGTATAATGAAAACTCTCATTCTTTTTCCACCCGGTCTTCTTCTCATCACCTGTGGATGGGAATGAAGGGGGTGAGCTTAAAAAGCCCGTGGGTAACAGGTTTATAATCAATCATAAGCAAAACCGTTCAAAAGTTTACTGCCATAGAAATTTCTTGTTGAAAATCTATAAAATGTTCATTTCTCAAATTTTTGTCATGTATTCAAATTCATAAATCGCAACACATGAATGTATCACTTGCTCACAATCACAATTTCATAAATCAAAACATCACCTCATTGACCACAATTTATGTCATTTCATCATTCAAGCATAACACACAATTCATAAATGCAATGCACATCAAATGGCTCGAGAGGTTCCGTGGAACGGAACAGAGAAACCGAAGTTTACTCCGTGAACGAAACGAGTCCACTTTTCGGATCTCGTGGGGCACAAGCGGCCAGCCGGGAGAAGGCTTTAACGGAACGGTTCCTCTCTCGCCCACACAAACACATAAGCAATGCTCACAATCATTAATCAAAACGTAATGCTTTCATGCTTTTCATATTCTTTTCCTTCTTTCCATTCAAATCAAAATGCCATAACACAATTCAATGGCATAACATAATCATGCTCACAATGCATTTTTGCATGTTCACAACAATTCACAATTTATCAATTCAAATTCAACCTCATAAATAACAAAATCTTCAAAATTGACTTTATAAAACACAAACCCATTCTATTTTCCATGATTCTAAACCAATAATTCACAAAACCCCCAAATCTCAAAATTTGGGCATAAACCCTAAGTAATTCTCATCCAAAATTAAACATAACCCAAGGCATAATCATCAAAATTAACTTCAAAATCCACAAACCCATATCAACCTTAAACTATCCAAACCAAAAACTCACTAAAAACTCAAGGATTAAAACTCATCTCTTACCTTTTCCTTCTCTATTTTCGAAATTCTTCTTGTTCCTTATAAAGCTCTTGACTTCACCCATCTTTTTCCTTTAGAAGCAACGAAAAATCACTCTTGAAAGCCCATAAAATCGAAACCCTAGCCATCCTTTCCCTCTTCTTCTTCTTCTCCACCGACCCTCTCTCTCATTTCTCTCTCTTCTTGTGTTTTTCTTCTAATTTTTGTGGGTTGCCTCTTCTAAAATGATAGACATGTGCTTATATATGCCATGTCACTAAAATGATGGTAAAAAGACCCATTTGCCCTTCCCCTTAAGCCTAAGTTCTTAACTCCTTAAGTGATGTTCCCAATATGCCCTTACACTTTAGTTTCATGTATGCTTACTTTAGGACAAGTTTATCACCATCCAATTGAAGGAATTAGTCAAAACTTCCTTCTAGAGAATTGTTCCTCATTATCTTAATTTCATAATGCCTTAAGAATCATCCAATTTCGAGCACTACACCAAAAGTTATGCTCAAAACATTTCAGATATATCTTATGCTAACTCATTTCTCCAGCACATTATTTCCATCCGAAAATTAACCTTCTTAAGGACCGAATTGAAACTCAAATTCTTCATAACAATTGTAGATCTATTTCTCTAGTTTAATCCAAAGCAAGAATCATCTTAATCGGATCACCACAGATCCCGAATTTCTCAAAATACCGAACCATGTTCAGAAAATGGTCCAACTCACTTTCATTAAATTAATCACCCTTAATTTAATCTCATAAATTCACAAATATCTCATAAAATGAAATTCATTATCTTAGGAATCCAACGCTTCAAGAATCAACTCAATCGGATTTCGAACGAAGGAGTTATGGCCAAATAAATTCGATATGTTCATATCCTGAAAAAAAAAAGCACGGACCGTGTGAAATTTACACATCGAGCACAAAGGTCATGTAACCATCGGGTGGGCTCTTTGGATTTACACATCAGTGTGAAAATTTACACAGGCTGTGTAACCCACGGATTAATTGCTCGAATTTACGATCGTGTGAAAATTCACACAGTCATGTAACCTACGGATTAATTAAGCCTCCTGCGCCTAGATTTTACGACTGTGTGAAATTCACACAGGCGATGTAACCTCTGAGCATCAACAACAATTTCACCCTTAAGCCCTCTTTCAAGGTTCCTAAACCCTCTCCTAACATTCCCATACCTCAAACACTTCCCCAACACTACAAAAACCACTTCAAATCCATTCAACAACATCAATCCCTCATTAAAACTCAACTTCCAAAGGATTTATCTTCAATCCTAACATCATATATACTCAAAATCTACCCAATTTGAACTCTTCAAAGGCAGCACAACATTATACTCATTCCAATACCAATCTAACAAAACCAACAATTGGCAATCCTCAACATTCACAATATACACATATAACATATACTTCTAATACTAACAACAAATGAAATTCTCAACCAAAGATAACTTATCCGTCAATCTCAAGCTTTAATGAAACATAATCATACAAAATAAACTTCTAAATTCTCATTCTCATTTTATATCACTCTCATATTCAATAACCTCTTATCATTCACCAAACATCCTATCTTGCTTTTCCATAATGTCTTACATATATAACCATGGTTCATGCTTAAAATTTCTCAACTCATCATCCATACTTAATTCACATTCTAATTTCATAATCATCTATATACCAATTCATAATTCAAAGCCATATATAAATTCATATTCTATTTTGATATTTTTACTAAAAATTCGGGGTCCAACATTTCTCCCCCTCTTAAAAGAATTTCGTCCTCGAAATTAAGCAATCTCCACATAACACATTCTCTTCACTAATTTCCTCCAAATGATCCTAATCATTCACATATTCAAATGTCTCATCATATATATTCATAATGTTTTTCACCTCTTATATCAAATACCATCCATATCATATAAAAAAACACTATAGCCACAAATCAATTATTTCTTAGCACATTTCACAAGTCAATGGTCCCATTTATTAAGGAACCCTAATATGGACCAATCATCATTCAAAATCAACCTATTGATCTTCCATACATATATTTCTATCCTTTATCTCATCTTCTATTATCTCACAAAAACATAGTCAAATCAATTCATCAAGGAATTCTAATCTCAATTTCCTTAACACATTCCTAATTTAAATCACAATTCTTGTCACCACAATCAAACAATCAAATAGGTTCTTCAAATAATTCATATAACTTTATTCACATCAATATCACATTCTCACAAAATCAAACTTAGCCTTACAAACTCTTATCAACTTCTCATACAAGTCACTCATACTCATAGGCCCAAGTAAGATCATATAACTGGGCTCTGATACCACAAATGTTGGGTCCGAAACCCAACTACTTAAACTTAACACTTTCACTCTATGCTCTGATACCACAACTGTAGGGACCCGATCCCGAGATCGGAACCCCCAACCGGAAGACAAAGCGAAAGATGAATAACAAAGAGGTAGAACGAACGGATCGAAGCAAATCAATTACGGATCGAAAGCGAATTGGATCAAAGCAACGGAACAAATAAAACAACAGATCACAAAGCGAAATGAACGGATCATATATCGAAGTGAATCGAAACAAATCAATAGCAAATCGAAAGCTAACTTGGAAGCAAAGCATACAAACAAGGTCAAATCGAATTGGCTCGAAGACAAAACAAACAAACGATCCAATTGAAATACGAATTCTGACATCCGCACTAATATCTTAGAAAAGTGTCGAAATGGTCGCGTTGGATACCTTAAACTTAATCTATCCGATTCCATGTAAATTTTTCTTTTTCTTATTTTTCATCCCTTTCATCATTATTGAATTTCATTCATATCAAGCAATTAATTCTCCTTTGGAAAATTCCTTCTCAAACAAGACTCAATTCATATAATTTGACTTGATCATGTAATTTCTCAATCTTTAACAAACATTTATGCTTATTTCTATTCTTTGCCATACAACCAATTTTATCCAAAATTGGGCAGCATAACAGCTGCATTATAACTAACCCAACCTGCAAATGGTTCTAAAACGCACTTCTATAATACCAGCTTAAACAATCCAGCTCATCCACGTTCAAATCACAATCAATCTCTACTCAATGTACATATAAAACCATAATGTACAATCCATAGCCATAAACAATTCCAATTTCCACAACTCAAGTTCTTATACAAATTCACCATCCAAATACATCATGAACTAAATGCTTACATTACACTAATGGCATCCCAAGCCATATACAATTACCAATGTTCATAACCCAAAGCACACAATGTACAATAATTCTAATCTTGACAATAATTCAATGAAATTACGTATAATGAAAACTCTCATTCTTTTTCCACCCGGTCTTCTTCTCATCACCTGTGGATGGGAATGAAGGGGGGTGAGCTTAAAAAGCCCGTGGGTAACAGGTTTATAATTAATCATAAGCAAAACCGTTCAAAAGTTTACTGCCATAGAAATTTCTTGTTGAAAATGTCAGAGTAGTGCCCTGAAGGCAATCGCCTTTAGCGCATTTTGTACAAAGTTGTGTACATACTTTATGAATAAATAAAGAAAGGCATATTTCATTAATTTGATGTTCATTATTTATGAGTGGATATTGATCTATAAGCAAATTAATGAAGTCCATGATATATGACATAGCATGAAGGAAATTGTGATGTGATCATACTACTGAGATTCCTATCATGTGCAATTATGTCAGTATCTAAATTATCCCTAATAATAGGATTACTGAGACTGGACATCGGTAATCCGGAGAGACTAGCACATCTCAGGCTCCTTGATTTGATCAAGCAGTGGATCTCAGAAGCTGTAAATATGAGATATTTAGGGTTAAGATGTGGATGCTTACTAGAGGTAGTAAGTACATTGGATTACCGCTATGAGATCATCACATGGATGTCCTATTCTAATGTCGTTGATAATCTCATCATAGCAATGGTGCAAGTATCCTTAGACTTGAGGTGCTCGAGGATATCTTGAATCTTGATTACGTGTTTTGACTCCATTCCTTGTTGCCTTACAGAGGTTGCTCATAGGGTGGTGATTGGGTACAGCTTGAGGTATTCGAAGGTAATTGAGTAGCCAATAGAGGATTCACCACTTCTGTGATAGCAGAAGATGATACCCATGGCCTCTTGTCAGGGTCATTACTTGGAAGTCTCTGGCCGGAGCATATATGTCATGAAGAATGTCTTCATTGACATATTAAGTAATGAGTCCCAGGACAAGAACTGATATCACTTGGACTAGATTTGACATAGTCATTCTAGTAAAGAGTTGACACTTTGCCCATACTCATAACCAAGTGGGGTATAGCATGGTGAAAGGACGAATTGCACGGTAATTGTCTATGGAAAGGTTCGTGATATGGTTCATGATGAATACATGTTCATTCTTCAAACCAATTACTTTCCGGTCAATTGGGGGTCATGATGTGTTGCTAGATACTGCTCATGACTTGCTCAGATTAAGTGTTGATCTAAGTGGCCAACATAACCGGGAACCTAATGGGTCACACGCATAAGAGTGTCTCGGAGAATTCGTAAAATAGTTTTGGACAAAGTTCCAATATATGGAGAGCAAAAGTATTAAATAGATCCCGATGAGATCGAGATATGTCTCGATGAGATCGCGACATCGATATTGCTGAAAAAGGTTTCCGGTGGTTTTTCCATACCGGGACCCGGTAGGACCGACCCTAATGTGACTGGACCACTTCAGCATTAATATATATATATATATATATTATTAATTAATTAAAGAATTAATATATATATATATATATAGCATTTACGTGGATGAAGGAGGAGAGTCCTTATCTTTTTCACTTTATTATATATATATATATATATAAGGGCTAACGTGGACAAGGCTCCACCATTAGCTTTAATGTGTCTTTAAATGAGTTATAAGACATATAAAAAGTGAAATGAATAAGGTGATCTTCGTGGCTTTTGAAGAAAGAAGGAATAAAGGATTTTGAGAAAATCCTAAGCATCTTCTCTTCTCACCATCGATCATCAAGTTTGCTTCTCCTCTCCGAGCTTCTTCAAGTTTCTCCATTGCTCTCCAAGAACAAAGGTAGGAGCTAGCACTCTTTACTTTGTTCTAGTTATTCTCGGGTTAAAGGGTTTGTCCCGGTTAGGTTCTCTGATCTCTGCGTGGATACCGTTAGAGACGGTCTCCTTTGGCCGTTATGGTTTGAGTTTGTTGTATAGACACATGGATCCTGGCTTTCGGGAAGGTCCCGGAATAAAAATTTTTGTTTTCCGCACCGTGGGCATGTGATACTCACACCGGGATTTTCCTACAGAAAATCCATAAAATGTTCGTTTCTCATATTTTCGTCATGTATTCAAATTCATAAATCGCAACACATGAATGTATCACTTGCTCACAATCACAATTTCATAAATCAAAACATCACCTCATTGACCACAATTTATGTCATTTCATCATTCAAGCATAACACACAATTCATAAATGCAATGCACATCAAATGGCTCGAGAGGTTCCGTGGAACGGAACAGAGAAACCGAAGTTTACTCCGTGAACGAAACGAGTCCACTTTTCGGATCTCGTGGGCCACAAGCGGCCAGCCGGGAGAAGGCTTTAACGGAACGGTTCCTCTCTCGCCCACACAAACACATAAGCAATGCTCACAATCATTAATCAAAACGTAATGCTTTCATGCTTTTCATATTCTTTTCCTTCTTTCCATTCAAATCAAAATGCCATAACACAATTCAATGGCATAACATAATCATGCTCACAATGCATTTTTGCATGTTCACAACAATTCACAATTTATCAATTCAAATTCAACCTCATAAATAACAAAATCTTGAAATTGACTTTATAAAACACAAACCCATTCTATTTTCCATTATTCTAAACCAATAATTCACAAAACCCCCAAATCTCAAAATTTGGGCATAAACCCTAAGTAATTCTCATCCAAAATTAAACATAACCCAAGGCATAATCATCAAAATTAACTTCAAAATCCACAAACCCATATCAACCTTAAACTATCCAAACCAAAAACTCACTAAAAACTCAAGGATTAAAACTCATCTCTTACCTTTTCCTTCTCTATTTTCGAAATTCTTCTTGTTCCTTAGAAAGCTCTTGACTTCACCCATCTTTTTCCTTTAGAAGCAACGAAAAATCACTCTTGAAAGCCCATAAAATCGAAACCCTAGCTATCCTTTCCCTCTTCTTCTTCTTCTCTACCGACCCTCTCTCTCATTTCTCTCTCTTCTTGTGTTTTTCTTCTAATTTTCGTGGGTTGCCTCTTCTAAAATGATAGACATGTGCTTATATATGCCATGTCACTAAAATGATGGTAAAAAGACCCATTTGCCCTTCCCCTTAAGCCTAAGTTCTTAACTCCTTAAGTGATGTTCCCAATATGCCCTTACACTTTAGTTTCATGTATGCTTACTTTAGGACAAGTTTATCACCATCCAATTGAAGGAATTAGTCAAAACTTCCTTCTAGAGAATTGTTCCTCATTATCTTAATTTCATAATGCCTTAAGAATCATTCAATTTCGAGCACTACACCAAAAGTTATGCTCAAAACATTTCAGATATATATTATGCTAACTCATTTCTCTAGCACATTATTTCCATCCGAAAATTAACCTTCTTAAGGACTGAATTGAAACTCAAATTTTTCATAACAATTGTAGATCTATTTCTCTAGTTTAATCCAAAGCAAGAATCATCTCAATCGGATCACCATAGATCCCGAATTTCTCAAAATATCGAACCATGTTCAGAAAATGGTCTAACTCACTTTGATTAAATTAATCACCCTTAATTTAATCTCATAAATTCACAAATATCTCATAAAATGAAATTCATTATCTTAGGAATCCAACGCTTCAAGAATCAACTCAATCGGATGTCGGACGAAGGAGTTATGGCCAAATAAATTCGATATGTTCATATCCTGAAAAAAAAGCACGGACCGTGTGAAATTTACACAGTCAGACACAAAGGCTGTGTAACCATCGAGTGGGCTGCTAGATTTACACAGTCTGTGTGAAAATTTACACAGGCTGTGTAACCTATGGATTAATTGCTCCGAATTTACACAGTCTGTGTGAAAATTCACACAGGCTGTTTAACCTATGGATTAATTGCGCCTCCTGCGTCTAGATTTACACAACCTGTGTGAAATTCACACAGGCAGTGTAACCTACGGGCATCAACAACAATTTCACCCTTAAGCCCTCTTTCAAGGTTCCTAAACCCTCTCCTAACATTCCCATACCTCAAACACTTCCCCAACACTACAAAAACCACTTCAAATCCATTCAACAACATCAATCCCTCATTAAAACTCAACTTCCAAAGGATTTATCTTCAATCCTAACATCATATATACTCAAAATCTACCCAATTTGAACTCTTCAAAGGCAGCACAACATTATACTCATTCCAATACCAATCTAACACAACCAACAATTGGCAATCCTCAACATTCACAATATACACATATAACATATACTTCTAATACTAACAACAAATGAAATTCTAAACCAAAGATAACTTATCCGTCAATCTCAAGCTTTAATGAAACATAATCATACAAAATAAACTTCTAAATTCTCATTCTCATTTTATATCACTCTCATATTCAATAACCTCTTATCATTCACCAAACATCCTATCTTGCTTTTCCATAATGTCTTACATATATAACTATGGTTCATGCTTAAAATTTCTCAACTCATCATCCATACATAATTCACATTCTAATTTCATAATCATCTATATACCAATTCATAATTCAAAGCCATACATAAACTCATATTCTATTTTGATATTTCCACTAAAAATTCAGGGTCCAACAACATCGGTCCGTATGAGATTATCGAGAGGATAGGACCGTTGGTGTATAGATTGGCATTGCCGAGTGAGATGTCTCAGTTACATGTCGTGTTTCATGTTAGTATGCTCTGACAGTATCGACCGGATCCGACACATGTGATTCCAGCCCAGGAGATAGAGGTGGCTAGTAATATGAGTTATGTAGAGGAGCCGGTTCAGATTGTGGGATCTCGGGTCAAGCAGTTGAGGAACAGGGTTATCCCACTTGTAAAAGTCATGTGGAAGAACCACTCAACTGAGGAAGCAACTTGGGAGATTGAGGAGCATATGAGGAGACAGTATCCTCATCTATTCGATAATTCAGGTATGAAATTTCGAGGACGAAATTTTATTAGGAGGGGAGAATTGTAACATCCCATCATCGATGGGAAGGTTATATTGGTGAATTGGGACGGGTTAGGAGTTTATATTGTATATTTTGTTCTGAGCATACTTTTGGCCTCTAATTTTTTAGGAATGAGTCATTCTGCACATGCATATATATGTACATGCATTTCTGACATTCCTGGCATTTATTTATGATTATGTTGTGATTAGTCAATTTTGAGATAATTATGTCTGAAAATCTGAATTGAAATGTTCTAGGAGTAATTCTCGGTTGATAGTGACCCTTAGAAAATCTTCTGGAAATTTTTGGGAGAAAAAGTCCAGACCGGAGAATTTTCTAAGTGACGGACTGATTGACTGTATTGTACTGAATAATTGTCCAATGACAATGAGAAATTTAGATTTATGATTTTAGGAATAAAAATGTCAAGCCATTGGAATTTAGAGAAAACTTAGACCGGAAATGTTTTTGAAAAGAAAAAGAAACTTGATAAGTGTTTGAGGAAAAGAGAGCAACCCTCCCTTTAAATACCTTAGGTTTTAAATTTGACAGTAAACTCTTTTCCTTCATCCTAGGGCATGCTTGTTTCTTCTTCCTTTGGTGATTTTCGATCTTCCATACCCGACCCTTGCTTGATCATTAGCTTGCTTGCTCCTTCCTTGTTGTTAAGATCAGCCCTAATCCAAGAGAAGATGAAGATTGTTGAGGTTTTGAGAGAGAGTCGTGGGAGTTAGAGAAAGTGAAAGGGGTTAGAGGAATTTTCGGAAGTTTAAGAAGGAGAGCTTGTTTGGCAAGTGACCTCTTTATTTATGTTGCTTATTGTTAGTGTAAATGCATTTATGGGGTTTAATATGAATGATTGTGGTAGTTAGATTTGAGTTATGGTTGAATTTAGAGAGAAAATGTGAAAAAGAGAGTCGGAGAAGACGATCTGCGATCAAGACGTCAGTAATGACTGTCTGCCATTTACATGGCGAGAATTTAGGTTCTCGCGAATTAATATTAATTCACCGTGGCGAGCGCGCAGGAGGTCGCCGTGCCGAGCCCCGAAAGGCCACGCCGCGGCGAGCTCTCTTCGGACGCCTCAGCGAGCCCCATTTTTCTGAACTGAGTTGTTTTAGTTTTTGGGTCATAACTAATGATGTAGACCTCCAATTGAGGTGATTCTTGATTCGTTATAAACTAGAGAAAGAGGTCTACAATTGAGGTAGAGAAAGAAATTTTGAATTCAAGTCTTTAGGATCTCAATTTGTGAATGAAAGTTGGGCTTAGATTACTTTTTCAACCTAAAGATAGTTTCTTGATAATTGGGGTATAATTGTGAGGTTTTCGTGAGAATATCCTAGTGTATATGATTTGGCAAATTGAACTGAATAGTAAAAATGAAACTTATGGAGTTCAGGTCAGTATATTGAAATCAAAGGTGTCATTTGATGAAATGGATGAAATTGACCAAATGAATAGTAAGTTGGCTTTGAGGCAAAAGATAGTGAAATTGGGATATAGCGCTGGGATTGTCACGAATAGGCATTATACATTCCTGCATTTCAGCATGTGCATTTGTGAACCTTTCTGATTGTGCAATTAGTAACATGGAATTACTTTGACTGTTATAGAAGCACCGTTGGATCGACATTCCACAGACATTGCTGGGACTTCCAGGCAGTAGCTCGGAAGTTACAGGTGAGTAACCTAGTTGGTTCCTCAATCTTAATTGTTAAAGTTCTGCACTGATAGTTCTGTGAAAATGAATGACTGGTATATGTGAAATTATTTTATTGTAACTTCGGACCGAAGGTCCGAGGGATTAGGGATTGTGATATTGCAGTGTAAACTGTTTGTGACTGTGAAATGTTTATGCTTCAATGTGATAAACTGTGAATGTGTGGTAATGTATAATTGAGAATGATATGATTGTTTGTGATAGAATAGATCTGATTACAATGTGATATGGTAGAATTGTGATAAATGAATACCATAATCGGTTGAAAAATAATGGTTGTGATTGGAGCTGCCTCCGAGAGCTACAAGCTGAATTACTGGAAAAGAGCCTCGAGCTCGAAAGAGAATAGTACATACCCAGAGGGCTCTCCTATTCCTAAGTCGCGTGGGAAGTAGTGCATACCCAGAGGGCTCTCCTACCCCTAAAATGTGTTTACCGTTAAATGAGCCTGAAAAGGGACAGTTCAGTGCAATATGTTTAATGAGTAATGAGCCCGAAAAGGGACAGTTCAGAGCTATATGCTCAACCTCTAATGCGCCCGAAAAGGGACAGTATAGAGCTATAAGCTCAATGGTTAATGCGCCCATTTTGGGACAGATTAGAGCCACAGGCTCACTGAGTAATGTGCCCAGATTGGGACAAGGTATTTCGATCACAACATTGCAATAAAATGGAAAATGTTTTGTATTCATGTATTGTGCATTGAATTGATTTCTGGATTGGGAAAGAGGCAAAATGCTTTGCATATATGTGATATTGTTCTGAAATCTTTCTGAATATGCGATGGTGAAAATTTGTAATTGCTATATGAAATTCTGAATGTGTTAATGTGATGATCTGTACGCTACTTGCGTAATGCATGAATTGAGTGAACCATTGATGATGGTTTCTCATTGAGTTCGCAAACTCACCCAAAATTGCATTATATATTTTTCAGGATCGATAGTGTAGACTCCTAGCTCCAGTAAGAAAGATTTTTCCTGCCGTGTGGATTTGGTTGGCAGGAGAAGTCATGGCACACAGGTCGGTCAGCTGGGATTGTTTTGGGGATGACCTAGTTAGATTTTTGTATCAGTTTCCTTTTGAGTATTGTATATAGACAGTGGAAAACTGATAGTCATGTGAATTTATGTTTCGATGAAATGAAATGAAGAAGCTTTTGGATTTTAAAACATAGTGATCTTTATATTATGGTTATATGATTTTGATGCCATGAGAGTATTGTAGTGTCTGACTGCTCGTAGCCCTCCCTTATTGTAGGATATGTATCGAGATGACCCACAGGTGTCCCGGTGCGTACCCTACGGTAAGGGGGCACTACAGTTGCAGATCTTCCTACCCTTTTAATGGAATCAATTATTGCACTTTTGTTGCTTTGTGAACTATCATTCTCCAAAATCCTTTTGAATCTTCTTCTCTCACTCCCTTCATCATGTGAAGCTTGAGGGGTAGCAACAAGAGTAGATGTCGGGGTCAAGGTTGGGATTGGGGTAGTTTCTCTCCAATCCCCTTCCCAGTCACCAGTGACATTATAATTGTTTAGACTACTAATCTCATCTATTTTCTCGTAATCATGACAACCTGACAATTGATGATAAGCATTATGACTATCAGGTGGAGAAGGAACATATACTTCCTCAACTTCTCATTGCTCTTGTGAAGGGTCAACCATAGGACAAAATGTAATCTCTCCTCAAGCTAAACATCCAAAAAGTTAATCTAACTTATATTCAAGCTCAGGTTCAAACCCTTCCTTTTTAAATGTTTTAAAATTGTTGTTCTCCTACAAAAAAAATAATTAACTTATATTTAACTAACTATTTAGCATTAAAGTAAAAGAAATAAAGTTAAAGTGGGCTAACCTTAACCTTTAAAGTCCACCACTCTTCATTAACAACAATTTTTCCTTGTCATAGTCTCATCCTAATCCCTTTTCTTTCCCTTTCTACGGTTTCTAAAGACTCCATCTAGTTCTCATTCAATCAAACTTATTTTTAAGCTTTGTTTTATCCCATTATAAGTTGGTCGCTTTGTGAAACTCTTCCTCCACCTTCTTCTATGGTATCCTTTAACAAATAAGCCTACCACGTTTTCCCTTACTCCTTTGAATATATTAGTTACAAATGTCACAAAAGATAGAAGTGTTTCTTTTGACCAACGTACCCTACCTATATCATTCCCCCTTGACTTTCTCTTTTATTTCTTTTTTGGGATGATGTCATTTGATCATATAAGATGAGAGAAAGTTATACACTAGTTAATCAATTTGCAATTGGTTTCACTAGCTAGTTACTTAAATTGGTTGCAATTAGACTATTCCAACAAAATAAATATATAAATACTTTTTAACATTGATATATTTTATTAATTACTTAATTTAAAATTATTTGATCTCTTAATTTAAAATGAGTAATTGAATAACTTGTGAATATTATTCAAAATTATATAAAATTTTATTGTAATATTTTAAAAATATTATATTATAAAATATTTTTCTATTAAATTCTGTTTGTTTATATATAATAATTTAAGAAAATAATACTACATTTTGGCAATAAAAGAACTATTAAATAATTAACTAATATTTAAAAGATAAATATAAAATTGTAAATGTTAAATAATGAAGTTTTAATGCATGATTCTGAAACCGTCTAACAAGATTCAGAGAAGAATAAAAAATCAAGAGAAAACCATCTTAAACATGAAAATAAAAAAGAGAGAAAAGAGAGAGCTAGGGATAACACAAAATAGTTGCAAGTTAGGCTTCAGTGGAATAATAGGAGAGATTTCTAAATTAACAAGGCCATTATAAAAATAATGGTACTTTTTTATTCACTAAATTTGATAAACTTGAGACAGTATTTCATAAACATGAGTGTGCGCCAAATAAAAAAAATATTTGTGCGAACATATCCTTTTAGGATTGCATATTACTGTTAATAAGAAATTTATTAAATATTTGTCTATTAAATTCTGTTTGTTTATATATAATAATTTAAGAAAATATTACTTCATTTTGTTAACAAAAGAATTATTAAATTATTAAATAATATTAGAAAAGATAACTATAAATTTGTAAATATTAAATAATCAAGTTTTAATGTATGATTACGAAACCATATTAACAAGATTAGGAGAAGAATAAAATCTAGAAAACCATCTTAAACATGAGTGTCGTCGAATAAAAAAAATATTCGTGCGATTGTGTCCTTTTAGAATTGCATATTTACTATGAATAAGAAATTTATAAAGTTTGATATAGGATTTCAAAAACATGAGTGTTTGTTAAATAAAACAAAATATTCATGCGTTTCGTTTGACAGTATGAATATTTGGAAGACTAATCTCTATATAAATAGGAATATCAAACTATTAAAACACAATAATTATGATTACAGACATTATAAAACTATTAAAAGTCAACACATAAACACTTTTTTCTTCTTAGCTTTTTATTTCTTCTTTCAATCTCCTGGAGCCACTATCAGAATCACAATTTTCAACTCAATCTGTTCATCTTCATTCATTTTATTTCTACAACGTACCAAATAACATAAGCCACGCAACATAATGAAATCTATTGGCAGGGAACAACTAACAATGATGAAGGAGAACAACTAACAATGGTGACTAACAAGTGCTCAACAAGAAGAGAGAGAATCAACTTACTAAAAAAGACATCACTAGTTAGAATCCGATTGATGAATTATTGCATCGTTCTTCACTCTGCGTATCAATGAAATATAGGGAGAGTTTTGCATATAAGTATGTTATAATGTAAGATTTTGTTGAGCTTTTCCATTTTAAAGGTGAAAAGAGACGGTGGGACAGTTGGAAGTAATAAATGGAGTTATAAATGGAGTTAAATGCAATAAATACAAAGAGTAGCTACAGCCTCAACGAAATTAATGCAATTTTCTACAATAGATAATGACACCTACAATATACTTCGCTTGACACAGTAAAGACTGAAACAAGTACATATTTATCTCAACTACTATCATACTTCATTTAATGAAACTAAATCTGAGAAACATAGTAATGACTGCAACAAATCCAAATTTGTCTCAAGTACTATCATACTTCATTTATTGAAACTAATTCTATCTCAGATTTAGTTTCATTAAATCTCATATTTTCAACAAAATAAAATTATCTGTTAGGTTGAGGTGAGTAGACAGACGTCTCTGTTCCCACTTTACCCAAATCTGACTTGCAAAATAGCAACATAAAGATCCAACATGAGCTTTAAACAGTTGCTCAGCAAAAAAATAGTCTTTATGTCCGCATAATCATACCTTCAACTGAAAATGCAACATGAGTTTCATCTATCAAATTGTTTTGTAGTTTTTCATTTGTTTTACCTTCCTCAAGCAAATTCAAAAGCGAGAACTCTAAGAAGAGAGCAGGATTTTTTTAGGTATAAGTTTAAAAAAACATATGGTTATTAACACTAAAGGAATTTGAAACCCAAACACTAAAAAAATTGGCCATAAAACAAATATTGGAGGAGTATCCTTATCAAAAGCCATAATAGAAGTGAACTTTCTATCAAAAAAATTTATATGTGCTTACCTTGTTGATTTGCTATCTTTTAAGGATCCGGTTTCTCATGAACTCCACTACAAGCATTGTTTTGATTCTCATGCAAGCTAAACAGCTTCGTAAACAAATTTGGACAAAACAATTCATTGAGTTTGAAAACTATCAGAAACAACTTGTGAATAAGAGCATTCTAACCTAATCAATGACAATCTTAGAAGTGACTATTTAAGCTTAATGTCAATGACAAACTCAATAGTTTAAGGTTAATGTCAATAACAAACTCATTTCTGCAATCAAATTTTCAGTTTGTAATAGTTCATTTCAGATTAAAGGTCAAAAGCAGCGTTTTCAAGTGCAATTTAAAGAGTGTTAACTTACAATAAATGCGCAAAAGACTCAATTTCCGTTCTCCCTTCTTTATTCGTTGACTTCACAATGCATGATTGCGTAAGAAGTTCATCAATCTCTTGAAAATAGGCATATTATATATTAATCAAAAGACTACATACCAAAACTGAAGTAATAAAACTTGCAAATTTGAAAACTTATGTTCATTCTCGACGAAAAGGTGAAACAAGAAGTTGAAAGATCAAATCTTTATACAAAATTTAGACTTCGAAGGTTCACCTGATGAGTTAGAGAAAAGATTTCATTTATTCGAAGGTTCACCTGGTTCAGGTTAAGGACTCATAATCTCATCGTCGGTGACCTGGATTTTGATGGAGAGCCCAACTGTCATTCTATCCCTTCTCTTACTACCCTTCGGCCGACATTCCAAATGTTGGGACCCGATCCGGGAACCGGATCCCAACCGAAAAGGTGGAACACAAAAATGAATAACAAAGGAGGCGGGACGAATCACAAACGAAAGAAATGATGACAAAGTGGAGGAAATCGAATGATAAAGCAAAAAAAACGAAAGCGGATACATGAATCGGAAACGATATCAAATAAACGGTTACAATCAAAGGCGAAATCCGAATCAAATCAGAAACGTAAGACGAACGAATCAAAAGCGAAGCGAAATACGAATCGAATTGTTAAATGACAATCATGCGAAACAGATACGAATCGAATTCAAACTTAAAATCAAAGTATACAAATGAAGACAAATCGAATAGCATAACAAATGTCCGACATCCGTGCATAAATTATCTTAAAGAAGCGTCGCGTTGAAAATCCTAAAATTAACAGATCCGAAATCCGGTATATTTTTTTTTTCTTTCTTTTCCTTTTCTTATTCATCTTTAATCAAAACTCATACTAATCAAAACCATATAGTTTTCCCTTTCTAGGAAACTATTCCTCAGGAAAAACTCAATTCTATAACATTTTCTTATACATTCATATAAATCCCAAAACTCATTTTTAAACCAATTTTATCAAAAATTCGGCAGCATAACGGCTGCATTTATTCTAACCCAAACCTGCAAAGTATCGAAAACACACTTCTATAATCCCCAATCAATTATACAATCAATCAAAATCCACCGGACCCTCCGTCCGGGATCCAACACAACAAACACAAACCTACATCTACATATCCATATCCAAACACATTATACAAATCCAATTCTTATTAAGTCCTCAATTCAATAGAAAAATCATAATTTATCCTACATAATGTCATAATCCAAGTCTTTTTACAAAATTCATATATCAATCAATCCAAACCCAAAAATCCATCATATTTCTATACCATCACAAATCATATCCATAACTTAAACCAAATACACAGGTCCAGAAGTCATAATACATTCCCATAACGAATACACAACACACTTTAATGGCATTCCAAGCCATTTACAAACCCTTTCTAAAATCCAAAATTTATAATTGACAAATGAAGCAAAAACGAACAGATGGCTTGACTTTCTTTCATCCGATCTCCTGCTCGAAACCTGGATAACACATTTATAATTCGAACAGACGGCTTAGTGGATAACACATTTATAATTCGAAAAATAAGCCCAAATAGTTTTCAAGCAATTTTCCATTTCTAAATAATTCACATTCGGAAATTTATAAAAATCTCATCTTCGAACTTTTCAAATCAATCAAATCAATCATAAGTAAAATTTTTCAAACATTTTGCGGCTGAAAACTCACTTTCTCTCCTCTTAAATTTTCTCAAATCTTCATAACTCATAAACAATCTCAAAATCATGGATGCAATCACATAGAAATACAAATCAAGCATATAGCATATCAAACGGTTTGGGTCGGTCCAAAACAGAACGTACTGTACATTCTCGTATAAGCGGTCACATGCGGTACCGTGAAGAGAGCGCATTACACCTTCCCGCATAGCGGTCCGGTATGGCCGTGAAGGGAGTCCGAAATCGGAACTCTAGTGCCACTAGCGGGCAGCCGGGAGAAGGCTTTAATTTTTAAAAAGAGACAGTGCACTGACTCACTTAAGGGACCTAACCAAACTCACTTATCACATAATTCACAAAATCCCCAAATCACAAATTTGGGCATAAACCCTAATTCACCATTTTTCAAAATTGAATCAATTTCAACATGTACTCTCCAAAATTGATCATAGAATTAACAAACCTATACCATTTTCCATATTTCTAGACCAAAGTTTGAAGAAAAACTCAAAGATAGAAGTTCATCTCTTACCTCATTCTCTTCCATTTTCAGATTTTCTTTGCTTCCTAAGGAAGCTTTCAAGCTTTTCCAGCCTTTTCCCTTTGAAATCAACGAAAATTCACTCTAGAAACCCTTAAAAATTTGAAACCTAACTTTTCTCTCTCTTTCTCTTTCATCTTTGCCGAAACCACCTTTCTTTCTCCACTCTTCTTCTTTTCTTTCTTTTTTTCTAGAATTATCGTGCTTCTCCCTTAAACCAACGACAACCCTTGCTTTTGTTTAGAGTGACATGTCATTAAATGAGGGTCAAATGACCCTTTTGTCCCTCTCTTTAAGTGGACTTCCCAATATGTCCCTAACATGTACTTTAATTCATGCTTACTTTCGGATATGGTTCGCACTATCAATTTAAAAGAATTTGTCAAAACTTCCTTCTAGAGAAATGTTCCTCTGTGTCTTAATTTCATAATGCTACAAAAATCATCCAATTCGGAGCACTACATCAAAAGTTATGCTCAAAACATTTCAGATATGTTCATGTTCTAACACATTTTTCAGCACGTTATTTCCATCCAGAAATTGACATTCTTAATCACAAAATTGAAACTCAATATCTTCATAAAAATTGTAGCCCTAATTCTCTAGTTTAATTCAAAATAAGAATCACCTCATTTTGATTACCAGATCAAAAGTTATACCCAAAATATTTTCAAATGTTCTTAATCCAAAACTGCACACTAATCCGAACTTCAATTCAGAAATTGAAAGTCTTAGAGGAAAAATTGAAATTCACTTTCTTCATATGACTTGTAGCCCAATGTCTCAATTTTATTTTGCCTCAAGAATCACTTCAATCGGATCACCACAGGTCCCAAATTTCTCAAAATACTGAACTATGTTCGAAAAATTTTCTGACTCACTTTGATTAATTTAATCAACCTCAATTTAATCTCAAAAATTGACAAATTTCTCATAAAAATGTAATTCACTGTCTTAAGAATCCAACGCTTTGAAAACCAAGTCAATCGGATGTCGGACAGAAAAGATATGAGCGAAAGATTGAAAAGGGGTCATATTTCCTATAATCTGGAAATAATCATTAAATAATTAAAAAAATCTAATAATAATTTAAATAAAAAAGACCCTCCTCGCGAGGGTGATACGTCGCCCTTGCGAGAGGGCTTCCAAATCCTTTTTTTTTAATATATATATATATAATTATATAATTATATACATAATTACATATATATATATTCGAATTTTTCAAAAATCGTAGCTCTTGATTTTAAATTCCAAATTTGACAAATTTGATCTCTATGGAAAGCTTGAAGGAAGTTCTACAACTTTCATGTAGAACTCAAAAATTAATTTTGTCTCTAAAGAGGTCAAAAATCTAATCAACTGTACTGCCTTAATTTAATGTAAACCTAAACAATATTTAACTTTGAAAATTTATATCTTTTAACTCTAAATTCCGAACACCTCTATTTTATATCACTGCAAAGAGCATAAAGTCACCTACAACTTTCATGAATGACATAAAAATCAATTTGACCTCTAAAGAAGTCAATTTTTCAATCAAAACTTCTGTCATCTAATAATCATGCTAAAATCATAACAGAAACTTGTAAAAAATCAGAACTTATTATTCCTTGATCGAAAAATTCTATACTTTATATCAAAATAAAGATCAAATCAAAATCTTCAACTTTCATGAAGAACTTAAAGGCTAAATCAACCTCTAACTAGGTCAATTTCTCGGTCAAAGATTCAGCCATTACATAGGTCAACCCATAACACATCCGAACTTCTGAATTTCATAACTTTTGATTCCGACATCGAAACATATTATACTTTATGGCGACAGAAAGTTCTCAATATAATCTACAAGTTTCATGTAGATCATTTTCTCAAATTTTGCCTAAATCAAAAAGTCAACTATCAAGTCAAACTTTCTATCACTATTCATCCATAAAAGTCAAACTTTTTAAATTCTTCAAATTTTCACACTTTTTCTATTTAAATCATGCTTTTCAACTTTATTTCAATCGGCTCATCCACTTGAACATTTCATAAACTATACAAATCTCCACAAATAATTAAAATTATCAAAACTCAATAATTCTTTTCTCATGAATTTCTTCAAAGCATAAATGCATCTATTTCACGATACATATGTAAAACCACTCATTTAATTTCACTTAATATTTCTAAATTTTCTTCAAAAATCGGGGTCCAACACAATTTTCAAATTCATTATCACTATCAATTCTTTTTCTTATTGGGCAATACATCTCTAACAAAGTTCATATACAAAAATACTCAATTAATTTCATTTCTTATTTCTAAATTTTACTTAAAAATCGGGGTCCAACATCAAAATCCAAAATTTCATACATAACTCACTACTTCCACTGAACCTGCATCTACCCATTTAAACTTCACAACAACCAGAGGAAGGACAAATTAGAGGAAACAGGTTTTCGTTGAGTATAGCGATGATGAGATTTGGGTTTAATGTACTGAACGTATAAATGGCGATAATGGGGTTATTTTAGGTAAAGTATGGTGATGGGTTGGTTTAGGTTAGAGATGTGGCTGAAGATGGTCGGAGGGTGGAGATGTGAGAGCATAGAAAAATCTAGAGAACCTATGAGAAATGAGACCAAACATAGTAGATTGGTTATGAGGACACAATCGTCATTGGCCAAAAAACTAAATCAGTTGTTCGATCCAAACGCTCTTATTTTAGAGCTTTTATTGAATCAGTCAACCTAACTAACTTATAACTAAATAAATTTTTAGCTTTTTAATATAGTTAAACCTCTAATTTAGTTCGATCAGTTAAAAAACAGCTTATTAGTTGTTTATCAAATGAGCCCAAAGAGTAGTTTTGATCTAAATTCATCTCATTTGAGGCAAACACTTATATTTCTACAGTAAAATAAAAAAAAAACCTAAATTAAACGGAACCGGACAACACAAAATTGGCAATTCCAGCGGTGGTTTATCCATACGTAGGTAATTGACGTTAATAGCTCCAGTTCACCTAATAAATGTAGACTACTAGTTTTGTTTATTCCTTAATTGTCATCATTAACTAGTCCAAATCAAAGGCTGAAACAATTCCAATTGTCTGACACGTCCAGTGTATGCCTTAATCAGTCAGATTATATTTATTTTCATATATTCCGTGGCGAGCAAGTCGTCCACAACTCTTTTTGGCTTGGAGGGTTGGTGTGGGAAGTTGAAAACGACGGAGCACCACCCATTGTTTTGGTGTTCAAGTTTCATAGGTGATAGCTTAACTACCCTTTGAAATATTATTAGCTTATGACTACTGAGTAAAGCATTTGGCAACAGCAGCGGAATTCCAAATTTTCAATTACCGACCACCTAGTCTGTCGGCAATTTTCTTGCCTAAAATCAGCCATTTTGTCGAAGAATTCCTTTTGTTTGGTCACTTACGTTGATGTCCTTATTTTTGGTAATTGTATTTCAATTACTGTTAGGTGGCTTACAGTATAAAAACCATATTCAATACTGGAAAAGCATAGCTTGAACGTTATTTATACGATGAAAAGACATGCTTACTTTCACCCTTAACAAATGTTTTACCTGTTCATTCCCTTAAGTTTTTCATAACTATTAAACAAATACACATATGATTGTCAAAACTTTAGTTCGATGATCACATTCACCTTTGATTTCTTTTTTTAATGAGAAAAAGATGGAGGGGTACTAATTTAGTGGCCTTCACAATTATTATATCAAATTATTAAATGAAGGCTCTACTAGAATGTGTCTTTGGAAGTAAACATTAGTCGTATGAGGTTTTATCCCCCTTTAATTTTTGTTCTTATATGTTTTGGAGATTAGCAAAATATTTCATTTTGTTACTAATTCGGTAATTTTATAATATTATTTGTATATTCACTTGAATTAAAATAAACTCATATAATATATTGGTTAACACCATTGAGAACCACCCAACCTCTTTCTGGCAGAATATACATGTATAAGAAGATACTTTCCATCTAAGCCTAACCACGGTAGCATAATGAAGAATTGTGTCTTAGGCGTTGAGATTCTCTATTTAATTTTATGGTATTATGTTACGTTCAATGAATCTCAGCTATTTATTTATGTGAATTTCACGTAAGTCCTATATAAATAAACGCATATCTCACATAAATAAATGACTTAAATTTATGAGATAGAATAAGACACCACCTGTCCTGAGATATCAATGTATAAACTTCCTAAAGTGAACACAAATTTAACAATTTTCTATGTTGATAATAAAGTCTTCCAAGTTTAAATCTTGCCATAGTATATATATTTATCAGAAAAGTTAACTTAGAAACTTACGAGGAAAAAGATTTTTCAACTTCCTAAATTACTGTGAGTTGTGTCATAGCTACACTCCCATCGATCGAGACACGAAGTTTTGGGTTTGCCAGGAAAAAAAAAAAAAAGGAGGAAGAGCCAAATAAGTCTGCACATGCGTCGACGAGAATGGGTAGGAAATGAACAAGCAGTTTAGTTCAACAATACCAGAAAGCTACATACACACTCCATTACCAATATTACAAGCTCATGAGCATTAGTATGTTATGATCTAATCTATAGTTTCACAGCTTCAAGATACAAAAAGAGAATTGGGCATATCATGAGGACTTGCACTCATCCACATGCATTCCCTATGTAACAACCGATTTTCTTTATGTTGCGCTAACGCATTGTATATATAGCTCAATAACTTGTATACTTCCTTGTATCTACTGTCTTCACTTGGTATGTGAATATGTGTATGTCTGTGTCTTGTGTTGATAAAGATTTTCAAGAGTCTTGCTCAGCAAATATGTCCAATAGAGACAGTGCCTGGAAAACCAAAAAAAATTCAGTTCAAGAGTTGGCCAACTAGACAGTGTTAATACTTATGGTATAGATAAAAATACCTCAGGCACGTTAAGTTCAAGGCGGAACTTGGGGCCATCATAGTGGTGGAGGATGGGCCTGAAAGAGTCCTCTTCCAGTGGCTCATAAACTTTTCTAGTAACAACTCTCACCTGCGAAAAGTAAGTTTAGTACACAAATCTAATCGGATCCAGCAACGTCAAATAAGAGAACCACATAATATCTCAGAAGATGTACATAGTATCAACCAAGCACATACATACCTGGGCAGGAAATCGGGATTCGCCTGGACATTTCTTGTCTTCCCAGGCTATGGGATCTATGTTACTTCCTCCAAAGGTTGCTGCCTGCAGAGACCATCGAATACAATTAGTCGGCGGTTAATTAAAATACTAACAATCTTAGAAGAAGTAAACACAAAAATTAAAATTAAAATTAAAATTCATTTTCCCTATGTTAGTGATGTCCCCAGCCGATGTGGGAAATATTGAAACTGAGTTCACATGCCTTGAGCAACTAATTAAACCTATCAACAATTTAGTGATCCTAATAGACCTGAGGTTGCATAGGACATAGTAGAGTAAATACCTCAAAAATTCCATGGAGTTGGTGGGTGGAGTAGTTATAGAGGAAGAGTGGCAGGCCAGGAGTTATCGCCCTCACTGAATCACGGTAACGTGGAGGTAGACCTGCATAAGATTCAAGCAATTGTTTAGATTTAGCAGTACACCATAATACTACATAAACTATGAGATTTTCAAACAACCAAAAGTAATTTCCGTCGCATAGTTGGAACTTGGAAGCATCATAATAAAACATTAAAGGAAACATAAAACACGGAGTAAAATAAATACATGGACCCGAAAGCAGAACACTTTCGTCCAATGTCTCATCAGTTCAAAACTTTCTCGTCATAAGACGGAGAATCTTCAAAAGAACAGCAGTAGCAAAGTAAAAATGCAAATTGAGAGAAGAGAAACAAAAAGCATACCAAAAAGCTGTCTTTTGAGGTTCTCTTGCATGGTATCGTTATTGCAGACGAAGATATAACCACCTATAGTTTCATTTCTAGGCAGAGATTCTGAAGGCGGCAGTGTCTTAAACCTCTTATCAACAGAGCACTTATTGTCCTTGTCATCATTATTGCTCTTCTTGTTATTCTTTTTCCCACTTTTGCTTACAAATTCATCCTCTACCTTGTTCTTGGAACCCTTCACAGCAACATTAATGTTGCAATTGAGATTGTTGTTCTTTGAATAGATACCCTTGTTGAAGCCACCGTTGATCCCAACATTCATTTGAGATCCACCAGTATGTTGACCTATTGGACCAAACCCGTAATTGTTACCCCCAACAAATCCTACCTTCCAACCATCATTAGAACGGTTCAATTCCGACCCTTTTGCTTTCGAATGGTCACCAGAATTTGACCAATTGGAACCATTCAAGTCAGACCATTTTGGTTTCAAACTTTCGCCAGAATTTACTTCAGCACCAACCCTGATATCGAAATTTCTCCTCTGATCTGGCTTCTTCGACGCATAGGAACTACTCCATATTGAGTCGTTAAGTGATAGATTCGCCAAGCTTGAAGCCTGTAACCTCAGCTGATCACTAAACTGCCAAAAAGACTGTTGGTTGTTCTCCATTCTCAACAAAACTTCACTTTAAAAGGGAGAAAAAAAAACACTACGATCTGGGAACTTCAAGATATGAAACTGAGAAACAGAAGGAAAGGAAACGAAGTTGAGAGCTTTAGCGTTTCACTTTCAGAAAGATGAGAGAGAAGCGAGGTTGAGAAAACAGCAGTTAAATAACAAGAGTGGAGGGAAATTTCCAGGAAAGTTAGAAGGCATTTAAGATAGCGTGTAGATTTGTCAAAGATGAAAGATACAAAGATGTGGAACTTTTCATTTCTTTTGAAGTGTATTAGAAAACTAATTATGATGTTCTGATTCGAGGGAATACGAGGGCGGTGACTACAGAAACGCGCTTGTGAGTGGGTGACGTGGCGGCTAGGGATGGGAAGAAGAAAAAGAGCCGGGACATGAGAGAGAGTTTATCATTATGTTCACTGTTTACCGGTACCTGTAGTTGTCCATTCTAGAAGGTCAGGCAATTTTAGGATCAATATATTAGTTCACACTTGACTTGAAGGGGTCACTTTTACTTAGCTGCTAAGGTTTGAAAGTTTCAAGAGGTGACTGTTGGAAAAAGGACCGAATTAAGTCATTAAATTCAACTTTAATCTCATTAAATTTTGAGTTAATATTATTTTTAATTTGAATTTCATGATAATTTAAAATCTAACTAATATACATGATGATTTAATTTTAATTTTTTCTTCTTTTATCTCAAATTTTAGTCGTATCTTATCTCTTTTTTATTTGTCTTATTCAATTCAACTTGATATTTTTTCTTTCTCTTAAGTTTTAATTTTGAAGCTATATATCACCTCTCTATCATATGAATGGAGTGCAATCTATCAAAAAGATGGATAAATGCCACTCGTTTCCTCTATTCTCTTGCCTATATTTTGTTATGATTATTGATCGTCCATGATTTGGGAGTTATAGAGTTTTGATTTCATAAACATAAAGACTATATTTGAATTTAGATTATGGATTTGAGGATGAAGAGAGACAATGATAACAAGGGAGACGAGTTGCTAGATTTAATTAGATTGGGAGTTACGTGATTCAATCTTCAAACAAGTTTCAAGCCATCTAAACTCCAATTAGACTCGAGTTCAAACGAAGTAAATGTTGGAGTTATGTAAATATAGTGCCCTGGAAAGCAAGTGTATTTACATGTAACTTTATCTTCTTGATTCTGATTTTGTAATGAAAATATTTATTATTAATAAAACAAAAGAGTTTGGTTTTATCTGTATGAGCATTATATATCCGGTCATAAGGTATGCAAGATTCATTTGTAAGTAATATACATATACATAGAGATGTATGAGAAACATGTATATTATTAGAATCAATTAATTGATTCACAATTGAATAATCAAGTTGGTCGTTTGATTATGGTTTAGGCGTAGTATTGCGATTTATCTCCATATAAGTAAAGGAGTTTACTTAAAGGAATGATGAGTTTCATATCATGATAGTAGTAGACTATCGATAATGGCACTATTAAATGAATATGGAATCAAGTATGTTTTCAAGAATAAAGTGGTCGTTACTTTAATCTTAAAACATACAACTTAAGCATTCGCTTATTATGAACCACAATCTTGATGAGTGGTGAACTCATATGTGTTTCATTATAATTTTGATATGATCGGAATGGATTTTTACAGGTATTAATCCAAAGGCTGCATGTTGGAATTATTAATTGAAACATGTATCGAGAACATTCACTCAAATAAAGAGTTTATAGTGTTATCATCTCTTCAGATGTTTTAAGGAGATTTGGTGATTAAGCTGGCGCCATGGTTTGATGGACTAGCTACCATCAAGTCTTAACACTAAGATGAGATCTTATGTGTTAATCACCATATAAAGTAAAATGAGAGATTTAGAAGGAAAACCAACATAAGGGCAAAACGGTAATTTTACCCTTTGTTGTGCGGATGGCTATAATAAGGTTCTAAATAGGGTTTGCAATTGGACATATTCTCATAATATTTAATAATTCAAGAGTTTAACTAATTGTCTTTAGTGGAATGACATTTAGTTAATAAGCTAGAATTAATTCCAATGAGATTGAATTATTTATGGGCTTATTGGAGCTTGAATTATCAAAGTCCAATAAGATTCCCCACTTGGCTTTAAGGAAGGTTATCAAGCTAAGTAAGAAGTAGTTTGGAGGCTTTAGAAGTCCATAATTGAATGATGGGCTTATACTAATTAATGGTTAATTGGAAGCCCATATGTTCATTTAGAAATGGGCTTTTTTAGTTTAATGTAATTGATTAGATTAATTATATTAAAACAATTTTTTTAAATGGAGAAGAAGCAATTTCGAAATTGTGTTAGGTTAGATGTGTAACACACATTTGACATTAAAATACTAAATAAAGATGGTCTTTATTATGGTTCATCATTATTAAATGGAGTTATGAACTTACCATTAAATGGTTTAATGGTTGGCTTTTAATGTTGGCATGTAACCTATTTGCATTCATTAGATTAAAGATGAAAGATGTGCATTAGATGGACCATCTTCCTTCTTTCTTCTTGCCAAAACCGAAATGGGTATTCAATTATAGGTTATGGTCTTTTCAAATAGCCATTTTAAAGATAAATGAAGTAAGTCTCATTTATTGGCTATTTGATGAGTGATTAATGTAAGAAGTGATGCATTGGATACCTCTCACTTTTTCCATTCATGCATATTTCGAAATTGAGATGTAAGAAAGGGTTCTTGCATGTTTTTTAGACATTCTCTCTTTTCATGCAAGAGAGAACCGAAATTCCTAAGTGAAAGAATTGAAAGAGTTTCAATTTTGGTTCTTCTTCTTCTAAGAAAATCTCCTCCAAATATTTCTTCTCCTTTCCCACCAAAGGATTTTGTTAACCTAGTTGTCCTTGAAGAACAAGTGGTAAATCTAATTGGTAGAGGATACTACTACAAGGAAGAAGATAGATTGCTAAAGGAAAAGACTCAAAGGCAAAGGATTTGGATACAAGAAGGAGAGGATATAAATGAGGATTTAAAAGCAGAACGAAGGAGTCGGTAATTCCTTTTATCTTATTCTTGGTTTTATTATCCTTATACCATATCATGTATGGATTAGCATGTTGATTTGGATATATTGCTTCCATTACAAGATGATTTCTTAAAAGTTTTGAAATCTATCGTTTCTCCAAACTAAGCATGCTTTCTTTTTCCGATCCAACAATTGGTATCAGAGACGATTTTTCATGCATGATTTCGGTTCCTATATGGTGGATGCATGGGTTGGAAATCTTTTTATGTATGATGCATATTTTTATGTGATAGAAATATATATGGTGTATGTTGCTCTTTTGGTTGTCCATAGAAGTTAAATTTTATCTTGTAAGATTTCTTCATTTGGTTGTAACAAGGAGGGTGGTCTATCATCACCATGTTTCCTCCTTGGTTTCTTTTTTCTATTTTATTTGATTTTGTAATGTACAAATTGATGTAATGATGAAGAAGGAGCAGCCATGGATTGAAGAAATGGAAAGGTAAAATTTTGGAGTATCCTTTGTGTTTTGGCATAAGTTTTGTGAAAACTAAGTTGCTGGAATTTTTGTTTCAATGAATCATATTTCAGTTATGATTGGAAAACAAGTGCTGGTTTTTTGTTTCAAAGAATCCAATTTCGGTTTTGCTAAAATACTAAGTGCTGTGTTTAATTTTCATGAAATGAGTTTCGGTTTTAATAAAACAAGTGCTAGAATTTTTTGTCAAAACAAAGATTTGGTTTTCTAAAATCTAGTGCTGGAATTTTATTTTTCAAATGACAAAATTCTAATTTCATAAATGCCATTACATTTTGTTTACCGAATGGGTCGGATCATGTTAGCGAAGAGTTCGAAGCGGAAGATCCAAGATGAAGAAGCATATTTTGGGCCTAAAAGGCTTGTAATTATTTTATGTTTCTAGGATGGACAATCAAAAGTGTCTTTATTAGTTCATGTGATGAATGGAGAAATGAATGCTTGTAATATGTGATATTATGTGATTGCATGTCATTTAGAAAATTGCCAACCCTAGGCCTTGCCATGCATTCATTATGTATGAGATATATAATGAAACAATATAGGATGGATAATAAATTGCATCTAGACAAGATGGTATTTAAAACTTAAAGCCCAAAAGATTGAGTGGGAGAGGATGCTCTCTGAGAGTCCACGGTCTCCAAATGATGGCCCGCTTGCATGTGGTGAAGTGTTACTCCCCATCGGAGGGCATGGATCCTAGATCTTGCATGGTTTGGGTCTCCTTAAGGATAAGTCCACTTAATGATAGCAAATATGACCTCCCACCGAGGCATGATTTGTAGGTATCTTTAGTGAATGAATCAAATGGTTATACACTCAATATTTTTATCAATAAACCGCCCACCGTAGCTCATTGGTAAAAGTATGGACCAAATTAAGACGCTTTAAAAATTTGCATGAGATGCTTGGTAGTTTTTGAGTGGGAGGGTCCCAATTTTCTTTTAATAGATAAGATGGCCCACCGTTACTTAATCTGTTATAGATAAGAAAATAACCGTCAGATAATGTTTTAATTTTTAAGTTTTGTTAAATCTATCTTCATGCATACATGCATCATGATTTTATACAAAGTTCCATAAATTGTTGACTAGTATGCTCATGTTTTAATAATTTATATTTTCAGACATAATCAACCACAAAATGAATCCACTCACCCTGCTCTTGACTAATAACAAATTGGAAAATGGAGACAAGTTTAATGAATGGAGACGTAACCTTGACATTGTTCTTCAATATAAACGTATTTCATGGGTGTTAACTGAAATGAGCCTACACCTCTAAGTGGAGATGCAACTCCGAGCAAGTCCAACAACATGGCGTTGGCCAATGAATCTTGACAAGACTACTAAGTGTAATATTAAAGCACATCGTGGCATGTTGCAAAAGCAAATTGCTTGTATGAAAACTGCTAGTGTAATGGTCCATCACCTACATGAGATGTTTGGTGTGAGGACTAGGTCTGCAAGAGTGAAAGCTATCCAAACCTTTCATAATCTCGCATGAAACTGGTGAACGGTGCGGGATTACATGATGAAGGTAATCTGCGGTCACCGAGGCTAAGATGCTTAGGCGGATATGGATGCGGACACGCAGATGATTATGATCATCAATAGCTTAAACTCTTCTTTTCAGCAGTTTAAGTTGGACTATGAGCTCAACAAAGAAGGATTACACCTTGAGTGAGTTGATGAATACCCTCCGAGCACGGAGGAAATATTAAATATTAAGGCTCATGGGCCGAAGTTAATGTAGCTTCTTCTTCTAAGCCATGGTAAGGCAAGGAAAAGAAGAAGGGTCCAATGAAAAGAAGGCCCAAATAGGGTCAAGGCCAAACCCATGAAAAAGAAGGCCAAAGAGAACATCAAAGGAAAGTGTTTCCTTTGTGATGAGATGGGCCTTTGGAAAAGAAAGCATCCGATCTACCTAGAGTCCCTCAAAAGCAAACAAGGTATGGGCTTCCTAAGTTTGTTAGGAACTAGAAATGTGGCAGATTTATCTACTTCTTGGATATTAGATTAGGAGCCACTAACCATGTTTGTAATTCTTTGCAGGGTTCCAAAGAAAGGAAAAGACTTCCTAAAGGCCGTTTCAAGTTAAGATAGAGATGGTTCCTATGTTTCAGCAGAATCGGTGGGAGTAGTTATCTTAGACTTTCCTAGTGGTCATAGGTTATATTTGGAAGATGTTTATTACATGCCAATGATTGTAAGGAACATGATTTGTTTTTGTCTAATAAAATCTGCTATTCCTTATATTTTGAAAAGGTTATTTCAATATATGAGAATAAGGATTTTATTTGTGAAGCGATAATTAAACAGGATTATTTTTATAGAACCTATGAAAGGCTCACTAAACACCACGTAATTGATAAAACCAAGACAATCCAATATCTCTAGCATTAATTCAAAGTATCTGTGGCATCTAAGGATGGGTCATATCAATCGAGAAAGACTTGACAGCTAGTAAAGGATGGGATCCTTATGGGCTTGGATAGTGATCCATTACCCACTGTGAATCTTGTATTGAAGGAAAATGACAAAAGCCTCATTTCCTTATAAAGGAAACAGATTTGAATCCACATTGGACATGGTACATCTTGATGTGTGGGCCCATGAATGTACAAGCTAGAGGAGGTTATGAATATTTCATAATTTTATAGATGATTACTCAAGACATGGCTATTTGTATTTGATGCATAAAAGAGTGAATCTTTTGAAAAGTTCAAAGAATTCAAAGTGAAGTCGAGAAGCAACTTGGCAAGCCATTAAAAGCGACTTCGATCGGATCGAGGTGGTGAGTATTTATCCGAGAGTTCCAGCAATATTTAATTGACAATGGAATTGTTTCCAATTTGTCGACTCCTCGCACACCTCAATGAATGGTGTAGCGAGAGGAGAAATAGAACTCTATTGGAAATGGTAAGATCAATGATGTCTATGCTAGCCTTCCAGAATCGTTCGGGATATTCCATACAAAGCAACATATCTTCTTAACTTTGCTCCATCCAAATCGATTGCCTAAAACACCTAGGGAGTTATGGATCGCCGAGTGCCTTCATTGAGGCACTTGAGGACTTAGGCTGTCCAGCCCATGTTCTAAAGCCCGAATCCACAAAGATGGAACCAAGGTCGAAGTATGTTTGTTTGTAGGATATCCTACGGAACTCGAGGGTACTATTTTTTAGATCCTCATGATAGGAAGGTATTTGTGTCGACAAATGCAAACTTCTTAGAGGAAGAGTTTGTGAGAAATCACAAAGGAAGAAGTGAAGTAGTACTAAAGGAGTTAGCAATTTCATCCAAACCAAGAGTTGTTTTGGATATGATGTAACAAGATGTCGAAATGGATTCAAGAGTTGAATCAGAAGTGCAACCTGAACATCAAGATGTGCCTAGACGTAGTGGGAGGGTTGTGAGACAACCAGATAGGTATCTGGGTTTAGGAGAAGGCTTAATTGCCATCTCAGACTAAGAAGAAACAGATCCCGTTACGTATACACAGGCTATTAATGATGTTGATGCAGGAAAATGGCTCAAGGCAATGGAATCGGAAATAGATTCTATGTATACTAATAAAGTCTGGGTCCTTGTAGATCTACCACCAGGTCTAAAAACCATATGGTGTAAATGGATCTACAAAAGGAAAAGGGGAACGGATGGAAAGGTAGAGACCTTTAAAGCTAGATTGGTAGCTAAAGGCTATACACAAAAGGAGGGTATAGACTACGAGGAAACTTTTTCTCCGGTTGCCATGCTTAAGTCCATCAGGATTCTTTTGTCCATAGCAACCTATTTCGATTATGAAATGTGGCAAATGGATGTCAAGACCGCATTTCTGAATGGAGATCTTGAGGAGACCATTTATATGGCCCAACCAGAAGGATTCATTGAGCTAGGTAATGAGCATAAGGTTTGCAAGTTGCAAAGGTCCATTTATGGACTTAAGCAAGCATCTAGGTCTTGGAACATTAGGTTTGATAAGGCTATCAAAACCTATGGGTTCATACAAAACCTAGATGAGCCTTGTGTTTACAAAAGAATACAAGAAGGTAAGGTTACTTTCCTAATCTCGTATGTTGATAACATTACGCTCATTGGGAATGATGTGGGAATGTTATCTGCAGTTAAGGAATGGTGAATGAGCAGTTTTCAATGAAGGATTTGGGAGAGGCTACCTATGTTCTAGGGATCAAACTTATAAGGGATCGTAAGAACAAGAAGATAGTTTTGTCTCAACTAACTTACATTGAGAATATGCTCAATAAGTTCGCCATGCAAGATTCCAAGAGGGTTTCACTCCTACTAGACATGGAATCAAACTTTCAAAGGAACAAGCACCTAAAACCCAAGAGGAGGTTGAGCGATGCGTAACATTCCATATGCTTCGTCGGTTGGTAGTTTGATGTATGCAATCTTGTGCACTAGACCGGATATCTCATTACGCAGATGGGATGGTAGCGATTTCATCCAATCTAGGAATGGAACATTGGACTGCGGTTAAGTGTATATTTAAGTATCTTCGTAGGACGAAGAACTTAATGCTTGTTTACTCTGGAAGTAATCTTATTCCGGCGGGATATACGGATTCGATTTCCAATCGATGTTGATTCAAGGAAATCAACTTCGGTTCTATATTTACTTTAGGAGGTGGAGCCATAGTTTGGAGGAGTGTCAAGCAATCTTGTATTGCTTGATTCGACTATGGAGGTTGAGTATGTTGTTGCTTGTGAAGCAAAGAAAGGAAGCGATCTGGCTCGGAAGTTCCTAAATGATTTGGAGGTAGTTCGCACGCAGAAAAAGCCATTACACTTTATTGTGATAATAGTGGGCGATGGCTAATTCTAAAGAACCTCGGAACCACAAAGTCGCCAAACACATTGAGTAAAGTATCATCTCATAAGGAGATAATACAACGTGGAGAAGTGGATGTGGTAAAGATTCTACAGAGCAAAACCTCACTGATCCGTTCACAAAGACATTGACTCAAAAGAGCTTTGAGGGTCACCTAGAAGGGATGAGAATGAAGGATATGTCAAACTTGCTTTAGGGCAAGTGGGAGATTGTTGGAGTTATGTAAATATAGTACCTGGAAAGCAAGTGTATTTACATGTAACTTTATCTTCTTGATTCATAGTTTTGTAATGAAAATATTTATTAATAAAACAAAAGAGTTTGGTTTTATCTGTATGAGCATTATATATCTGGTCATAAGGTACCAAGATTCATTTGTAAGTAATATACATATACATAGAGATGTATGGGAAACATGTATATTATTAGAATCAATTAATTGATTCACAGTTGAATAATCAAGTTGGTCGTTTGATTATGGTTTAGATCGTAGTGTTGCGATTTATCTCCATATAAGTAAAGGAGTTTACTTAAAGGGAATGATGAGTTTCATATCATGATAGTAGTAGACTATCGATAATGGCACTATTAAATGAATTTGGAATCAAGTATGTTTTCAAGAATAAAGTGGGCCGTTACTTTAATCTTAAAACATACAACTTAAGCATTCGCTTATTATGAACCACAATCTTGATGAGTGGTGAACTCATATGTGTTTCATTATAATTCTTGATATGATCGGAATGGATTTTTACAGGGTATTAATCCGATTATGCATGTTGGAATTATTAATTGAAACATGTATCGTGGAACATTCACTCAAATAAAGAGTTTATAGTGTTATCATCTCTTCAGATGTTTTAAGGAGATTTGGTGATTAAGCTGGCGCCATTGTTTGATGGACTAGCTACCCATCAAGTCTTAACACTAAGATGAGATCTTATGTGTTAATCACCATATAAAGTAAAATGAGAGATCTAGAAGGAAAAACCAACATAAGGGCAAAACGGTAATTTTACCCTTTGTTGTGTGGATGGCTATAATAAGGTTCTAAATAGAGTTTGCAATTGGACATATTCTCATAATATTTAATAATTCAAGAGTTCAACTAATTGTCTTTAGTGGAATGACATTTAGTTAATAAGCTAGAATTAATTCCAATGAGATTGAATTATTTCTGGGCTTATTGGAGCTTGAATTATCAAAGTCCAATAAGATTTCCCACTTGGCTTTAAGGAAGGTTATCAAGCTAAGTAAGAAGTAGTTTGGAGGCTTTAGAAGTCCATAATTGAATGATGGGCTTATACTAATTAATGGTTAATTGGAAGCCCATATGTTCATTTAGAAATGGGCTTGTTTTGGTTTAATGTAATTGATTAGATTAATTATATTAAAACAATTTTTTTAAATGGAGAAGAAGAAATTTCGAAATTGTGTTTGGTTAGATGTGTAACCACACATTTGACATTAAAATACTAAATAAAGATGGTCTTTATTATGGTTCATCATTATTAAATGGAGTTATGAACTTACCATTAAATGGTTTAATGGTTGGCTTTTAATGTTGGCATGTAACCTATTTGCATTCATTAGATTAAAGATGAAAGATGTGCATTAGATGGACCATCTTCCTTCTTTCTTCTTGCCAAAACCGAAATGGGTATTCAATTATAGGTTATGGTCTTTTCAAATAGCCATTTTAAAGATAAATGAAGTAAGTCTCATTTATTGGCTATTTGATGAGTGATTAATGTAAGAAGTGATGCATTGGATGCCTCTCACTTTTTCCATTCATGCATATTTCGAAATTGAGATGTAAGAAAGGGTTCTTGCATGTTTTTTAGACATTCTCTCTTTTCATGCAAGAGAGAACCGAAATTCCTAAGTGAAAGAATTGAAAGAGTTTCAATTTTGGTTCTTCTTCTTCTAAGAAAATCTCCTCCAAATATTTCTTCTCCTTTCCCACCAAAGGATTTTGTTAACCTAGTTGTCCTTGAAGAACAAGTGGTAAATCTAATTGGTAGAGGATACTACTACAAGGAAGAAGATAGATTGCTAAAGGAAAAGACTCAAAGGAAAAGGATTTGGATACAAGAAGGAGAGGATAGCGCAGCGAGGATTTAAAGTTGTAGCGAAGGAGTCGGTAATTCCTTTTATCTTGTTCTTGGTTTTATTATCCTTATACCATATCATGTATGGATTAGCATGTTGATTTGGATATATTGCTTCCGCTGCAAGATGATTTCTTAAAAAGTTTTGAAATCTATCGTTTCTCCAAACTAAGCATGCTTTCTTTTTCCGATCCAACAGTAAACTAAATTTGGATAGCCTTAACCTCGACCAACGGCCCATTTCTAACCTATTGGTATGAACTTTAAACCCATTAACTTTAAAAGTACAAAATTCTAAAATCTTATTAGTTGGTTCAAAGCATACATGGAGTCATGGTTTCCTAATAAAAGTTGAAAGATCATTACTAACCATAAAGCTCATTTCAATGGAATAATAGCAGTGGCTAAGATCTTAGTAAGATCAAATACTAAGGTCCTCTCTAACATATCAATGTATTCATTTAGATGTGGGCAGGGACTGGACCTATATTGATTTCTTTTGTATATGCTTTTAACTTAGCTTTTCAATCTGTTGTCTTAGGGAACTTATGGAAAACTGTTTATAATAGCATCAATTCACCTTAGATAATCTTAAGGAACTTTAATAGTGCACTAGTTGCTTCAAAAGTTTAAGGAACTAGATGTAATAAGAGCCCTTCTAATGATTTTAAATCACGCATCTCTAGCTTTCAAGTCATTGCTCTTAAATCTGAGGGCTACCTTTTTACCTAGTACAATAAACAAGAGGACTATTGTTCTACGAGGAAAAGGCTAGATTATGCTACAACCAATCAAAACTAACTACAAAAACTTCCCAGTAATAAAGCCATCTTAGCATTGCCCTTATTTTTGATCACTCACTTATATAGATATATATTCTATCTCCAAATTGCGAAAAGAGCTTCTCCTTTCAGGTTGTTTTTATAACTTTCTCAATGAAGCATAGGGATTTCATGAGGCTATTTAACGAGAAATAATCTTAGAAGTGTTTGGTTTTGAGCTTTAGAAATATCGTATGAAATTTAGGGAAGTTAAGATAACTCTAAAGATTAAAACCTAACTCTCAATATGATATTGAACTTTGAGGTTGAAATAACTAGACAAACTATAACATAGAATAAAATATACTCGATAATTCACCTAGTGATCTTTATACTAGGGATGGTGAGAAGGAGGCTTATACTAGGGATGGTGAGAAGGAGGCTTTGAGATACTAATTAATTGCATTGGAAAACCATTGTTCCATTCTACAATAGAAAGAAAGGATACTCTGGTTTAAAGAAGCTATTGACAGCAGTAAGTATTTCCATCAAATGTTACTATCTTGTAGAAATGTCAATAGAATCACCTTGTTAATACTTTAGGATGGCTCCTTAATTAGCCATTAATCACTCCTACTAGATCATACTTTTGACTATTAAATGATTTGATCAACTTGTGCCAAAAACTCTTGAGAAATTAACTTCACTGATTTAATCTACTATGCATGACTAAGGGGAATTGATTCGATAATTGTCTTGTTAAAATGAACAAATGAGTTCTATGATCAATTCAAATGATAAACTAAATCTAACTTTCATATTCGACAAGTTTATCATCCAAATAATTATGTAAACCTAACTACTAATTGTCCATTTAAGTTAATATATTTCTAATTCATAACTTAAATATCTATAGTTTTCCGTTCTAATATTAAACTTCTTCTCTTGATCCTTTGTTTAATACCAAAATGACGCAAAAGTTGGCCACACTATTACATCCAATAAATTCAAAAACTATAGAAAATATTAAGAAAATAACGCATTCCCTTCATCATGCATAATGGACTAAATTAGCTACATTAATTCTCAAGATTAGGTAATTAGCCCATCATGGAATAAACAAAGTTCCTTATCTTCAGATACTTTAATCTCATCATTAACAATAATAGAGAAGTATCAAAGCAATAAACAAAGCATATAAACTGAAATGGCTTATTAAAGCAATAGATGAAATAAGTTCATTAATGCAACAAATAAATAGAAAGAGCAAACAAGTGTACTATCGGATGGAAGCCGATGGTGGATCTCTTGCCAAGCTCAACCTCTCTAGTGTTGCTCTTGCCTTCTCCCTCTGTTTAAGTCTCATCTAGGAGATCAACTTTAGCTCTCGCTTTCTGCCTCTACTTCAAGGTCTACCTCTTTGTTATTTTTCTCTCTTGCTAAACTTAACTATGTTCTCTGTTTCTTATTCTCTATTCTTTTCTCCATCTCCATGTCTCTTTCAGTTTTCTTTTCCAACTCTCCCTTTTAGCCTCCTTTTCTTTTAATTTATAAGGTGAGTTTAGGTTTTGGTAGGTTTATCAGCCGTTAAAACCTGCATTCATTGACATGTAATATCAAACTCATTACAGAAAATATTTGTCACACCCGTGACTCCCACAGTCACAGGTGTGATGCATAATTTATGTCCAACATTCCTTCTTTCATGCATATTTTTTTTCTTGTTTTCAAGCAACATTCACAAGATACTCCATTCATCATTCATGCAACATCCATGCCATTTTCACTCAATTCATTTCAAATTTAAATTAAAACGTAAGAATTTGTAACCAAAATCAAGATATAAATGCAAGCAAAATCAATAGAAATTGGACACAACATGAAATTAGGTTTTGCTTCTTCTAATGGAGCAACCCCATACCACCCTCAAGCTCCCCATTCAATCAAGTTCCTAGCCTTCCTAAACCATCACAAAATTGCCTCTTTCCTAGAAACAAAAACCTCTAACCTCCTCCTTTTGTTCAAACTATTCTTGAAGATTTTCCACCCAGTTGACATCTATAGTTATAGGGTGGTGGTCAAGCTCACTGTTGGGACCCGATCCGGGAACCGGATCCCAACCGGAAAACAAAAAGCGAAGGAAACGAAAGCGAATGAAAACGGAAATTTCACATCGAAAATCAAAGCATTCGATAACGCGAAACGAAAAATGAAGCGGAATCAAATCACAAAATACGGAAACAGAATAAAGTGAAAGCGGAAGCAAATCGAATAATCGAAATGGAAAGGTATCACATCAAAACAAATCGAATATACGAAAGCGGAACAAAAACTTAACAAAGCGGATCCGACATCCGAGAACAAAGAACAGAGAAACACAATCACGTTGGAAACGGAAAACTAATCCAATACGAAAATCCGGTATAAATTTTCTTTTCTTTTCTTTTTCCTTATTCCTTCTCTTTTTCATTCTTATTCACTCTATTCCATCACATACAAAATCATCCATATACAAATTTCAATACTTAATCATATGCTTGTATACTCATACAAAATTCAATACTTGATCATATTCTTATAAATCCATACAAATCCCCAAATTACATTTTTATCCCAGATTTTATCAAAATTTCGGCAACATAACGGCTGCATTTATTTTAACCTAAACCTGCAAAGTATCGAAATCACACTTCTATAATCTCCAATTAATCATACAATGATCAAAATCCACCGGACCCTCCTTCCGGGATTTCAGCATAAACAAACGCAAACCTATTTCTAAGCACTTAAACATTGATATCTTATCTCAAATCCACAATCTTCAGAATTTCAAAACATCACACTCTTTTATAAATACAATTTTATAATTCATCATATCCATAGCCAAATTAACAATCATATCTTAATTCCATAAACAATCTCATAAATCAAAATCCACCAGCTTAACCAATTACAATCATGTGCAAATCGTAACTCAAATCCCGAATTCATATCCTTCATGCCCAATTACACATATAATCATATACACGCATGGCAATTCAAGCCATACACAGAATTAATACTAAAATCCAATCTACACAAAAATCTAAATGATACAAAATCGAACCAAACGTCTTCACATTCTTTCATCCGATCTCCTGCTCGAAACCTGGAGATGGGGATGAAAGGGGGGGGGGGGGGTGAGCTCGAAGGCTCAGTGGATAACACATTTATAAATTGAAAAATAAGCAGAAATCATTTCTTAAAATTTCTCAATTTTCCAAACAATCATAACCATTTTCCAAACATTTCACAGTTGAAAAGTCCATTTGCTTCACAAAAATTTCTCGTTTGAAACTTCAATTTCTTATTTCTCCAACTTCACAAATCACTAGAAATTTCGAAACATGAATGCAGCACACAGAAACAAATCAAAAACACGTAACATATCAAAATGGTCTGGTTCGGTCCGAAACGGAACGTACTGCACATTCCCGCATAGCGGTCCTGTGCAGTCGTGAACAGAGGGGAGTCTGAAATCGGAGCTCCATGCCACTAGCGGGCAGCCGAGAGAAGGCTATAAATAAATAGAGAGAGTGCACTGACTCACAGAAGGGACCTAACCGAACCCACTTAACACATATTTCAAAACTGAAACTTTCGGATTGTTCGAATGCACAAATCGAAAACTTGATTTTCATACGTGTCATACTAAATACATTCACAGTTCCACATAATTCATACAATTCAATCAATCAAGTTAAGCAATTCCATAAATTCAACAATTTGCATAATTTATCAATGCACTCATAACATATAAATTTTCAGAAATTTCTATCGATTTATCGAATCATTTAAAACAATGAATTTAAACTTGTAATAATTTTTCAAAAATCATTCGGAAACGAATAAAATACGAAAATCTTTTCTTTCACTTTCTTGAATTTTCGAAAAGTCATATATGGCTTACAAATCAAAATATAAATATGCTACCCACCTCAATTCCATGCCAGAAACTTGTTCCAAGCTCCAATTTGATCAATTCTTCTTTCTTTCTTCCAATTGAAATTGTCTTAAACCAATTTAACCAAATTCAACATCATAAATCACTTAATCCTTAAAATTGAACTTAGAAAATACTTATTCCACATATAATCGAGCTATCTAAATCATCAATTTTGAAAATCCCCAAATTCCAAAATTGACCTAAACTGATTCACTTAAATTCAATATCATAAAAATCATAATTACTTAAATTGAGCTTAGGAAACATCAATTCCTCACATATTCAAGCTATTTAAATCACAAATTTTCAAAATCCACAATTTCCAAAATTGGCCTAAACCAATTTACACAAATTCAATATCTTAAATCCCAAAATTTTCAAAATTGATATCATATTCCACAAACCCATACTATTATCTATGATTCTAAACCAATAATTCACAAAATCCCCAAAATCACAAATTTGGCATAATACCTAACTCACATAAGTCCAAAATTAAATCAATTCATCATGAAATCTCTCAAAATTGATCATGGAATTAACAAACCCATATCATTTCTAAGGTTTCTAAACCAAGAATTTATCAAAATCTCAAAGCTCAAAAGTTTCCTCTTACCACTTTCTCTTTCAAATTTTCAGATTTATAGGGCTTTAGAGGAAGCTTCCACCTTCTTTCATCCTTCTTCCTTTGAATCTACTCAAAAACAAGCTTAAAGTCTCTAAAAATCAAAATCCCTAAACTTTCTCTTCTTCTCCATCGCCCATCACCGAACTCTCTCCTTTCCTTTCTTCTTATTTTCTTCTTTTCCTCTCAATTCATCGTGTTTTCTCTACTCCAAATGACAGCCAAAGATTTATATACTGCCATGTCATTTAAAATGAGGGTTAAATGACCCTTTTGCCCCTCTCTTTAAGTGGACTTCTCAAAATGCCCCTAACATTTACTTTAAGTCATGCTTACTTGCGGATATGATTCGCACTATCAATTGAAGGAATTTGTCAAAACTTCCTTCTAGAAAAATGTTCCTCTAAGTCTTAATTTCATAATTCCATAAAAATTATCCAATTCGGAGCACTACATCAAAAGTTATGCTTAAAATATTTCGGGTACATTCATATTCTAACACATTTTCCAGCACATTATTTCCATCCAGAAATTGACATTCTTAATCACAAAATTGAAACTCAATGTCTTCATAACAATTGTAGCCTTATGTCTCTAGTTTAATTCAAAATAAGAATCACCTTATTTCGATTACCAGATCAAAAGTTATGCCTAAAATACTTTCAGATGTTCTTAATCCAAAACTGCACACTAATCCGAACTTCCATTCAGAAATTGAAAGTCTCAGGGGCAAAATTGAAATTTACTTTCTTCATATAACTTGTATCCTCATGTCTTAATTTTATTTTGCCTCAAGAATCACTTCAATCGAATCTTTACAGATCCCAAATTTTTCAAAATACCGAACCATGTTCAGAAAATTAGTCCACTCACTTTGATTAAATTAATCATCCTTAATTTAATATTAAAAATTTACAAATTTTCCGTAAAAAGAAAATTCATTGTCTTAGGAATCCAACGCTTCAAAAACCAAGTCAATCGGATGTCGGACGGAAAAGATATGAGTGAAAGATTAAAGAGGGGTCATATTTCCTATAATCTGGAAATAAAAATTAAAGAATTAAAAAAATAAAAAAAATTAATAACAATTTTGGACCCTCCTCGCTAGGGCGACGTATCGCCCTAGCGAGAGAGCTTGTGATGTTTTTTTTTCAATATATATATATATATGATTATATATATATATGTATCCGAATTTTTTCAAAAATCATAGCTCTTGATTCCGAATTCCAAATTTGACAAATTTGGTCTCTATGGAAAGCTTGAAGGAAGCTCTACAACTTTTATGAAGAACTCCACAACCAATTTGTCTCTAAAGAGGTCAATTTTCTCATCAAAGATTTTTGTCCAAATTAATATGCCCTAACTCATAACTTAAGTTTGAAAAATTCTATCTTTCAACTCCAAAATCCAGTCATGTCATATTTTATATCAATGTGAAGATCAGAAAATCACCTACAACTTTCATGAAGGACATAAGAATCAATTTGACCTCTAAGGAAGTCAATTTGTCAGTCAAAAGTTCTGTCCTCGAATAATCATGCTAAAATCATAACTGAAACTTGTGAAAATCATAACTTATTATTAATTGATCGAAAAATTATATACTTTATGTCAGAATAAAGATAAAAACATTATCTAAATCTTTCATGAAGAACTCAGGAGCAAATTCAACCACTAACTAGGTCAATCTCTCAGTCAAAGGTTTAGCCATAACATATGTCAACCGATAACACACCTAAACTTTGACTGATCATAACTTTCACTTCCGATATCAAAAAATTGCAAACTTTATGGCTACAGAAAAGTCTCAACATAACCTACAAGTTTCATGTAGAACATTTTCTCAAATTTTGACTAAATCAAAAGTCAACTCTCAATGGTCAAGAAGTCAAACTTTCTAAATTCTTCAAATTGTCACACTTTTTCTTTTTAATTCTTGCTATTTAACTTCATTTCAATCAACTCATCCACATTAATTTCATAAACTATACCAATCTACTCAAAACCTAAAGGTATCAAAATCAAAATCATTCTTTTCTTATGAATTTCCTCAAAGCATAATTACTTTTATTTCACAATACATATATAAAACCACTCATTTACTTTCACTTCATATTTCTAAATTTTACTCAAAAATCGGGGTCCAACACTCACCCTAACACAGGTTCTCTTCTTACTCTTATCTCCCTGCTCAAGCAAGGGCACGGTGCCATCATCCCCCAACCTCATTCTGTCAACTCTCAACCAGTCTCCCTTCCTATAAATGTTCAAAGCTAAAGTAGCTTATAGGTCATGCCCTATCATTAGTTTCTTCCTTAACAAGAGACCTCCTTTCTCCAAAATACAAGCTTGATCAGAGGCTACGTAGAGCAAACTAGGATTAATTCAAACTTTAGTAACTGAAAAAGACTGTTTCTTAATCAAGTTCATAGATGAAGGAGTCATGAAGAAATTTTTAGAATAAGGATAGTGATATTACTATGTGAAACCTCCCTTCCTAGAATTGAACGTTAGGTTTGTCTATAGATAGATAAATCTTGAAAACATGTCATTATGGGTTGATTTTTAGAATATCAACCCAATGAATTGGCTACCTTATAAGCTTACTAGGTAGGCCATTGTGCCTAGATGAACAAACAACTAAGGCAAGGAGGATTGACATTGTTAAAATCTGCTTTGAGATGTAGTTGACAAAAAGCTACGTAATAAATTTAAACTCATAAGATTTGGTGAAGATGGTGACTTTGTTGAAGCTAAAGCTCACTATCTTATCCTTAGAAGCCTATTCCTTAATAAGATATCAAGGTTTAAAGGTCAATAGGTAGGATTTTCAGTAGTGTTACCTAGTAAGAGCTAATGGAACTACATCTAAAACCTACTAATCTCACTTAAGTGAATAAAAAGGTGAACAATGAACCTGAGATAACTTTTGTATCTTAACCTGAGGATAGTGGTGATATAAACTCTAATCGTCCTGTATGGTCTTTGTCTTGATAGCTAAAGATAGAACTAACGTAGCGAGCGGAACGAAACTAGAGGCGATGAGGATGTTTGGTTGTGATAGACAGAACATAAAAAATTGTATCCGTCTCTGGGACAGAATGTGTTTGGTTGCAATGGACAGAACTAAAAAATTGTGTCAATAACAAAAATGCCACTGGTACTTAAGATGATTAACAATGTGTTATGAATTGATAAGTTTATTACGAATAAGAAGGTTTAGTTAAAAAGTGAACAAATAATAATAATAACAATTTCAAATTAAGATTGAATAATAATAATAATAATAATAACAAGAACAAGAACAACAAAATTAATTTGAATTAATAAATAAGGCAACATGTATAATCAAAATTATACATATTAATAATAATTACAAATTATATGATAATAATAATAATAATAATAATAATAATAATAATAATAATAATAATAATAATAATAATAATAATAATAATAATAATAATAATAATAATAATAATAATAATACTAATACTAATAACCATAATGAATACAATAATAATAACAATGATGGTGATGATGATGATGATGATGATGATAATACTAATAATAATAATAATAATAATAATTATTATTATTATTATTATTATTATTGTAATTATAATAATAAATAGTATGTTATTATTTTACAAATAATAACAATAATAATAATAATGATAATAAGAAATTAATTATAATTTCTTATTGATAATATTAATTATGTGTAAACACAACATCTAAGCATTCATTAAATCAATTACAAAATAGGTTCAACATACATTCATAGCATTAATTACATAATAGGTTCAACATACATTCTAAACAAACATCTAAGCATTAATATTTGGGCTGACATATTTGGTTCAACATACATTAATTCCTTAGAATTTAGAAATAATTTGGTTTAGAACCATCCCCACAATGATTCCAATGGCTATGAGTAAAAATACATGAGCTCATGTCATGTTTGCCTGCACAATACGAATTTGATTGGCTTGTTCACTTGTTGGAATTGCGGATGGAATCGGAATGGAGGATAGTTCATTGAAAGTGGGAGTAATGTCTGCAATGCAACGAGCCAGCCTAGATTGATCCATGACAAACGTACTTTGTGCTTCATCCAATGTTCGATATCCCCTGAATTGAGCATTAGGAAACTCCTCAGTGACCAATTTAACATCTTCCCAATTGGTAAAAATACCAACTTGACATCCAGCAAAGACAACATAAAAGCTGTATCTGGCCATATTTAGGTACCTGAAAATGAATCATATTATCATCATTCAAACACGCAGGAAAATGACAAACATTAAGAAGTTCTAATAACCAAGCATTGATCATAAGTAGTCTGCTGAAAAAACAAAGTCAACACATCAACAAAACAAAGTGAACACATCATCAATACAAAGTCAACACATCATCAACACAAAGTCAACATCACAATCCTAGTTTCATAACAGTACAAATCCATCCTCCCATATTAAGCTACTATAAAGGTAATAGCTCCACAAAAAACATCAACTCAAACATCTGGACAAAGTCAAACATCGTCATCTAGCAGGTCCCTGATATAACGCGGTCTCTGATCTTCATTTAGATCCCAGAAAAGATTCTCAGCAGGAACATCCTTTGCGAATATCCTTCCAATCTTGATGACTTCTTCAATAGAGAAGCCCAACTTCCCTAGCTCATTACCTAGCCTCGACCCATGCAATCCTACCATGGCATCAGCAATCATCCTAGCATTTTCTTTCCCACTGTCAATCTCAAGAATAAAAGAGGCAGCAACGTTCTCTAATACTTCGATATCCCTCATCTTCCTCTTCCCTTTGTTTTTATTGGATTCCGTCAGTGTTGCTTGAATAGGCGACATAACCAAAGACATTGACTGAAGTAGTTGGGGGAGGAGTGACCGATGGAGCTGTAGTATCAAATTGGGTAGGAGATACTATTGGATCAGCTGGTCCTTCACCTTCAGTGTCAGCAGTGTTCAGCTGAGCAACAACATCTGCAGCATCCTGAGCACCTGCCCCCGTTTTTCTGTCTCTCCCAAAAATAAACTCGAGTATGGGGTAAAGTGGGAAAGGCTTGCCTGGAGTATAATACCTGTTGGGGTACCCCTGGGAAAAACATTGGATAACGTCAGCATTACAAACTTCTCATTATTACGATACTTTAATAAACAAACGTCAATTTAAAACAATTACCCTCATCCATTCATCCAACACTTGCTTGCTGTCTACCTCAACACATTGCTTGCTTTCGTTCCAACCAAACCCACTGCAATTTAACATGTCAAAGGCCATTTGATATTTATCCTTCAACCTCTTGTGTTTATTTTTTACATGCCTCTTGTCAATGCGACAATCAGGAAACTTGTCTTCCATCATTCTAGCAAGTAGTTGGAAAGTACCAGGCTTATACTGGCCATTATCAGCTCTATGACAAGAAACAACTACCTCCCCTATGAAAGTGACAAATGCCTCTGTTTCAGCCTCAGTCCATGTAACATCCCGTTACTGTTAGCAAGGGCATTTTGGTAATATTGGGTCAGACTAATAGGTTTCATTGCATTCACTGATTGAGCATGTTACTGGCCTCTAATTATAGAGGAACAGGTTTCTTGCATATGCATTTATTCATAGGTACATGCATTCATGATTTTTCGGCATTTTAATTGTGAGTAAGAATTGATTGGATTGTGAACTGAAAAAATGACTAAACTGACTGAATTATGATTAATTGAGAAATTAGGAGTAAGTGGGCTCTAATGACTGATTTAGAATAGTCTAAGAGTGATTGGCTATTGATAGTGGCTTATAGGAAATTTTCGAGAAATTCGGGAGAAAATGCCCGGATCGAAAATTTTGGAGTGACCGACTGATTGACTGTATAGTACTGAAAGGATTGTCCAATGGCAATGGAAAAATTAGAGTTATACTGTTAGGAAATAAAAATGTTGAGCCATTGAAATTTAGAGACTGAAATTTGAACTGATTTGGAGACCTATGCCTATAAATAGCTAGGTTTGAAATTTGGGAAATTTACCTAAGGCATTATCGTTTCTCTCTTCCCCTTCTCCACGGTGTTCTTCGATTTTTCCTTGGGTGAGGATTCTTCGATCTTTCTCTATGGTTTTCTTCTCATTATGCTAGCCTAACTGGTTTATTGTGATTGATGAAGGTTGAGAAGGATTTGGAGTGGGTTATCGTTGAGTTTGAAAGATTTTAAGGTTACGGTGATTTTTGAGAAATTTGTGGATTGATCATTGATTGGTAAGTTTTAATGGCATTAATGTTGTTATTATGGTTGTTACATGTATTTATGACATTTATTGTGAAAGATTGAGTAGTTAGGATGTTTAATGGAGGTTTTAGAGAGCTTTAATGGCGAAAATCGATCGGAGAAGAGAGTGGGCGACTCGCACGTCGCGACGTCTCAGTGTGCCTCTTGCCGCGAAAATATAGTGCTTTCGCCATGACGAAGCGTAGCGGACGCCTTGTGGCGGCGCTGGAGGTACGTCGCGACGAGCCTTCTGGCTTACGTCGCGACAAGCGTGAAAAGGGCGTACGTCGCGGCGAGTGTCATTCACGTCGCGGCAAGCGATCCTCTGTACGTCGCGACGAGGGCTGTAGGTCGCGGTGAAGGGATTTTTCTGATTGGATTGATTTTAGTTTATTGGGTATAATTGATGGTGTAGACCTCCAATTGAGGTGATTCCTGATTCGTTACGGACTAGGGAAAGAGGTCTACTATTGAGGATAATTATGGGAGTTAGAATTTAATTTAACTGGTATTGATTTATCGAGATTAAGGTCAATTATGGTTCATAGTGTGACCTAAGTATTGAATTGAGACAATTGGAGTTTTAATTGAGGTTTTCAATGGAGGTTTTGATCCAGTGAATAGGAGCTGTTATAGGAAATGCAATTGAGAAAATTGAACTGAATTATAGGATTGGATCAATTATTGTCGATCAATCGAATCATGAGTTAGAATGGGACATAAGAGTTCAAAATTGGGTTTTAGCGCCGAAAATCGTGAGCATGCATTATACATAATTCCACTGAGACATATGCATTACTGAATCGTTTTAATTGAGCATCTAGTAATGGGACTGTATTTTACTGTTATAGAGGCGCCGTTGGATCGTCATTCCACGGACATTGCTCGGACTTCCAGGCAATAGCTCGGAAGTTACAGGTGAGTAACCTAGTTGGTTTCTCAAATTCTTGATTTTCTAAAATGCTCAATGTGAATTACTTGCCAATGTGAAATTGTATGATTACTGAAATGTACATGATCGGATGACATGTTTCTACTGTATTGGATTGGACTACTGTATGATACTGAGAAATGCGATACTAGGCTATTATAGCCATACACTGAATTACTGAACACTGCATTACATGCATAAATGCATGATCAGATAATGGATATGTGACCCAAGTGCTATTATCACTTAAAAGAGCCTCGAGCTCGAACATCAGTCTTGACCAAGACCTCCATTAGGGAGAAAATCTGACGCGGCCCCCCATGAATCTTGGTCGAGCACTTGGGCACAACCTTTGAATAAGCTGGAAAAGAGTCTCATATGCATTGTATACATGGTGATTGAATTGCAAACTTCTTGAATTGTCGATGGCGTGAGAGATTGCAAATTGTTACATCTTCGTAAACCGCTGTTGCATATCGTGAATTGTAATATGATCACGTAAATTGTTATATGTTATTGTAAATTGCTATTTGATCTTGCAAGCTGTTATAGACTCGTAAATTGTTATATAATACCGTTAATTGAATATTATTGTGTTGTCTTTGTCAGACGTAATCTGCGTAATGCATGATTTGAGTGAACCATCGATGATGGTTTCTCTTTGAGTTATAAACTCACCCAAAATTGCAACCTATTTTCAGGATGATAGAGTAGATCCCTAGCTCAGGAGATAGTATTTTCTGTCGTGCGGCGTCTTTGGCAAGAGAAGCGATGGCACACAAGTCGGTCAGCTGGGTTGGACTTTTGAGGATGACTTAGGATAGATGCTTGTATCAGTTTCCTTTTTGGTTTTGTTTAGGGGACTGATAGACTTGTCTATTATGATACTGGATGACTGTATTAAGATTCTTTTGGATTTTAAAAGTTACTGATTTCTGATATATTATGATTTTAATTATTGCGATGCCATGTGGATTATTAGTGGGAATGTTCTGGCGGTGCACCTTTATCTTGGGATACGTATCGGAGCGACCTCCGGGCGTCCCGATGTGTACCCTAAGGTGAGGGGGCGCTACATTAAGTGGTATCAGAGCATGGTTTGACATCTTTTGGGATTAGTGAATTTAGGCTTGAATTTCTGTGAGAATAGCCGAACTGATCAGAATTTCTTGTCTGTTTTAGGTCATCCGTTCTTGGGGATCGAGTTGAGTTACCAGCTGACCTGGAATCGGTAGGAGCTAGTAGGGAGTTCCCGATGCCTCATTCAGAGGAGTTGCCTCCTCGAGTTCTGTGAGGCAGGAGCGGAGATCGACCAGCTGCGTGGCGGGCGGTTGACTTATGGCAAGACCGACCTGCGGAGGTGAGGATGGCTAGAGAGGAGTGAGAGAGTCCTCGACCAGATGGACTGCGACCCGGATGAGCATTTTGACTACGCGGTTTCTCTGCTACAGGGTCCTGCATATCAGTGGTGGAAGAGTGTCTGGCGTACCACGGGCCACATAATCGACATGGGACGACTTTCGAGGGCTTTCGAGGACAATTTCATGCCCAAGATCTATCTGGAAATGAAGTTGCAAGAGTTCTAGAAAGTGAGACAAGGCGATTGACCGTGGCCGACTATGAGGTGCGATTCAACGAGTTAGTGGTTTATGCTTCTTCATTGGTAGCTCTCGAGGTGGCAGTGTCGGCGTTTTGAATCTTGATTCAATGGAGATCCGTACCTATTGGTTAGGTCCGATATGGGCGATTTATTGAATTGAGAGCTGCGGCAGTGAGGATCGGCGATTCTTGAGGCGATGTATCGAGACCGGTCGGGGACGAGATTAAGAGATCGATGTGATCGAGCGATCTTGTGAGAGGTTGAGAAGCGTCAAAGTAGGCCCTTCAGTCGCGGGAGGGGCTAAACACGGTGGTCATCGGGGCGAAGGCGATTTATGCAGATTGTTAGTGGTGGCGGCGGTGCGAGTTTGAAGCGATCTGCTCCTTTATGTGAGCATTGTGGCAAGAGACACGATGGAGAGTGTTGATCGTTGTCTGGAGCTGCTGAGGTATGGTTCGATGGACCACCTAGTGAGGCGCCGAGACTTTAGGAGCCAGTCTACTATGGTGAAAGGTCGAAACAATACCGGTGCTGAGGCCGTGGAGGTGGATCAGATGGATGGTCGAGGTCGAGGCCGAGGCCGAGGCCCGGCAGAGGGGTCATGATGAGGTCAAAGGACCGAAAGCGGCGGCGATCTCGAGCTAGGGTCTATGCCATGACTCGGCAGGAGGCCAGAGATTCCCGGATGTTGTTGGGTATGCTTCGATTTCGGTTTTGAAGCATATGCATTGTTGGATCTGGATCCACTCATTCTTTCATTGCACCGCATTTAACATGTAGGCGCATGGAGATAGGCGAGAGGTTACAGATATGGGTTAGAGGTGAGTACACCTCTGGCGTCTGTTGTATTGGGAGAGATCTGTATGGGGTGTCGAGTTGGATCGATCGGCGATTTTAGTCTTGATCGATCATTTTGCCTCTGAGGGAGATTGATGTGATATTGGGGATGGACTGGTTGACTGCGCATAGGGCTATTATGGACTGTTATACCAAGGAGGTTGTATTGGAGTCTCCTGGTCAGCCCAGAGCTGTGTTTCGAGGAGTTAGTCAGGCAGTGTCAGTGAGGATGATATCCTTCTTGAGTGCCCTGAGATTGATGCAGGGAGGCTGTGAGGCCTATCTGGCTCACGTAGTGGATTCCAGAGTTGAGCAGAGATTGCAGGATGTTCCCGTAGTCAGGGATTTCCCAGATGTGTTTCCCGAGGAGTTACTGGGATTGCCGCCAGAGTGGGAGACAGAGTTTGAGATTGATCTCGTTCCCGGTACAGCCCCTATATCGATCCCTCCATATAGGATGGCACCGGTGGAGCTGAGAGAGCTTAAGGCTCGATTGCAAACTCTTGGATAAGGGTTCATTAGACCAAGTGTTACGCCATGGGAAGCTCCGGTACTGTTTGTGAAGAAGAAGGACGGGACGCTGAGACTGTGTATTGATTATAGGCAGTTGAATCGGGTGACAGTGAAGAATAAGTATCCACTACCTAGGATTGACGATTTATTTGATCAGTTGCAGGGAGCTCAGGTGTTCACTAAATTAGATCTGAGATCAGGTTATTACCAGTTGAGGATTGCAGAGGTCGATGTGCCTAAGAGTGCTTTCAGGAGCAGGTATGGGCATTTCGAGTTCCTAGTGATGCCGTTTGGGTTGACTAATGCCCCGGCAGCCTTCATGGCTTTGATGAATAGAGTATTTCAGCCCTACCTGGATCGGTTCGTGATAGTGTTTATTGATGATATACTGGTTTATTCGAGGAGTAGAGAGAGAACCGAGCACCGAGGATTGTTCTCTGGTCATGAGAGAGAGCGGTTGTTCGCCAAATTCACTAAGTGTGAATTACGGCGATGAGATGTATTTACGGGGCACGTGGTGTCCGATGAGGTATCTAGGTGGATCATCACAAGATAGGCGATTATGAGTTGGGAGATTCCGAGGAGTGTGCGGAGTTCGAAGTTTCTAGGATTGGCGAGATATTACGGAGGTTCGTCGAGGATTTTCGTTGATCTCGCCCTTTGACGAAGCTATTGAGGAAGAATATACCGTTCGGATAGTGCGAGGAGTGTCGGAAGAGCTTTGAGGAGTGAAACATTGGTTGACTCTTGCCGGTGTTAAGCGTTCCTTACAGTCTTGGAGGCTTTGTGGTTTCTGATGATGCCTCGCATCGAGGATCGGGATGTGTATTGATGCGGCATGGGAGAGTTATAGCGTATGCCTCGAGGCGATTGAGGTCTCACGAGGTGAATTATCCGAGGCATGACTTAGAGTTGGCGCGATTGTATTTGCTCGAAGATCGGAGACATAATCTATATGGTGAGACGCGTTCCGGATCTTCACCGATCATAAAGTCTCGAGATATCTGTTGAGTCGAGAGAGCTCAATCTGAGGCAGAGGAGATGGATAGAGATTCTTGAAGGACTATGATCGCGATTGAGTATCATCGAGGAAGGCCAATGTGGTGGGTGATACTTCGAGTAGGAGATCGCGTGGGAGTGCGGCTCGAGTTCAGTTTCGAGGTTACTGGTGCGATTGGTTGAGAGCTCTTAATGTGAGATGGATTTGGGTGGGGATGGAGCTCTGATTGCTACGCTAAGGCTGAGGCCGATGTTGCATGATAGGATCCGGAGAGTTCAGGATCGAGACCCAGTGTTAGTGAGACTGATTGAGAGAGTCCAGGCCGGTACTGATTCGGAGTTTGAGTTGAGAGATGGGACAGAGACTGTGTGTGCCTGATATTGATGATTTGAGACGCGAGATCCTAGAGGAGGCACACGTAGCTGCCTATGCTATGCATCCTGGTACGAACAAGATGTATCGTACTCTGAGACATCATTTCTGGTGGCCTGGTATGAAGAGGCTAGTGGCAGAGTATGTTTCTAGGTGTCTGATTTGTCAGCAGGGTAAGGCAGAGCATCAGGCTCCAGTGGGAAAGTTGCATTCGTTGCCCATCCCGGAGTGGAAATGGGAGCGAATTACCATAGATTTTGTGATGGGATTGCTAGGACACCGAGGCAGCATGATGCTATCTGGGTCATAGTGGACCGACTGACTAAATCGGCTCACTTCTTGCCAGTGAGAGAGAGCATTACTCTCGATCAGTTGGCCCAGAAGTATGTAGCAGAGATTGTTCGATTGCATGGGGGGTTCCGTTGTCGATAGTCTCAGACCGGGATCCCAGATTTACTTCGAGGTTCTGGAAGAGCCTACAGACTGCTATGGGTACTCGATTGAACTTCAGTACAACATTTTATCCTCAGACAGATGGACAGAGCGAGAGGACGATTAAGACTGTTGAGGACATGCTTCGAGCATGTGTATTGGAGTTCAGAGGATCATGGGATCAGTATTTGGCACTGATCGAGTTTGCATATAATAACCAGTATCAGAGTAGTATTGGGATGGCACCGTATGAGGCCTTGTATAGGAGGCCGTGTAGATCGCCACTGTATTGGGATGAAGAGGGCATGAGATCGATTGAGGGTCCCGAGTTGATTCGAGGATCTGATGGATAAGGTCTGATTGATCCGAGTCTCATCAAGGAGGCTCGGGGATGAATGTAAGAGCTATGTGGATCGGCGATCGGCGAGAGATGTAGTCTGATGTAGGGGACAGGTGTTTCTCGAGTGTCTCCTTGAAAAGGAGTACTGAGGTTTGGCCGTAAGGGCAAGTTGAGCCCTCGGTATATCGGTCCGTATGAGATCCTTGAGAGGATAGGACCGTTGGCTTACATATTGGCTTTACTGAGTGAGTTGACGTGTTTCATGTTAGTATGCTCCGACGGTACCGTTCTAACCCGACGCATGTAATTCCGGCTCAGGAGATTGAGATAGCCAGTGATTTGAGTTATGTTGAGGAATCGGTACAGATTATAGGATCGCGGGTCAAGCAGCTGAGGAACAGGGTGATTCCATTGGTGAAAGTCCTTTGGAAGAACCATTCTTCTCAGGAAGCTACATGGGAGACTGAGGAGCATATGAGGAGTCAGTATCCTCATTTATTCGATCGGACAGGTATTAAATTTTGAGGTCGAAATTTTTATTAGGAGGGGTGAATTGTAACATCCCGTTACTGTTAGCAAGGGTATTTTGGTAATATTGGGTCAGACTGATAGGTTTCATTGCATTCACTGATTGAGCATGTTACTGGCCTCTAATTATAGAGGAACAGGTTTCTTGCATATGCATTTATTCATAGGTACATGCATTCATGATTTTTCGACATTTTAATTGTGAGTAAGAATTGATTGGATTGTGAACTGAAAAAAATGACTGAATTGACTGAATTACGATTAATTGAGAAATTAGGAGTAAGTGGGCTCTAATGACTGATTTAGAATAGTCTAAGAGTGATTGGCTATTGATAGTGGCTTATAGGAAATTTTCGGGAAATTCAGGAGAAAATGCCCGGATAGGAAATTTTGGAGTGACCGGTGATTGGTGTATAATCTTGAAAAGGATTGTCCAACGGCAATGGAAAAATTAGAGTTATCTTGTTAGGAAATAAAATGTTGAGCCATTGAAATTTAGAGACTGAAATTTGGCGATTTGGAGACTATGCCTATAAATAGCTAGGTTTGAAATTTGGGAAATTTACTAAGGCATTATCATTTCTCTCTTCCCTTCTCCACGGTGTTCTTTGATTTTTCCTTGGGTGAGGATTCTTGATCTTTCTCTATGGTTTTCTTCTCATTATGCTAGCCTAAGCGGTTTATTGTGATTGATGAAGGTTGAGAAGGATTTGGAGTGGGTTATCGTTGAGTTTGAAAGATTTTAGGGTTACGGTGATTTTTGAGAAATTTGTGGATTGATCTTCGATTGGTAAGTTTTAATGGCATTAATGTTGTTATTATGGTTGTTACATGTATTTATGGAATTTATTGTGAAAGATTGAGTAGTTAGGATGTTTAATGGAGGTTTTAGAGAGCTTTAATGGCGAAAATCGATCGGAGAAGAGAGTGGGCGACTCGCACGTCGCAACGTCTGGTGTGCCTCGCCGCGGCGAGAAAATATAGTGCTTTCGCCGCGATGACGGCGCTGGAGAATACGTCGTGGCGAGCCTTAAAGCTTACGTCGCGACTAAGCGTGAAAAGGCGCACACCATTGCGGCGTCATTCACGCCATGAGCGATCCTCATGACGTCGCGACGAGTTTGTGGAGTCGCGGCGAAGGGAATTTTCTGATTGGATTGATTTTAGTTTATTAGGTATAATTGATGGTGTAGATCTCCAATTGAGGTGATTCCTGATTCGTTACGGACTAGGAAAAGAGGTCTACTATTGAGGATAATTATGGGAGTTAGAATTTAATTTAAGTGGTATTGATTTATCGAGATTAAGGTCAATTATGGTTCATAGTGTGACCTAAGTATTGAATTGAGACAATTGGAGTTTTAATTGAGGTTTTCAATGGAGGTTTTGATCCGATGAATAGGAGCTGTTATAGGAAATGCGAATTGAGGAAATTGAACTAAATTATAGGATTGGATCAATTATTGTCGATCAATCGAACTGCGAGTTAGAATGGGACATAAGAGTTCAAAATTGGGTTTTAGCGTCGAAAATCGTGAGCATGCATTATACATAATTCCACTGAGACATATGCATTACTGAATCGTTTTAATTGAGCATCTAGTAATGGGACTGTATTTTACTGTTATAGAGGCGTCGTTGGATCGTCATTCCACGGACATTGCTGGGACTTCCAGACAATAGCTCGGAAGTTACAGGTGAGTAACCTAGTTGGTTTCTCAAATTCCTGATTGTCTAAAATGCTCAATGTGAATTACTTGCCAATGTGAAATTGTATGATTACTGAAATGTACATGATCGGATGACATGTTTCTACTGTATTGGATTGGACTACTGTATGATACTGAGAAATGCGATACTGGGCTATTATAGCCATACACTGAATTACTGAACACTACATTGCATGTATAAATGCATGATCAGATAATGGATATGTGACCCAAGTGCTATTATCACTTAAAAGAGCCTCGAGCTCAACATCTTTATCGGTGGGACCTTGAGCGAGGGGAGAAAATCACAGCGTGTCCCCATGAATACTAACTAAGCACTTGGGCACAACACTGAATAACTGGAAAAGAGTCTCATATGCATTGTATACACATGACTGATTGAATTGCAAACTTACTGAATTGTGTGATGACGTGAGAGATTGCAAATTGTTACATGCTACTGTAAACTGTTGCATAATACTGTGAATTGTAATATGATACTGTAAATTGTTATATGTTATTGTAAATTGCTATTTGATACTGCAAATGTTATAGACTACTGTAAATTGTTATATAATACTGTTAATTGAATATTCTTGTGTGCGTCTTGTCTTAATCTGCGTAATGCATGATTTGAGTGAACCATCGATGATGGTTTCTCACTGAGTTCACAAACTCACCCAAAATTGTAACCTATTTTTCAGGACTGATAGAGTAGATCCCTAGCTCCAGAGATAGTCTTTTCCTGCCGTGCGAGCGTGCTGGCAAGAGAAGCGATGGCACACAGGTCGGCCAGCTGGGTTGGACTTTTGAGGATGACTTAGGATAGATGCTTGTATCAATTTCCTTTTTGGTTTTGTTTAGGGGACTGATAGACTTGTCTATTATGATACTGGATGACTGTATTAAGATTGTTTTGGATTTTAAAAGTTACTGATTTCTGATATATTATGATTTTAATTATTGCGATGCCATGTGGATTATTAGTGGGAATGTTCTGGTGGTGCACCTTTATCGTGGGATACGTATCGGAGCGACCTCCGGGCGTCCCGATGTGTACCCTACGGTGAGGGGGCGCTACAGTCCAAATCCTTGACATTGCACCTAAACCATGCAATGCCATTACCAAAACATTCCATTTCCATAAATGATTAAACAACATACATTGAAACATTTATGGTTGTAAAGAATTTAATATTGAATTCAGAGAAAACAGTAATGAAACAATTAATTCACTCAATTAAACAAACAATGTATACAGTTTTGCACCCATCGAATTACAAACCCTCAATTCAATAAACATAACATGAACTAAATGAAAGTACACAATTAATGGTTCCTTCTCCATTCCTCAAACATGTTGTGAGCTAAATCCTCTCTCCATTGACTCCATTCATTAGTTGTGACAACACGATCAACCATTTGGGGTAAGGATGCATCTTCCCCAATTGGTTAGTCCTCATCTTGAAGAGCAATTTGCTCAGCAGGATCGTAAGTCATATGTAACCTAATAAAGTTATGCAATAGGCAACATGCAAGAATGATGTGAACATGTGTGGCAGCTGCATAAAACGATGGATTTCTGAGGATTTTCTATCTTTTTTTCAGCAAACCAAATGTACGTTCAATGACATTTCTTGCAGATTAATTTCTCTTATTAAAAAGCTCTTCTGGGTTCCTAGGTGCCCTTCCATCTCTTGCCCACTCTTGAATATGATAGCCAGCATCTACTAAGTAGTAATTCCCTACAAGATAATGACACTCTTACTATTGCATTTGTATTCAAACATTTTCAAAAAAATATACAAGGACTAATAGTTCTTATGTTACATACCCATTAGAACTTGAAGTTCATTTCGCCTAGTAACACCATCATGTAAAACCCTTGAATCAGATGTTGAACCCTCCCATCTAGCAAGAACATAAACAAAGTTTAAGTTCTTATCACACACCCCTAACACATTAGTGCAAATGCGCCATTTCCTACCTCTGTATCTGGGTTTGTCTGATTGGGGAACTGTTATATCTATATAGGTTCCATCTAGCACACCAAGGCAACCCTATGAAAAAAATATCCAACAAAAATAGTTATAGTTTAGAAATGTAATAAAGTCAATATTGGAAGTCATTGTAGGTAATTACATATACTAACCTTAAACCATTTCCATTGACTGTCTGAGCAATCCTCTAGAATTGGTATAGGCTTCACATATAACAGATGTTGGAGATTTAGTACAGCCTTCAGAACACTATGGAAGGCTCTACTTATAGTTTCTCTAGACCTCATAAACCTAACTTGTAATACTCTATTCGATTCATTTTGTGCTAATATTCTTAGGAAGATTAAAAATTTTGCTTCAATTGGAAAATGACCAGTATTGGGCAACCCACCGTGCACTTGAAGCATTTCACATAGTATTTTAAATGCATTTAAGTCCATCCTTAAATCCCAGTGGCTATTCCGATCACCCTCATTCAAAATCCGGTCTATATTAGCTTGCCTATTTGGTACTATCAATGCCCTACTACCTCTAGCATTTTCACTCCTCTGGCATTTTTTTGTGTATATATACAAGCATAGCAACATCACCATTCGCATTAAGTTCAATTGCCCATTCCAAAACTCAAAAAACGCAAGAGCCTTAAAGATAGCATCACGTTTCCTGTTATCCATTTATGTAAGAGAATACTGTCTGCACATAATCAAAGCCAAATATTGATCATACACAAGCCACAAGCCACAGTAGAAGAAAATATAATAAGTCAATCTATACTGAATTCCAAATATATTCGAAGCAAAAAAGTTGGAGGAAACCAAATTCAAGACATTACCCGCGAGATAGTCAACTAATTGTTGTTCTATGTAATTCGGGTAAATGGTAAGTTTTGGCATTTTTATGAATCAAGTTTAACTTTTTGACCGATTCCACAGCGCTGTTCAATTGCTATTCATTTTAGACATTACGTTTATTATCTCTGCAAGCTTATATTCTTAATATATTTCAAACATGATATTGAAATTGAAGACATATTGAGATTGTTGATGAGACTAGCTTGTTTTCGGGCTGTAAACATGGTCTTGCTCTGGATATCCACTTCTGGTAGGCTTTGTTGTTAGTTTGGCATCTCCAAGTTATGACAGGATTCATCATCTTAGCAATGCCAACAACTTGCTTTATCTGAAATCTTGAAATATTTAAAGTCCAGTATTACATCATATCCTATACGTTCCTACCATATCAAAATTATGCTCATCTACCGCTGGTTGCTTTGAGAGATAAAGATAGCTCAATCACAAGAGAAGCTGCCAGTGTTTGTCAAAACGCAGAATTGAAGGCTTTTGACAATATTTTCACTGAATTGCAGTATTGTTGGAAATCATAAAGCTCAAATTAAGAAAAGGTGTAAAATATAAGGATGGGATAAGTTTGGATTGTAACATACTAAACATGCAATAATGTGCTGCAGCACTATCATCGGACAGGAACCTTAATCCATTCGTTGGCAAAAGCAATGGCTAATATTACAAAAGGTGTTGACACTTAGCCCAAGAATTCCATAGGTTTTGACATGTTCATATCGATAACACTGTCCAAACTGATTGATCTCAATAGTATCCATCTTCTTGTACTCCATATCTAAAATTACTAAGTCACATTACAGATCAGTCCAAATTTCTCCACATTAGCACTGCCAATGTAGCACCCCACTCCCGCGCGACCCAAACCTAACATCGAAGGTGATATCCGAGTTCGTGCCCCGCGAGGGTGGCATGCTAAAACACTCATTCAGTAGTCGGTACATTTTTTTTCACATAACAATATATGCAGAATTCAATGCCCAAGTTGGGTCCTCATTCAATCATATACAATTTCATTATATACAATTTCCAATAGTCACTCGGGCCTATTTCTCAAATACATATATACACTTCATTACATAAATAAAGACATGTAATGCAGAAGCAAACTGATCCCGACTTCTATCCTTCACTTGAATCCTGTAAATATACTCTCGTTGGCCTAACGAGGTATTCTTCTGATCCTGAAAAATAATTACAAATTTTGGGTGAGTTTTGTGAACTCAGTGAGTGACCATCATCGATGGCTCACTCATCACATATCACATAAAACATATATTTCATAAATCACATTTCATTTCACATTTTTCTAATATCGCACATGTTCATATTATTTCACATTCAATCACTGAACCAATCTCACTTTATTTCCTATATCACATTATTTCCCATATTCATATCATTTCATTAACAACCATATTGAATCACATAAACTTGTTCAGTTATTTCACATTCAATATCATTTAATCATTTATGTCATGCATACGCAGTGTATATGAGATTCACTTCCCAATTGTTACTCTGTTGTGACCGAGTGCCTGAACTGTCCCATATAGGGCTCATTGATAACTGTCCCATGTAGGGCTCATTGATAACTGTCCCATATAGGGCTCATTGTTCACTGTCCCATGTAGGGCTCATTGGTCACTGTCCCATGTAGGGCTCATTGATAGTTGTCCCATATAGGGCTCATTAATCGTTGAGCTTGTAGCTCTGATCGGTGGCTACTCTAGTCACAACAACCATTATGTTTTATGCGTTCATGCAATGGAATGCATCACTCACAATTATCTATCCCTGTCAATCACTTCTCATATCATCGAACTTTAGTCCGACATTCCACCCTTGAAGTGGAGCTTTTCACAGTTTCGTTCATATCCAAATACACATTTGTCAATCAAATAAGTATAAGGCATTTGTTTTGCCTTTCACCAAAATCAAATTATTCACTCAAATGCATATGGAATGCGTATGTGACACTTTTGCCAATTATTACGGTGTTGTGATCGAGCGCTCAAACTGTCCCAGTATGGGTGCATTAATCGTTGAGCCTAAGACTCTGAAATCACTGTGGGCTCAAGGCCCAAGTACGGTAAGCTTTTAGCTCTCGATGGCTACTCCGGTCACAACTACCATTATCTGATCATACATTCATGTGTGTAATGCATATGTCACAATGTATCATATCATAACCAGGTAGTTCACAGATTCACAAACAAATAATACTTCTATGTCATAACTCCCAATACATCGGACCTTCTGTCCGAAATCCACAATCATATCCAATCACAAACCCACCATTATCTCCATATTAAACATACCATAATCGAGAGAACTATCTAGGTCACTCACCTCATATCCATGTTTGAAACTCGTCCAAAGCATCAATTTCTCCATTACTTCTTTTCTTCATCAAAGTTAAAATTTCCTAAACCATAATTACTCAAATTCAACATCACATATTGCATAAACACTAAAATTGAGCTTAGGAAACACAACCCTATACCAATCTTAAGCCATATGAACCAAAACCCTTCAAAAATTAATAAATAAAAAATCTTAATCTTACCTTGATCTTTCACCAATCAATGAATTTCTTGTCTTGGATGGAAGCTCTCATCATTCTCCACGTTTTTCTCTTCTTGAGCACCATGAAAATCCCTCTTGAAGGGCTTAGAAAATCAAAACCTAGTTTTGTTTTTCTTCTTCCTCCTTTCTCCACCGAAAGCTCTCACTCTTCTCTCTTCTTCTGTTTCTCTTCTGTTTTTTTTCTAAGTCCCACGACAGCTCTCTTCTTCTTCTATTTAAACAAAACCCCACTTGTCTGATTTACCAAAAAGCCATTAATGACTTACTGTCCAATTTGCCCTTACATATAAGCCTTATAACTTAGAACCTTAAGTGATCGTCCAACAATGCCCTTCCTTTTTTCCTTAAAAACTGACACTGTCGTTCCTTAATTCGATTAGGTAAAAGAAGCAATATGATAAAACTCTCTCCTAGAGAAATGTTCCTCTCTGTCTGAGCTTTCTATATACACCAAAATCGCTCAATTCAGTTCAGAAATGAAGAAGTTATGGCCAAAGCAAGTTCGGACCAAAACTAAATCAAGACTGAACACTATGCGTAACTTCACTCCAGAAGTTGAACATCTTAGAGGCTAAATTACCGATCGGCTCCTTCAGATAACTTGTAGATCCATGTATCTAGTTGCATTTAAAATAAGAATCATATCAATTGGAGCTCTATAGCTCATGATATCTCTAAAATATTGAAGTCTGTTAGATATTTCGTTTGGACCAAAACTAAATCAAGACTGAACACTACACGTAATTTCACTCCAGAAGTTGAACATCTTAGAGGCTAAATTACCGATTGGCTCCTTCAGATAACTTATAGATCCATGTCTCTAGTTTCATTTGAAATAAGAATCAGATCGATTGGAGCTCTATAGCTCATGATATCTACAAAATATTGAAGTTTGTTAGATATTTATCTAACTCATAACCTTTTAATCGATCATCCCATTTGGATTTGATCTGCCATTTTCAATTCAATGCTAGGTCGGTCAGCCAGGTCTCGCTCGGTCGGTCAGCCAACTCTCGCTTGGTCGATCGGCCAGTGCTCGCTCGCTCGGTCGGCCAGCAGAGATCGGTCGGCCATCAAAGGTTTCCCAGTCCAACATCCTATCTTCCAACTTTCATAACTTTTGAATCAGAACTCCAAATTTTACAAACTTAGTATCGATGGAAAGATAAAAGAACGCTCTACAACTTGCTTGAAGGACTTAAAAACCATATCGGCCTTTTAAGGGGTCAAAAAGTCCACACAAGATGGCTGATCGATCAGCCCACCTGAACAGCAACAGAAATTCTAGACCTCATAACTTTCTACGCCCTTGTCCAAAATTTCCACACTGTATATCAATGAAAAGGTAAAAACATAATCTACCACTTCTATGAAGAACTTAAAGCCAAAATCAGTCTCTATAATGGTCAAAAATTCAATCAAACTTTCTGTCCTAATCACCTCTTCCTGAACAACTTCCAAAATTGATCATAACTCCTAGCCCCGATATCGAAAAATTGCATACTTTACGGCGTTAGAAAGTGGAAACATCATTCTGACTTTCATTAAGACCACTTTGACTAATTCCATCTAGATCAGTATAGTTTTGCCGTTGAAGTTTCTGAACACCATTCCTACACTTAGGATGGTTTAGCAACACATCAACTTCACTTATTCCCAATACCACATACATCGCAAACTCAATTTAAATCTCCCACATGCCAAACCAACACAAATAATCGATTGCAAAGGATATGCGCATACGCATTCCTCAATCACACAAGTCATACATAATCTCATACAATGTCTATTATTAACACAATCAGACACAAAACACCCATTTCATGTACTACCCTCAAAGTAACATTGCAATAGTTCTAATTAACATTACCCAAGTAAAACATTAAACACCACTAATTCCTCATTCCAAAGTGCAAGCATTCATGAATTAAATGCATATATATGTGTGTGTGTGTGTGTGTGTGACCAACGTATTTCCTTTGTCTCTCCTTGAACACATATGTACTAAGATTTCGGTTCTAACCCTTAATACGAGGACAGGATGTTACAGCCAACATGAGAATTCTAATAATTAATAATAGTTAAACTGTCGAGTACCGGATAAACCTTTTGAATTCCCAACTTAGTATATACAATGAATTGGGTGGAACTTAATCGTCAACTATCTGCATGCTTTTGGATTCCCAACTGAGTATATACAATGAATCAAAATTTGTAATTAATCTATTAATTACAAATTGCTAGTTAATGATAATCCCACCAACTTCTTCATCGGTACTAAAGGGTTTAGGCAATGTTTTCACAGGGAGCAATTCCAAATTCTTATTTCATCATAAATGTAAGTAGCTAGGAATAGGATTTGCTAGGAATAGGATTTGGAGCATTCAAATTGATCCTCCTCCTTTTGCAGCAAATCCTTTTCCAATTAATGGTTCCTTTTCGACACAGATTTTCTACGAATAGGATTTGTTTTCAATGAATAATGTCTGTTCCTATATATAACACATTTATAAACAATATTATAAGTAATTAAAGTGAAGGAATCCACTGGTATGCGTGTTTCAGTTTCAATTGTTGCCAAGTTATGCATAAATCTAGGGAATAAGTTAATAGCTGAATAGGGAAAGCTTTAAAGTTGGAACTAATGAATAGTCTTAATAGGGTTCTAGAAGAAATGGGGAATATGCTTAATTACAACACTTGCACAGAATCGTTTCACACTAGTTCATTTGTATAGTTTAAAGAAATGCTGATTATTGATACCTTAGCTAATATTAGAAGGAAATATACTAAAGTTAACAATGTAGTGTGCATTAGATGAGTGGACAAGATTGACATAAGGAAGACAAATGAATACGATTGAGTTATTAATTTTTATATTTGGTTATACATTTCATAGGAGGTTTAAAAGTGATATTATTCCCACGCACACGATGGAAAGCTTCAGTTGACATAAACACCCGAGACAACAACATTATCATTAATTTAAAGGTAAACATAAGAACATTGATGAATAGATTTCATTAGATCAAGTAATTCATAGTTGCTTATTATGAAGACACATGTGCACATTAAAAACATTAGAAATCAATAAGTGGGAAGTTAGTATATACGTTAAACATTATGCTAAAGAACGCAAATTTTAAGTTCCACATGTACTACAAAAATTTGGAACATTTACAACCTTCAATGCCTTATTATTACTAGCAAGGACCATTGGTGTAATGCAGGAAAAAGAGACACAGAAAAGAAGCCCATTGCCATGTCACATTTCATACAATCTTCTTCTCATTTACCTTACCTAAAAAGAACTAGTACATGCTTAGTTTTGCAATTGCACCACAGATTTCAGATTTCAAAACAACTTTATTCATTTAGTTTATTGAATCACTACACAATCAAAGAATTAACTTCACATATTAACAAAAGTAAAATTAATAACATAAACAATGAACAGATGACATTTATGTGAAGACAAGTATACACAACATAATGTTCTCTGTCTTTTTTCTGTCAAACAAATGCATCTCACTCAATGCAATGCACCAGTTAATCAACTGTATTCAGACCAAGCAATTTGGATGGCAATTCCCACAAATATGATCATCTAATTTCAAGTCCTAATGAAGTTTCACGTGTCAGCTGAATTTGCACCTCTATCAACGTTTCCAATTTCAGGGTCTACGGTACAGATCCTAAAATCTCCAAAATGAGAAGATGAGAAGATGAAGACAGTGTTTCCAATACAAGGCCTACGGTATAGACCTAATTCAACCATACCAGAGCAAACACGAGGAAGGAACCAACGACATTAAAAAGAACAGAAAAACACTTACTTGACCTCCGAAAATTGATGAGCGTGTTGGGGAAGAAGAATCGCAGCAAATGACAACATGATCAACGTCACAAAAGCCCTCGGTAATCTGATGTAAGGAACAAAAATACCCAACCCCCAACAAGAAGAAGACGTCAAGTCAAAAAATGCACAATGTCCATTCAATACAACAAATCGCAAAAGAACACAAAATGCTGACCTAACGGGGGTGGCGAGATTTTTCCAGTCGCCAACGTCTTGGGGAAGAGACTCCAACCGTGCGACAGAGAAGACTACAGCGATGCCAACCGTGCGACAGCAGAGAGAAGGGCTTGGGAGAGAGCGACGTGAGGGGTAAGCTGGACTTTATTCTCGTCTTGCATACGGGGACGAGAGACAGCCAACATTGTCTTTCATTTAAAAGGTGCACAGGATTTGTTTGTCTCTGTCTATCGGAGACAGAGGACAAAAGCTTGGAGACGGAAACCAAACAACAATGATGGACAGGATTTGTTTGTTTTGTTATCTGTCCCTATATACGGGGACAGTAACCATACACAGAGTAAAGGATATCTTTTTCAAAGGAAAAATAGCCTCTAAAAAACCTAAAGCTCTCCTGGTGTAATCCCTTGCTCCCCTTGAAGTCTCCACACTTCAAAAGCTAGTACATTAGCAAGCACTTCCCATCTCTTCTTTCTTAACTATTTTAGGACTTCCCCTAAATCGTAATAAAGACTCACCTTTTACCATAGTGGTTGATCTTTAGGTAAGAAAAAAGAAGAAGATACTCACTATACATCCTTTTTAATGTTTTTCTTAACTTAGAATTTTAAAACTCAATAAAAATAAGATTTTTCTGATCTTTTATCCATAATGAAGCCTTTTTTACTAGTTGTAGTTGAGAATAAAATAAAATATATATCTCTTGCTTCTTAGTTCACAATCAAAGCTCTATTTATGTCACCTTTTGCCATGAACATAATTTAGATTCTTAAAGACCAGTATGGTGGAATTAAAACAAAAAACTAGCTAGCTCAATCCATAATTCATGGTTAGTGGCTGGATACTTTAACAATGTCTTGTTCTTTAATAAATCTCATGGATTTATCTTGAGAAAATATAAAACCAATGATTTTAGAAACTACCTATACTAGTATAATTAGAGGATCTTAGATACATTTACAATCATTTCACATAGAGTAACTATCTTGACAGTGCGTGCAAATTCCTATCTCATAAGACATCTGATCATACATATAGCGAAACATTTAAATGACCTTAAAATGACCAAAAATAGCCTTTTTAAATATAATAATAACCTTAAAAACTACCCTTAATTCATTAAAGTAATCTTAAGTGATTTATCCATTAATATCAGGGGTTATGAATCCTTCCAATGTAGCATCTGACTCAATACTATCAAAGATAAATTTTTTAAAAATCAAATAACAGGTAGGTTATAACACTCTAGAAGCCCTTAATGAATCCTTTTATGATGTAATAGATATCCTAAAACTTCTTTTTTCTTATGTGTTGAATTTATTATTTTATTATATAATTGATTCATTTGTTATACAAAGTAGATATTATTGAACATTTATATAAGGAGCTCTTTATTAAAATTTTGATTACTTTTATGTGAAGTTAGATATAAGAAATGGGATTAAGTTTAGACTTAGGGCATCCATTTAAAATTTCATTTATTGATTTTGGGATATATTGTAGGTTTTTTATACCTCACTATATAAAAATAAAGTACAAGAGCAATACAGCAACATTCTCTACTAAGCTAGTTAACCATCTCCCTCTAGCATTTTGGATGCTAATATTAGAAAAAATAACTATCTATTAACAATTTGAGAGTAACAACATCCACGTCTTATCTTTAACCCTTAGATATTCTCATTTGACAACTTCATATATAATTTCCATAAAAGAGAGTAATGGCATGGTGATACTTATAAAATTCTTTTATCCTTAGTGCATAGTGGAGAGGAGAATGCACAACATAGGTTACTACTTTACCAAATATTTAGAAGAGATGAGGACTTGAAAGAAGCGAGCCATCTATGTAGGGACTTATTTAACTAGGTTGGAAAAGCACTCAAGTAGATTTGATACTTTTCTAGATATAAACTTAGGTTGTTACATGGCTATTATTAACCTTGATATACTTGTATATATATGATATTAGTAAAGACAGTCAGTAGACGCTATATTTTAATGAGTAGAGAAAAAGTCTATCAAAGAAGATGGTGTTCTTATTAATAAGGTAGGAGCAGAGTTGGAGAGAGTAGAACCTCAACTAGCAATTAATGCACCTCAGGAAGATGAGGCAACGAAAGAGCCTAGCGATGTCAAGCCTTCGCCATAGCAACTGATGTAAGAGTCGACTGATATAATCATCCATAATTGTAGTAATAATGGATACTGCCAAGCCTCAAGTGGAGCATTTTTTAAAAGTTTCTTTTAACCTTCCTAGAGATACAACAACTCCAATAGCACTATAAGTTGTACAAGATAGACAGGAGATTATATAGATGATGCAATAGTTATCCATTTACTTCCAACATATAAGGTTCTTGGATCCATCTCCAACATCGTTGATAATACCTAACCCTTTTTCTTTTCTTTTATTTAAGTTTTATACATCTTTAATAATTTTTTGCTTTGTATCTTGAAATTGCTCATTTAATTTTAGTCATCTTACTTTCCTTTTAATAAGTATTTCTTTCAATTCATTTACATTCATTTCCATTAGCTTTTATTTTATTTATTTATTGTTAGTGTGTTTACAAGTCTGAACAATCCTATATGTCCTTCAAATTTACCTTGGACAATAGTTAACATTCATAACCCAAGAAGTTTATTTTGTTTTTATTTGTCTCGCTTTTTATATTCTTTCATTTTAAAATTTTCTTTTGTTGTTTATATTAGGTATAATAAATACAATGTAAAATTTAAGTGTGAGGAGTAAGTTAATTTTATGTGACTCTATTTTATCTTAGTAAATTATTAATTTTGCCATATTTAGCTTAATAGGTAGCAATTACTAAAATTTTTACATTAAAGAAGAATAGTTAGGATGATCCGTTAGAAATTTGATTATTTTAAGATTCAGTTAGTTTATATAAATAGATATAAACATCAAAAACTAAGAAGAATAGTTAGGATGATCCATTAGAAATTTGATTATTTTAAGATTCAATTAGTTTATATAAATAGATATGAGCATCAAAACTTAGTTTTAACTTGATTCAATGATTTGAAATGGATGTTTAATTTGCATATAAATACTTCTTTATTTATAATTTAGGCATATTTTTAGTTAGGAGTGGATTCTTTTCAAGCATTTTAGCATCCCAAAGATACAATCAAAAATTAATTAAAAAAGTGAATAAAATGAGTATAGTAAATTTACTCTACTGAATTTAACTTAAGAAAAAAATGGTTTAAAGTGAAGAGTGGTGCTATTAGTCATTTAAATAAATGAACTCACTTATTAACCAGAAGTATTGCTTTTATATCAAAAGATTAAGTGACTTTCAAACAAACGTCTAATGCTTATTCAATAATTCAAAAAGTGTTCTTATTTTTATTAATTTGGTTTATAAAATGTTAGAAAATAAATGCTTCTTACTTATTTATGTCTACTTTATATATTGGTCGACTTACATTTGATTAATTTGATGTTTAAAATATTGCTAGATTTAACTGAATTAATTTGTGATCTAGTTCAAGAATGTAAATGCCTAACTAGTTGATAAATAATGAAATTGAGTGGATGATGGATATTTTTTATTATTCAGATCTTTTCCATGGAATTGCTATCTATGTAAGTTAAGGCTGAATGAAATTAATTTGCTTGAAGATAAGAAAAATCTTAAATGTTGGACTATAAGATGTGCATGAAAAATGAAAATATTTTCCTAAGCATTTTGTTTGGTTATTGGTTCAGCCTGGTTCTGGCGAGACTGCATGTTGCCGTTTGGATCCATGGAGTTGGCTACTTCTCACGAGAGCTCTGGCTTGAAGGTTCCTGCAAAATAAAGAAGGCACGTCAGGGGTTGTTTCCCGATAAGCCCCTCCGACGCTCAAGTTAGTCTTTTTGTGAGGGTAGGATCGCTGTGAGCAGAGAAAAATAGGGTTATGATCACGTACCCGTATCATGTCGTCGACTAGTTCTAGAAATGTGGTAAGAGGTACTGAAGAAGTCTCTACGAGAGAACGGAAGGATGGGTTGGTGGTGGAGGAGCCACCGAGAGATAAATCGACGATGACCGCGGTGGACCTAAAACGGTCTATCATTAGGAATAATATCCCTATGTCCTGGGGGCCTAGGTTGGCCTTGGAGCATGAACGAATCCATAGCAATCTGATTGGGTATTTTGTCATTTCCGATAGTTTCTTTTCGATTGGTGGCGTGATGCTCTCGTATGCCCCGATTATTCACGAGGTGTGCGTCGATTTCTAATTGATGCCGAGCCAGATTACTCCGAATGGCTGGAGGTTCATTAATGGCTTGGCGTTGCTGTGCCATCAATTCGGCCATTTTCCCTCGGTTAACATCCTGCTTCACTTTTTGAGAATGAACGAGTCGAGCTCTAGGTAGGGATCCTTCTCTGCGATGATGAGATGCTCGATATCGCTCGTCGAACGAACGAAAATCTCTGCTTAGCGGACGAAGTACTTCTTTGTGAAACCCCCAGGATCCTCCTTCGAGTCCCAGTCGTGGAGGTATCCTTTAGCCGAGCGATGGAATGACACGTCGAGCGTATCTCTTAGTAGATAGGAGTGGGAGGTGGTCGGTCGCATAAAGGAGCTCGGCCGATACGACTTCGCTCGGCTCATTCTGGGGTATCACGGGGGGGCCTCGGCTGATTTCTTTCTACTTGACCCCCTGCCACAGATTAGAGGGCTAGGAGAGGAAATCGCCCCGTCTGGTTGACCCCTCGTGGTTGAATTATTTGCTGTATTTTTAAGTATTGGTTTTGCTTTTTGACCTGTTTTATTGCTTTTATTGTTGTGCAACCATGACGAGGGTAGAAGATTTTGCCGGGTCATCCCCTCCCCCTAAATCCAAAAAGCAGGCCAAGGGGAAGAAAAAGAGGAAGGAGGCAGAGACCAGTGAAGGTGTCGCTCCGCCAGTGGAGCCAAGCCATTCCACAGTGTTGCTGGCTCCTCCACCCGCTGAAGATCGTCTTGTCGTGTCGGCGTCATTGGCGATCGTGCCAGTGAGTGCGGGCTGAGCGGGAGGGGAAGAGGAGGAGGAAGAGGAAGAGGAGGTGGAGCCACCTCTTAAAAGGAAGAGGATTGTTCGGCTTGCTAACCTACCGTCTGGCCCGTCGGGTCAAGGCAGGAAGGAGAAGGAGAGAGAAGGCAAGGGGAAAGGAGCGGTGAAGAGCACCGATAAGTGGGAGCCTGCAATCAGCTTGGCCAAAACTGCATCAATCAGGGACCTCAATGTGTCCCTTAACATTGCTGAGAGGGTCACTCCCCCCGTAGACGAGGAGCTCTTGGACTCGATGAGCAATCTGGAGCTGGGGCCCCGTCTCATCCGTAGCTGTGTGAGAAGTCTGGTGATGTCCTTCGCGATGCACCAACGTGTTGAGCAGCTGGACAGGATCAACCGATCGCAAGATCGGGAAGTCCATGATCTCCTCGAGCAGGTGAAAACATTGAGGGGCAAGCTTTCGGAGGCTAAGGAAGAGAGAGACGTCTTCCAGGCTCAACTCTCTTCCTTGGAGGAGGAGAAGAAATCTTGGGAGGAGGCGAGGAGCGTTCTACAAGCTCAACTTGCCACTGGGGAGGAGGAGAGGAGCCGATTGATTGTGGTGAAGGACGAGCTGTTCAGGGAGTCTGAGGGCCTGAAGAAGGTGGCAAAGACGGATCAGGAGCTTAGTAAGAAATTCCTCCATGATTGTCATGCAGCGGTGGAGGGTAAACACAGGACCGAGGATATGTTGAGGGAGTTGCGAGGCTCCATCACGAAGCAGAGGGTCAAGGCGATAAAGCGGTGGAAAAAGCGATTCCTGCATGGAGAGTGCTTGGAGTTCACCTGTGATTTGAGCCTCTCGGTCATGAAGAGGTGCCATGAGGTTCATGTTCCTGACAGGTCGGAGTGTCCTTTATTTGAGGATTATGCTGAGCCGCTACTTCCCGCTGCTCTCGGTCGTTCCTTGGAGGGAATGAGGGAGAGGGTCGAGGGAGAGCGGACCTTTGTTCCGGATGAGGAGCTGGATCTTAGCTCAGAAGAGGAAGAGGAAGAGGAAATATCTCCGCTGCCTTCTCATCCCTATCAGGCTGCTGGCCCTTCCTCTGCCGACCCGGCTGCTCCTGCTACTGGCCCTTCCTCTCCTCCGGAAGGATCAGAGTGATTGTTTTTCTCTTTGTAAGGCTCATCTGGTCGGGCTTGTAACCAGAGCTTTAATTCTGAGAAATAGAAGCTCGTTTTTTGTTACCTCTTTTGTGTTAAATATTACTCTCTTCGAATAGCGAATGAGCGCACTCGATGTGCGCCGATCGGGTGAATTAGGCCGAGTGATAATGAGGCCGAACGATCCGAGATTTTGTATTGGGATCCTCGCCGAGCGTTAGTCAAGGTCGATCGGTGGTTCCAAGGATCTTGTCTTGGCAACTTAGCCAATCGATGTCGAGGTCGATCGATGGTTCCAAAGATCTTGTCTTGACAACTCGATCGATCTTATAGTCGAGGCCGAGCTATGGTCCCAAGGATCTTGTCTTGTCGACCCGGCCGAGTGATATCGAGGTCGATCGATGGTTCTAAGGATCTTGTCTTTGCAACCTGGTCGATCTTATAGTCGCGGCCGAGCTATGGTCTCAAGAATCTTATCTTGGTGACCCGACCGAGCGATGTCGAGGTCGATCGATGGTTCCAAAGATCTCGTCTTGACAACCTGGTCGATCTTATAGTCGCGGCCAAGCTATGGTCCTAAGGATCTTGTCTTGACGACCCGGCCGAGCGATGTCGAGGTCGATCGATGGTTCCAAGGATCTCGTCTTGGCAACCTGGTCGATCTTATAGTCGCGGCCGAGCTATGGTCCCAAGGATCTTGTCTTGGCGACCCGGCCGAGCGATGTCGAGGTCGATCGATGGTTTCAAGGATCTTGTCTTGGCAAACCTAGTCGATCTATGGTCGAGGCCGAGCTATGGTCCCAAGGATCTTGTCTTGGCAACCTAGTCGATCTATGGTCGAGGCCGAGCTATGGTCCCAAGAATCTTGTCTTGGTGACCCAGCCGAGCGATGTCGAGGTCGATCGATGGTTCCAAGGATCTTGTCTTGGTAACCTGGTCGATCTTATAGTCGCAGCCAAGCTATGGTCCCAAGGATCTTGTCTTGGCGACCCAGCCGAGCGATAGTCGATGGGATTTTCTACTCTTTGCCAAATTTAATGAAATTCCTTTATGCCGAAAAATCTGAAAACCCTTTTATTGATGATAATGAGGGCGTGGGCCGTTAAAAAACCTGACTGGCAGGGCCAGGAAAAAGGTACCCACAGGTTGTGTACAAAAAACAGTAATAAACAAAGATTAACTAAAATAAAACTTATCTACTGGTAGAATGCCTTCAAGTTTCGAGAGTTCAGGGCCTCGATAGAATCTTCCCGTTCGCATCATGTAGGATGTAAGAGCCATGTCTGGTTTGCTTGATCACTTGATAGGGTCCTTCCCACGACTGTCCCAGCTTTCCAGGATATTTTCCAGCCGCCTCGGCTTTTCGTAGGACATATCCGTCGACCTTTACGTCGCTCGGCTTTACCCTTCTGTTGTAGAACTTTGTTGTTTTTTACCTGACGGCTTTCGAACGAGCGGCTGCTCTATCCCTGTCTTTGCTGAGAAGCACGAGTTCTGCTCGGCGGGCTTCATTATTCTACTCTTCTTCATAGCTCGACACTCTTTGATTGTGCAACACCACTTCTACTGGAACTAAGGCTTCTGCCCCAAAGGTCATCCTGAACGGGGTTTCCCCTGTGGCTCCATTTGGTGTGGTTCTGTACGCCCACAATACTTCGTCTAGCTCTTCTACCCAAGTCTTTCGTCCGTCTAGGCGCTTTTTGAGAGCACTCATTATCTTTTTGTTAGTGTTCTCCGCGAGACCGTTGCTTTGGGGATGAGCCTTATCTTTAGTCGGTCGCAGAAATCTCTGAGTTTATTATTATCGAACTGTCGACCGTTGTCTATAACCAACACCATAGGCATCCCGAAGCGACTTAATATATTTTTTCTTACGAAATTCTCTACCTTCTGCTTGGTAATTGTAGCAACTGCTTCCGCTTCTACCCATTTGGTGAAGTATTCCACTGCCACTACCAAGAACTTCTTCTGTCCATGACCGAGAGGGAAAGGTCCCATACTCATTTGAATCTGATGGTAGCCTGAGAAGGTATCCAAGACTGAGGAGTTCATGCCCCGACGTGGAGTCTACCAACTGATCGATTTTGGGCAGAGGAAAACTGTCTTTTGGGCACGCTTTGTTTAAATCAGTGAAGTCAATACACATTCTCCACTTTCTGTTTTTCTTCTTTACGAGTACGACGTTGACCAACCATTCCAAGTATTTGACTTCCCGAATGAACCCGGCACTGAGTAGCTTTCCTATTTCCTTCTCAATCACCTCCTGGCGCTCTTTGCTTTGCCACCGCTTCTTCTGTCTAACTGGCTTGTAATCTTGTCGAATACCGAGGGAATGCGATGCGACCGATCGAGAAATTCCAGGCATGTCGCTTGGTACCCAGGCGAAGACCGATCTATTTTCTACCAAACAGTCCATGATTTCTTTAACTAGGCCTTTTTGAAGCTCGGAACCTAGATTTGTGAACTTGGAGCGGTCAGCTTCATCCAGTATGACCCGTTGCGTTTCTTCCACGGGGTTCATCCTCTTCGTCTCCTCATCGGCTCTCACGTCGAGAGAGCTCGTCAGGACTACCGCCCCTTCTAATGTTTTTGTTTCCGCTAAGTAACATTCCCTAGCGATTCTCTGCTGTCCCCTGACAATACCAATTCCGTGGGACGTTGGGAACTTCATTGCTTGGTAGTAGGTGGAGACGACCGCTCTAAGGGTATTTTGAGTGGCTCGTCCAATTATCGCATTGTACGTCCCTTGAAACTTTACAACTAGGAACTCGACGTCCTTCTCTATTTGACACGGTTTTTGTCCGAACTTCACTTTCAAATAGACCCGAGAAAACGGGTAGGCTGATGCTCCAATTACCCCTTTGATAGGTCCTTCTCTAAGCAGTAGTCGATCCTCTGGTACCTCCATCTGCTTGAAGGCATCATAATACAATAGGTCGATCGAGCTGCCCGTATCAATCATTACCCGCTTCACCTCGTTGCCGTCCATGTTCAGATTTACTACGAGCGCGTCATCATAGGGACAACTAACACCGTCAAGGTCAGACTCGTCGAACGATATCATCCCATCATTCTGCCTCTTTCTTTTGGCCAACAAGTCTTCGCCGACCTGCCTGGCATACCTCTTTCTTCTTTTAGCAGTGGATCCCCCTGCTGCGTTTCCACCAAATATCATGTTAATGACCCTAACCGGTCGGTCATCTTGTTGTCCAGCATTCCTGTCGCCTCTTGCCCTAGATCGTCCCCTCGCTTCTCGTCGATCGTTATTATTTGCATTCTGCCTCCCTCCATCATTCCTATCATTTCGCCTCCAAGGTTGTCGCCTGTTGTCTGGCCGATCGGTCTTATGCTTGTTATCTCGATCGGCATTTTGTCCGTGCTTCACAAATCAACCCAGCCTTCCCTTTTGGATAAGGAATTTGATTTCTCACATGCCAGCAATCTTTCGTGTAATGACCGATGTCTCTGTGGAAGCGGCAGTACAAATCCGGGTCCCTACTCTTGTATGGACTCTTCAACTTGTTTGGTTCTCAAAGGGGTTCCCCATCTGCTCTCATGGCCACCAGTACTTTTGCATATCGTCTATTGAGCAAGGTGAATTCCCGTCGATGTCCCTGTCGATCGGTTGGTTTTCTCTAGCTCGACTGGCCCTTCTGCCGCTTGGGAACTGTAACATCCCATCATCGATGGGAAGGGTATTATGGTAATTTGAGACAGGTTAGAAGTATTAAATTATATCTCGGCATGCTCATACAGCATATAGCCTCTACGATTGATGGTTTGCTGCACTTGCACATGGTAAACATGCATTCATGACATTTTCCAGCTTAGGTTTCAAATTGAGATTCTTTGTGAAATTTATGGGATAATTGTATTTGAAAAATTATTTGGAGTGCGCCATTGAGTGTTTTACATTTTATGGGATTTTCAGGAATTTTTCTGAAATTGTCCGGAGAAAATTCCCGCACCGGCAAAATCGTCGGTAAATGGCCTAAATGTGTTTTTGTTGTGGAAAATGGGGTTTTCGTGTTTGAACAATTATTGGGAGTGGACTGTCATATGTTTTACAATTTTGGGCAATTTAGGTAATTTTCACAAAAATGATTCGGGGAAATTCTCGGAAATTTTCGGACAGGGAAAAAAATCGCCAAGTGGCGAACCGGTTGATTTTCTACTGTTCTTTGGTACTTATCTATTAAATATTGTGGTGGGACCCAAAAGTGGGCCCTTAAACCTAATGGGAACCGAAATTGGGGTGAATTTGCTTGGTCTTGGTTTTATTTCTTGTCACAATTTGATTGGTCTTTGACTTTTCTTCATCTCTTCCTCCAATGGCCATGTGTCCTACGAATTAAGAGCTTTTGTCTTGTGCTTGGTCACTTGTTCTCGACTCTTCTTAGTGTTTTTAAAACAAAGGAATGTAAAGTAGCTAGTTTATGTCTCATCCACCAAAATCTTCTTCTCTGCCCCTTCATCGACATTTTCTCCATTTTTCTTAGCTTAAATGGCTACTTTCCTCCAACCTTTCATGCTTACAAGCTTGTAAACTTTAAACCTTCTCCCTCCTTGCTATGATGATCACCATGCTTAGGATGGAAAAGAAGTAAAGAAGTAAAGTAGTTGGAAAATGAAAGACTTAAAGGGGTGGAGCTAGGAGCTTTGGGTAAGATGATGTTATGTTTATGTTTTATTTATGGTTTTAATGCATAAATTCATAAGAAAATGATTAAAAATAGGTACTGAAATTTATGGTTATAGATTGACATGAAGGTCTTGATGACCTATTGGCTTAATTCTTGTGTTATTAGGATGGTTATGCATGTGGAATTGGTGTTAGAAGTGATAGTGTGTAAGTTGAAGAAGTAAAGCTGGAAAAATTAGTCTTTGACCTATTACACTGATTTGAGTATAACTAATTGTGTAGATGTGCAAATGAGGTGAAGTTTGTGCCCAATGAAACTTTGGGATGTTGGCTTCAACTTTGTGTGAAATAGGTGATGTTAAATTGTAATGTTAGAAGGGTGAATTTTTGCATGGAAAGTTTCTGTTTGTAGGGTCTGTGAACAGTACCCGCATATATGACCTAATTACTTTGTTGATTTTTCTAAATTAATTGATATGGAATTAGGGAAAATGTTCTTCATGAGAGTTGAAGCCTACATTGTTAGCTTTCCATTGCCACTGATATTGTAATTTTTCGATCAGTATATTGGGATTTATGCATTGTGGCATGTTGACTGATTTTTGTCATGTGTGGAAAGCTAGCCTCATTGTCGATTTTGTGAGCTTTCGGATTGGAGGCAATTTTAACAATTTATGTGGACTGAATTGGAGTGAGTGATCTTCTGAAAAGTTGTAGGGGAAGAAATTATCTTGAAAATGATATATGGCATGTAATTTTTTAAGTTCAGATTTGGGAGTTATGATTTTTCAAAAACTGAACTTAAACTAGGTTGTGAATGGCTGATCATGACAGTAGCTTCCATAACAGTTTTGAAATTGTTAGAAATCGAATTGGAGTTTGAGTTCTTCATGAAACTTGAAGTTTGAGATCTTATCTTTTCAGGGATATAAGGTAGTGAATTTAGTGACATTTGTGCTAAGAGATATACTGTTGTGAAATGTGCTGTTCAGATTGGGAAAATTCTGAGGGCTGATGCTTTGGTGAATTGTTTGACATTGTTATCAAGTGAATTTGATTTTGGGTGGTTCATGAAAGTTGTAGATAACATTGTGATCTTACTGCCTTAATTATTGTGTAATTGTTGACTGAAGAATCAAAGAGTTATTGAATTTGCAATGTACTGCCCTGTGTTGATAGGTTTTGAGTAGGCAGTAGATTTGATAGGATTTTTGACACCCTTAAGGGTGAAATTGATTTTTATGGTCTTCTTGAAAATTGTAGAGAGTTTCATGATCTTTCCAATGAGATATAGTTGGTAATTTTCTGAATTGTATGCAATGAGTTATTGGTGTTGAAAGTTGGCTTGAAATCAAGAAATTAAAGAAGGGAATAAGGGTTAGGTATATATATAGATATTAATTGTTTAATTTGAATTTTGGGTTCTTTTGTCAATTTCTTTTCCCTCTGACGTCCGATTGACCTGATTCTTGAGGCATCGGAGTGGTAACACATTGAATTTCATTTTGTGAGAAATTGGGAATTTTAGCGAGAAATTGGCGTGGACGGGTAATTGTTCTATGGTCACTGTTTTATTTATTTTGGACCGATCGAGGTCCGAATTGAAATCTTGTCGGTGGCTATAGCTTTCTAATTTTTTTAGATGAAATTATTATGACGGGAAAATTTTGGATTAGGGTCGGGAATGCCATGAATATGCATTATACACGTTTTAATGATTCCATGTGCATTGCTTGGTCATTCTAACTATACAATTGGTAATGTGTACTTATTTTTATTGGTATAGAGGCTCAGTTGGAACGTCGTTCTACGGACGTTGCAGAGACTTCCCGGCAATAGCTCGGAAGTAATAGGTGAGTAACCTAGTTGGTTTCTCAATCTATGTGTGTTTAATATGACGCATTGATGCCATGTGGAGATAATGGAGGGATTATGTGTATTTCCTTTTGATTGATTTCGGACCATAGGTGTCCGAAGTATTGGAAACTTGTTATCGAAGTTCTATTTGTGTGAGACTGATTGTGAATAATTACATTGGAGATCTCGGACCAAAGGTCCGAGGGAATGAGAAATATTGAAGTGTTAATTGTCTGTTTTGATACATTGGATGTGACTTTTAATATGATATGATAGGATGCAATAAATTGTAAATGTATATGGTGAAACACCGGACCGAAGGTCCAAGAAATGTAAATTGGTCATGAACTATAACTGACTGTAAATGGGAATTGGAGCATATGCATCCATGCATGATGGCATGATCAAATAAAGGCAGTTGTGACCGGAGCAAAGACCGTGTCGGGCATATTACGCCTGGCGTATATAAGAGCTTTCAGCTCAACTTACGGACCTCGGGTCCAGCGTATTGAGCCTCGGGCTCGATGTATCGTGGCTTCAAGCCCAATATTTTCGAGCCACGGCTCAGCGCAATGTGCCATCCATTGGGGCGAGCCAGCGCACGGTCACAACAACGTAATGAAAGCGAAAAGGGTCTCATGAGCATTGCATATATAGTATGAGGAAATGTGGATGGTATAAAAGGCGTTACGCCTTACATTTGTGAATTGTGATTGTATGTGATAATTGGTAAATTGTGTGTTTATGCATGAATTGAGTGAACCATCGATGATGGTTTCTCATTGAGTTATAAACTCACCCAAAATTGCAAATATTTTCAGGATTGAAGAGTACCCGTTGGGCATAACGGAGTATGATTAGCAATTGCAAGTCGAGTTAAGGTCGGGATCGGATCACGCCCGCATTTGTGTTATTTTGACTTATGTGTAAATTTATATTCATGAAAATAGTCTTGAATTGTTTGAGGCCCTAATTGATAAATATTGTTTGAAAAGTGATCTTTGATAAAGTGTATGACTGAAATGGGTTTTCGTATCACGGTCCGAATCGTTTATTCTTAATTCGCAAGACTCATTGTTTCAAAAAATATCATAATGAGTTTTTACACTGCATTGACTGCTGTAGCATACCACCCTCGCGGGTCGCGGACTCGGATATCACCGTCGATGTCGGGTTCGGGTATCGTGGGAGTGGGGTGCTACATTTGTGGTATCAGAGCCTAGAAGTACAATCTTACATGGGCTTTCTGAATAAAAAAAATGTGTCAAGTTACGTGCATTTAAGTCATGTCACGGCAGACAGTGACAACTGATCCCCAGTGTAGTATATGAGTCGTACGCATAAGTATGACTCAGTTGTTTAAGCGGTTCAAAAAAAATGAGAAAAAGGATAATGTGTTAGAATGTGATAAAAGGAAGAAATGGATATCACAAAATAAGAAAAAGTGTATGGTTCGATCAGACAGATGAATATTTAGTGTACTGGTATTGATGGATATCTTGTGAAATATACTATTAGAGTGATATGGGGTATATCATTGACTGTGAGTTTGAAATAAAGATTGTAGTTGTGAATTAATAGAGGAAAATAGAGATGTGATAATGGTAAGATTTCCAGTGTATAAGGTGAATGAAAATAAAGTGTTCTATGATATAGAGAAGTTACAATTGGGATTGATTACCGTGATAAGAGTTATACATAAGGATTGGTGATTTGGAGTCAAAAGATATTAAGTGCAAAATCAAGAATGATTTCATATCTGTGATATTGATTTGAGTGCGGAAATATATGGGTATAATGCAATAATGAAAAGATTGAAATGTAAGACAATGAAATTGGTAGATGAAAAAGTTGTTCGGGTTTAAATTGATCTGTCTAAGTAAATGCACACCTGATTATGGGAGCCCTATGGTAAGTGAAAATGTTAAGCTACAATTGATGAGTTAATGGATAATTGCTAGCCAGAATTCTTGTCGGGAAAATTTTTTTCCTTTATGAGTTAGAATAAGAAACGAAAGTGCTTATACTGATCAGTTGTATATGAATAGAGATTGTATATGATCCTCACGGCGAGGACGGTGTAAGCAGGAAGGTTCTTTGAGTTCGAGAATATATTGTCCTTTGTAAGTGTATATCGATAGTGGGATTACTATCACGGGTGAAATGATTAAGCATAAATGAATAATTTGCGTGAATATGATATAGGGCGTAATCGGTGGCTATTACATAAGCTCGATTATAATTAGGTAGCTCAAGTGCAAAATGAGTTAGAGTAAGGCATGAGAATACTTATCTTGATTAATTGAGAAAGAAGTGAGACGATTAAAGATGTTAGCATCGGTAATGAGCTTGAGGAAATAAAATGAGGGACATGAATATAATAAGGTCCTATGATCGAAATTGGTACCAAAAGAGAATGGTTATCGAGAATTAAATGCAATTAAGGTGTTCTTAGCAGTATGAGCTATTAACGGGCAAATTGATGAGAATATAGAGATATATTGTCAGATAAGATGTGAAGATTATGGTGATGTATGGCAAGATAGTAGAGGAAAAGAAATTGTTTAAGTGCTCTTCAGATATTGATCTTCGTGAAGTATCAAGAGTAAGCGATATGTATATCTTTATAGTGATGAAAATAGTTGATTGATAAAGTTTTATGAGCAGTATTAAATCTAGCAGAGACTCAATCGTAAGAGATAAAATATGCTACTGAAAAAGTGTACATTACGTTAATGAGATGACTCGATTATGTAAGAGAAATCGAATATTAAGGAAACATTAATTGCGAATTTGAGGGATTAAAGTTCGTGTATACTTTGTGTAATTATGTTCTGAAAGTAAGAGATCGATATAATGATTGTTTATTCAAGTCAGTGAGTGATCTATCACGAATAAATTGAGTTATGTGGAGAAATTAAGGTAAGGAACATATGGCAGAATATGTTATGCTGAGAAAATTATAAGAAAATTGTTCTTCATTGGAGACGTTCGATAATTAAAGAGTTATATGAGTCAACTATGGGTATAAGAAGTTTATTGTATTACTGAAAAGGAACATGTCTTAATTGTGTTTGGAGTGGATAATGGATATAAACATAAGAAATAGATGAATTGGTATAGTTGAGGAAATTGGTGAGCATGCAAGTTTCATAAGAGTGAATCTTAACCTGATTGAATGAATAAGGGATGAATTAGTATACGAACTTGGTATATTGGGAGAATTAATAAAGATATAGGTATTGATAAAATGCGAAAGTTCAAAAGATATGTGTATGCGGAATTTGAAATTAATTAGAACTAACGGAATGCTGGATACATTCGGAAATTGTCAAAGATTTTCTGGTTTTAGTAAATTGACAAGAATATTTGAGTAAAACGTGTGAATGTTATGACTGATGATCACAAAGGAGACATTTGGAGAATTTACTATATATATATTGAAGTGTTCCAGTAAAGGTTATGATGTGATTTATTGACATTGTATAAAGTGATTTTATGCACCTTAGGCCAAATATGATTCCATGGGCGATATTATGATTGATGATTTGAAATTTGTTACACTGAGTGTGGCCTAAAAGCTTGGAGATATTAATCGTATAGAAATAGTTTGGAGATGTCTATGAATATGCAAATCGATACCGATTGAGTTATTTCGTGCATTTGAATGATTTAAAAAGGATTAAGCGGCTAATTTCTTCAAACTAAGCTAATGGTGCAATTCAATGGATTGAACGGAACCAAATCTCAATTGCAGAAGATCGAAATTTGGGCAATTAGGTTATCAAATCTAGTGTATTATGTTCATAGTCGAACTGATAGAAAAAAGGGGCAAAAGAAAGTATTATTAGTTATTGGAATTTCAAGTTGGTGTGCATCAAAATGGATTGGCAAAACCTGAAGTGAGGATGCAGAAATTGTAAACCGTATTGAGGAAATGAAAATAACTCCAATTGCTAAGGGAAGTGATAGGTATAGTTCAAATTAAGAAATATGGGTAATACCCATTACGGGCTATTAGTGAAAACTTAAGGAATAATCAAGCTTTATGTTCTAACAAGGCGTATGGAAAGTGTAATTGAAAGGTTAGAATGGGAAATCGAATGATTATAAGAGATTAACCAGCAGGCTTATTCTTGGAGACAAATGTGAAATTGATAATTTTGGAGTTCATTGGGATATGAGATTGATGTCTAGTGTAAAGTGATTATGGTATGACAATCATTATATTGGTGACGAATAGTATATAAGGGTCTTCTTGCTAAAAGAGTCGTTATCCTATATTATGTGATCAGGCAATAAAGTGATAGGTTAAGTAATTTAAGATGGTGACAATGAATGAATTGATTCACACCGAGGTTACAAATGTCATGAGATTTGTGGGTTGATAATAACGAAATCGATAAGTAATAAATGAAATATTTTGAAGTGTGTCACCCCGGCCACAATGTACTTAGGTGGAAGTAAAGGTGTAATTACGGAAAATTGAATTAGTGAGGAGTGGCCTCTATCGCGATGTGGTGTGAATAGCATTATGGATTGGTAAGTTAGGCTAAAACCTAAAAGATGATTGATTCACAGCGTGTTTCATAGCTAGAATTAGGAAATATTGTTAGGATTCGATATATATGTGTTTGATATTGAAAGTGACGAATTGCGCGTAATCATGAGAAAGCAGTAAAATCATGTAAAGTTTGAGAAAGGAAAAAGAGTAATTGATTGTTTTGATCTCAGTTAATTGGCGAATTTGGTGGTGTAGTGAAATCGATTGGGAAGAGAGTATTAATCAAAAGACTCCCTACCTTCCTGATCAACCGTATATGAAATTTCGAGGATGAAATTTTTATTAGGAGGGGAGAATTGTAACATCCAATCACCGATGGGAAGGGTATTTTGGTAATTTAGGGCGGGTTAGAAGTATTAAATTATATCTCGGCATGCTCATCTGACATATAGCCTCTACGATTGATGGTTTCTTTGCACTTGCACATGGTAAACATGCATTCATGACATTTTAAACAGGTTTCAAATTGAGATTCTTTGTGAAATTTATGGGATAATTGTATTTGAAAAATTATTTGGAGTGCGCCATTGAGTGTTTTACATTTTATGAGATTTTCAGGAATTTTTCTGGAATTGTCCGGAGAAAATTCCCGGACCGGCAAAATCGTCGGTAAATGGCCTAAATGTGTTTTTGTTGTGGAAAATGTGGTTTTCGTGTTTGAACAATTATTGGGAGTGGACTGTCATATGTTTTACAATTTTGGGCAATTTAGGTAATTTTCAAAAAAATGATTCGGGGAAATTCCCGGAAATTTCCGGACCGGGAAAAAAATCGCCAAGTGGCGAACCGGTTGATTTTCTACTGTTCTTTGGTACTTATCTATTAAATATTGTGGTGGGACCCAAACGTGGGCCCTTAAACCTAGTGGGAACCGAAATTGGGGTGAATTTGCTTGGTCTTGGTTTTATTTCTTGTCACAATTTGATTGGTCTTTGACTTTTCTTCATCTCTTCCTCCAATGGCCGTGTGTCCTACGAATTAAGAGCTTTTGTCTTGTGCTTGGTCACTTGTTCTCGACTCTTCTTAGTGTTTTTAAAACAAAGGAATGTAAAGTAGCTTGTTTATGTCTCATCCACCGAAATCTTCTTCTCTTCCCCTTCATCGACATTTTCTCCATTTTTCTTAGCTTAAATGGCTACTTTCCTCCAACCTTTCATGCTTACAAGCTTGTAAACTTTAAACCTTCTCTCTCCTTGCTATGATGATCACCATGCTTAGGATCGAAAAGAAGTAAAAAAAGTAAAGTAGTTGGAAAATGAAAGACTTAAAGAGGTGGAGCTGGGAGCTTTGGGTAAGATGATGTTATGTTTATGTTTTATTTATGGTTTTAATGCATAAATTCATAAGAAAATGATTAAAAATAGGTACTGAAATTTGTGGTTATAGATTGACATGAAGGTCTTGATGACCTATTGGCTTAATTCTTGTGTTATTAGGATGGTTATGCATGTGGAATTGGTGTTAGAAGTGATAGTGTGTAAGTTGAAGAAGTAAAGCTGGAAAAATTAGTCTTTGACCTATTACACTGATTTGAGTATAACTAATTGTGTAGGTGTGCAAATGAGGTGAAATTTGTTCCCAATGAAACTTTGGGATGTTGGCTTCAACTTTGTGTGAAATAGGTGATGTTAAATTGTAATGTTAGAAGGGTGAATTTTTGCATGGAAAGTTTCTGTTTGTAGGGTCTGTGAACAGTACCTACATATATGACCTAATTACTTTGTTGATTTTTCTAAATTAATTGATATGGAATTAGGGAAAATGGTCTTCATGAGAGTTGAAGCCTACATTGTTAGCTTTCCATTGCCACTGATATTGTAATTTTTCGATCAGTATATTGGGAGTTATGCATTGTGGCATGTTGACTGATTTTTGTCATGTGTGGAAAGCTAGCCTCATTGTCGATTTTGTGAGCTTTCGGATTGGAGGCAATTTTAGCAATTTATTTGGACTGAATTGGCGTGAGTGATCTTCTAAAAGTTGTAGAGGAAGAAATTATCTTGAAAATGATATATGGCATGTAATTTTTAAAGGTCATATTTGGGAGTTATGATTTTTCAAAAACTGAACCTAAACTAGGTTGTGAATGGCTGATCATGACAGTAGCTTCCATAACAGTTTTGAAATTGTTAGAAATTGAATTGGAGTTTGAGTTCTTCATGAAACTTGAAGTTTGAGATCTTATCTTTTCAGGGATATAAGGTAGTGAATTTAGTGACATTTTTGCTAAGAGATATACTGTTGTGAAATGTGCTATTCAGATTGGGAAAATTCTGAGGGCTGATGCTTTGGTGAATTGTTTGACATTGTTAGCAAGTGAATTTGATTTTGGGTTGTTCATTAAAGTTGTAGATAACATTGTGATCTTACTGCCTTAATTATTGTGTAATTGTTGACTGAAGAATCAAAGAGTTATTGAATTTGCAATGTACTGCCCTGTGTTGATAGGTTTTGAGTAGGCAGTAGATTTGATAGGATTTTTGACACCCTTAGGGGTGAAATTGATTTTTATGGTCTTCTTGAAAATTGTAGAGGGTTGAATTGTGTGCAATGAGTTATTGGTGTTGAAAGTTGGCTTGAAATCAAGAAATTAAAGAAGGGAATAAGGGTTAGGTATATATATAGATATTAATTGTTTAATTTGAATTTTGGGTTCTTTTGTCAATTTCTTTTCCTCGACGTCCGATTGACCTGATTCTTGAGGCATCGAATTGGTAACACATTAATTTCATTTTGTGAGAAATTGGGAATTTTAGCCGAGAAATTGGCGTGGACGGGTAATTGTTCTATAGTCCTTGTTTTATTTATTTTGGACCGATCGAGGTCCGAATTGAAATCTTGTCGATGGCTATAGCTTTCTAATTTTTTTAGATGAAATTATTATGACGGGAAAATTTTGGATTAGGGTCGGGAATGCCATGAACATGCATTATACATGTTTTAATGATTCCATGTGCATTGCTTGGTCATTCTAACTATACAGTTGGTAATGTGTATTTATTTTCATTGTTATAGAGGCTCAGTTGGAACGTCGTTCCACGGACGTTGCAGAGACTTCCCGGCAATAGCTCGGAAGTAATAGGTGAGTAACCTAGTTGGTTTCTCAATCTATGTGTGTTTAATATGATGCATTGATGCCATGTGGAGATAATGGAGGGATTATGTGTATTTCCTTTTGATTGATTTCGGACCATAGGTGTCTGAAGTATTGGAAACTTGTTATCGAAGTGCTATTTGTGTGAGACTGATTGTGAATAATTACATTGGAGATCTTGGACCAAAGGTCCGAGGGAAAGGGAAATATTGAAGTGTTAATTGTCTGTTTTGATACATTGGATGTAACTTTTAATATGATATGGTAGGATGCAATAAATTGTAAATGTATATGATGAAACACGGACCGAAGGTCGAAAGCAAATTGGTCACCGAACTATAATCGATCGTAAATGGGAATTGGAGCATATGCATCCATGCGTGATGGCATGATCGATAAAAGCGATTGTGACCGAGCAAAGACCGTATCGGGGCATATCACGCCTAACGTATATAAGAGCTTTCATTTCAACGCACGAGACCTCGGGTCCAGCGTATTGAGCCTCAAGCTCGATGTATCGAGGCTTCAAGCCCGATGTTTTCGAGCCATCGCTCAACGCAATGTGCCAAATCCATCGGGGCGATTTCAGCGCGCGGTCACAACAACGTAATGAAAGCGAAAAGGCTCTCATGTGCATTGCATATATAGTATGAGTAAATGTGGATGGTATGAAAGGCGTTCGCCTTACATTTGTGAATTGTGATTGTATGTGATAATTGGTAAATTGTGTGTTTATGCATGAATTGAGTGAACCATCGATGATGGTTTCTCATTGAGTTCGCAAACTCACCCAAAATTACAAATATTTTCGAGGATTGAAGAGTACCCGTTGGGCACGGAGTATGATTACAAATTGCAAGTCGAGTTAAGGTCGGGATCGGTTCACGCCCCGCATTTGTGTTATTTTGACTTATGTGTAAATTTATATTCCATAAAATAGTACTGAATTGTTTGAGGGCCCTAATTGATAAATATTGTTTGAAAAGTGATCTTTGATAAAGTGTATAACTGAAATGGGTTTTCGTATCACGGGCCCGAATCGTTTATTCTTAATTCCGCGCACTCGAGTGTTTAAAAAAAAATATCATAATGAGTTTTTACACTGCATTAACTGCTCTAGCATACCACCCTCGCGGGTCGCGGGCTCGGATATCACCGTCGATGTCAGGTTCGGGTCTCGTGGGAGTGGGGTGCTACAGGAACCATCCGCTCTGTCATTTGGCGAACTATCATCCGTCCTACGCTTCGTATTTTTCAGCACTTCTTCGAGCTGAATGTACTTGTCCGCCCTGTTTCTTATTTCCTGGATGGATCGAAGCTGATCGAGGGCCAATGACTTTTTGAACTCCTCATCCCTCGTGTTGCTCATAAGTGCTGCCAATATGGACGAGCATGTGAGGTCGGGGACCTCGACCGCTTCATTATTGAACCGAGTGATGAACTCCCGCAAACTTTTGTTCCTTCCTTGGGTCAATTGCATCACTTCTAGTGCGGTCTTCTGTGGTCGCTTACTTATGGCGAATTGATTGAGGAAAAGCAGCCTAAAATCATCAAAACAAGTAATGCAACACGGGGGTAAGCTATTGAACCATCGTCGGGCTCCTTCTTGGAAGGCAGTGCAAAATGCCTTACACTGAATGGCGTCAGGGACGCAGTGTAGGTTCATCATCGACTGGAAGTGTTGCAAATAGTCTAGAGGATCGGTCTTTCTAGTATACTTTTCAGGCGTCGGTATTTTGGTTCCGACCGCCGGGAAGCTATCCAAGATCACCGGAGTAAAAGGAGAGCTATATTGAGCTGTTGGGCGATCCGGGCGGAAGCTCATGGCTGCATTGATCCGATCGTCCACGATTTTTTCTAGGGCTTCAGCAGGGTGGCGATCGGTCGTCATACCAGTCTGCCGTGCGGACGACTGTTGTTGTTCTGGCTGAGACTGTAAGATCTGGCGAATCAACATATCAGCCGCTTCTTCTATCTATTTTCAGGTGAGGGAGGTGTGCATGGGCGCAGGAGGATCTGCATCTGAGAGGTGCTGGAGATTCGGGCGCATGTTGGTTCCAGCGTTATCTTCCAAGGCTACACTCTGTTCTTCCTGTTCTAGGGTTTGAGGTTGCGGTTGATCATTCGGATCCGAAGACTGCGTGCGGAAAGCATGGTGTGTCGGCGACGGGGTGGCAGGTAACTACAAACCCATTCGTTGTAATGCCGTCTTTGCAAAAAGCTATATCGAGGTTAAACTACCGTCACCGACCGATCTGCGTGTTTCTGGACATGGTGCCCTGACGTCGGGCCCCACGGTGGGTGCCAATTGGTTCAGCCTGGTTCTGGCGAGACTGCATGTTGCCGTTTGGATCCATGGAGTTGGCTACTTCTCACGAGCTCGGCGAAGGTTCTGCAAAATAAAGAAGGCACGTCGGGGTTGTTTCGATAAGCCCTCGGCGCTCAAGTTAGTCTTTTTGTGAGGGTAGGATCGCTGTGAGCAGAGAAAACTAGGGTTATGATCACGTACCCGTATCATGGTGAAACTGTACCTTATATATGGGATGATTGCTAGGTTTAAGTCTTTACGTATGCATGGGAGACTTCCACCTGCGAATAGGCTACGGATGCGTGGACTAGGTCTGGGCCTAGCGTAGCCGATAGGTATGAGACTGATCCTTGAAAGATGGACTGATCGGCCCACAGGTCGTTATGACTGGGTTCAGGCCCAGCACGACCGACCCGACCAGTTATGAAATTGAATTAGTTTTTTTACTTAGTTTTTATTTCTTTTCAGTCAGTTGTAGTAAATTGACTTACATTAGATTATTCAAGAATTGGAGGTTATTTCAACAAAAAATTGAAATAACACGATTTGAATCATCGTAGTGCTAGAGACTGCGTGTAAGTCATAAGAGAAATAGGAAGATCAATGGCCCAAGGACACAATTATGCTAGAAACTGTCTCTCTTAAAGGAAATAGGAGGATTCATGGTCTAGGACGTGAACATGGCCCAAACCATTTTCATAGGCTTTGAAACATATACAAAGCGTGAAAACTTAATTTTTAAAGGAACTTTGGAAACTATATATCTTACACTTTTTTCTCTCTAAAGATTAGGTTAGCCACCTGGGAGATTCCAAAACCCTTGAGAGCCTAGTTCAAGACTATTTTCGTCAAAGAATCGAGATAAAAAATCATCTTAATGAATCAAGTTATCAATACAATTATGATTTTCATCTAAATTTATTTTACCAAGATTCCTTGTTTTTATCTATCACTTTCAATACATTGACTATGATTTGTGGCTAAATGCTTTTCTATGCTTAAATAAGGAAACCCCTAGTTTTTATTTTATATAGATTAATTAATTTTAATGTATGAAATAGGATTTGTTTTGTAAATTTCCTTTGATTGATCTTAATGAATGATTTAGTTATATTTGTGAGTAAATATTAATTAAATTTACCTACGGATGCTTGAAAGAGCTTTCTTATGAGTGGACTATGACTTAGGTGATATGGATTGAATATGATGTTCGAGAGAGACCTAAGTAGTCTTTTTGGTGTTAAGATGAAATAGATCTCAATGGATTCAACATATTGATATAGATTCGATTAACCAACTAGATAGTAGATGATTATAGCTTAAGAGAGTAATTCAATGTCTAGGAGATTTTACTTGTCTAGATTAATATTTTTTTCTAGTTTAATTGAACCATGAAGTCAAAAATAATACTAGGAGAAGTACCACCTAAACATTGATATATGATTGAATTCTATTTTAATAATTTTCCTTCTTATTGATTCTCTCGCTAGTAATTTAAGTTTTTTGTTTTATATTTCTTTGATAAAAACTAACCAACATCACTCCTTAGTTTAATTTAGTTTAAACTAGTGAGTATCTTTAGGTTTTTAATTCATATCACTTCCTTGATGGATCAAATCCTAATCCTACTTATCATTATATTATAATAGTAGGTGCCATTGTCTTAGTTATGGATAATAGATTACTAATAGGAAAATTTATAAATAGAAAACATAAATTAATTGCCTTTTCTCTCTTGACCATTCTTTGTATGTGTCTTATTATGATCTTACATATATTGGATAAGGACATAAATTATAATCCTAACCTATATTTAGGATTAGATAAATTGAACTCATTTAATTTATCTTAAATTTTCTAATTAAATAATTTATTTACATAGATCAAGATTAATATAATAACATATCATAACTATTCAAATATTAGGAATATCAAAATAGTTTTGACTAAACTTTATGTGTATTGATTTTTTGTATAATTTAATCATTTCATCATATAATGCTTCAATTAGATATAAAATATGGAATTATTGTCTACTCTTATTTGAGACCAATTATATTAGTTTTCTATTATTAATAACTGATTATTTTAATTCAAATTAAATAATATTTTTAAATTGTCACTCTACCTTAGCCAATGGTTTCTCAAATTAATAATAATCAAGAATAATATAATATACTTTCCAATTACTTTAGAATGATGAATCTTATATTGATTAGTCAATTACTTTCATATAATTTATATCATATCTAATGAATACCGATCGAGCTACCATTGACTAGGTTAAGTCCTTAGTAATATCAAAATATAGCAATCCCTATAAAAAAATACTTTAGGGTATGTTTGGATGTGGGTGGAGGGATGGAAGGGAATGGAATGGAATGAACCAAATGACTCAGGCCATTGTTTGGGAGTCTATTTTGAAACAGGATGGAATGACAATTAATGGCTTTGGAAGCCATCCATTGCCATCCAAAATCTAATATTTTGTGACCTCCCAAATTGGGAGGTCAGGGATGGAATGGCATGGTTTGCCTTCCAAACCCTAATTTAATAACAAAAATACCCTCAAAAATAATATTGCTTAGAGGATATTATAATTTATAGAACTGTTAACTTCAATGCTATAAATAATGTTACGTTAATGGTGATAAGGTGCAAAAAAGGTTTATTTTTTATGTTTGAGTACGCAGCAAATGAGCTTCATGTATTTGTGAGACACGAGCTTCATTTTCCAACCATTACGTCAAAAATTTAAATTTAAAATATGTTATTAATAAACACAGCTCAAATGTTCTTGATAAAGCTAGCATTGTGAATGTTCATAAATTTTAAATATATTATTAATATACACTGCGATATGTAGAAATAGATTTACAATGCTAAAAATGATTATCAATCATAACAAAACACATGAATAAATGCCTAACGAAGAGTACAGTGCGATGAGGGTTAATGAAAAAGAACAAGAAAGTTGATTGCTTACATAGGAAAATGAGAAAACTATATTCTGAACATCCTATAATTTGAAATGTTTTGGGGTTACTAAAATAGTTTCATGGAAACTATGCATATTTTATTACAAGGGTAATTATGGAAAAAAATATTACAAGTCATTCCATTCTATTCATTTTTAGTATCACTTCCAAACAATGGTCAAAGGAGTCCCTCTCTTATTTTATTTAAACTTCCAAACAATGGAGTGACCCATTTTATTCCATTTCATTCCACTCCATTCCATTCCGTTCCATTAATTGCCATTCCATTCCATTCCATCCTAAACTCCCAAAGATACAGATCTTAAGTCAAATAATCACTTATATAGTTATCACAATAAACATTTCCATAGACAAATAAGTAATGTTCCATATAAAATTATTATGTTAAGTTAGTTTAATGAAGTTGTTCTCTAACAAGTACCCTCATATTTGTTTAAGTATTTTCATAATTTAGTCTATGAGATAAATACTTCCATTATAAGAAAGAAACGTAACATATATTAGTTTTTTTCATTCTATTGATTAAGTAACAACTAGGAATATTTTAGGCATTTTATTTAAATGCAATATAAATTATTTTAATTATAAATATACAACTATGAACAATTTATGAAAATATATAAATGTAACATGAGTATCATAATTATAATTTTATAATTTATTTGCAAAGTATATTTATCTTCTGAAATTTATCTTATAAGTTAGTTGGTTAAACAAATATACATAAGAAAAGAATACCATTAATTATTATAAATATAAATATGCAATCAAAAGATTTGGTGAATAACATAAACTAACTTATCATATTGACAAATATATAGTTCACATTTAACTTTAATTGAAAATTTAATTAGTTTTATCTTATGATTTAATATCTTGTAAACTAACGCTAACAAAATAGGAATGAATATACAAAACAAATTGAGAGCAACTTAGATAATGTAACTTCTAACTATTACTTATCATAAGTTAATAATTGTATCATATTACATAATATATATGAACTTTTAATAATTTTTAAAATTGTCTTCACTTTGATTCTTCAACATTTATTTCATGGATTAAGTATTTTATTATTAATAACATGTATCAATTATTTTGTTAATGGCTAAAGGTGTGAATTGCACCTTAACATGTTACAAAAAATCTAAAGGTGTGATTTGCACCTTAACGTACGTACAAGGAAATTGTTAAATAGCGACGGAACTATACCGACGGAACGTCAATCGTATGTGAATTGCGACGGGACTCCCTAATCCGTCGGTGAAAGAAAGAAAATTTGCGACGGTTAAGAAATCCGTTGCCAAAGTTGGAGGGGAAATTTCGCGGTGACTTGTAGAGACGAAAATATGCCGATGAATACAGTCCCGTCTGTAAATAGGGACGGACTTTAAATTTTGGTAGGCAAACTTGTCGGCTAGAAATGGTTCACCGACGGAAATAAGTCGTTGGTATATTGCAAAACGTCGTCGGGAAACTAGGTTAGGAAACTTAATGCTGCGATAGAGTTTTTTAATTATACCGACGGATAATTCCGTCGCTAAAATTAAATTAAATCCTCTGCGGCCGTCCCTCCTCTCTCCTCTCCCCGGCTTTGCTCTTCTCTTTCTCTCCTCTCCTCCGGCGAAGCTCGTCCTTTGTTTACGTCCTATCAGCTGCTGCGTCTCCGGCGACCACAACGTCCGTCTTCTCCGGCGACCACAACGTCCATCTCTCCTCTGGTGGATCCGAAGGTAAGGCGTGGGTTGCATTTTTTTATGCGTTTTTGGACTGATTTAATGCATTTCATTTGTTTATTTAGGTTTGATTGGTCTTGTGTGAATGTTTTGCATGTTCATAATGGAAAGAATTAAAGGATTTGTGTGTAGATAGGGTTTAGATGGTTTTGGCCTCAAGGTGTTCGATGGAATGCATTAGGAGTTGTAGAACTAAACTAGAGCCAATGTGTCCAAAGATAGGTACCAAATACAGATTTGAAAATCTTTAGGAATCTTTACCAATTTTACTTATCGAAAATCTTTAGGAAAAAAGTTTGATCCCACTTTTATTAATTTTAAACTAAGAATTCTAATCACTTAAATACAAATTTTGTTATTTTTTCCCGAGTTGGAAAGTTCAAAGTAATTGTTAATGTCCTTGAATCAATGTGAGATGAATATAGCCCATGGTACGAGCAGAAATAGTTCCTGTGACTTCTCTTTACCATATATATCTCTAGCACTCAGTAATATAAATCACAATCATTAATCTGATCCAGGGTGAAAATTTAGGACCAATACGCTGAAAATGTTCATGAGTGGTACATATCATTGACCCAATTCAGACTTACATATCATTGCCTTCCAACTAAAATTGATGGCAGGTTAATTAGTTGGAGGAAGCCGCAGTATAATTAGCTATCAGAAAAAGAAAAAGAAAAAAAAAGATAATGACTACATGGAATCCGACAGAATAATTTCCTCATGCATTACATAATTTGACAAAGCTTAAAAGACGTTTGTTGTTGTATCAGTTTGAATTTGGTAAACACAGTCATAATTATATAATTGTTGACGTTGATTTGTTGTTGTTAACTTGTTTGTTAACTTTCAATGTCATTGGCTTATATGTAAATAACTTGTGTAAACAATTGCTCTTAAGATTGTTATATTTGTACAGAATTCAATAAATATTGTATTTCATTCATTAATATGGGACCTAAGAGACCACGTGGGGTTATGCGGCCGAGGATTAGAGGGATGTTCGGCGGGTAGCCGTGTCAAGGTGGATCGTCACAGTCTGCGACTCGCACTGACTCACCTCCTCCTCCTACACATCCTCCCGTTCCAGATGAACCATCACCTGCTGCTATTAATGCCACACCATCCCTTACGCCAACTCATATATCATCCAATACCACAATAGGGGATGGAGGACATGCCTGCCAGCCTAGATCTGTAGGAGATGATGGGCGAAAGTATATCACTTTCATCAATGACCAGTAAGTATGGCTATAGGATTAAGCACTGTTTCTAGTAGATTAAGCCTTAGGCTTTTCGGTCCATTTGTACACTTCTGATAACTTATTATTTTAGGTTCAGTATAAATCGGAATGGTTTTCGGGCATATGACCTCCACTTTTAAGGAAAGGATTGAACCCGATGGATATACGTGGAAGAATATCACTGCAGCTACTAAACAATTGTACTTTCATGAGTTCGAGGTACAATAATTATTTCTGTTATTTATTTAATATATATATATATATATATAGTGTCATGATATATATATATATATAGTTTTACATTAACTAACATATTTTTGTTTTATTCTTTAATCAGAAAGCATTTTTCTGGGACACTACTTTGGACGGGAGCATATACAAAATCTGGGAGAGGCGGGCTCGTACACGTTATCGCAACTTCATTAACGCGATAAACAAGGCTGGTGCATGACCCCACTTTATTTCAGAGGATATTTGGAGTCGTTGGCTGGCGTATTGGGCATCACCTGCAGCAATGTCAATCTCAGGACGTAACTCGGCCAACAAACGTGGAGGCCCAGGTCAACAGAGTCTTCCCATACATACGGGAGGCTCAATAACTCACCAAGAGCATGCAGACAGACTTGTAAGTATCTACACTTTACACTAATTTTGTCGATAGTTAGCTTCGTTGTATTATGGATAACGATAATGCTCTAAATGTCTGGTGCCACTTATGACAGTGTTGAGTTATTTTCTTTGTCTAACAGGAGGCGAATATCATACAACTTTACAAACCTCTGCCGAAGTTTTGTCGATTTCTAGTTCACATCTAACATTTTAGTCGTTCTCATGTAGGAGAAGTCATTGGGCACCAAGCCTACCCCCCTTCAGTTATTTCTGCACACTCACACGAAGAAGCATGACGGTGTAACCTTCATCAACAACCGCTGTCGAGAGCTGAATGTATGTCCATTATTGCATTTATATATTTTTAACCGCTCCGTCCTTCTTCTTAATGTTAACTTCACATACCTTATAGGACCAATTACAACAAACCCTTGAGCTACAGTCGCAGGAGGAACAGCCTGTAGACGTGTCTCAGACGTATTTTGAGGCATTTGGTGGTAGGGATCGTCGTGGCAGGATATTTAGTCTAGGTTCGTATGGGAACACATGTTATTCCCAATCTTCCATGTCCAGTACAGCAGCGTCCACTAGGTCATCGAACAACAATGAAGTCATCGAGCTTCGAGCCACAGTACAAACATTAATGAACAAGATAGCTCATTTGGAAGAGGGGCAGACAGAGCGGGAGGAACAACGGATGAGGGAGCAGGAGCAACGAATCAGGGAGTAGATGGAGCTACAGATGAGAGAGCAGATGGCAAAGATGAGAGAAAAGATTATGCAGATGGCTCAGTTGCGACCACCGTTCGAACAATCGAAGGGAAGTTCTACAGAGGACCACCCACGATCACCACAACCTTAGATAGTCGAACTCATTATTTTAAGGTACAAACATAACAATTTATGTACAATTTGATGTGTTTATATCCAATTTTATAACAATTGACATTATTTAAACCTTTGATGTACTGGTTAATGTGTGGATATCCAATTATGTATAACCTAATGAGTTATACCAATTTTATAACACCGACGGATTACACAATTCCGTCGGTATATGTAAACCTTATCCGAAGGAATGGAACATTTCGTCGGCACAAAACCTGAACTAAAATTGGCGACGTACAAATTACCGTCGGTAATGGATAAAACTTTTCGACGGATTATATTTCCATCGTTAACGTTATTACTTACTTCCGTTTTCGCTCTCAACGTAGCGACGGTGGCTCCGTCCTTAAATTATACCTACGGACATATTCCGTCGGTGATATATGAATTTCACCGACGCAATTTTTAATCAATGTCCGTTGCAACATAACAACAACGGATAATATTCCGTCGGTTTTCCGTTGACAATACACCGACGGTCATTTTCCGTCGGTAAGTAATAACGACAGCCATGTTTACGACGGTTTCTTCTTTCGTCGCGTTCCGTCGACAAAAATAATTTCCGACGGAAATGTTCATTTCTCGGAGAACGTGAATTTTCTTGTAGTGGTGTGTTACAAAGAATCTAAGTAAGTCGCTACCATTTTTTTTGTACCACTCTATGCCCTAACATTACTAAATTAGTACTTATTGCATCCTAATGTTACTAAAATTGTATTCATTGCACACTGAAAGTGGTAATAAAGACAACGATAGGGGCTTATTTAGACAATTTGTCAAATGTTAAGGTGAAAGTTACACATTTAGCCAAATCTTAATGAAATTCGTTTTAAAATCACATATGTGCTTGGGAAGGTTAAATTGCCCAGTTGTGGTATAACCTAGGCTAAATTTATGCCTTATATAAAGCTGCCAAAATTTTAACTCAGTTAAATTTAAGGTGCTATTTTGAAAACGTTATGGACTAACTTAGACATTTTAATAATTGATAGGGAACAATTTTTACCTTTTGCCTTTTATTGACTTGTTTTATTTACAAATTAATCACTTGATGTGTAAGATATTAAAATGAATATTATAATTTTAAATATTAATATTCACTAAATTTAAATAAAATATCAGAAAGTAAATTTAGAAAATTTTAAAATTAGTTACAATTGTACATATAAAATATATTTTGTAACGAACAATGATGTTGTCATAAAGATACAAATAATTATTTTTCTTTCATGATATCCGTTTTTATCATGACTAGACTTTACATGAATTTAATTTAATATTGCTTGGTTAAATTTAAATTTAAATTTTAAAATAAAATTTTACTTGACCTATAAATAAATTTTATTTTCAGATTCAAATTAAATTATTTTAAAATTTAAAATCCAAGCCGAATCCTTAACTCCACACATCCTTCTTTAATTTTATAAAAACATATAATATATAAGCACATATTTAGTCATATTTATATAATAATGAAATATCAAAATATCAAACTTTAATTTGAAATTAACATTAATGAAATTATTTCAAGATGGACAAAAATATTTTATTTCAATAATACCATCATAATTTGTAAAATTAAGATTGAAAAATAAATATGAAAATTATATTAGTTTAAATGAATCACCAAATTTTCTTATTTTAAAAACAAATAGACATAAACTCTTAAATTAGTGTAAAAATCAAATAATCTTTACTAAACATGTTGAAAATAGTAAATCTTCGATAAGATATTTATTTTTAATACTTTAAAAGAATCAAGTCAATTTTCTTTTGTATAATCTAAATCCTACTTTAAATTTTAGAACTATTTTAAATTAAAACCAAATTCATAAATATATTTTTGAAGATTAAGTCTTTTATTTTTAGACTTGGACTTCTAAACTTATTTAGATCATTTAATACAAATATAATCATAATTAAGAATATCAAATTCAAAAATGCCTTGTTACACTTACAATTGTACATTATGACTGGAAGTTTACTTCGTTCATCATTTTTGATAAATATAATTTGAAGAAGTGTTTAAACTATTTGATGGTAGAAGTCCTTAGCAAAATTATTACATTTTGGTCTCACATAAAATGCTCTGTGTGTGTGTTATTATATTGTACCTTGGAAAGATAGAAATTTAGAACTACAGATTGTTATAAATAAAAGGCTGAGATTCAATAGAGCAAGATAGAGACAAGGAAAGGGAGGTAGAGGATTTAAGGGCATTTACACATGGGTATAATTATTATGGTGTCACTCTTAACAATGAATAAAGAATAGTTGTCATTAATTCCAAAGTGTAGGTAAGTTGGTAAGATCCTTTTCTGGCTTAAGTGAGATCGCAAGTTTGAATCGTTCTTATGTATGCAACTGTTTAAAACTTGAAGTTAGAGCTTTGTCTTTTGCAAGGGACCTAACCGGCTCAAGCGAGAATTAGTCTGACAATGAATGACTTAAAAGTATCTTCCTATAGTTGAAACTTTTTTAGAATATTAGGTTAAAAAAAATTGTTATTTGTCAAAGTAAATAATGTCATCTACACTTCCACCTGTCGTAACTTTCCTGCAATTGCGCACTTGTGACGTTATAGCCCTGTCATGCTCTAATTTTGGACTATTGAGTTGTTAATGGGCCTAGTGCTCCTCTCCTTGCGGAAAGTAAAGAGTAATGAACTGACATTGTCTACAGTCCTACCGCAGAATCAGAGCTAATTTTGTCCACTCACCAAACCAATAAAGTAATTAGGACCCCGGGCTTTAAGACTTTCAACTTGCTATTCTTTGCCTTCCAATGTAGGTGTGTTATAATTCTACAAACATCCGGGCTGACAAAAAGGACCCATCTGTGTTTGGTCTTTGCAAAGCCAGTTTGAGGACAAAAGTAAGGAACCGGAATTTCTGTTTAATATTATAATATTTTATTTTATTTTATAAATTTTAGTTACGTAGGTCTTACATTTATTTATGCAGACTTCATATTAAACTTATGTAAATAAATAGTTAAGATTTATGAGACATAATAAGATACCATAAAATTAAACCGAGGATCCGAACTAAAAAAAAGTACAATCACACCATCCAATTTAAACTTAGGTTGAGATGATGTTCTCGTATTTTATTTCTATCTTGTTTATGAATATTTAAGTGGTTTGAATTCGATCGTCTTTGAGTCCTTTTCGATCATAACGACGACGTGGGTCGATCGGTCCGTTCTTGAATATCGATCTTGTACTATGCTGCTGGGTCCAATCTACGATTTCCTTGGCCCATTCACATGTAAGAGTCTCCCATGCATACGTAAAGACCTAAACCTAGCTATTGCTCCATATATAAGGTATAATTCTACCATAACAGAGGTACGTAATCATAACCTAGTTTTCTCTGCATATAGCAATCTCACCTTTACCAAAAAAAACTGACTTGAGCGTCGGAAGGGCTTATCGGGAAACAACCCCCGACTTGCCTTCCTTGTTTTGCAGGAACCTTCAAGCCGCAGCTCTTGCAAGAACCAGCCAACTCCATGGACCCAAACGGCAACGTTCAGTTCCGCCAGAATCCGGCAGAACCAATTGGCGCCCACCGTGGGGCCCGACATCAGAGCACCACGTCCAGAAACATGCAGATCAGTCAGGCGGCGGCAACTAATCCTGATGTAGCCGCTGTCGCGGCTCTGGCGTTACAAAGGATAGGTTTACAGCCACCTGCAACCCTGCCACCTGCACATCATGTTTCCCGCACGGAATCTTCAGACCCGAATGATCAACCATAACCTCAAAACTTGGAATAAGAAGAACAGAGCGTAGCTTTGGAGGATAACACTACACTCAATATGCGCCCGAATCTCCAACACCAGTCAGATGCGGATCCTCTTCCGCCAGTACACACCTCCCTTACCCGAAAGCAGATTGAGGAAGCGGCTGATCTGTTGATTCGCCAGATTTTCTGATCTCGGTAAGCCGCAGTTAGCGATCGTCTGCGACGGAGACCGCACGGCGAATCGGCGATGACGACCGATCGCCACCCTATCGAAGCCTAGAAAAATCGTGGACGATCGGATCAACGCGTAATGAGCTTCGCCGGATCGCCAAACGACTCAATATAGCTCTCCCTTTACTCCGGCAATCTTGGATAGTCTCCGGTACAGCAGACCAAAATACCGACGCTAGAAAAGTACTTTGGAAAGGCGAACCCTGGATTACCTCGGCACTTCCGATCGATGATGAATCAGCTGCGTTCCAAACTCCATTCGAGGCAAGACTTTACATGCTGATCTTTCAAGAGGGAGCTCGACGGTGGTTCAATAGCTTACCTCCAAGCTGTATTACGTGCTTTGAGGACTTTAGATTGCTATTCCTCAACCAGTTAAGCCCTGATGGCGGCGCAGAAGGCGGCCTCGAAGTGATCACGATTGACACAAGGAGGAATGAGAGCCCACGGAATTCATTACTCGGTTCAATAATGAAGCGGTCGAGGTCCCCGACCTCACCTGCTCGTCCATGTTGGCAGCGCTTATGAACAACACGAGGGATGAGGAGTTCAAAAAGTCGTTAGCCCTAGATCAACCTCGATCTATTCAGGAAATAAGAAACAGGGCGGATAAGTACATTCAGCTCGAAGAAGTGTTGAGAAATAAGAAGCGTCGGACGGATGACCGCTCGCCAAATGACAAAGCGAGTGGTTCGCACAAGTGACAAAAAGGCCAGTCGAATTGGAGAAAACCAACCGATCGACAGGGATATCGACAAGAGTTCACCCCGCTCAACAGACGATATACAGAAGTACTCGCGGCCATGAGAGCGGATGGGGAAACTATCCGAGAACCCGAAAAGATGAAGACTCCCTCTTAGGATAGAAACCCCAATTTATATTGTCATTTCCATAAAGACATCGATCATGACACAGAACATTGCCGGCAATTGAAAAGAGAGATCGAATCCCTCATCCAAAGGGGAAGGTTGAGCCGATTTGTGAAGCACGAGCAAAATACCGACCGAGATAACGAGCATAAGCCCGGTCGGCTCCACAACAGACGACAGTATGGAAGGCGAAATGATAGAAACGGTGGAGGGCGACAGAGCACTAATACAAATGATCGACGCGAAATGAGAGGTAGATCCAGAGTGCGAGGCGACAGGGATGTTGGGCAACAAGATGACCGACCGGTGTGGGTCATTAATATGATATTTGGTGGAAATGCAGCGGGGGGATCCACTGCTAAAGGAAGAAAGAGATATGCCAAGCAGGTCGACAAAGACTCGTCAATCAAAAGAAAGAGGGAGAACGACGGGATGATATCGTTCGACGAGTCTGACCTTGATGGTGTAAGTTGTCCTCACGATGACGCGCTCGTCGTAAATCTGAACATGGACGGCAACGAGGTAAAGCGGGTGATGATTGATACGAGCAACTCAGTCGACCTGTTGTATTATGATGCCTTCAAGCAGATGGAGGTACCCAAAGATCGACTACTGCCTATAGACGAACCTATCAAAGGGGTAACTGGAGCATCAGCCTACCCGTTCGTCCGAGTCTACTTAAAAGTGAAATTCGGGCAAAAGCTGTGTCAAATAGAGAGGGACGTTGAATTCCTAGTCGTGAAGTTTCAAGGGGCATACAATGCAATAATCGGACGAGCTACCCAGAACGCCCTCAGAGCGGTCATCTCCACCTATTACCAAGCGATGAAGTTTCCAACGTACCGTGGAGTTGGTGTTGTTAGAGGTCAACAAAGAATCGCTAGAGAATGCTATTTGGCAGAGACAAAAACATTAGACGGGGTGGTGGTATTGACGAGCTCTCTTGACGTGAGAGATGATGAAGAAACAAAAAGATTGAACCCCGTCGAAGAAACGCAGCGGGTCGTATTGGATGAAGCAGATGGCTCCAAATTCACAAATCTAGGTTCCGAGCTTCAGAAGGACCTGGTTAAAGAAATCACAGACTGCTTGGTGGAGAACAGATCGATTGCTTGGGTGCCGAGCGATATGCGGAATTTCTCGATCGGTAAACCGCATTCCTTGGTATTCGACAAGATTACAAGCCGGTTAGGCAAAAGAAGCGATGGCACTGCAAGGAGCGACAGGAGGTGATCGAGAAAGAAATAGAGAAACTACTCAGAGTCGGGTTCATCCGAGAAGTCAAGTACCCCGAATGGCTCGCCAATGTGGTGTTGGTAAGGAAGAAGAATGGGAAGTGGAGAATGTGCATCGACTTTACCGACCTGAATAAGGCATGTCAAAAGGACAATTTCCCCTGCCCAAGATCGACCAGTTAGTAGACTCTACCTCCAGACATGAACTTCTCAGCTTCTTGGATGCTTTCTCGGGCTACCATCAAATTCAGATGAGCCTCAAAGACGAAGAGAAGACTGCCTTCATAACCGACCAGGGCACATATTGTTATCAAGTAATGTCGTTCGGCTTGAAGAATGCGGGGGCCACTTATCAACGGCTCGTCATGGAGGTCTTCAAAAAACAGATCGGTCGGTCTGTTGAAGCTTACGTAGATATTATGGTAGTTAAAAGTAAGACGGTTGCCGAGCACGTGGGAGATCTAAAAGAAGTCTTCCAGACCCTTGACAAATTTCGAATGAAGCTGAACCCGGAAAAGTGCATCTTCGGTGTGGCATCCGAAAAATTCCTGAGATTCATGATTACTCAACGGGAGATTGAAGCTAATCCAGAGAAGATCGAAGCCATCGTCCAAATGCCTTAGCCACGATGCTTGAAAGAAGTACAGATATTGACTGGTCGGATAGTCTCCTTAAGCAGATTCATTTCTAGATTGGGGGACAAGTGCCTCCCATTTTTCAAAATTTTAAGGAAAGCGGATGTAACCCGCCCGATGGCGGAGGAGTGCGAAAAGAGCTTTCCAAAGACTAAGAAGCGATGTCGACAAGCCCATTGTCTTGCAGAGCCCGTTGAGGAGAAACCACGATTATTTATCTGGCGGTCCGGAAGGCGATCGGTCTGATTCTGGTTCAATCGGATGGTAAGGAACAATTCTGATCTATTATGTCAGCAAGGTACTGAGTGGGCCAGAAACACGGTACTCGCCTATAGAAAAGTTAGCTCTTTCCTTGATAACTGCAGCGCGGAAACTAAGACCGTATTTTCAAAGTCATACCATTGAGGTATGGACCGATCAGCCTCTCAGGCAATGCCTCCAAAAACCTGAGACCTCCGGGCGGTTAATAAAATGGGCGGTTGAGATGGGAGAGTTCGACATACAATATAAGCCTCGGACGACGATCAAGGCACAGGTGTTGGCAGAATTTAGTGCATAAATGAGCCAACCTAGCCCGCAGGGTGAGCAATGCCCTACCTGGAGCTTATTCTTTGATGGGTCGTCCAATGCTGAGGGATGTGGAGCAGGAGTGGTGTTGATTAGCCCGCATATGGAAGAGAAGGTGGAATACGCCCTTCGGCTAGAATTCAAGGCCTCCGATAACGAGGCGTAATATGAGGCTCGATAGCCGGTCTCCAATCGCTAAGGAAATGGAGGTAAAGCATCTAAAGATATCAACGATAGCAAGTGGTGGTCACCAAGTCTTTGGACAAGATGAAGCCAAGGGGAACAACATGATCGAGTACCTGGAGCTGGTAAAGCGGGAGTTAAGTAATTTCGAGCGGTACTCGATCAGCAGGATAGAACGAGCTCAGAATGCTAAAGCAGATGCGCTATCCAAAATGGCCTCCGATCGAGACTCCAAAATTAACGTTCTAGTTGAACGACTAGATCGCCCTAGCATACAAAAAGCCAAGGAAGTTCTTGATGTAAATACCGGTCAATCGGGTTGGATGGAATCGATTAGACGGTACCTCATAGAGGGAACACAACCGAAAGAAACCTCGGAGGCCAAGAGATTGAGAATAAAGGTCGCCGAATACACGATTATAAACGATACCCTGTACAAGCGATCTTATGACTGGCCACTGCTGCGATGCTTGAACGAAAAAGAGGCAGAACAATCAATGGCCGAAGTCCACAAAGGAATGTGTGGAAACCATGTAGGAGGTAGAATGTTAGCCCATAGGCTGATCAGACAGGGATATTACTAGCCGACAATGAGGAAAGACTACCAGGAGAAAGTCGACCGATGTGAGGCCTGCCAGAAAAACAGCAGCCTGTCTCACCAGCCAACCGAGAGGATGAAAATTGTGAGTTATCCTATCCCTTTCGCTCAATGGGGGATGGATATACTGGGGCCTTTCCCTCTCGGTCCCGGACAGAAGAATTTCCTGATAGTGGCAGTGGAGTACTTCACCAAATGGGCAGAAGCGGAAGTGGTCGCTACAATTACCGAGCAGAAGGTGGAAAGTTTTGTAAAGAAAAATATACTAACTCGCTTCGGGATGCCTATGATGCTGGTTGCAGACAACGGTCGACAGTTCGATAACGATAAGTTCAGAGATTTCTGAGACCGACTAAAGATAAGGCTACAGTTGACCTCAGTAGCCCACCCCCAAAGCAACGGTCTCGCAGAGAACACAAACAAAAAGATAATGAGTGCTCTTAAGAAGCACCTAGACGGACGAAAGACTTGGGTGGAAGAGCTTGATGAAGTGTTGTGGGCGTACAGAACCACACCAAACGGAGCCACAGGGGAAACATCGTTCAGGATGACCTTTGGGGAAGAAGCCTTAGTCCCCGTAGAAGTGGTGTTGCACAACCAAAGGGTGACGAACTATGACGAAGAGCGGAATAATGAAGCCCGTCGAGCGGAGCTCGTGCTCCTCGATGAAGACGAGGATAGGCGTACCGCTTGTTCGAAACCGTCGGCGAAAGTGACGAGTTCTACAATGAAGAGTAAAGCTGAGCGACGTAAAGGTCGGGGGGTACGGCCTGCGAAAAGTCGAGGCAGCTGGGAAACACCCCGGAAAGCTCGGACAGGCATGGGAAGGACCCTACCAGGTGATCAAGCAAGCCAGGCATGGCTCTTACATCCTACGCGATGCGAATGGAAAAACTCTACTGAGGCCATGGAACTCTCGAAACCTGAAGGCGTTCTACCAGTAGATAAGTTTTATTTTAGTTAATGTTTGTTCATTACTGTTTTTGTACAAAACCTGTGGGTACCTTTTTCCTGTCCCTGCCAGACAGGTTTTTTAACGGCCCACACCCTCATTATCGTTAATAAAGGGATTTTCAGATTTCCTGGCAAGAAAAAATTTCATTATATTCGGCAAAGCGCAGAAAATCTCACCAGCCATCGCTCGGCCTTGACATAGATCGATTACGGTCGATCGGTCACCAAGACAAGATCCTTGGGACCATCGCTAGGCCTCGACAGAGATCGACTACGGTCGATCGGTCGCCAAGACAAGATCCTTGGGACCATTGCTCGGCCTCGACACAGATCGACTACGGTCGATCGGTCGCCAAGACAAGATCCTTGGGACCATTTTTCGGCCTCAACACAGATCGACTACGTTCGATCGGTCGTCAAGACAAGATCCTTGGGATCTCGGCTCGCCCTCGACTATAAGTCGACCTCGATGCCGGTCGACCATGAGCAACTTCATCAAATCCCACTATACATTGAAAATAAAGAACATAAACACGGAAAATGACTTCGAAAAAATGAAGGACAAAAATAAAGATTTCATTCCTTTGAATTCGTCCTAGCCACAAGCCCGACTAGGTGAGCTCTAAAATTCAGCAGAAGGAGAAGCTTCGGAAGTCGGCGGATGCATTGTGGGAAGCCTCGGTCGACGGACAATCGGGAGGCGCAGGCCTAAGGAGCAACCGGAGGAATATCCTCAGGAGGAAGCTCTTCCTCTTCAGAGCTAAGATCCAGCTCTTCATCCGGAACAGGGTTCCGCTCTCCCTCGGCCTTCTTCTTCATATCCTCCAAAGAAAGGCCGAGGGATGCGGGAAGAAGCGACTCGGCGTACTCTTCACAGGAAGGACACTCCAACCCCTGAGGAACGTGAATCTCGTGACACCTCTTCAGGAGCGAGAGGCCCAAGTCACAGGCAAGCTCTAAACACTCCTCGTTCAGAAACCGCCTCTTCCACCGCTTGATCGCTTCTACCCACTGCTTCTTAATACAGCCCCACACCTTCTGCAATGTGTCCTCGGCTCTATTCCTGCCCTCCACCGCAGCATGACAATCCTCGAGGTACTTCTTACCAAGCTCCCGCTCCTTCTCCACCATCCTCTTCAGCTTGTCATTCACCGCAACCAGCTGGCTCCTCTCCTCCTCTCTCGTGGTCAGTTGAGCCTTCAGGATGCCCATCGCATCCTCCCGGGATTTCCTCTCCTCCTCCAAGGAAGAGTTCTGAGTCTGAAAGAGGTCTCTCTCGTCCTTCACCCCTGAAAGCTCGTCCTTCACAGCCTTCATCTTCTCATGGAGGTCCTCGACTTCCCGGTCCAGAGCCTCCAGACGCTGTAGCACTGCGAAGGACATCACCGCGCTCCGCATACCGCAGCGAACGAGTTGAGACCCCAACTCCAGATTACTTTTCTTGTCCATAATCTGCTCGTCCGCGGGGAGAGTAATCTTCTCGGCAATATAACGGGACACTTCGAGGTCCCCGATCGAGGTAGTATTGGCCAGCTTGATTGCAGACTCTCACTGCCCGGTATTGGTCGCTCGCCCTTTCCCCTTGCCTTTCTTCTCCTTCTCTTTCACGCCCTGACTGGACGGGCCGGACGGTAGATCACCAAGCCTCTTCAATCTCTTCCTCTTAAGAGGAGGCTCTATTTCCTCCTCCTCCTCCTCCTCCTCAACCAAAACCGCTCGACCTGTGCCAGCTGGTACGATCGGCAACGACGCCGACACGACAGAACAACCTTCAACAGGCCGAGGGGCCGACGACGCTATGGGATGGCCTAGCTCCACAGGCAGAGCGATGCCTTCTCCAGTCTCCTCCTCTTGCCTCTTTTTCCCCTGTCCGGCCCGCTTCCTGGATTTGGAGGATTGGGATGGCCCGGTGAAATTTTTATCCTCACCATGGCTGCACAGCAACAAAACAAGTCAAAAAAAGAAACCAACAACCAAAAATGCAGTAAGTAATTCGACCACGAGGGCCCAACCAGACGGGGCAATCTCCTCTTCTAGCCCGCTAATTTGTGGTGGAGGGACGAGTAAAAAGGAATCGGCCGAGACCCCTCCGTAATACCCCGCAATGAGCCGAGCGAAATCGTATCGACCGAGCTCCTTTATGCGACCGATCACTCTCCACTCCTCCCTACTAAGAGACACGCTCGACGTGTCATTACACTGCTCGGCTAAGGGATACCTGCACGGTCGAGACTCGTAGGAAGATCCTGGGGCTTTCACGAAGAAGTATTTCGTTCCCCAAGCGGAGACTTTCGAGGTTGTTACCGCCGGGCGATATCTAGCATCTTTGTACTGCAGGAAGGGGATCCCGGCACCAGAACTCGGACTCTGGCTCAACCTCAAAAAGTGACGCAAAATGCCAATAGAGGGCGAATGACCGAATTGATGGCACAACAGCGCCAGACCATTAATAAACCTCCAGCTATTCGGAGGAATCTGGCTCGGCATCAACTGATAGGCCGTGCACACCTTGTCGACGATCGGGGCGTATGGAAGCCTCATACCACCAACCGAGAAAAAACTATCAGAAACGACGAAATATCCACTCAAGTTGATGTGGATTCGCTCGTTCCCAAGGGCCAGCTGGGGTCCCCAAGATGTGGGGATGTTATATCTAAGTATTGACCGATTCAACTCCCTCGCGGTCATCGTCGATTCATTTCTCGGCGGTGCCTCCACAACCAACCCATCCTTCCTTTCTCTCGTCGATATTTCTTCAACACCTTCTACCATACTTCTAGAACTGGTCGTCGACATGCTTACCAGGAACAGAACTTTTGAAAAGAAAAACTTTAGAGGAGGAGATGAAGAAAAGGGGCGTACCTATTTAGTGAATGGAGAAGGGGAAATCGAACGACGGCTGAAGGAAATTTCCAGGAACTGAGAGTAAGAAAGAGCAAATGAAAGCAAAGCGGAAGCAAGAACGAAACAAGCGTGAAGAAAACCAAACAGTTTGTCGATCCTGAACATTTATAAGGAAACGTTCAAATTGCGATCCAGTCAAAACGCGACGCGTGGAGAAAATCCGAGCTATGTTTGGACACGCGGCATAATCCGAGCCAAGGGGAATTAGGGTTGTTCGAAATCCGGAGTGGCGCGACAGTTGAAAGGACGTACGGGATAACTGCACAACGGTTACAAGGACGATACGTTTCAGATTCTGAAAAGCTGTCAGAGGGCATGCGCCGTCAAACAATAAATGCTTCAAGTACTTTCACGCGCTCACCAATGATGACCACCCGATCTGCTTTACCGCGAGCTATCACGCAAAAAGTACCGATGCCAATCAGTTGGGGCACTCAGTCGACCGATCCCAGTACGAGTAGTCACGCACAACCAGTCGACATCTGATCGATTGGGCCTACCCGAGCTGTCCCATGAACGAGCTACAATGCCAATATCCGACCGATCGACCACCTCACGAGCTGTCCCATGAACGAGCTATAATGCCAATATCCGACCGATCGACCACCTCACGAGCTGTCTTACGGACGAGCTATAAGATAGCAGACGAGCAACAAAATCCTAACATACTCCTTCGACCCTTCTCTTCGCTTAGACTCGAGGAGTAGGGGTTTATGGTCGGGTCGGTCGTGCTAGGCTCGTACCCAGTCATAACGACCCGTGGGTCGATCGGTCCGTTCTTCAAATATCAGTCTTGTACCTATGCCAAGCCCAGGTCCAATCCACGATCTCCTTGGCCCATTCGCATGTAAGAGTCTCCCATGCATACGTAAAGACCTAAACCTAGCTATTGCTCCATATATAAGGTATAATTCTACCATAACAGAGGTACGTAATCATAACCTAGTTTTCTCTGCATACAACAATCTCACCTTCACCAAAAAAGACTGACTTGAGCGTCGGAGGGGCTTATCGGAAAACAACCCCCGACGTGTCTTCCTTGTTTTGCAGGAACCTTTAAGCCGTAGCTCTTGCAAGAACCAACCAACTCCATGGACCCAAACGACAACGTTCAGTTCCGCCAAAATCCGGTAGAACCAAAGTCGATGAATAGTACGACACAATAATTAAAAAAAAACAGGTCATCCATTATAAATAAAAAACCGAAATAACAGTTGGCATTTATATTGCCACAAAAATGCCTTCAAATTTAGTTGTTCGGAGGTAGTTATGCCGCTAAAACCAAATGAAGAAAGTTGCCTCCAGTTTCCCCTTTTTTTTTGTTTTTTTGTTTTGCTATTATCGCCCCGGACTCTTGTTCACCGGCCAACAACAAGGGTGGCGGATTCTACGAGATCTCCAGACTAAACCAGAAACCAAAACTATTTCTTTGTTGAGTCCCTCTCTTTCCCTAGCTGATAACCCCAAAGCTTAACGTACATAACAACTTTCAAGCTTTAATTTGTAGACGAGAGACAGGAAACGAGCACAAGAAATCGATGACAAGCATCGGTAGCACTTGTTCTTCGAGTGTCCAGTTTGGAAAAAGAGAGGCAAGAAGCACTGGAGCTTCTTTTGCTCAATATGGTGGACTCAGACCAGTTGAGAACATGCAAATGTTTCCACCTGCGACTAAGCTCAGTGGTTTTGTTTCTACTTCAGGTATGAGTTCATATTTTGCTCTTTAGCTCTTGCTTTTTATGTTAGACCAGACATGTAAGCTATATTGTTTGTTCCGAGTATGATCGGTATCAATTTCATCATGTTCAATGTATTAGGTAAGAGATCAAACGGAAAACCGAAAGCCTCAATCCTACTGTTCAGTTTCTTCTCTACTTTAGAGGTCTTATGAACTTAGTTATGAATAGGTCATAAAGTGAAGATCATTTTCAGAACATAGTGACAGAGTAATGCAGAACCTGATGCGATGCTATTCAATTGTCGTAAGTCAGAACCTCCTATCCACATGAAAGATAAAGAAATGAAAAGTTTCCTTGTCTGATAGGCAGGGACTTAGCCAAATGGGCCAGTGGTGCACTTAGCTCTTAAAGATTTTGAAAAATATATATATATATATATATATATATATATATATATATATATATATATATATATATATGTATATAAGGATGGAGTTATTTGGAGATTAGTAGTACATTAACTTCTTCAAAATTTAAAAATTTAAATATTTGAATCCTCCTATCTTAAATTCTTGACTGCTGATAGGTATGTCTCCTCCCACTCTAGCTTTTCATGTGGCCATATCACGTTCATAATGTATTAAATCTTTCAAACCAGCTATTTTGCTCCTTTAGTGCGGGGAATGGGGATCATGGAATGTACACTCATGAAGAACACGATTTGGCGACTTTTGTTAGATTACCTGCCTTATTTTTTTTGCATTTATTAGTGATAAGAACTGATGCCAGGTAGTGACATTTTTTGTGGAGGCTAATTTCATTATTATAAATGAGGCGACTTTCTATTAGTTGGGGAACTTGACTTCTACGATTCGTCATATAGTTTCAGCTCTCAGGTTCAGAAAAGTTAGATCCATGGCTGCTCCATCTGTTTCAGCCCCGAAAAGAGAAAAAGATCCCAAGAAACGAGTTGTCATAACTGGCATGGGACTAGTCTCTGTCTTTGGTAGTGACATTGATACATACTATAACAAACTCCTGGAGGGCGAGAGTGGCATCAGCCTAATAGATAGGTTTGAGGCATCAACATTTTCTGTTCGGTTTGCGGGTCAGATTCGTGATTTCTCGACAAAAGGATACATCGATGGAAAAAATGACCGCCGCCTTGATGATTGCTGGAGGTACTGTCTAGTTGCAGGAAAGAAGGCCCTTGACGATGCCGACCTTGGCGCTCAAGTGCTACAAAGTGTAGGTTAATTGGGTCTTTAAATCATATCCGGCTTATGATTAAAAATTAAAATATAAATTTTCCTGCAGATGGACAAAGGAAAAATTGGAGTGCTTGTGGGAACTGGTATGGGAGGTTTAACAGCATTTAGCAATGGCGTTGAGGCACTCATTCAAAAGGGATATAAGAAAATAACTCCTTTTTTCATTCCTTATTCCATCACCAATATGGGGTCTGCATTATTAGCTATAGACACAGGCCTTATGGGACCTAATTACTCCATTTCAACTGCTTGCGCTACTGCAAATTACTGCTTCTATGCTGCCGCCAATCACATTAGACGAGGTGAAGCAGATATCATGGTAGCCGGTGGGACAGAAGCTGCCGTCATGGCTACAGGAGTTGGTGGGTTTATAGCTTGTAGGGCATTGTCTCAAAGAAATGATGAACCAAAGAGAGCTTCAAGACCTTGGGACAAGGATCGTGACGGTTTTGTCATGGGAGAAGGAGCTGGGGTGCTGGTAAAATACTGATGCATGCTTCATTTTGTTTGGGATTTATGACACTATCAACCTCGTAAATTACATTAATCGAGACTCTAAAAACTCAAAATCTTTCTGATTATAACTTGGTTTCAACTACAGATTATGGAGAGCTTGGAACATGCAATGAAGAGGGGAGCCGTCATAATTGCAGAATATTTGGGAGGTTCAGTAACATGTGATGCTCATCACATGACTGACCCCCGCTCAGATGGGCTTGGAGTCTCATCTTGCATAGCCAAGAGTTTAGAAGATGCCAAAGTCTCCCCTGAGGAGGTAGGATCAATTTAATGGTTTATGCCCTTCTACCAAAATAACTCTGTATATGTATATATAAATATATCCTTTCCTTTAGGTGATGTAATTTCAAGATTTTAAAGTAAATTTGGTTCGCTCACTTCGTGTTTCGCAGGTGAACTACATTAATGCTCATGCAACCTCAACCCTAGCTGGTGATTTGGCCGAGGTCAACGCGATCAAGAATGTATTTAAGGACACATCTGAGATTAAGATGAACGCAACCAAGGCAAGACATACAATCCTGTTTGCATACTAAAAGAAACTCTATTTTCATTGGAAGTGACTATCAGTGTCATTCTTAAACAATCAATAGCCATAGCAGCACATCCCTACTGAAATGCCCGTGATTACTACTATCATTCTCGAACAATCGATAGCATTAGCAACGTATTCCTAATGAAATGCCCTTTTCATGACTTAATTCAGTCAATGATCGGACATGGTCTTGGTGCTGCTGGCGGATTAGAGGCAATAGCAACTATAAAAGCAATCACTACTGGATGGTTGCATCCGACTATAAACCAGGAAGTATGAGCCTATAATGCACCATTCATTATACTCTTTGTGCCATATTCCAACAAATTTGAAGTAATTTCCTACCACGTTTCATCCCCTACTTGCTTGTTTCCCATCAGAACTTGGAGCCTAGTGTTACAATCGACACCGTCCCCGACATCAAGAAGCAGCATCAAGTCAATGTCGGTGAGTATTTTCTTCTACTCACTCAATACGATACAAATCTTCACCAAAAATTCATTTATTTCCTTTTTGCTTGGCTGCAGCTATCTCAAATTCGTTTGGATTCGGAGGGCACAATTCTGTAGTTGTGTTTGCTCCCTTCACCCCCTGACCAAATTGTAGTAAATCCCAAGCAGCAGTTTTTCTTATATTTTCATATGAACTCCATTTCAGAACTATTGGTTTATATCTAGAGCGTAGTTATTGATGTTTTAAATGGAGAGAATAAGATGTTGAGAAATCGACCGTGATTGAATCACAGACATAACAAAAAATAAAAATTTTACATTGTTTGATCGAATCACAATAATTAGGGATGCCAAAAAGAGGCCAATCTGACCTGATTTTGGCTTAGGTTGACAGGGTTATGAATAGGCTACGGGACAACCCGACCCAACCTGTAGCCTGACAATTATAAAAAATGATGTTATTTTTAAAATTTTTCTAAAAAATATATATGACGGGCCGATCAGCTTGTAGTCGGGCTAACTCATTGGCATCTCTAATAATAATTAAGTACTTAAAAATATGAATCATAAAAATCGTTTTTGAAGTTTTTTAAAAAAATATATGGCAAGCTAGTCAGCCCGTGGTCGGGCCAGCCTATTGACATCTTTAACAATAATTAAGTACTTAAAAAATATGAATCATAAAATAAAAAAATCATACGATCCATTGACATCTCTAATAATAATTAAGTACTTAAAAATATGAATCATAAAATAAAGAAATCGTAACTAATTGAAATTTCTATTAAAACCTTTTCAAGGTGTCAACCATAAGTTGTTCAACTCTCTAACTTCTAACTGTGTCCATAAAGCAGTAAAAGAAACTCGTATCTTTGAGAAAAAATTTGCAAGAGTGCTAGCTCTTATAGGCTAATTTCCTATATAACTAAAAAGTTGTAGAGTTTTCCATTAAAATTAAATATTCAAATTATAATTAAAGTCAAAATCTAATTATAATTATAATTTAATTTAATTTAAATAATATAAAATATTTCATATTTGATCACTGAAATTTCTTAAACTTCACAATTAAGTTCAACTTAACCGACAATGATTTTTCTTTATAAATATTCTTTGTGTATGACTCATTAGGATCCTAATATATATGCAATAATTATAAATTATTCGTAATTAGAATTATATAAATTAATTTTTTGATTTATCTTTATTTATCCAATTAAACATTTATAATAATAAATCAAGATTGATGTATAGCAATTTTATGATCACTCAAATATTAGAAATGTCAAAGTAGTTTGACTTATCTATGCATGGTTATTATATATAATTTAATCTTTTATTATCCATTGTGCCAATTGAATATAGTATGGATATATTGTCTACTCTTTTAAATCTAATAATGTTCATTCTTGCTAATTAGTAATTGATATTAAAAAAACCATTTCAAATGTCAACTCACTTTGGCTAAAGAATTTCTTTAATTACTACTAATCAAGAATAGTGAAACATTCTCTCTAATTACTTTAGAATAATGAATCCTTATTAATTTACTCAACTATCTCTGTATAATTCATATTGTATTCAAGTACTACCGACTAAGCTATCCTAAATAGGACACGTCATAAGTAGCATTAAAACATAGCAATACTTATATGAAATACCTTAATAATCTCAAATCTAAGGATCAATTATACAATTATCATAATGAGAAAGTCCACAAACACGTAAGTAATATTTTATTTTGGATCCTCATAATTGGGTCAGTTTAGTGAATTTATTCTCTAAGAAGCACCTACATATTTGTTTAAGTATCTTCATGTTTTAATTTACAAAATAATTGTTTTCTTTATAAGAAAGAAACATAACGTATGCTAGTTTTATTATTTTATCAATATCCCATCTTGATGAAACTATAACTAGGAACATTAAAGAATAATACATAAATACAAATTGAATATCATAATTATGATCTAACCATAATTTCAATTCCAAATTAATTTTTCTAGGATTTTACTTTGGTATTAAAACATCAAATATAATTAACATAATACATAAAGATGAAGAACACCTTTATTAATTAAAATAATAATATCATACATAAAATTGCAACCAACCAATTGGCTACAAGCATATAAACTAATAATCTCCTATTTGTACTAATGTCAATTGGCTATGTATCTAAATACCATATCCATCCATATGTCGATCATGTCTTTTCTAAGACAATGACTTAGTGAGAGGATCTGTAAGATTCTCTTTAGTGGGAACTTGCTCCATTGCTATGTCTTTTTGCTTTACTATCTCCCTAGTTAAGCAAAACTTCTTGAGTATATGTTTGGACCATTGATAAGACCTTGGTTCTTTTGCTTATGTAATGGTGCCATTGTTATCACAGTACAATATTATAGGCCCAACAATGATAGGAACCACTCCAAGTTTAATGATGAACTTTTAGATCCAAATTGTTTCCTTTACTGCCTCTGACACTGAAATGTTTAGAACATTTCCAACTTATTACACCACTATCCGGAATGAAGATGTACCCTAACCTTAATCTACTACCATCTAGATCTAATTGAAAATTAGGATTTGATACCCCTAAACTCTCAATGCATCTCCTTTATAGACTTAGAAAACATCTTTAGTCCTTCTTAAGTACTTTAAAAAGTTTTTCAAAGCCATTTAGTGACCATCTCCAAGATTGGTTGGCAACTTATTGTTATTCTTAAAGCATAAGAGATATCTGGTCTAGTACATAACATTGTACGTATGATTGACCTAATTGCTAAAGCATATAGAACATAATCCATTTTATCTTAAGGTGCACCCATGTTGTTCTCAGATATAGCTTTAATTCAACAAAAACAACAGATATGAAAACGTAAAGGAAAAGGAACAAATTTCCTCTTCTTATGTCTTTAGACACATACTCTATAAGAGAGAAATCCCATATGATATGGGTAAGAATCTCCTCCTGAAATTCTCCATACTAAACCTCTTTAGCACTTTGTCTATGAATGTGGATTTAGATAATCCAAACAACCTCTTTAATCTATCTTTATAGATATTTATACCCATAATATAGGCTGCTTCTCTCATATCCTTTATGCAAGATATCTAAATCTTTATAGATTGGAAGATTGATATGTTATTCCTAATCAATAATATGTCATCCACATATGTCGCTAGTAAGATGACTACACTTCTACTAAACTTCTTATAGACACATAATTCATCTACATTTTTGGTAAAATCAAACTATTTGATTGTCTCATCAAAATGGATGTTCCAACTCTATGAGACTTACTTAAGTCTATAAATAAACTGTTGCAACTTGAATACACGATTAGGAAATCTCTTATATTAAAAAATCTCAGGTTATATCATGTACTAAAAATCTCAAGTTATATCATGGATGCATCTTCTAATAAATTCCTATTAAGAAATGTTATTTGTGCATCTATTTGTTAGATTTCATAATCATAATATGCAGTTATAGCCAATAAGATCCTTATGGACTTATTCATAGTTATTGGAAAAAAGGTTTCATTAAAATTAACTCCTTGTTTTTGTTTGTAACCTTTAGCCAGGACCTTACTTTGTACATATATACATTACCATCCATATCATTTTTTCTCTAACAAACCCATTTGCATCCTAATGGTACAATACCATCAGGGGCATCCATCAAAGTCTATACTTGATTACTGTATATTGATTGCATTCCAGATCTGATATATGATATTTTAAAGAATTAATTTTAGATATTGCTTCTTTAAAAGTATTAGGCTCATTATCTATGAGTGATACATTGTTATTAACCTTTTCAATATATAGATTTAATCTTGTAAGGGGATGATGTATCGTACTAGTGCATCGCTGATTAAATGTATCTTGAACCCTCAATTGTACCTCATATGTATAAATCTGGATGTGAATTTGTACTTTCTTTTATACTAAATTCTCTTTGAATGTAACATGTCTTGAGACAAATGCCTTTTTCTCAAGAGGATGGTAAAATTGATATCCAACACTCTCTTTCGAATATCTCACAATTTTGTATTTATCTTATTTAGCTTAAAATTTATCAAATGTTGCACACTTCACATAAGCATCACATCTCCAAACCTTTAGGCCCTGTTTGGTTGAGGGATTAGTAATGGAATGAGATGAAACGTAACATATTTCTATCGTTTAGTTGAGAGGTTCATAATGAAATGGAATGTAATGGAATGAGATGGAAGTGGAGGGTTTCATGTTACGTTATATTCTATCATAAGCTGTGAAAATAAACAATTTTCGATTTTGGGAGTTTAGGATGGAGTGTAAATTAATAAATACATACTACCTATTATACCCTCAATAACTCTTCTTAATACCAACTATGATAAATTCATAATATTAATACATTAAATAGAATATAATAATATTTAATATAATTTTTTATTTAAAATTAATAATAATATTTTATATTATTAATAATAAATTATATATATTTAATAATAAAATTAAACTTTTATATTTAAAAATAATTTATTTATTTATATAGAGATATAAAATAGTTTTTATATTTTTCTATTTTCATTAATAACAAATTTATTAAAATTATTCTTGTTTGTATATATTTCTATATAAATAAAAATATAAACAAATTATTTTTCAATATAAATAACCTAGAATAGAATAGAATAAAATTTAATATAATAAAATTCATTAAATAATTGATAATAATATTTTATACAATTAACAATAAATTGTATATAATTAATAAAAATAAAAATAAATAAAATTTTTATTAATGAAAATAGAAAATATTTAAAATTATTCTTAAATTGTATATATATATATATATAGATATCTATATATATAGATAAAATACAAATAAATTATTTCTATATATAAATCACATAGAATAAAATAAAATAAAATAAATAATTAATAATAATATTTTATATAATTAATAATAAAATAAAAAATTTAATAAAAATTTTATCAATGAAAATAGAAAATATATAAAATTGTTCTTTAATTGTTTGTATATATTTTATATAAATAAAAATATAAATAAATTATTTTAAAATATAAATCACATAAAATAAAATAAAATATGTTAAATAATTAATAACAATATTTTATATAATAAATAATAAATTGTATATAATTCATAATAAAATAATAAACCTCCTGCAACAACTATTTTAATATAACGGTATAACAATCATTTATTATACATTACATTTTATTTCATCCATCTTCTAAACAATATTTTACTAAATTATATTATGAACCTTCCATCTCTCCCAAACAACTTTTCACTAAATTATATTCTATTCAATTATAAACCGTTTCGTTCTGTTTCATTAATTAACATCCAACCAAACAAGCCCTTAGGTATGATAAGTCTAATCTACTAACCTTCTATACCTCATATAAAGTCATGTCAATTGATTTGGATGGAACTTTATTCAATATGCAAGTAGCAATTTCAAGGCCATATCTCCAAAAGGAGATAAGAAGGACTGCATGACTTATCATAAAATGTACCACATCTAATACAATATGATTTCTCCACTCAAACATTCCATTATATTATGGAGTTGTAGGAGGAGTCCATTATGAGAGAATTTCATTGTCTTTTAAGTAACTAAGAAACTCATATGATCTTAGTGTCTTAATATTTTTACCAGTTTGTTTCTCAACATTAATTCTAAATTCTTTGAAATTTTCAAATGATTTAGACTTTTGATCTGTAATGTTGGCCCCCAGAATTTTTTCTTTAGTTAAGCATGATTTAAAAGGATTTTAAGGTGTTGATAGATTAATTTTTGGAGTTAATTTGTTATGACAAGGTTAGTAGGATTATATGACAGAGGTAAATTGATGGAATTGAAGTATTAAAGTCGTAAGATGTTATAAGGGCAAATTGGGCATGACAATTAAGGATATAAGACATAAGGTATTAGGCAAGGGGCAAAATGGATATTGCACACTTATTAAAGATATAAAAAGAAGAAGAAGTTGTTGTCTTGCATTTAAAGAACGAAAGAAATGTGAGTGAGAGAAAAAGAAGAGAAGAAGAAAAGAAGGAAGCTAGGGTTTCAAGTTTCTTAGCTTTCAAGAGAGAGATCTTCAAGAGTTTGAAGATCTTGAAGCTAAACAAGTAAGTATAAGCATCAACCCTTCTTGATTTGATGAATGAATCTTATTTAGTGATATTTATAAGTGAAAATGAAGTCGAATATGTGTAAGAAGTTGATGAATGGTATATGAAAATGTTTTAATCTTTTTGGTTGATGAACAAGTATAGCTTATGAATTAGTTTGTGAATGATTTTGGGTTGAAATGAAGCTGAAAATAAAATAGAAAAGATAGTTTTGGTATAAGATGGGTTATATGTGAAAGGTGGGGAGTTAAAAATTGGAAAATGTATCAAAAAAATGTTCCCAAAGTTCATTTCTGTAAAAGTTCGTCGCGGCGAACTTTCCAACATAGAACATGTTTTAATATTTTATGCATAACTTTTTGTGTAGTTATCTAAATGAGGTGATTTTTGATTTGATGTAAACTAGAGACATATGGCTACAAATTGTATGATGAAATGGAGTTCTAATTTAGTCTCTAAGGATTTTAATTTTTGGATGGAAGTTGATTATATAATGTTATTTTAGTATAAAAACAGCCCGAAAATGATTAGGGCATAACTTTTAAAGTACTGAATGCATCATTAAAAACTTAAGACAATGAAAAAGAATTTTATAGAAGGAAGTGCTATTAAATTTTGTCATTTAACTGATCTAAATGATCATGGAAAATTGACCGAAGGTTGGGACTTTTGGAAAAGTTTGAGTATTTAGGATTTATCTTAGTGGTTATGCTATATATAGGTCCTCAAATTGTATTCCTATTGAATCACAAATTTTGTTATTGATAAAGGGAATCAAAGAAGGCAAGAGGAGCAAGAGGAAGGACATCCTTAAGCCAATTTCTTAAGCAAGGAAATTCAAGGTGAGTTTCATGTTTATAATAGAATTAATGAGCATAAATTTTTCCTTTTAAGACAAAAGAATAAAATGATTTCAAATTGCTTCATAATTGTTGCATTATTGCTTTAAATGATTTGAGAAATTGCTATATATTTGATATGTGAATTTGATTGATGAAATGTGAGATATTTCATGTTCATGAACAATTGTGCTTTCGAAATATGCCTTTGTGGAAAAATGTCAAGAAAAATCATACTTTTAAAATATGCCATTTGCACAATCTGCTTTCAAATCATGAAATATATGTTATGTGTTGGGACCCGATCCGGAGACTGGTACCCCAACCCGGAAAACGGATGACGGAACGAATACAAAGAGGCGGAACGAATAAAACGATTGATCACAAAGCGAAACAAATCATTAACGAATCGAAAGCCAGCTTGGAAGCGAAGCATACAGACAAAGTCAAATCGAATTGGCTCGGAGACAAACCAAACAAACGATCACAAATCACAAATCACAAATCGAATCGAAGCATTCGAACTAAAACACAAGTACCGACATCCGATAATATACTTTTAGGAGAAAGCATCGCGTTGGAAACCTTAAGATTAATCCAATCCGAAACCGGTATAAATTTTTCTTTTTCTTTTCTCTCTTTCTCATTCCTTTCTTTTTCAAATACATTCACATACAATCGCATTGTCCAATGTTTAATACACGTTCATTCACATTTTTCCATATACAAATCATGCTTATATCGCAACTGAACATTCAAAATTCCTATAACATATCCATGTGCAATACCATAAATCAAAACCTTATACAACCCAATCATTCTCATCAATCATAACCATACACAAGTTCCTATACAATTTCATAATCCACACATATTATGAATTTCTTTCTTACAAAACCTCAATAGCATTCTAAGCCATATACAATATCAATTACCAAAATTTACTTTACACAAATTACACTCTAAGCAAAATCGAACACAAGTCTTGACCTTCTTTCATCCGATCTCCCGCTCAAAAACCTGGAGATGGGGATGAAAGGGGGTGAGCTTAGAAAGCCCGTGGGTAACATGCTTATAAAAATAATAAGCAAAACCTTTCAAAAGTTTATTCTCATTGAACATTTTTCATAAACATAGTAAATCCACCTTGAAATCACAAAATTCTTACTTCTTCAAATTCTCAACCAATGCACCATAATGTCAACAATGTATGCATCAAATTCACAACACATAAATGCAATGCACGCCAAATGCGAATGCACAAACAAATGACTCGAGAGTTCCATAAACACAACGAATAAACCGAAGTTTATCGTAAACACAACGAGTCCATTTTCGGATCTAAATGGGCCAAGCGGCAGCCGGAGAAGGCTAAGGGGGTCAACGCACGTGACTATCGAAATAGGTTCTCTCTTGCCCAATCACAACCACTTTATGCTCACATATTCAATCACAAGACTAGCATTTCATGTTTCTTTCATTCTTTCGAATCAAATCGAAATGCCATAGCACAATTCGATGGCATAAATTATCATATATCACAATGCAAATTCGATCCATGAAGCATATACGCACATAAAAACAATTTCTTTAAAGCATTTGAAACCAATATATGCACAATTACGAAATATTTGAAACCATTTTATTTCTTACTTTTGGAAAAACTTTATTGGCTCATTATTCAATTATAAACACGAAACCCACCTTGAATCGATGCTATAAGCTTGTCCTTAGCTTCAATTTGTCCATTGATTCCTTCTTTCTTCCAATAGAAAATTCCCTACACCAATTTCCCACAAATTCAATCTCATAAATAACATGATCCTTAAAATTGAACTTAGAAAACACTAATCCCTCAAATATTCAAGCTTCCTAAATTACAAATTTTCAAAAGCCCCAAATTCCAAATTTGGGCATAAACCTTAATTAATTTCCATCCAAAATTAAACATAACCTAAGGCTAAATCACCAACATTAACTCTATAAATCACAAACCCATATCCATCTCATACCAAATCAACCAAAAACCCAAGGAAATCTCAAAGCTCATAAGGTTCTCTTACCTTTATCTTCCACCATTTTCGACTTTTGCTTGACCCATCTTGTAGCTTTCATCTCCTTTCATGTTTTTCTTCTTGAATCCATGTAAAAATCATGCTTGAAGCCCATGGAAAACGAAACCCTAGCAGCATCTCTCTTTTCTTTCTTCTTCTTCTCCTACGAACTTGCTTCTCCTCTCCTCTTCTTATTTCTTCTTTCTTCCTCTAGAAAATCGTGATTCTTCTCATCCTACAGCAGCCCTTACCTTTATAATGCCAGCTCATTAAAATGAAGTATGAATGACCTTTTTGTCCCTTACTTATAAGCCTTAGATCTCAACTCCTTAAGTAAACTTCCAAAATTGCCCCTTCCTTTTTGCCTTAAAAACTTTAGAGAAATGTCCCTCTATGTCTTACGAATCCATCACTTCAAGAATCAGATCAATCGGAGCTCTATAGCTCAAGATATCTCAAAAATACTGAAGTCTGTTCTTCAGACTCGAGGCAGACTATTACACCTGACTTCCGACCCATATTTGAAAGGCTTAGAGGCTCCATTGTTGATTGGCTCCTTCATAACATTTGTAGCCTCATCTTTCTAGTTTAATTCTCAAAAAGAATCAGCTCAATCCGAGCTCTAGTGATCGAGATATATTCAAAATACTGAACACTATTCAGCCACTACAACACTGGGACTAAACACTACACTGAACTTCCGACCTATATTTGGAAGTCTTAGAGGCCACATCATAGCTCGGCTCCTTCATAACATTTGTAGTCCCATGTCTCGATTTTAGTTAGAAACAAGAATCAACTCAATCCGAGCTCTAGTGATCGAGATATATCCAAAATACTGAACACTGTTCAGACACTACAACACTGGGACTGAACACTACACTGAATTTCCGACCTATATTTGGAAGTCTTACAGGCTCAATTGTCGATTTGATCCTTAATAACATTTATATATCTATGTCTCTAGTTTAATTTTCAAAAAGAATCAGATCGATCGGAGCTCTATCGACCGATATAACTCCTAAATACTGAACACTGCTCATACCATTACAAAGCTGAGACTGAACTCTATACCTAACTTCCGACCAGTATTTGAAAGTCTTGGAGGCTCAATTGTCAATCTACTCCTTCATAAAATTTGTAACCTCATCTTTCTAGTTTAATTCTCAAAAAGAATCAACTCAATCCGAGCTCTATAGCTCAAGATATCTCCACAATACCAAACACTGTTCAAACCTTTACGACTGATCAGCTCACTATAATCCGAGATATCTTTCTCCATTTAATGCCAAAACCGATCTATCTAGTATGGAAAGATAGAAAAATGTCTTAGGAATCCAAATCTTCAAAAATCGGCTTAATCGGATGTCGGACGAAGAAGTTATGGCCAAAACAAGGAAGAGAGGTCGGTCGGCTGAAAATCGATCGCAAAGGTCTCACAGCAGGTCGGTTGCCCGCACCAGGTTGGTCTCCCGCACCAGGTCGGTCGCCCGCACCAGGTCGGTCGCCCGCACCAGGTCGGTCTCCCGCACCAGGTCGGTCTCCCGCACTAGGTCGGTCGCCCGCACCAGGTCGGTCGCTCGCGCGGGCGCGCCCGGTTGGGCGATCAACCATGCGATCCGACCTCCAAACTTCAAACGTTCATATCTTTTGACTCCGAGCTCCAAATTAGACACGGTTTGTTTCGTTGGAAAGCTAAGAGACAGCTATACCATTTTCAAGAAGGACTCAAAGGCATGCTCTGACACTAAAGGGATCAAAAGTTTACACAAAGATGACTGATCGATAATTTCTCAATAGTACCAAAACTTGAAAACATCATAACTTTTGATCCAGAACTCCAAATTTGACAAACTTAGTGTCTATAGAAAGGTAAAAGAACCCTCTACAACTTTCATTAAGGCCTTAAACAGCAGATCAACCTATAAATGGGTGAAAAACTCCACATAAATTGATTGGTCGATCAGCTTCACACTAAACAGCATCAAAACTTCTAACAATCATAACTTTCTACTCCCTTGTCCAATATTTTCGTGCTTTATATCAATGGAAAGATAAAAACAAGCTCTACAATGTTCATGAAGGACTCCAAGGTATCTTCAACCTCTACCTAAGTTAATGTTTCAATCAAGTTTCATACGATAGCCATCACCTAAGCAATATCAAAATTTCACATTATCATATCTTTTAACCTCCACAACCAAGAATCGCATATTATACATCATTTTAAAGCTATTCAAATTCTCTATAACTTTCACGTAATGATTTACTCCAATTCAAACCACATCAGTACGGAAATCGCGTCAAAACACAACATATACAATCCTACACTTAGAGGATTTTCCAAAACCAAGGCAAAATACACTTAACTTTCAAAGATCATAACTTTCAATCCCGATATCAAAAAATAGCATACTTTATGGCTACGAAAAGCTCTCAACATAAGCTACAAATTTCATGTAGATCATTTTTTCAAAATCTGCCTAAATCAAAAGTCAACTCTTTACTCCAAAAAGTCAAACTTTCTAATTTCTTCAAAATTTTACACTTTCACTTTCTATTTCTTGATTTTAATTTCCATTTCAATCATCTCATCCACTTAAACTTTCATAACCAAAACTAATCTTCAGAGTCATCAAAACCGATCACTCCATTTTTCATCAATTTCCTTTAAGTACAATAACATCTATAACACAATACCAATACAAACATACTCATTTAATTCCATTTAATATTTCTAATTTCTACCAAAAATTCGGGGTCCAACATTATGTAGATTTGTGGTGGTCTCCTAAGTTAAGTCAAGTACACTTTGACAAAAGGCTTCTCCCGCCTATCCGTTAGTGGCATGGAGCTCCTTCATGGAATCCCATAAATTCACAGCTACGCAAAACCATTATGTGGGATTGCGTTAGTACGTTCTGTTCACGGCTACACAAGACCCTTATGGGAAATGTGTAGTACGTTCTATTTTAGATCCACCCAAACTATTTTGATGTGCTTATGTGCTTATGATATGTCGACAAGTTGATGCATACATGATTTGCATTATTGTGAATTGATTGAGAATTTTGAGAAATAAGTGTTTTGTGATTTTAATGCGGAATGACTATGTTTATGAAAATGTTTAATGGAAATGAACTTTTTAAATGGTTTTGCTTGTTATTCGTTATAAATTTGTTACCCACGAGTTTTAAGCTCACCTCCCCATTCCCATCCCATCTTCAAGTGGTGAGGAAGAGATTGAGGGATCAAGAGTATAAGGGCATTACTTCAAAATCTACATTTTTTGGAATTTAAGTTATTTTTGTAAAATACAAGACTTAGTCACATTTTAAGGATTATTAGTTCATGTAATTTTTGTATTTGGAGATTTGAGAAATTGATGTATTATGGCTTGAAATATCATTAAAGCTTGTAAAACTCTATTTTTGTATGTTAATCAATTATGAATTATGTATGGATGATGTTAATTTGAAAATTAGGTATACTTGAGAAAGTCATCGATTTGAGATGATGAATTTTGATCATGAATTGTTGATACATAAGTGAGATGTTATGAGAGAAAGATAGGAATTATGAATAATGAGAACTAGTCATAAGAAATGAATAAAATGAAAAGAGATTAGAGGGTATGATGAGATAATATTGAATTGTTATGAAATGATGATGCATTAGAGGGAGTGAATTTGAGACAACGTAAATTGAAAGCAAGGAAAGAGTTATGTAGAAACCATTGGAAATTTTAGGTTTAGGGGTTGTGTTGGGCCCTGAACCTTTTATGGAAGCTAGAACTGTTAAGTCAATTATTAGCAACCATTCATGTGTAAAGAAAGGAGGAATTCATGAAATTGAATTCAAATGGAAAATATGGTTTAGATACAAGATGGATTTTATGTGATATGTTGAAGTTAAAAAGCAGGAAAATGTATATGTTCATTGAGTATGCTTTGATGTTCTAGCCATAACTTGATCTCTAGTTATCCAAATGAGATGATTTTTGATTTGGATTAAACTAGAAAGATAAGGCTAATAGTTGTATGAAGGAATTAAGTTCTAATTCAATCTCTAAGAAAGTCAATTTTTGGATGGAAGTTAAGTATAGAATATTGTTTCAGCACAAGAACAGTCTGAAAATGTTTAAGGTATATCTTCCAAATTATAGAACCAAATTGAATGATTTTGGATGTCATTAGAAAATTAAGACAATGAAGAACATTTCTCTAGAAGGAAGTTTTAGCAAATTCCTTCAATTTGATGATTAGAAAAATGTTCTAAGTTAAGCATGATTTTATGATATTTTGAGACTTTGTCATATTTGATGACTTTGAGGAATTAATTAGTATGTTAATGTGATTAATTAGCATGTTAATGAGAGTTAATTAACATGTTAATTTGACTAAGATCATATGGCATGAATTAATTAAATTAAGGTGGAAAGATGACATGAGGGGTAAATTGGTCAAGCCACTTAAGCTTCTGAGGTTACAAGGCATATTAGTAAGGGCATTAGGGTCAAAAGACATGTGAGTTGGCTTTTTAAGGAAGGGAGGCACGAAATTGAGAGAAGAAAGAATAAAGAAGAGAGGGAAAAGAGAGAGTTGTCGTGGAAAGAAGAGAAGAAGAAGAAGAAATCGTGGAAAGCTAGGAAAAAGGGAGATTTTCGTGGAAAATGAGAAGGAATCAAGGTCTTCAAGGTATGTTCTTCATCTTCTCCATGCTTTAGTTAAGAAATAGGTTGTGCTTTAGTTTGAAGTTTTCTAACCTATTTGAACCATGGGTAGGTTAGATTGGAGCTTGATTAGGGTTTATGGTGATTATGGAAAATTGGAGATTTTTCCAATTGAATTGAAATTCATGGAATTTTGTTTGTGTTAGGAAGTCAAGGGCCTATTCAAGAGCAAGAGAAAGGAGGCAATTGATTTTGGATTTTCAAGGGGGAGTAAGAGGAGTAAGAGTGGAAGCAATTTGAGCAAGATCTACAAGCAAGGATTCTAAGGTGGGTTCTATGCTTATAAGTTGAATAATGAGCCAATAGCATGTTTTCAAAAAAAATCAAGATGATAAAATGTTTTCAAATTCATTGTTTTGAATATTTGAGAAATTGCTTAAATTGTTGCTTTTATTGCTCCCGATTGATTTGTGAAATTTTCTTTATGTTTGATATATGGAATTTTGATGAAGCATTGAAAATTGCTATGTGAATGTGGTTGGTGAATTTGAATTGCTACATGAAAGTGTTTTTCAAAATGGCATGATCATGAAGAACAAGTTTCCAAAAATCTTGCCATTTGGGCAATCCATTTTCAAGTCATGAATTTCATGTTAAGTGGGTTTATGGTAGTCCCCAAGAACCGGCACGTGCACGTTGACCCAAGAAATAGGCTTCTCCCGCCTGCCCGCTAGTGGCACAGAGCTCCTTCACGGACTTCCCAAGTATACGGCTACACAGGACCATTATATGGGCATGTGTAGTACGTCAAGAATTTGGACTTACCCAAACCATCATGATGTGTTTATATGTTTATGAATTGTGACAAGTATTGATGCATTCATGATTTATGAATAAGTTGAAAATTTCTTGGATTGTGTTGTTTGTGATTTTGATTTCATGACAAGAAGGAATTTGAAAGAAACATGTGTTTTATGAATCAAGAGAATTCTTCATGATAAAAAGCTTTTGAATGGTTTTTGCTTGTTATTTATTATAAGCATGTTACCCACAGAGCTTTCAAGCTCACCCCCTCTCTTTCCCCCATCCTCAGGTGATAAGCAGGAAACAGAGTGAAAGTCAAGACATTTGTCCGGAATTTCATGTTTTGATATGTATTTGGATTAATTGATGTAAAACAAGGCTTTACATGTATTTTGAGAATTTTAGGTTTTGCATGTTTTGTATAGTAGAATTGGATATTGGTTTTGTATTATGGCTTGGAAATGCCATTGAAGTTTGTAAAACAGTTATTTTTTTATGTTAATGAAATATGGGTTTGTATATGGACTTGATATGTGAATTCGCATATGGATGATTATGATGAATGTTGAGCATGAATGGTTGGTGTATATATATATATATATTCCAAGAAATATTATGGGAAAGCTACATAGAGATTTTTGAATGATGAAATGTAGCAAATGTGCCAAGTCCTTAGGAATGGACGATTATGAAATTGGAATGTGAATTTGTGCATAAATCATGTTTAGTAGAAATGGATATAGTTGAAGACGTAATCCAATTGAATTGATGCACTTTGAATATGAGTTGCCATTGCTTGTAATTGAAATATTATGGAAAAGAAGGATTGGTATTTGAAGGGATAAAAATGATGTTGTAATTGAGGAAGAAGATTTAGGAAGGATTTGCAAGTTTTAACAAAGACAAGATTTAGGTCTGACTGAAGCAAAAATATGGAATAATTGAGATAGAATTAGCTAAAGTTTCCTTCATGAAAGATGTAGTTCATCTTTTTATATTTCCGACGCTATAAAGTTTGTAATTTTTGGACGTCGGAGTTAAGAGATATGATTGATACAAGTTATGATGTTGCATAGAGTGTATGAACATGATAGCTTTGATGTATGATGAGAATTTGTGGTTTTGATGAATTATTTGAGACAAGATTTGAGAGATTGATGAGATTTAATTTGATGTTTGAATTGTTATGAAGTGAATTTGCATGATAAGAAGTGAAATTATGAAGTTTATAAGTGTATATGTTGTTAGGAAGGAGGTAGGAAGCATGAAAGAGGGTTTGGAGGGGTTTTGGGAAGCCCCATGTCCGTTAACGGACCTTCTCGGGTCAAAAAGGACCCTTTGCATCGCCCATGTAAACGGACATGGAAGTCCGTTTAACGGACCTTCTCGGATGAAATGGTGCAGTTTACCCGATACATGTCCGTTAAACGGACATGCATGTCCGATTAACAGACATTCTCGGGAAAGATGGAGATTTTGACACTGTTAGAGGCCGAATGAGACTTTGTGGTGTTCATGAAAGTTGTAGATTTTGAAGTCTACTTTCTAATGGTCTAAGAACGAAGTAGATACGATAATTTTGGTGAAAGTTATGGCAATTGTGCTAAGGGAGGTACAAATCAATTTAGGGTTTGAACATGTTGAATTCTTTTGATTATAACTCCCTCATCCGACCTCCAAATGAAGTGATTCTTGAGGCAATAGATTTCTAAGACACGTATCTATCTCTTCAAGAAAATTTGTATCATTTTGAGTTGAATTGAGAGAGTTTACATTAGAATAAGTGAGAGGTCGGTCAGGAGGGCTTGTTGAGGGTAAGAACATATTCTGGTATTTTGATGATATCTTGAGTTGTAGAACTCCGATTGAGGTGATTCTTGCTTCAAAATAAACAAGAGACATGGAGATATGATTTATATGAAGAAGTCCATTTGAAATTCTGATATGAAGTTTTCCAATTCCTGTTCGCAAATAGGAGAAATGAGTTCAAGCATAGTGATTGTTTTGTGTGGGCACACCATGGAACACTTGTGAGTAAATTTTGGGATGTTTATGAAAAAAAAACTTGATGGCTATTAGGGTTTAAATGCAATAACCCTTCAAGGTAATATGTGATGTTTCATGATTTAGCAAGAGGGTTGGGTTCCGAAAACGGGATCCAACAGGTTGAGATTCTAGGGGTTTCGTTGTGGTGAAACCACAAGGATCGCCGCGGCGAACTTTTTCCGAAGGATCTCAGCAGAAGATTTTTGTCCGTTCGCCGTAGCAAATTCCTTGTCTTCGTTGCGGCGAAGTCAATCTTTCAAGGTCGTTGCGAAGAATTTTTCCTGAAGGAGTCAGTGAAGTTTCTCTCAGAGAATTTTGGCAGGTATAATATGATTGAGGACATAATCATAAGAATGGATTGTCATTTATCAATTGATCAAATCTAAAAAAAAAATCGGAATGGTATGAGACTTTAAGCTTCATGATTTCATTGGAATACGCCCACATTATATGAATCCGGATAGTGGGCTAATAATGGTTCTTTGAAATAACCCTACAGGGTAATAAACTCACATTTTATGACCTCTGAGTTGGGCTCCGAAAATTCAGAGTCCAATAGTTGTGGTCTCAAAGCGTCAGAATTTGGGTCCTACATGGGCATTTTTTGAGGTATATGCCAAGTAGTGAGAAAATGATGATACTCTTTCATGATATGAGAAAATGAAAGTTGTGAAAAATTAGAAAGGAGAAATAATATATGGGTAAATATGACAGATAATGATTCAATGCAATTGTATTGGAGGATGTATTATTGAATATGATACCAATATTGTACTATGGTGATATATTTTCAAAAGTGATATAGATACGAATGTATTGTCATGGATTGTTTAAAGAATATAGGGATATAGGTATAAATGATGAGATTAGAGTGTACGAGAAGAATGCAATGAAAACATAACCTTGTTATGATCTTAAAAAGAGGAAATTGGAACTGAAGTGGTTGTTCGACTAATGTGACAAGAGTTATGATCCGCAGTAAGAAGATATTAGTGAAATTGAGATTAGAATTTCATAATGATTATGCATTAATAATTTTGAATCGATTGAGGATATACATATGGAAGATGAAAAAAGTGACAATAGGAAAACGAGCAGAAATGAGGAAAGAGTAAAGAGATAAATATTGTCTATGATCAATGGAGATCAAAGTATCATTTGTGTAAGATATAAATTGGTGATTTTTAGGAATAAATCTAGGGATAGAATGGTATGACTTTGATGATGCACACCTAAGCATATGCGACAGTAATTATGTTTATTACTTCATTAAGTTTTGGTGAATAAAACATTATGACCTTGTAAAACTTTAGTCTTTTTGAGGTACTAAGAATGGATGATAATGCGATGATGATAACGGTTGATTGATAGAGATTGCATGAACAGTATAGATGATAGTAGCAAGAAATCTTCTTTCAAAGAAAAATTTCATTGAATTAGGTTAAACAAATCAGATAATTTATATTCAGAGTGATCCAAGAAAGGACAAATCAGAAATGAATATGTGATGAATCAAAAGTAAATAGTAGGGTCATATCCCTAGTGGAGACCCAAGCAGAAGAGGTAGAATATACTGTTGAGAATGTATGTATTTTGCTTGATGTAGAGTATCCAACTATGTGAGTGAATTTTTGAATTTGAAGAGAATATAGGTCTATGTTATATTCTGTGTAAATATGTTCGGGAGAGACAATTTGACTTGATGAATGTGTTACAAACACAGGAAGTTAAGATTGAAAATAAATTGAAATGTGTGGAAAAATTAGTATGAATGAGTAGACAGATAAGTCAATGTTAAATAAGAGGAAATCAAATGAATTTAGAAAATCATTTGAGAAAGGAAGTCAATTGAAAAATTGAGAATAACAAAAGATAATATTACCTCATTGAGGAATTAGTTACTTAAGGAATTACGGGAACTAATTAAGGGCACATGGAGTTTGATAATAATTGTTTGAGTTAACTATTGCCTCGACAGTACTATGGTATTGAAGATTAAAGCAATCCAAGAAAAATTTGATGATATATTAAATGTGTTCGAAAAGTTGAGAAGAATAGTTTGAATACTTGAGGAAAAAAATGTAAATCGTATGGGTAACAAAAGTAAAGAGAATTTTGAGAAATTATAACATGATATTAATTATATCATCTAGATTTGGAGATTTTATAATATATAATGATGTTGTATAATGTGTGAATTGAAACTTGCTACAAAAGTGATCGTTTTGAAAGTTTGGAGACATTATAAGTACAAAAACATTTTGAAATATGCAGATCATGTAATTTTGAGGTAAATAGTGAGTTGAAAGAGTTGAGTACGGGACTAAGACAATAGATAGAGTTATTCGAAGGATTATGATTGCACAAGTGAGTACTATATTAGTAAAGTTAGTGTTGTAATCAGATTCATTGAATAGAGAATTCAATAGCAGTGTATCACAAATTTGGATATTGAGGTTATCAAATCTAGTGCAATAAAGAGCATAGAATGTTGAATTGAATTTTGGGCAAATTGACTAGTCACTGAAAAATTTAAGATCAGCTTCACATGAAAAGCTCAAATTGAGGATTCAAAAATTGTGAACCTTACTAAGAAATTGGAAATGAATACAAATTTTGAGTTTGAATACGAAGAATGATACTTTGTGATTGAAATAAGTAGTATGTGTAGTAATGAAGATGATAGAGCAAAGAGATTATTAGAAAAGTACAAAAGGTAACTTAAGTTATACATCCTAGTAAGAATACGCCGAGATAGAGTTTGATGGATAAGAAGGTAGAAGTTAGTGACCACGCTTATGTAGGAAAATCCCGGTGTGTGCATCACATGCACACGGTGCGGAAAACAAAAATTTTTTTATTCCGGGACCTTCCTGAAAGCCAGGATCCATGTGTCTATATAACAAAGTCAAATCATAACGACCAAAAGAGACCGTCTCTAACGGTATCCACGCAGAGATCGGAGAACTTAACCGGGGCAAACCCTTTAACCCGGGAATAGCTAGAATAAAGTGAAGACTGCTAGATCTTACCTTATTCTTGGAGAGTTCAGGGAGAAACGATGAAGAGGAGCTTGGAGAGGAGAGTATGAAGCTTGGAGATGAATGAAGAGAGGAGAGGTTTTTGGATTTTTAAAACTCTTTCTTAAAACCCACGACCATCAACCTTTCTCCACCATTTGCCATTTGTCTTTAACTCTTTAAAGACACATTAAATGCAAAGTGGATGACTAGCCTTCCACGTTAGCCTTATATATATATATATATAAAGTTAAGTCATGTCTTCTTCTCCTCCCTCCACGTTAATGATATATATATATATATTAATTACTTAATTAATTAATAAGATATGTATATATATAAATGCTGAAGTGGTCCATTCACACTAGGGTCGGTCCTACCGGGTCCCGATATGGAAAAAACACCGAAGACCTGTTTCAGCAATATCGATGTCGCGATCTCATCGGGATCCATTTAATCCTATTACTCTCCATATATTGGATCTCTGTCTAAAACTATTTTATGAATTTTCCGAATCACTCTTATGCGTGTGACCCATTAGGTTCCCGGTTATGTTGGCCACTTAGATTAACACTTAATCCAAGCAAGTCATGAGCGGTATCTAGCAACACATCATGACCCCCAATTGACCGGAAAGTAATTGGTTTGACGAATGAACCTATATTCATCATGAACCATATCACGAACCTTTCTATAGACAATTACTATGCAATTCGTCCTTTCACCATGCTATACCCCACTTGGTTATGAGTATGGGCAAAGTGTCAACTCTTACTAGACTGACCACGTCAAATCTAGTCCAAATGATATTAGTACTTGTGCTGGGACTCATTACTTTATATGTCACTGAAGACACTCTTCGTGACATATGAACTCCGGCCAACGATTTCCAAGTAATGACCCTGACAAAAGGCCATGGGTATCATCTTCTGCTATCACATAAGTGATGAATCCTCTATTGGCTACTCAATTACCTTCGAATACCTCAAGCTGTACCCAATCACCACCCTTTGAGCGACCTCTGTAAGGCAACAAGGAATGGAGTCAAAGCATAGAATCAGTATCCAAGATATCCTTGAGTACCTCAAGTCTAAGGATATTTGCACCATTGCTCTGATGAGATTATCACTGACATTAGCATAGGACATCCATGTGATGATCTCATAGCAGGTCATCCAATGTACTTACTACCTCTAGTAAGCATCCACATCTCAACCCTAAACATCTCATATTTACAGTTTCTAAGATCCACTGCTTGATCAAATCAAGGGGCTAGAAATATGCTAGTCTTTCAGGATTAATGATGTCCAATTTCAGTAATCCTATGACTAGGGATAATTTAGATACTGACATAATTGCACATGATAGGAATCTCAGTAGTATGATCACATCATAATTTCCTTCATGCTATGTCATATATCATGGACTTCATTAATTTGCTTATAGATCAATATCAATTCATAAATAATGAATATCAAATTAATGAAATATGCCTTTCTTTATTTATTCATAAAGTCTGTACATAACTTTGTACAAAACGCGCTAAAGGTGATTGCCTTTAGGACACTACTCCAACAAAATCTCCCACTTGACCTAAAGCCAATCGCCTTGATATCTAATACCATAGGCGAGTACATGAGAATCAAAATTCTTCTGTGACAATGGCTTTGTCAATGGATCAACAATATTCTGCTCTGTGGGAATTCTCTCTATCTGGACATCACCTCGACCAATGATCTCCCTAATCAGATGATATCTGTGGAGTACGTGTTTGGATCGTTGATGAGACCTTGGTTCCTTCGCCTGCGCAATAGCCCCATTGTTGTCACAATACAACTGTATGGGCCCATCACAGCTAGGAACAACACCAAGTTTAGTAATGAACTTTTTGATCCAAACTGCTTCCTTTGCTGCATCTGAAGCGGCAATGTACTCTACCTCGGTTGTTGAATCGACAGTTGTCTCTTGTTTGGAACTCTTCCAACTGACCGCCCCGCCGTTCAGTGTGAATACATAACCTGATTGAGATTTAGAACCATCCTTATCGATTGAAAACTAGCATCTCAGATGCTCGCCACCGAGATTTCCATCTCCATATATCAAGAAAACATCCTTAGTCCTTCGCAAGTACTTGAGGATATTCTTGTGACCACCCAAAGGACCCTCACCAGGATCGGATTGGTATCTGCTCGTAACTCTTAGAGCATATGATACATCGGGTCTCGTACATAGCATAGCATACATGATAGATCCTACTGCAGATGTATACGGGATCATACTCATGCGCATCCTCTCATCTTGTGTCTTAGGACACATAGATTTCGAGAGTGTTATCCCATGAGTGATGGGAAGGTACCCTCTCTTGGATTGTTCCATACTAAACCTCTTTAGCATCTTGTCTATGTACGTTGATTATGAAAGACCAAGCAATCTTTTTGATCTATCTCTATAGATCCTTATCCCTAGGATATAAGTTGCTTCACCAAGGTCTTTCATGGCAAATTGTTTGGACAACCAAATCTTCACAGATTGTAGCATAGAGACATCGTTTCCTAGTAATAATATGTCATCTACATATAGCACAAGGAATACGATTGCAGTCCCACTAACCTTCTTATACACACAGTGTTCATCTGGATTTTGTGAGAAACCAAACTCTTTGATTACCTCATCAAAACGGATATTCCAACTCCTGGATGCTTGTTTCAATCCATAGATGGATTTCTGAAGCTTGCATACCTTTTCGCCATCATAGGAGATGAAGCCCTCAGGTTGTGTCATATACACATCCTCAGCTAGATTTCCATTTAGGAAAGCTGTCTTCACATCCATTTGCCATATCTCATAATCATAATGAGTGGAAATGGCTAGGAGTATTCTAATGGATTTAAGCATTGCTACTGGGCTGAAGGTCTCGTCGTAGTCAATTCCTTGTCTTTGAAGAAAACCTTTAGCCACAAGCCTTGCTTTATAGGTAATCACATTACCATCCATGTCGGTTTTCTTTTTGAAAACTCATTTACACCCTATGGGTTTTATTCCTTCGGGTGCCTCAACCAAAGTCCATACTTGGTTTTCATACATGGAATCCATTTCAGACTTCATGGCATGAAGCCATTTCTCAGACTCTGAACTCTTCAGAACCTCTTTATAGGTGATAGGCTCATTATCTTCTATGAGCAATACGTCATTCTATTCATTCACGAGAAATCCATATCTCTCGGGAACAGAGCGTATCCTACGTGACCTACGAACTTCTTGTGTTGTAGAAGGTTGAACTGTTACTTCATCTCGTATGAGTCGGTTTGTGTTCAGCCAGTTGATCTACGTCTGTTCGAGCATCTTGAACTTCTTCAAGTTCAATTTTGCTCCCACTGTCTTCTTGTAAAAGAAACTCTTTCTCTAAAAAGACAGCATGCTTTAAAACAAACACCTTTTGTTCCTCAGCAATGTAGAATTGATATCTCATTGTTTCTTTAGGATATCCTACAAACAAACATTTGTCAGACTTTACATTAAGTTTATCTGACTGTATCCGATTCACACAAACAGGACAACCCCAAACTTTCAAATGAGTAAGATAGGGTCTTTTGTTAGTCTACATCTCATATGGAGTAACATCAACTGTCTTTGATGGAACTCTGTTTAACAAGTAAACAGCTGTCTCGAGTGCATACCCCCAAAAGGATTTTGGTAACTTTGCAAAGCCCATCATCGATCATACCATGTCTAACAAGGTTTGATTTCTCCTTTCTGCCACACCATTATGCTGTGGTGTGTAAGGTGGAGTCCATTGAGATAAAATCCCATTATCTCTGAGATAATCTAAAAATTGTTGGTCTAAGTATTCCCCACCACGATCAGATCGTAATGTTTTGATACTTTTCTCAAGTTAGTTTTCTACTTCATTTCTGAATTGTTTGAACTTTTCAAATGCTTCAGATTTGTATCTCATCAGATACAGGTACCCATATTGAGAATAATCATCGATAAAGGTAATGAAGTAAAGACAACCACTTCTAGCATGGATGGACGTCGGACCACATACATCTGAATGTATTAGGTCTAATACTCCAGTCGCTCGTTCACCCTTTCCCTTAAAGGGTAACTTAGTCATCTTGCCTAATAAATAAGATTCACATGTGTCATATGATTCATAATCAAATGATCCTAAACTACCATTCTTATGGAGCTTAGCTATGCGTCTCTCATTTATATAGCCAAGGCGACAATGCCATAAGTAAGTTGATTTTAAATTATCTCGTTTATGTCTTTTCGTAATTGACATTCATAATTGGATGTGACATATCTAATATGTAAATTCCATTGCATAATGTACGGTACCATAAAGCATTCCATTCAAACTAATAGAACAACCATTGTTACTAAAAGTTAAATGGAAACCACTTTATTTAAACAAGAAATGCAGATAATATGTTCTTTGTTAAAACAGTACAAAATAACATTCATCGGTTTAATTACAAGCCCACCGGGAGTGACAAAAATAAGTGCCTACGGCTAATGCCGCAACTCTTGCTCCATTTCCTACACGCAGGTCTAGTTCTCCTTCATGAGTTGTCTCATCGTCACGAGGCCCGTGCATATCATTGCATATGTGTGAGCCACAACCGTATCTAATAACCATATGTTATGGTCGAAAGCGATATTAACCTCAATGACAAACATACGAAGAAGTCGAGGCATCGATGCCTTCTTCGCTTCAATTCTTCGAGATAGACTTTATAGTTTAAGCCAGGTGGCGGTCTTGCCACAATGGAAGCAAGTTCCTTTAGTGCGTTTCTTTGGTTTTCTTTTTGGCTACACTTCCTTTTCGTTTCTTAGACTTTTTCTTCTTTAGTTTCTTTTTCTTTGAACCTGAAGAAGAAGAGTCCACCACGAGCAACGGCTTGCTATCCTTCTTGATAGCTTGCTCATTGTCTTGAAAGCGATTGATCAACTCGAGGATTGTCGTGGATATTTGGTTCATCCGATAGTTCAACACAAACTGTGAATAACTATCAGACAATCCAACCAAAATTAAGTCAACACTTAATTCATAATGCATAACAAAACCTAAGACGGCCAACCTCTCAATATACCCATTCATCTTCAGTGCATACTACATTGCAGATGAACCTGGAGTCATCTTAGTAGTGAAGAGTAGCCTCGAGGTCTCGAACCTTTCAGACCGAGCTTGCTCATCGACAAGCTCTCTAAGATGAAACACTATGGTATTAGCATCCATAGACTCATCCTGCTTCTGCAGCTCTGGTGACATAGATGCGAGCATAATACAAGTAGCCATGTCACTGTCTTTGAGATGCTTACGATAAACTTTCTGATCCTCATCAGAAGCATCAACAGCAGGTGGATCAGGAAGTGGAACATCTAGGACATAGCCCAGTTCCTCAGATCTGAGAACAAGTCTCAGATTTCTCAGCCAATCGAGAAAGTTGGGTCCAGTTAATTTATTAGTGTCCATTAGTGAGCGCAAATTCACACTGGAAGACATCTTCAATCAACCTAAAGAGAAAGAGAGAAAGAATGTTATAATAGAATTACATGCATGATCATAAGGACTTGCATGACATGCATATAGCACCCACTAGTTTCAAAGAATCCATAACCCTCATTACGAATCTAAGAAACATTATGACAAAGTGTCCTAGTGGGTCGATATCTGACATTACTAAAATGACCTTGGGTTTACCCAACAAGCCACCTTAGGTCAATCGGTAGGTATCAGTCATACCAATTGCATCATAGATATCCGACATTACTAAAATGACATTGGGTTTACCCAACAAGCCACCTTAGATTAATCGACAGGTATCGGTCATACCAGTTACATCATAGGTGCAATTATCGACTAGTGCTATCAACTCGTGATGTATGCACACACATTGGGTTATCAACTCTTGATGCGCGTACATCTGATGTACACTACCCAATTTCGCCTCTGTCTACGTTAACCTTGAGTTTACTCAACAAATCAACGCTTCTAGTGAAAACTGACCCATTAATCCAAAAATCTTATTTCCATGGTTCGAACATATCCATATAGAGTGAGCTTGGGTTTACCCAACAACCCGAACTCTATAAGAACTCTGGTTCTTCCCATATTAATGGAAGGCGTTAGTTTTCATATTATGTGTGAGAGATTTCATCTTTCTTCACACTTCTTCTTTTCCAAGCTGTATGATTATAGTCACCATGACTATATGGAATGATTTAGGGCATTTCATCAATCACATCGAATCTATACCTAAAATCATCCATCATCCCACCTTTGCATGTGTTAGTCGACTAATGCATATGTTAGTCGACTACTTTTGACTACTGTGCACGAGCTAGTCGACTAGTGCATGTATAAGTCGACTAATCTTGACTACTGTGCACGAACAAGTCGACTAGTGCATGTGTTAGTCGACTACTTGAGTATGCAAGTCGACTTATGCATATGTTAGTCGACTTATATTTGGAATGCTCTCTAATCGGCTAATTTCTCAATCCGTGCAGTTCAAATTCACATTACCAAGTGTAATATACTTTACTATGATGTACCAATGAAACACTTTCATTGTATCATGCTTACCATACATAATCATACTATATATGAAAAACTTGAAATCGATGAATACACTATTATTCACTTAGATTTCCAAATAATTTTGCGAATATAAAACTATCACCCTAAGTATCTCTAGGTAGTCTACACTTTATCAAGACTATTTTGGCACTGGTCACAAAATTGTGACGGCCAAAACAATCAAGACAACGAAATGTACTAACGAGACGCTAATGTGACATATTTGACATCCGAAAATTTTTGGAAACCTAATTTTAAGAAAGTCAGTTTGGCAAGCATACAACATCAATGTAACATATTTTTAATCACATTAAAAATAATCCAAGGCATTGGAATTGAGAAATACACAATCAAACATTCCAAACAAAACAGCTCCAGCAACTTTCTCAAAACTGCCAAGCTCTGTCTTTTGCTTGAAAAACTCATTGAAAAAATTTTAATAAATTCTGAGAAAATTACAAAGGTTACAACATGTTCATAACATGCTCCATGAATTTGTTCAGAATTTATTTCCAACAAAAACTCAACTAAACTCAGCAACAAAGCCAATGTTGAATCTGTGTTCCTCAACACAGATATTCTCAGTAGCACACAATAAATTCTCAAATAGTAAATCACCTCGAAAACATTTTTCCATTCTCATAGACATTCATAGACATCGTAGAGACAAGTCGGTGAAAGAAAATATGAAATTTTTTTTCTATAGTTTATTCTCGAATTTATAAGCATGCCTGTTCAAGGATTGTGCACAAACACAGCAACCAGAACATTAGGAAATAAATTAGTAAAACCATATCAAATCACATTGATAAATTCTTTCCTTCCACATACATATTTAACAACATCTTATGAGCACATCTGGGCAAGAAAATTTTGAAAACAAGTTTTCTACACTGATTTCGAATTTAGCACAGTCAACATGCATCATAATCACAAGCAATAGGCAGCTCCAACCTAGTTATGATTTCTTCATTATATACGACACAAGTGGCTCTGATACCACTGTAGGAAAATCCCGGTGTGTGCATCACATGCACATGGTGCGGAAATTTTTTTTAAAATTCCAGGACCTTCCTGAAAGCCAGGATCCATGTGTCTATATAACAAAGTCAAACCATAACGACTAAAAGAGACCGTCTCTAACGGTATCCACGCAGAGATCGGAGAACCAAACCGGGGCAAACCCTTTGACCCGAGAATAGCTAGAATAAAGTGAAGACTGCTAGATGTTACCTTATTCTTGGAGAGCTCAGGGAGAAACGATGAAGAGGAGCTTGGAGAGGAGAGTATGAAGCTTGGAGATGAATGAAGAGAGGAGAGTATGAAGCTTAGAGATGAATGAAGAGAGGAGAGGTTTTTGGATTTTTAAAACTCTTTCTTAAAACCCACGACCATCAACCTTTCTCCACCATTTTCCATTTGTCTTTAACTCTTTAAAGACACATTAAATGCAAAGTGGATGACTAGCCTTCCACGTTAGCCTTATATATATATATATATATATATATATATATAAAGTTAAGTCATGTCTTCTTCTCCTCCCTCCACGTTAATGCTATATATATATATATTAATTAATTACTTAATTAATTAATAAGAGATATATATATATAAATGTCAAGTGGTCCGATCCTGCTTAGAATTCGGTCTACCGGGTCCAGTATGGAAAAACATCAAGACCTGTTTCAGCAATATCGATGTTGCGATCTCATCGGGACATATCTTGATCTCATCGGGATCTATTTAATCCTATTGCTCTCTATATATTGGATCTCTGTCCAAAACTATTTTACGAATTCTCCGAATCACTCTTATGCGTGTGACCCATTAGGTTCCCGGTTATGTTGGCCACTTAGATTAACACTTAATTCAAGCAAGTCATGAGCGGTATTTAGCAACATATCATAACCCCCAATTGACTGGAAAGTAATTGGTTTGACGAATGAACCTATATTCATCATGAACCATATCACGAACCTTTCCATACACAATTACTGTGCAATTCGTCCTTTTACCATGCTATACCCCACTTGGTTATGAGTATGGGCAAAGTGTCAACTCTTACTAGACTGACCACGTCAAATCTAGTCCAAGTGATATTAGTACTTATGCTGGGACTCATTACTTTATATGTCACTGAAGACACTCTTCATGACATATGAACTCCGGCCAGAGATTTCCAAGTAATGAACCTGACAAGAGGCAATGGGTATCATCTTCTGCTATCACATAAGTGATGAATCCTCTATTGGCTACTCAATTACCTTCGAATACCTCAAGCTGTACCCAATCACCACCCTATGAGTGACCTCTGTAAGGCAACAAGGAATGGAGTCAAAGCATTGAATCAGTATCCAAGATATCCTTGAGTACCTCAAGTCTAAGGATATTTGCACCATTGCTATGATAAGATTATCACTGACATTAGCATAGGACATCCATTTGATGATCTCATAGCAGGTCATCCAATGTACTTACTACCTCTAGTAAGCATCCACATCTCAACCCTAAACATCTCATATTTACAGTTTCTGAGATCCACTGCTTGATCAAATCAAGGAGCTTGAAATGTGCTAGTCTTTTCGGATTAATGATGTCCAATTTCAATAATCCTATGACTAGGGATAATTTAGATACTGACATAATTGCACATGATAGGAATCTCAGTAGTATGATCACATCATAATTTCCTTCGTGCTATGTCATATATCATGGACTTCATTAATTTGCTTATAGATCAATATCAATTCAATAATAAATGAATATCAAATTAATGAAATATGCCTTTCTTTATTTATTCATAAAGTATGTACACAACTTTGTACAAAACGCGCTAAAGGCGATTGCCTTTAGGGCACTACTCTAACAGCTTATGTGTTGCCAACAGTCTTAACTGTTGTAGATATGCTTAAAGCTTATATTGTGGAGTTCATGGGAACATGAGATCAATGTATAATTCTGTTTGATTTTTAAGCATCGCAATCATTATCACAGTGATTTCCCTATAATACTATATGAGGAGCTAGATAATAGAAAGAGTTGTTCGTTTTTGCATTGTGATGAATAGGGTCTAAAATGGTTGAAGGCCGAAATTGATTGAGGGGTTGCTTATAAGTGAAATTGATCTATATTAGAAATTAAGTAAAAGATAAATTGTCTTTGAGAGTATCATCGTGCCAAGGTGTGCTTACATTAAGGCAAGAGGAGCAAGAGGAAGGACATCCTTAAGCCAGTTTTTTAAGCAAGGAAATTCAAGGTGGGTTTCATGTTTATAATAGAATTAATGAGCCATAAATGTTTCCTTTTAAAGCAAGTGAATAAAATGATTTCAAATTGCTTCATAATTGTTGCATTATTGCTTTAAATGATTTGAGAAATTGTTATATGGTTGATATGTGAATTGGTTGATGAAATGTGAGATATTTCATGTTCATGAACAATTGTGTTTTTGAAATATGCCTTTGTGGCAAAATGTCAAAAAAAACCATGTTTTCGAAATGTGTCGTTTGGGCAATCTGCTTTCAAATCATGAAATACATGTTATGTGAGTTTGTGGTGGTTCCCTAAGTTAAGTCAAGTACATTTTGACAAAAGGTTTCTCCCGCCTGCCCGCTAGTGGCATGAAGCTCCTTCATGGACAACTATAAGTTCACAGGTACGCAAAACCATAATGTGGGATTGTGTTAGTACGTTTTGTAAAATACAAGACTTAGTCACATTTTAAGGATTATTAGTTCATGTAACTTTTGTATTTGGAGATTTGAGACATTGATGTATTGTGGCTTGAAATATCATTAGAGCTTGTAAAACTCTATTTTTTGTATGTTAATAAATTTATGTATGGATGATGTTGGGTTGAAAATTAGGTATACTTGAGAAAGTCATCGATTTGAGATGATGAATTTTGATCATGAATTATTGATACATAAGTGAGATGTTATGAGAGAAAGATAGGAATTATTAATAATGAGAACTAGTCGTAAGAAATGAATAAAATGGAGAGAGATTAGAGGGTATGATGAGATAATATTGAATTGTTATGAAATAATGATGCATTAGAGGGAGTGAATTTGGGACAACATAAATTGAAAGCGAGGAAAGAGTGATGTAGAAACCATTAGAAATTTTAGGTTTAGGGGTTGAGATTCTAGGGGTTTCGCCGTGGCGAATTTTTCCTGAAGGATCTCATCAGAAGTTTTTGTCCGTTTGTCACAACAAACTCCTTGGTTTCGTTGCGATGAAGTTAGTCTTTCAAGGTCGTCATGGAGAAGTTATATTTTTCGTCTCGGCAAATTTTTCCTGAAGGGGTTAGTGGAGTTTCTCTCGCAGAATTTTGGCAGGTACAATATGATTGAGAACATAATCATAAGAACGGATTGTCGTTTATAAATTGATCAAATCCAAAAAAAAAATCAGAATGGTATGAGACTATAAGTTTCATGATTTCATTGGATTACGCCCACATTACATGACTCCAGATAGTGGGCTAATAAGGGTTCTTTGAAATAACCCTACAGGGTAATAAACTCACATTTTATAACCTCTGAGTTGGGCTCCGAAAATTCAGGATCCAACACATAAAGTACACATAACCATATCTAGAATGATTATCTATAAAAGTAATGAAATATGATAATCTACCACTAGCTCAAGTAGACATAAGGCCACATACATTTAAATGTATAAGCTCTAGTAACTCATTGTTATATTCTCTTTCCACTAAAGGGTAGTTTATTTATATGTCTAAAAAATAAGATTAATAAGTTTTATATGATTTATAATCAAAAGGATTGAATATCCTTCTTTATATAACTTTATGATCCTAATTTCATTAATATGACCTAACCTACAATGTCATTAATAAAATGAAATTTGGTCACTTAACTTTCTTTTCTTGTTATTTATGTTAAGGAATGACCTTTCAAGATCTAATTTATACAAACCATTTGCATGTAATCCATATCCATGATAAACATCATTTTATAAAATAAATTTTATTTTTAATAAAAATGAATGAAAATATGTTAAACTATAGCAAAAACTAATAAAAGATTCAATATTACAATGATTTCCTAAATTTAGAGAGCTATATTCTACTCACAAAGCATCACTCCTATAACAAGAATTGCATAAACCATTAACTTACATACATGCAGTCCTACTTTAGTTTTAGTTATATATAAGTTCCATTTAGTTTTCATACGCGGAGATAGGAGGTGATCAACTCTTTTGGCAATAATGATAGCTTTGATCCAATTAAAAATTTAACCTACTAGTTTGTGTTTGTCTTCTTCTAGTTGCTTGTAGAGTTGATTATTTCTTTCCTTCTAAATCATGTAGATGGTGGTGGTGAATGCTACTTTGAGGAGGATATCATTCTCATGGCCAGATCTAGAATGGTTTATTACCCAACTCAAGGTGTGCTCCCACTTGTAGGTATGGTTTGTAACTTCCACCATGCATTGGATCGTTCTCCATATGGCTTTGGAGTAGTCAGAAACAAAAAACAAATGATTCCTATCTTCATCTACACCATGATAAAGGAGATAAGATGTATCTGTGGGAATAAACCAATGAAATTTTGTCCTTAACATATTCTTGATCACTAATCAAGTGATAATTGAGCCTTTTGGATTAAGTGAATTTTTCCATAAGAGATATAACATGGTACTTCCACTGATTCAGTTTTAAAAATTTTATGGCATGTGGCATTTGTAATTTCTCCTTATGGGTAGGGAGTCCAAAGAATTTCATCTTTAGGTCAACTATGTCCCAATTGTGGAAGGTGCTCAACTGATGTAAAGTATCCTTTAAAATTTTGATAGCATACACCATCATGCAACTTTCTATACTCTTCCTTGATGAATAGTCTTCAATAACTCTTGGAGTAATAATATATTACCCCAATACTTTTATCAAGAATGAATACAGTTTGGTTAATATCAATGATCTCCTTGAAAACTACTTCCCTAATGAAGAAAAGTCGTTAGCAGGGTGGTAAGCTCTTTGGTTTTGACTATTGAAAATTTCTTTCCTCATTTTACATTCTTATGGCTCAATATGAAATTGAAGTCCCCGAAAACAAGCCAAGGATCCTTAATGGAATTTTGCAGTCTTCCCAAATCTCTCTATAAATTGCTCCTCTGAAAACAAAATTAACTATATATAACATAGTTAGATTGAATTTTGGGGACTGACCTTTATAGTGTCATTTAAGATGTAAATGTGGATCACTCTTCTCCTCCATCTGAACTCCAATATTGTTAGAGTTAAGCAAGCATAAGATTCTCCCATTATAGTGGGACGAGTGGTTTGAGACAATTCTCCATTACGCTCCAAAAACATTAAGGTCTTTCAATAAAATAAGGTCTTTTATTTTTATTTCCAGAGATGGTTGTTTCTCTCTGACTAACTCCTTCAACATTGACCTTTTAAAGGGATCATTGATTCCCTTAGCATTCCAAATTAGGATAGACATTTTGGGAAATATCCCCTTTGTTTTTGCCTTTCCCTTTTTTCCTAGTCAATCTCCTTCTTGATTTTTCAACTTAAGTTTCCTCCTGAATAGCATCTTTATCCTCAGCCTTTTATATATTCTGCACATTTTTGTCACCAGAACAAGTTTCATCTAAAAAAATTTCAACCCTTTAATCTTCTCCAAATATGGTTTTATTTATTACAAGTTCTGCAATCTCTGTTACTTCTTGGCTAAGGGGGTGAGTAGTGTTGGAACAAATTTCAGACTTTTCCAAAAGAGTTGACTCCTTTCTAGTGTTTTCTTCCAATCTCTCCTTTTACTGAGTGGTCTATTCTATAATAGGATTGTTCTCTTTCCCATATGACTCACCAGGTTCGATCTAAAAGAGATCTTTACCTAAATTTAAGTTCTCAATATTCTCATTTGTTAGTAATTCCTCCTACCATCCACTTTGAAATACTTTTCTTGTCGGCTGCCATTTCTTTGTGGAACAATTTGGTTTTTATAGATAGGATAACGAAATTATATTCTTTATCATTTCTCAATTTTCACCAAGACACATCACAGGTATACTATTTGGAAGTATCGCCTTAGCTTATATCTCAATGCATATTTTTGCGTATCCAATAAGCTCCAGTATTGCTGTTTGAGTATCTGTACTCACTGGTTTTCCTAAGGAGCTAGTTTTGAAGTTTAGCCTTTTTGTTGGCTATAATTTCATAGGAAGGTTATGAAAGTTAACCCATATTGGAAAGGTGTTTACTTTTTTCCCTTATTTGGTACAATGTTGGGCTCCATCTTTAAATGAACAAAGGTTGTTCACAAACATGCCATAATCCTTGTTGAACAATTTGATTCATTCCATTATTCTCAATAAACTTGAATAGGAAAATTCCATCTTCTCTTAACATGACACTCTCTAGGGTATATTGTTCTTATAAGCTTCAAATTTGTTCAAACTAGCTCTTATGTTTCTGGACATTAGCTTAATGTCTGGCCTCTTTACCTTGTTCAGATCTACTGAGTTTTGTAGCAAGTTATCCTGAGACAGTACTAAAAAATCATTCTTCGACCCATATGTCTTACCCTTCTCTTTAGTAGTTATCAAGGCCTTAGAAAGGCTTCCATTAAGATAAAACCACAGTAAGTAGACTGATAAATGGATATTTGAATATATTTTTCCACCTATATTTGATATATTTTGCTTGATATTTTATACTTTTATTGTTTATTTGGTATTTAATTTGTTCCAAGTTTGTTTATAGGTCATAATTGGCTTCACGGACTTTAAGGAGAACAATTCAAACTAAAACATGACATAAAATAAAGACCAAGCCTCTATATAGCGAGAATATTTGACACAAGATGTTGGGCCCGGGTCCCGGATCCCCAATCCCGAGGTGGCCCCTCGGATTGCGCCAGCGACGAGCTCCCAAACCTCAGACCCGATCCCAACATCTAGACATAATTTCAATTCACACATGCATTTTCGCACACATTATAATATACACACAAACATTTTAACTATGAACTAGGCACACAATAAGCCAAGGGCTTCATGCCATAACAATCTGAAAGAATTTCAAACAAGCATTATCAAAATAGCATAATACAGAATAAAGTTTAAATCCAAAATACATGAAAAATGCTCCATGATGACATGCTCAGTGGGCTAACCAAAAATATTAACTTAATGCAATGATCTTTAACTATTGCGGAGTTCTTCGATGCTCGGCAAGGATCAACGACGCCTCTTGAGTTACTCGAGGAGGAAAGTAATGGGTTGAGCTACACAGCTCAGTGGCTAATATAATTATAGCCATCGGTAACTAGCACAAATTCAGGCATATGTATGTATATATATATATACATGCAATAATTCTAGCACTCACATGCTAACCAAACAATTTACGCATTCAGCAATATTGAATTCAACGCAATAAACATGTCACAAGAATGCTTCATAGAGAACAGATCAAATATGCAATGCACATCACATGGCTCGAGGGTTCCATGGAAACAAAAGGAAGAAACCGAAGTTTATATCCTGAACAAAATGAGTCCATTCGGAGCTCATAAGCCACAAGCGGGCAGCCGAGAGAAGGCTCTTGTCGACGTGCACGTGACGAACGAAATGGTTCCACTCTCGCCCAAACAAAAGCACATAATCATGCTCAGAATCATTTTATCAGATGGTATGCTTTCAAGCTTCCATTTATTCAAAATGCCATGATCGAAGTCGATGCATAACGTGCTCAGAATCAAGATTTACTTCTATCTATTCTTGTGCTTCTTACAAGTCATTCAAATCTTATAACAATTCATGTTTAAACAATTAACCACATATTCGATCAAAATGTCATGCATCTCATCATATATAACACATAACATATATTCACACATAGGCAAGAATTTGCCTAATCACACAATAACTATAATTACATTACCTACCTAATATCGCTCGAGTATCTGACTCACTGTTGTCCTTCCTTTTGAGATTGAATCAGGTCGCTTGCTTTCTTATAGTAAACCAAGTTTCCATTCAAACAATATGTAAAAGAAATAATCAACAAGCTGCAAAAATAAAAAACGCTAACACGAACAATCTATACTCGACTCCCTCTAAATGCTCGGATCTTTAGAGACTAATTCCAAACGTCCTTCCTTCCTAAGACTTGTAGGTCTTTGTCTCTAGTTCACAACGAATCTAAAATCACCTCATTTGAACATCTACAGTCCAAGATATGCTCAAATGACTAAAATTCGTCATTCTTTGAAACAAGGGCCTGTCATGACGAAGCCCGCTTCGTCATGATTTAACGCCTGAAGCTTCGCCATGGCGTACCCATTCTCCCATGTCACGGCGTGCTCCTTCTCGCATGTTGCAGCGAATATAATTTCGCACGTCGCGGCGTGTTCATACGCACGTCATGTTGTGTGGGCCTAGAGAACGACTCCGAACCTGATTTTCCAGCATTTTTAAAACCTCAATCCTTCCCTTTTGCAAATGCAACACACCTAAACCTTGATTCAAGTCCTAATCTTTAGTTCTAACTCATTCAAACCTTAAAATCAGCCACAAATCCAACAACCCAAGGAAATCTATCCAGTTTTCCCTTAAAACCCTAAACCACCGATTCTAACATATGCAAAACAAATTCTAGGGTTTAATCTAACCACAACAAGATTTAAAGAAGTAAACTTACCAAAAAACGTCTCAAATCTGTCGGAAAACTCAAGGAATCGAAAACCCTTAATCTCTTCTTTCTCTTCCTCTTCCTACGACACTCTCCTCACTTCTTCTTTTCCCCTTTTTTTTTCTTTCTTTCCCTTCTAATTCTTTCACTTATATCTAAAGGAGATGGGTAAAGACCATTTTACCCCTCCTTCAAAGCCTTAACTTAATCCAACCTAGGCAATCTTCCCAAAATACCCTCATATACTCTTACCCTTTAATTCCTATTTAAACCACATAAAACTCAAATAAACCTCAATTATCCACTAACACTCTCAATTTCATCAAACCAAGGTATAATCACATAATTAACACAATTCATGCTTAAAGACATCATAAAAAAAAATTCGGGGTCCAACATTTCTCCCCCTCTAAAAAGAAATTTTGTCATCGAAATTATTACCTGAATCATCGAAGAGATACGGATACTTTTCCTTTATGGCTTCCAAGGGCTCCCAAGTAGCCTCCTCCACCGAATGATTCCTCCACAGGACTTTGACTAACTGAACCGTCTTGTTCCTGAGAACCTTGTCCTTTGAATCCAAAATCTGCACTGGAAGCTCCTCATAGCTCAAATCATCCCTCAGCTGAACCTCACTGGTCTGAATGATTTGAGAAGGATCCGATCTATACCTCCTCAGCATGGAAACATGAAACACATCATGAATCTGAGACAATTCCGGAGGTAACGCCAACCTATAGGCGAGTGGTCTAATCCTCTCAAGAATTTCATAAGGACCCACATACCTCGGACTCAACTTACCTTTCTTGCCAAACCTCATTACTTCTTTCCAAGGAGACGTATTAAGGAACACTTTCTCACCGACTTCAAACTCCATCTCCTTTCGATGCGCATCAATGTAACTCTTCATTCTATCCTGTGCTGCCTTAAGTCGCTGTTTAACCAGATTGACTTTCTCAACTGTCGTCTGAATCAATTCTGGTCCTACCAATTTCCTCTCTCCTTCTTCATCCCAATAGATCGGAGTTCTACATCTCCTCCCATACAAAGCCTCATATGGAGCCATCTGAATACTCGAATGGTACGAATTGTTGTAAGCAAATTCAAACAATGACAAATGCTCATCCCAAGCTCCTAAAAAATCCATCACACAAGCCCTGAGCATTCCCTTAAGAGTCTGAATGGTCCTCTCAGATTGACCATCCGTCTGAGGGTGAAAAGTCGTACTAAAATGCAGCTTAGTACCTAAAGCTTCCTGCAAACTATCCCAAAACCTCGAAGTAAACCTACTTTGAGGTCTCTATCAGAAACAATCGAATCTGGAATCCCATGGAATCTCACTATCTCATCGATGTACTTCTTTGCTAGCACATGCAAAGAATCAGTCTGTTTAATCGCCAAAAAGTGAGCTGACTTTGTCAACCGATCCACAATAACCCAAATTGCATCGTGCTTCCTACTGGTCTTAGGCAAACCCATCAGAAAATCCATGGTCACCCTTTGCCACTTCCATTCCGGGATGGACAATGGCCTTAACTTGCCTGAAGGTGCCTGGTGTTCAGCTTTGACTTGCTGACACACTAGACACTTACTCACAAACTCTGCTATATCCCTCTTCATGCCTTTCCACCAAAAATGCTCTCTCAAATTCCTGTACATCCTGGTGCTACCTGGATGCATGGCATAAGACGCATTATGTGCCTCATCCAAAATCTCATCCTTTACCTCCTGCACATCTGGGATACATAACCTGTTCCCCACTATCATGAGTCCGTCATCCCTCACCATGACCTCAGAAATCTTACCACTCTGATTGAGGTCGAAAATTGATGAGGAAGCCGAAGAGAATTTCGGCTATACTGAGGAAAAAGGAGTTAATCTGTTGGTTCGGTTATGTTCCGATCATTCCCCTCCTTTTGAGGCTATGGATCTACCGTTAAATTATCAATTATTACATTATGCGATTAACAGGGTTGTGTACCCAAAGAAGGCTAGTAATAATAAGATTACTTCACTAGATAAGGAGATCCTTTGGCATATGGAGGAAGGAAGGAAAATCAATTATCCGAGCTTAGTTATCTAAATGATGAGGAAAAAGGCGAGTCTATTACGAGGACAACTGAAAGGGAAACCAGTCCGGCATAAAGGAATGCCTTATGCTGCTTTGATTACCCATATCTCTCAGGTCAAAAGATGCAATTTGGATTCTTATGCAAGTTTTCCTTATCCTCAAAGTTGGAGATTCACGCCTTATAACTTGAGGAGCATGAAGTTGGTTAGAACAGTTGAAAAAGGCTGGGTCTATTCCTATCATGTTGAGAAGCATGGGTTGACTTTAGTAGGTGAGCAGGTCCCTTTGAGGAAACGATCTAAGAGGACAGCAGATTGTCCTAGTAGCTCACGGCCAAGTAATGTGGGAAGAAGTGAAGTATCCCAGTGATATTCGGAAATTGAGATCAGTTGGATGAGATAAGCGCGACATGATGATCAACAAGATATGCTTATAAGAATGGAAAGAAAAATTGATGAGCAACGCAGCATGCTTACCCGCTTAGAGAAGAACATCAAGAAGATTTTTGACAAGCTAGGGTGTAGGCACAATGATTCTTCGTCATGATGTGTATTGCATTGTGCCTTGACCAACATTTCCACTTCTGTTTTTGTTTTATGTGTTTTTATGTGCTTTGTGTTGGATTCACATATTTTGTAATGACTTTTGCTATTATTTTTGTTTGATGCTATGTTTGGTTATAAACTTCATTAATCTTCATTTGAGTCTATTTTTCACTATTGATTTTTGATTATGACAAAAAGGGGGAGTAAAATTGGAAATTGATATTTGATTGAGGGGGAGACAAGATATTTGTTTGAGGGGGAGACAAGTCATTTCATTGATTTGAAACTATATTGATTTCTATTTTAAATCATTGATTTATTAATTAAGGGGGAGACAAACTAACCATCAAGACAAGGGAAACCTTGATCAAGTTTTATGTCTTTCAAATTTCTTTTCAATTTCTAAATATTTTGTCATTATCAAAAAGGGGGAGATTGTTGGACCAATGGTGGTTAACAAATTAAATCTCTTTGTGTTTTGATAATAATAAAATATCTAGAACTAGTTAAGAAATTATTTAAGGTATTACTCAATGAAAGAATTGTGCAAATCAAGATAAACAAGTGATAAATCATCGAAGAATCAAGATGGGAGTTTCCTTATAAGTATAAATGGCATAAAACATGAGGATTATAGAGGATTTGGTCGGATGTTACCGTTGAAGGCAACACAAGTCGACTTACAAATCATAAGTCGACTTACACATGGAGATATGTCAACACAAGTCGACTAATCATACATAAGTCGACTTATCGAGGACGACAAGTCGACTTACATAGCACAAGTCGACTTATTGGAGAGCGGAGATGAAATTTTGCGTAAATGGTTGAAACAAGTCGACTTATTCATTCGACAAGTCGACTTATGGATGCAGCAAATCAGCTCCAACGGTCCAATTAGCCACAAATGGAAAGGAGATTATCAAGGAACGGCTATAACAATTATGCAACGGCTAGAATGAGCTCCAACAGCTATTTTTCTTCTTATATAAAGGTTGGATGATGGATGAAGAGACTACCAAGGTTCTACAAGCCATAATACTCTTCAATTGCTCCAAAATTGCTCTCTATTGCTCACATCTTGTTACACTATTGTATTGAGCACTTGTTTATCTTGATTTGCACAATTCTTTCATTGAGTAATACCTGAAATAATTTCTTAACTAGTTCTAGTTATTTTATTATTATCAAAACAAAAAGGGATTTAATTTGTTAACCACCATTGGTCCAACACAAAATTCACATTTATCGAATTTGGCATACAACTGGTTTCTCTTCAATGTCTCCAAAGAAATCCTCAAATGCTCTTCATGCTCCTCATCACTCTTGGAATAAACCAATATATCATCAATAAAGACAATGATAAATTGGTCCAAGAATGGCTTAAAGACTCGATTCATCAAATCCATAAATGCTGCAGGAGCATTTGTCAATCCAAAAGGCATAACCAAAAACTCAAAATGCCCATACCGAGTCCTGAAAGCAGACTTTGGCACATCTAACTCCTTAATCCTCAACTGATGATAACCCGATCTCAAGTCTATCTTGGAGAAGACTTTCGCCCCTTCCAATTGATCAAACAGATCATCAATGCGAGGAAGCGGATATCTGTTCTTCATAGTAACCTGATTAAGCTTCCGGTAGTCTATACACATCCTTAATGATCCATCTTTCTTCTTCACAAAAAGGACCGGAGCTCCCCAAGGTGAAGAGCTCGGCCTTATATACCCTTTCTCCAATAACTCCTCCAACTGCTCCTTAAGCTCCTTCAATTCCGCCGGAGCCATCCGGTAAGGCGGAATTGAAATCGGTGCAGTACCTGAAAGAAGCTCAATGGAAAACTCAATTTTCCTGGGCGGCGGTAGTCCCGGCAATTCCTCGGAAAAGACATCCGAGAATTCCTTGACTACTAGAATATCCTCCAGCTTCCCTCTATCTGCCCTTGTGTCTACCACATAGGCCAAAAATGCCTCACACCCTTTCCTCATCATCTTCTCTGCTGTCAGAGCTGAAACAATTCTGGGCGAACTTGCTTTTCTGTCCCCAGTAAACACCACTCTTCTGCCGTCATCCAATTCAAATTCCACTGTTTTCTGCTTACAATCCAGTCGGGCGTTGTACTTCTCTAATGTGTCCATACCTAGGATCACATCCAATCCTCCCATCTTCAGTGGCATCAAATCCAACACTAGAAGTTCTCCACCGATACATAGCTCACAGTCCCTATATACTTGACTGATAATAATATATTGGCCGATTGGAGTACTCACCATCAACGGAGTATCCAAAGGGCTCACATTTCTATCACACACAGGTCTACTCAAGGAAACAAACGAATGAGTAGATCCTGGATCAATCAAAGCAACCACGTCATCAGAAAAGAGTCGAACCATACCAGTGACAACATCTGGAGCGGTCTCTGCATCCTGCCGAGTCATCGCAAACACCCTAGCTGGTGCCTGCCCCCTCGGTCTAACTGGAATGCTCGCCCTCCTAGCTGCATCGAAGCGCCCACTACAGAAGTCTTACATCCCACATCTGCTTCTCTAGCACTTGCATCTAAGATCCCTCTCTTTTGGACGGCTTGGGACACTCTCTTGCCAGGTGTCCTTTCTGTCCGCAATTGAAACATGCTACTGTTAATCTATAACATTCTGCTCCATGAAAACTACCACAATGCTCACACTTAGGGACTGATGACCTGTCCCCATCTCCCTTTCTGTTGCCTCCTGCCGTAGAGGCCTGATGAGAATAAGCAGGAGTCCTCATCTGTCTCGGCCTACTTGCACCACTGCTCCTCTCCTCTTTCTGAATAGGTAAGCTCCTAGCACTCCTGTCTGGCATAGGGGTACTAGTACTACCGCCCTTCTTGAACTGCTCTCTTCCTTTTCTCTTTTTGTTCACAGCACTCTTGATATTTTCTATGTTCTCAACCCTCAGAGCCGCTTCAACCAGCTGCTGAAAATCACAGAAATTCTGCACTATCCCTTTCTCTCTGATAGCCAAGTGCAGACTCGACTCAAACCGGCGACATCTAGTAGCCTCATTCAGCATCAGATCTGAAGCGTACCGCACCAACTGAGTGAACCGACGCTCATACTCATTGATTGTCATCTCCCTCTGATTAAGACTGAGAAACTCCCTCTGCTTCTGCTGAATGTATACCTTAGACAGATATTTCTTCCTATAAACAGCAAGGAAGTCCTGCCATGCCAACCCTACTGGTCTCATCTGACTCCCTGGCATAGTCTCCCACTAATGCAGAGCATCTCCCTGAAGCAGACTTGCAGCATACACAACCTTCTCATCATCCTCACACTCCATCTGATCCAAGACTCTCTCGGTCTTTCGCAGCAGTCTCGACTTCCTCGGGATCGGTGGTCCGTAGAATCCACGCTCGTACTTCCTCGACTTGTCGAGCCGTCTCCCTTCTTATTTGAAATTTGAAGCGGAAAGGTGTGGCATCGACCCATGCTTTGAACAAGCGCTTTGAGTGAGCAGCTGAAATAACCTTGGATCTAGAGGAGGTACTTGCTCCTGCAAAATTGGAGACTCTTGTGTCTGCGATGGTATGGGCTCACTACCTAGCCCTACAGAAGCCTCGGCATTTCACAGGGCTCTGAGCTTATCGATCCTCTCCTCTCTAGTTAGAGTCGGGTGCAACAAATCCTTGCAAAACTCCTCGTGTCCTTCTACAGGCGTGCATCGTACTCCTTCAAATACAAACACTAAGGATTAGGTACATGTCAATCTGAATTCCTACATGTATGCATGATATGCATGTCACTTAATGCACTCAATCAATGCCACAATTAATCATATATCACCACAATTCATCCTATATGCATTCTAAGTGAGGACACATAACCTAGGCTACGATACCAAACATGTTGGGCCGGGTCCCAGATCCCCAATCCGAGGTGGCCTCTCGGGCTCGCCAACGACAAGCTCCTAAACCTCGGACCGATCCCAACATCTAGACATAATTTCGATTCACACATGCATTTTCGCACACATTATAACATACACGAACATTCTAACTATGAACTAGGCACGATAAGCCAGGGCTTCATGCCATAAAAATCGAAGAATTTCAAACAAGCATTCTCAAAATAGCATATCTGAGAATAAAGTTTAAATCAAAATACATGAAAAAAAATTCGTGTTGCCGCTTAGTAACCTTCGGTGAGAAAAACACGGCACGGCCAGCAACTTCGGTGAGAAAAACATTCACAGTTGCTGGTTGCCAGTAATCTTCTATGAGAAAACAAATACTGGCACGGCCGCTAGTAACTTTGGGAGAAAACACATTGCTGTTGCCGCTAGTAACCTTCAAGGAGAAAACAAATAACGGCCGCCAACCATGAGAAAAAGTAATTGCTGGTGTCGCCAGTAACCTTCTAAGAGAAAATTGCTGGCACGGCCGCCAGGCAAGTTCTAAGGAGAAAACACCGCTGGTGTCGCCGCTAGCACCTTCTATGAGAAAACAAACCTGGCACGGCCGCCAGCAACTTCGGTGAGAAAACAACCGCTGGTGTCGCCGCCAGCACCTTCGCTGAGAAAAACAACATTGCACGGCCGCCAGCAACTTCTAAGGAGAAAAACAACTGGTGTCGCCGCTAGTAACCTTCTACGAGAAAAAAACACATGGCACTACCGCCAGCAACTTTCTCGGAGAAAAACAGCCCGTTGGTGCCGCCGCTTAGCACCTCTTGTGAGAAAAACGCTGGCACGGCCGCCAGCAAGTTCATGAGAAAACAACACGCTGCTGTCGCCAGTAGCACCTTCTGAGAAAAACAGTCATATGGCACGGCCGCCAGCAAGTTCGCGTGAGAAAACAAATTGGTGCCGTTGCTTAGCACCTTCTATGAGAAAAAAATGCTGGCACTACCGCCAGCAACTTCATGAGAAAACACTCTTCAAGTGTCGCCAGTAACCTTCTATGAGAAAACACAATGCTGCGCTACCGCCAGCAACTTCGCGAGAAAATGTTGCTGAATGTCGTCTGCTTAGCACCTTCTATGAGAAAATGCTGGCACTACCGCCAGCAACTTCGTGAGAAAACAATCATTGGTGTCGCTACGCTTAGGCACCTTCTATGAGAAAACAAAATGCCACACGGCCGCCAGCAACTTCGAGAAAAAAAAATGGCCACATCGCCAGCCTAGCACCTTCGGCGAGAAAAATAAAGACGCTATAACGGCCGCCAGCAACTTTCGCAGGAGAAAAATACCGCTGGTGTCGCCGCTTAGGCACCTTCAGGTGAGAAAAAAAATGCGTTGGCACGGCCGCCAGGAACTTCTATGAGAAAATAAATGCTACACGGCCGCCAGCACCTTCATGGTGAGAAAATGGCTGCAAGCACCTACCGCCAGCAACTTTGCGAGAAAACAGCATGGCACGTCGTTAGGCACCTTCTAAGAGAAAATGGCCCATCAAGCACACGCCGCTAGCACCTTCATGAGAAAACAGCTGCTGCATCATTCGTTGCTAGCACCTTCTCATGGAGAAAAATACCATGGCACGGCCGCCAGCAAGTTCTATGGAGAAAACAATTACCGCTGAGAATGCCGCCAGCAAGTTCTATGGAGAAAAACAGTTCGCTGGCACTACCGCCAGCAAGTTCTACGAGAAAACAATTATTGGTGTCGCCGCTTAGTAATCTTCTATGAGAAAAACAGCCGCTACACTACGGCCAGCAAGTTCTAAGAGAAAACAATTATGTGGCTGTCATTAGCACCTTCAGTGAGAAAAACAAATGGCTGGCACGGTCAGCCAGCAAGTTCTAGTGAGAAAATACCTGGTGAAAAGCTGCTTACAAAGCACCTTCTATGAGAAAACAAAAATGCATATGGCACGGCCGCCAGCAAGTTCTAAGGAGAAAACAGTCTGCTATGTCGCCATTAGCTAGCACCTTCATGAGAAAAAAAACACCACTACGCCGCCAGCAAGTTCTGAGCAGAAAACAACCTGCTGGTGTTGCATTAGGCACCTTCTATGAGAAAACAACCTGTACCACAGGCCGCCAGCAAGTTCTAGGAGAAAATATCATGGTGGTGCTAGCAACTTCTATGGAGAAAAACAAAATGCTGGCACGGCCGCCAGCAACTTCGAGAAAAATAATTGGTGCTGCTGCCTAGTAACCTTCTAAGAGAAAAACAGCCGCTGGCACATAACGTACAGCAACTTTCTAAGTAGAAAACAGTTCATTGGTAAGGCCGCTAGCACCTTCGGTGAGAAAACAGCACGTTGGCACGGCCGCTAGGCAACTTCGGTGAGAAAAAAAGTCTGGTTGTTGCTTAGGCACCTTCGGAGAAAACAAACGCTGGCACGGGCCGCCAGCAACTTCCTGGTGAGAAAATGTACCGCTGGTGCTGCCGCTAGGCACCTTCGTTGAGAAAAAAAAGACGCTGGCACTACCACAGCAACTTCATGAGAAAAAAATTTCGCTGAAAGTTGCTTAGGCACCTTCAGAGAAAATGGCTGGCACTACCGCTAGGAACTTCAAAGGAGAAAATAGCCATTACACCTATGCCGCCAGCACCTTCGCAGAGAAAATGGCATTACACTACCGCCAGCAACTTCTGGTGAGAAACAGCTGTTACACTGTTGCTAGCACCTTCGGAGAAAATGGCCCATTGGCACGGCCGCTAGGCACCTCTGGTGAGGAAAATGTGCCACTACAAGTCGCTTAGCACCTTCGATGAGAAAAAATAAATTGCTGGCACGGCTGGCCAGCAAGTTCTATGAGAGAAAACAATCATTGAAAGCCGCCGCTTAGCAAGTTCTTCATGAGAAACGAAACATAACATAGCACGCTTAGGCAAGTTCGGTGAGAAAACAAATTTACTGTTGCTTAGGCACCTTCGGTGGAGAAAACAGCCATGCCGGCACGGCCGCCAGTGTTCGAGAAAACAGCCCGGTGGTGCACGTCAAAGTAACACCTTCTACAGAAAACAGTCATTACACGGCCGCCAGGCGTTCGGTGAGAAAAACAGTCACAGTCAGTTGCTATAACCTTCGGTGAGAAAATAGCAGCTGGCGGCGGCCAGGGCAAGTTCGGCAGGAGAAAAACGTTGTTGCACCTGCTGGTGTACCGCGCCACGGCACAAGTTCGGTTGAGAAAAAATTTGCTGGCACGCCAGGCAAGTTCGGTGAGAAAAATGTTGGCTAGCTGGTGTGTAAGCCGCTGAGAAAAAAGCACGCTTGCACCGGTATGAGAAAATGCCATAGACGGCCGCCAGCAAGTTCGTGGAGAAAAACATTCGCTTGGTGCCATTGGGCAGCACCTTCGGTGAGAAAAAAACATGCTGGCACGGCCGCTTAGGCAAGTTCAGCGGAGAAAACAGTCCGCTGCTGGTGTCACGCAGCACCTTCGGTGCGAGAGAAAACAGCACGGCACGCCAGGCAACTTCGTGAGAAAAATAGCCCGCTCATGTTGCCGCTTAGGCACCTTCTAAGGAGAAACAGCC